>JAAKGJ010000009.1:0-600000 GCA_020827535.1 Ustilago esculenta
TTCCCTCCCCAACCTTCCTTCATCCTCCCTCAACCTCCACCAACCTCCTTCATCCTTCAGTGGGTCAAAAGGTTGGTTGATAGGCCTAGCAACCTCAACCTAGGTGGAGGTTCACATGTTGTGAGGTTGGTGAGGGTACCAGGGTAGCAGGGTAGGTTGGGAGGGTCACCAGCTTGCCACCAAGCTTCCAACTACAAATGCAAAAACAATTGCTAGAATTCATTACAAAAAGGTGGCACAAAAAAGTGGAAAAAAGTGTGGGCAGGGTGGGTGGGCTAGTGAGGTTGTTGAGGTTGTTGAGGTTGTCAAGGTTGTTGAGGTTGCATGCACATTGTTGAGGTTGCTGAGGGTAGGGTCCAGAGGGTCCTGAGGGTCCAGAGGTTCCTGAGGTTCCTGAGGTTCCCAACCTCAACACCTTGCATGACAAATGAGGTTGGGGGGGTAGGTTCTGAGGTTGCCCAACCTTGATCATGCCCTCCAACCTCCAACTCCTTTTACAACCACAAATCAATGTCCATTCCCACCTCACAGCACCCCAATCCACCCCCTCACACCATCTGCAGCCTCATCAATTAGTACCTCCACATTGACCGACTGAAACTTTGACAGGCCGTAGCCAGCCGGTAGGGGGTAAACTTTACCCCTGATTGTAACTCATATAAGAGCTAATGCACCAACTGAGGTTGTCAGACGTTGAAAGTTGCAATGTTTTTTGGGACCCTCATAGGACAGTCATATAACCCTAAGATAAAGGCATGTCAAGGTGAAGTACCCCAAAACACAAGATATTCTCTACGCTAAAGGGTGTTTTGAGATTGTCTGGGCCCTACGCAGTGTTGTATGGAAGCTATTTTCCACTCTGAGAACATTTGCTCAAAACACACTGTATGCTCTGCTTGAGTGGAACAGGCCCAACAAGTGAAAGTCAAGATACAGCCAAATTGAGCACACAGAACACTGCACATAGGTGTACTGAGTGCAGTGCAACAATCCCTGGGTCAAACGCTTGTGTTCCCATGGACTTTACCTTGACATGCCTTTAAGTGGCCATATATGCAAGATAAAGGCATGTCAAAGTGAAGTACCCCAAAACAGGGGATATTCTCCACGCTAAAGAGTGTTCTGAGATCCTCTCAGCCTTGCGCAGTGTTCTATGGAAGCCGTTTTCCAGTCTGAGAACTTTTGCTGAAAACGCACTGTATACTCTGCTTGAGTGGAACAGGCCCAACAAGTGAAAGTCAAGATACAGCCAAATTGAGCACACAGAACACTGCACATAGGTGTACTGAGTGCAGTGCAACAATCCCTGGGTCAAACGCTTGTGTTCCCATGGACTTTACCTTGACATGCCTTTAAGTGGTCATATATGCAAGATAAAGGCATGTCAAAGTGAAGTACCCCAAAACAGGGGATATTCTCCACGCTAAAGAGTGTTCTGAGATCCTCTCAGCCTTGCGCAGTGTTCTATGGAAGCCGTTTTCCAGTCTGAGAACTTTTGCTGAAAACGCACTGTATGCTCTGCTTGAGTATATGAGGCTGAATTTGCAAAGGTGACTGTGAAGGCCAAATAAGCACATAGAACACTGTGCATAGGTGTCCTGAGTGCAGTACAGGAAACCCTGTGTCAAACACTTGTGTTTCCATGGACTTTACTTTGACATGCCTTTAAGTGGCCATATATGCAAGATAAAGGCATGTCAAAGTGAAGTACCCCAAGATGGAAGATATTCTCCACGCTAATGGGTGTTCACAGATCCTCTCAACTCTGTGCAGTGTTCTATGGAAGCCATTTTCTATTTGGAGAACCTTTGCTGAAAACGCACCATATGCTCTGCTTGAGTGGAACAGGCCCAACAAGTGAAAGTCAAGATACAGTCTATTTGAGCACACAGAACACTGCACATAGGTGTACTGAGTGCAGTGAAGCAGTCCCTGGGTCAAACGCTTGTGTTCCCATGGACTTTACTTTGACATGCCTTTAAGTGGCCATATATGCAAGATAAAGGCATGTCAAAGTGAAGTACCCCAAGATGGAAGATATTCTCTACGCTAATGGGTGTTCTGAGATCCTCTCAACCCTGCGCAGTGTTCTATGGAAGCTGTTTTCCAGTCTGAGAACTTTTGCTGAAAACGCACTGTATACTCTGCTTGAGTGGAACAGCCCCAACAAGTGAAAGTCAAGATACAGCCAAATTGAGCACACAGAACACTGCACATAGGTGTACTGAGTGCAGTGCAACAATCCCTGGGTCAAACACTTGTGTTCCCATGGACTTTACCTTGACATGCCTTTAAGTGGCCATATATGCAAGATAAAGGCATGTCAAGGTAATGTCTCTCAATTCTGAAGTGATGCAGACTGCAAGCAGTGTTCTGTGATCCTCTCAGCTATACAGAGGTGCCTATAAGGGTCTAAGTTTGATACAGAGGGTTTGGAGTTTGGTCACTGATATGGTGAGTTGCTTCAGTCACTGAGTATATGCAGTCACAAAGGGCTGAGAGTGATCTGGCAACATGAGTGAAAATCAAAAATCTGAAATTTGGAATTTGACAGAGGGGTAGACCGAGATCAAAAATTTTCACTGGCCAAAAAAATTTGCTTCGAGAGAGAATGAGGGAACACATTGACCTAACCAGCCCTAGACTCAAGCCTACTGGATGCAATCTTACTGATTGGCTTGTTCTCAAGGATAGCTCTTCGAAGAAAAGCACTGAATGCCCATCTGCCATCCCCCTTAGCATCAGCTGGCTTGACTGTTCGATGATAATAGGCTTGTGAATTGAGAACCAGGAGATCAAGAGGCTGCAGCTTGACCCTGACTTGGAACTCGGGAAGCTCAACCCATGCTGGCTGATCAAAGTTGAACAGAAAAGAGGGGCTGCAATCCAAAGGATCCTGATGATATCCTCCCGAGTAATTGACAAAGAAGGCTGTTGTACTGTACCAAGGATGCAATAGGAGGCCCACAGCCTTCGATCCAAAGATGCTGGAGAGCCATGCAATTGCTGCAGGCCTTTCTCGAAGGTTGTCCTGGAATTCCTTCTCAATCAAGTGTCTCGAGGGCAATAGGATGTTGTTGGTGTGCCTCCTTGACCATGCCAGTAAGTCAAGACCTTCCTCCTTGTATCGATGATTGAGTGTCTCTGCTGTGAAGTCAATGCTCGAGTGTCCCTGATGATGCCAGATGCCCAAGTGATGCTCGATAGCTTGTCTACTGGTATTGATGCTCGAACCTTGCTTTTTCCTGCAGTACTTCTCAAAGAGAATCTTGCCTTCCTTGCAACTAGACTGAGCTTTCAAAGCCTTTCGATGACTAGTGGGTGCAATCCTTTGGAGAATCACCATATTGTGATGCAGTAGGGTCAAATTGCCTTTGGGATTGATCTCCTGGAAGTCAAGTGTCTCGAACAAGTTGAAGTCTGTATTCTTGCTGATGTTGTGCTTCTTCTCCAGGCTGATGGTCTGCTTGTTGGCCTGCATGTCTCGATACTCTTTCCTCTTGGCTGCCTCCCTGGCTTTCTTTAAGGAGATCCTCCTTGTTAATGCCTCTTGGGATCGGGAAGACATGGTTCAGATGCTGTTGAGCTCGAGACTCCAGGATACAGTCTGAAGTCCTCAAGAGGTGGGGCTTGCCTCGTACTCAAAAATGCCTGCCAAATCTCCCTGCCAAACTCGAGTACCAGGCAAGCCCCACTAGAAAAGGCCAAGTCTCGAAAAGAAATTCTACACTGAGGTCAGATCTGGAGAGGTGGGGCTTGCCTCGTACTCAAAAATGCCTGCCAAATCTCCCTGCCAAACTCGAGTACCAGGCAAGCCCCACTAGAAAAGGCCAAGTCTCGAAAAGAAATTCTACACTGAGGTCAGATCTGGAGAGGTGGGGCTTGCCTCGTACTCAAAAATGCCTGCCAAATCTCCCTGCCAAACTCGAGTACCAGGCAAGCCCCACTAGAAAAGGCCAAGTCTCGAAAAGAAATTCTGCACTGAGGTCAGATCTGGAGAGGTGGGGCTTGCCTCGTACTCAAAAATGCCTGCCAAATCTCCCTGCCAAACTCGAGTACCAGGCAAGCCCCACTAGAAAAGGCCAAGTCTCGAAAAGAAATTCTGCACTGAGGTCAGATCTGGAGAGGTGGGGCTTGCCTCGTACTCAAAAATGCCTGCCAAATCTCCCTGCCAAACTCGAGTACCAGGCAAGCCCCACTAGAAAAGGCCAAGTCTCGAAAAGAAATTCTGCACTGAGGTCAGATCTGGAGAGGTGGGGCTTGCCTCGTACTCAAAAATGCCTGCCAAATCTCCCTGCCAAACTCGAGTACCAGGCAAGCCCCACTAGAAAAGGCCAAGTCTCGAAAAGAAATTCTGCACTGAGGTCAGATCTGGAGAGGTGGGGCTTGCCTCGTACTCAAAAATGCCTGCCAAATCTCCCTGCCAAACTCGAGTACCAGGCAAGCCCCACTAGAAAAGGCCAAGTCTCGAAAAGAAATTCTGCACTGAGGTCAGATCTGGAGAGGTGGGGCTTGCCTCGTACTCAAAAATGCCTGCCAAATCTCCCTGCCAAACTCAAGTACCAGGCAAGCCCCACTAGAAAAGGCCAAGTCTCGAAAAGAAATTCTGCACTGAGGTCAGATCTGGAGAGGTGGGGCTTGCCTCGTACTCAAAAATGCCTGCCAAATCTCCCTGCCAAACTCAAGTACCAGGCAAGCCCCACTAGAAAAATTGCCACCCAGAGACGACTCTTTGAGATACCAAAGTTGGCTGCACACAAGTATATCTTTGAGATGCTGCCACACACTGCCCAGAGACATCTCTTTGAGACTCTGAAACACAGTACACAGCATCAAATACAATGATGGGACACAGTTGAGACTGAGCACAAGTAAAAACATATCATCACATCAATGAACTTTTTTTTGCTCAGCGAGAGCTCCGCCTCCTTTGCCGCTTTTTCCTCTGCTGCTTTTCAGTAGCCAGCTGCGTCAAGTGAATGACATTCTTCTTCTTGGGCTCCTGCCGCTCCATAAGAGCCTTCCGGTAGAAACATGCAATGGCCATCTGGTCTTCTGGCTTGCTTCTTGCAGCAATGTGTGCTGGGTGCTGGAGTGTCCGGTGATACACAGAGTTGGACAGGAAAAATACAATATCCAGCGGCTGCAACACAATCTGGCAGTTGTACTCCCGCAGCTCCAAGATTGCATGCTGTCCAAGGTTGACCAGAATAGAGACATCTGCATCCTTGCTGTCAACATGTGATGTCCCAGAGAAACCAAAGAACGGTGAGAATGTTGAGTAGAGGTTGTGGCACAAGACATCCAGGCCAGCCACCCGCTCCAGTGCCCAGGGAAAGTGTACTTTGGCCCTCTGCTTGAGTTCTTCTCGGAAGGAATCACAGAGTCCTGATTCTTCTCCGTCTACCACTGGCTGAATGTTCTTGACGGCAAAGAGCTTGAACCATGCACAGAAGTCAGCTACTGCCTGCTTGCCTTGCTCATTGCCACACTGAAGAGTCTCTGCTGAGATAACCAAGCTGACCATTGGAAGATCATACCAGGCACCAAAGTGAAAGTGGTTGAGGTTCCGCTCCACTTCAGTCTGCCGTGTGGCAGCTAAGTGCTTCTTGAAGTTGGCCTTGTCATTCACTGCCTTGAAGAATTCCACACCACGGTCTGCAGACTCCTGCATAGCTTCGGCAGCACTGAGACTTGGTGGACCAAAGCAATGCAGGAACACTTTGCCTGTGTCAGCATCCTCCAAGGTGATGTTGCAGACATAGATTTGATTCTTGCTGTAGGCAAACTGAGTGACTGCCTCGCCAGTGATGATTGTTGGATCTAGAAGCTGAACTTTGGCGTCTCTGGTTGGTAGACCGGACTTGGAGTTGAACACCTTTTTGAGCTGATGGGTTTCTGCCTGTGAGACTGCAAGGTGAAAGAGTTGCCGCTTGACTTGCTTCTGCTGTGGTTGCAGGCTTGGGACTGGTTGGAACATTGGTGGCTTGGGGGTTGGTGGCTAGGGGGTTGGCGTCTCTCAGAGCCAGTCCAATTAGTGGGTGAGCATGCGTCTCTCAGAGCCGGTGCAACTACTCTAGCAAATTCGGCAAAAAAAAAAAAAAAAACAAAACAAAACAATTCACCATCGCCAGCCGGATTGATCCTCATCAATTGAACCCACTCTGGGTTTGAAAGAAGATTGGTCCAGCTGGTGACGGAGGATTAACACTGTGAAAACAATGCGGCAATGCCAGGAGTCGAACTCCCGACACCCTGCGCACCGGCAGGCCCCTTTTCCCAAAAATGGGTTCTCAATGTCTACAACCGCCATGGAAGAGATCAGCCACTAAGCTATTTGGATCCTTGTTGTCCGCAAAGGAAATTCTAACTCACATGAGTACACTGCTTCCAACTGGCATGCAAAAAAATGAACATTCGCCAACAAACTATCTACATGGTGAGCTCAATTGCCACCGCAAACATGGCATATGCAAGCAATACTTTCTCACCCTTGTACACAACCATTGATCCCAATGCTGCCTCCACTGCACTGATGTTTGTGAACTCCATCTTGAGCTGTCGGTAAACCTGTGCACAGTGTTCCTTGCTACGGAGCACTGCAGCCACAACTGGAAGCACAATATCTGAGTACCTCCGTGAGCACTGCATCATACTGGCTGAGCTGTTGTCAGTGCACACTTTGATTGGGACCAAACATGTGAAACATGCAATGTTCTTGGCCTTGACCATGCGGTGCTTGATCCTACCAATGTAGGTGGCATTGATGCGTGGCTCCACAGACAGTGGTAGGATGGCTTCAATCTCGGCCCAGCAGTTGCAGTTGCTGAAGCGGTGTGCTTGACCACATGAATGCTGGTCACGGAAGAGGTAGCACAGTGAGCAACTGTTGGTTAAGCTCTGCAGCAGCAGCTTGGTGATGTGTGGCTGCTGGTGCGGTGGCTGCTGGTGCGGTGGCTGCTGGTGCGGTGGCTGCTGGTGCGGTGGCTGCTGAGGCGGTGGCTGCTGGTGCGGTGGCTGCTGGTGCGGTGGCTGCTGGTGCGGTGGCTGCTGGTGCGGTGGCTGCTGGTGTGGTGGCTGTTGGTGCGGTGGCTGTTGGTGCGGTGGCTGCTGGTGCGGTGGCTGCTGGTGCGGTGGCTGTTGGTGCGGTGGCTGCTGGTGCGGTGGCTGCTGGTGCGGTGGCTGCTGAGGCGGTGGCTGCTGGTGCGGTGGCTGCTGGTGCGGTGGCTGCTGGTGCGGTGGCTGCTGGTGTGGTGGCTGTTGGTGCGGTGGCTGCTGGTGTGGTGGCTGCTGAGGCGGTGGCTGCTGGTGTGGTGGCTGCTGAGGCGGTGGCTGCTGGTGCGGTGGCTGCTGGTGACAATGTTGCGGCAATGGATCCTCTGACAGAGTGCTGTATATATCCTGGTGCTGCAATGGTTGATAATGTGGACTGTGATCAATTGTCGGAGACTCTGACAGAGTACTGAGGATGTGCTGGTGCTGCGGTGACATAGTGGCCATCTTCTGGTGATGCAGGTCAAGAGCAGTGATGAATGATTGGTGCTGGCGGCATTGAGTATGTGTTGGAGACTCGCTCGGAATGGCAGCACCAGAGGCAGATTGGTTGTGCTGTGTGTTGGAATTGGCTCTTTCACCAGGACAATGAGGATTCCTGGCTGACTTTGGCGGTGACTCCAATGCAACAACCTGTCTGGAAGGTGTTACAGGCCCATCACCGTGTGGACAACAAAGATCACAAAGTGCAAAGTCAGGCTGACTGAGGCAGGTCACTGGCATCCCATCCATGTAGCTGGAGATGGCCAAGCGCCGACACGTCTGCTCTTCCATGTACTTCCTGATATATTCATCTTGTGATGGGCCTGGAGCTGCCAATAGAACTGCAGATGCTTGACCACCACTGCGCCCAGCTCGGCCTGATTCCTGAACATAGCTGACCATGTCCCAAGCATCATTGCAGTGCACCACCAAATTGACATGTGCTGGATTGATCCCAGTGCCAATTGCAGATGTGCCAACCAGAACACGCTTGCTGTTGTCGGTCTCTGCAGCTGAGCACTCCAACCAAGCCAAGAGTGTGTCCTGCTTCTCCCTTTCATCCATGCAGGAATAGATGCACCAGCAGTCAAGATCCTCTGCCATGTTCTGTGCTGCAGCCATAGACTTACAGAATACCATCACTGCTCCAGAGGAATGTGACTTGAGGAGACGTTGCAGATGAAGCAGCATATCAGCTGTAGATGCCACTCTGCAGACCTGGTATGAGATGTTCTTTCGGTTGGTTGCAGCCCTGATAAGACCAGTCCCATCTTGTGGAAGGTGCAGCACCATCTTGAAGGAAGGTAGCAGAGCTGGTGGCAGTGTTGCTGTTAGGAAGTACTGCTGGACACGGACAGCAGCAAAGAGTGCCTTGAGCTTGTCCATTGCAGGCCGGAAGGTATTCTGCGTCACACAGACATGGCACTCATCAAAAAAGATTCCAGCCAGCCGCCTTTGCTGGTCCAGCTCCTGTGCCCAGCTTGCAAAAGCCTGGTTGTAGCAGTTCTCTGCTGCAACAAAGACCAGCTGGCTCCCTTCCACCTTGTCCGCACTCTGGTACCCTGCCCATTTACTGGCTGAGATGCCAACACGGTGGCACTGCTGCAGTAGATCCTCTGTAAGTGCAATGTATGGCACCACCACAATGACCACAGAGGCAGGCGGCAGCCAGAGCAGCGGTGCCATGAACAAGGCAGACTTACCAGACCCTGTCGCCATAACAACTACCAGTGGAGACTCCTTGGCATAGATGGCATTCAGTGCATATGCCTGCTCCAGAGTCTTGGTGTAGCGGCTGCCAGTAATCTTGAACAATGCACTGCGCACCGCTGGAGGAAGGGCTGCTGACCGTTGCAGACCAGTGGAAGCTGCCAAGCTGGTTGAAGCTGAAGGAGCCGTGACTGGAGAAGAATCAACCATCTTGCGCTTGATGCTCCGTACATCCTCCTCCATGGATTCCAGCTTGCGCTTGACTGTCTCCAGCACTCTTGATGGCTCTGTGCCTGATGCTGCACCAGTGAGAGTCCCAAATGGCTTGATCTCCTCCTGGAACCGTGAGCGCAAGCCCCAGAAAATGTGCCACCGCTCTGACACTGCCAGCATTGCATCCATGCTCTCTTGTGTGAGCTGATGCAGCATACCAGCATCCAGACCGTAATGCTGGTCTGCAGTGTTGGTGGAGTGGCCAGCTTGCAGGTCATGAGCATTATCCTCCACATTCTCTGCCGTCAGAACCCTGGGCCGGATCAGCCTGCGGTCAATGCTGACAGCAAGCTGCCGCCATGTCCGCATTGTCAGACCATTGGACACTGAGCTAATGTACTGCTGGCAAAGTGCCTGCAGTGTCTTGCTGACTGTGTTGGTGTCCCACGGCCTACCAGCATGATCCACCAAGAGCATCGTACTAGCCTCACGTGGCTGCACCACTGCATTGTAGAGAAGGTGGACAAATGGAACCACCTGTGAGACGTATAGCACCACAAGACAGCCAACTCCATATGGCAGGAAGCGTGGAATGATCTTCTGGCGCCCAGTGCCCTTGTTGCTGGGCAGAGCAGTGAAGATGCTGCCATCATGGACAAAGATGTTCCGTGGACCCATGAGTGTGTTGGTGTGTTGGAGCTGCATGAGCTCTGTGCCCCTTGCCGGAAGACCACTCCCAAGCTCAATGAGCACCGCAAGTAGCTTGGTGAACTCATTGTGTATCGCAAAGTAGCTTTGCGCAGCTTCTGGATCAAACTCCAGCTCGTCAGAGTATGGATCCATCAGTGGCTGTGCAGGAGGAGCACCACCTGCAACTGCACGGCACAAGATGCTGGGGATGGTTGGCGGCTCCAAGAAGGCAGGAGCAAAGTTGAACCCAGGGCATGTGTTGCGGTGGTTGTCCCTGATGCGCCCAATGTTGATCATGTTGATGTCCTTTTCTTCTGCAAGCAGCCGGAGCTGAGTGAGCAGCCTCTCTGCCTGCTGCTGTGCACCCTGCATCAGCTCTTGCAGCCGGTCCACCACAATCACCTCTGTCCCAAAGGTGACTGTCCGCAGGTCCTTGCTCCACTGGAATGCATAAAGGCTGCCATCATCTTGCGCAAGCACCATTCCATACCGGAGGAGAGACTGAAGGTGTGCACTTGCAGAGTTGCTGTTGTGGTGCACATACCGCTTCAGAATCTTGTCCATTGCTGCTTGAATCCTTGATGGTGGCATGTCACAGAGGGTGCCGCTCTCTGGGTGGAGCAGCCGCTGGTGCAGCACACTGCGCAACCCAAACTCCAAGCTTGCAATGATAGAGGTGGCTGCACTGACAGGCTTGGGTGTGCCGTCCTTGCTGACACAGAGATGCAAAAACAGGTGGACCAATGTCAGCTGCTCTGTCTGTCCATACTTGACTGGCTCTTGCATGACCAGGAGCACAGATGCTTGCAGGAGCACAGATGTTGCCTTCTCCACCACTGCGGGATCCTTGTACATGTCCACATCTTCATTAACCACTGTGTTGTACTGGTCCCGTAGTTCCAGCATGACCTCTTCCAGCCTTTCCTCCATGCAAAGATGTTCCTCCAGACTCTTGCTGCCAAAGTACTCCAGATGGTCTCCGTCAAACAAGATGTGTGCAAGAAGGGCAAGGAGGAAAGCCCAAATGTCAGCACGCTTCCGGACTGTTGCTGCAGTGAGACTGTAGGGTGTGCTTGCTTCAGTGCTGTAAGCATGGAAGCTCTGTTGCACTTGACGGCCAGCACTGAGCAAGCAAGACATCCACCCATGGGCTGCTTGCTTGGCCATTGCAAGAATCCAGTGCACAATGTCATGGTGTGCACCAGGCCAGTCTTGAGGGTCTGATCCGAGTGAGCCAATTTTTATAATAGGCTTCCCGGCCCAGTACTTGTTCCAGCCAAGCTGCTTGGCCCACGGACTGATGTTGCCAGTCAGGACAGTGGCAGGCTGGATGCAAGGAGCACCAAAACCTGCTTCTTGCAGCCGCTCTTGATCCTTCTTGATGAAAGCATTGACCTTGGCCTGCACTGCTGCATCCAGCTTGTCTGCATCCATGGTTGTGGTCAGGATTGCTGGCGGAGGGGTGGGCTGCAGTGCTGGATTACAGACATACAGGTAGCGCCTGTTCTTGCCATTTTCAAAGATTATCTGGACTGGCACCGGGTGGAGGTACCTGGGCTTTCCATCCTCATGCACATGCTCCCGTGCATGTTGACACATGGAGGACCTGGCTGCAATGCTGTAAGGGCACTGCATGCAGTGGAAGCCCTGGTACTTTACCTCCAGCTCTGGAATGATTGGGACTGGGAGGAGATCCTTGTTGATGGCCACCGTGGCTGGATGCTCCATGTCCAACTCATCAAGCACATCTTGAAGTGCCTTCTTGGAAGAATCCACCAGTGGGTGTTGGTGGTAGCGCTTGAGGTGTGCCACAACTTCCTTGAAGAACGGGTAGATGGGAAGACCATAGGGGCAGTTGACATGTGTGCAGACCAGGATGCGTGGATGGTTGACCAGGCGCAGATTGAAGCGGGCAAGCTGTTGCACCTGCTTGGGCTGGATGTTGGTAGTAGCTGCCTCCTGGTTGGGTGCCGGCAGGCCACAGCTTGAACACGGCAAATGCAAAAGCAGAACAGTGACGTGTCAGAAATCAGCAAAAAATAAAAATAAAATAAAATAAAAAACTGAAAAGGTGAGGCTGTGTGGTGATGCAGTGAAATTCTGTACGTACCTGTTGGTGTCAACAGAGGGTCCAGCCTCTGGGACATGAGAGTTGCTAGCAGCAGCAATGTTGGCTTGGGAAGTGATGGGAGACATGGTTTAGAGTGTGGTTGTTGCAGCGTAAAGAGCAGTAGTGTTGTAGAAAGGCTGGAGTGGTGAGATGCTTTTCAATGTCATCCATCACGGCCACACAGCCTGTATATATGTGCAAGATCTCAGCATGCACACACAGCACACAGCATACTGACAGATGGCCCAACTGACTAGCATTGAGTGGTGGGATGGCTCAGACAGCACACACGGTACACAAAAAGCCGGTGTGGACCAGCATAGAGATGCAGACACTGACGTCAAAAAACAATGGGACAACTGGGACTGAAAGTGAGGCACTGCAGACAACCTGTGTGCACCGTAAGGGCAAGAACCACACACTGTACAGACAAAAAAGCTCTTCCACAGTGAGCAGTGCACTGGACACCATCTGTGGTGATCCCTGCTGTGGACTGTGGATGACGTACCTTGTGCCAGTCAGAGGTGGAAAATTCCGGCCATTGTCACGCAGTGCTCATGTTCACAGCCAAATTCCAAATTCTGTTGGTGGCCACACGTCAAATGTCAAGAAGTGCAAAGGGCAGAAAATGACGGGCTTTGATTGCTGTACATGCATACCTGACAAACCAGTGTCCATCATCCAGCCAAATTTCAAAGTCTGTTGGCTGCCTGTGCGTCAGGAAAAGATGGGCTGCCATCACCCTGCATTCATGATCAAGAGACCAGTGACTGTTGCTCGGCCAAATTCAATAATCTGTTGCTGCCCACTTGTTAATGGGCAGAAAATGCTGGGCTGCCATCACCCTGTATTCATGATCAAGATACCAGTGACCATTGCTCGGCCAAATTCAATAATCTGTTGCTGCCCACTTGTTAATGGGCAGAAAATGCCGGGCTGCCATCACCCTGCATTCATGATCAAGAGACCAGTGACTGTTGCTCGGCCAAATTCAATAATCTGTTGCTGCCCACTTGTTAATGGGCAGAAAATGCCGGGCTGTCACCACGCAACACTCAAGATCAAAGGACCAGTGTCTGTTGCCCAGACATCAAAGTGCAGGGAATGCAAAGGGCCAAAAAAAAATGCCGGGCTGTTGCAGTACGGTGATACATTTTTGATGTGCCAAACTCAGATCAAAGTGTGTGAATGAAAGAGGGATGACGTGTGTGGCCATTGCTGTCTGGCTGTTGCTGCGCCAATTTGGAATCTGTCTGCTGTGCACATGTGTCAAAGGGGATGTGTGTCTGTTGCCCTTGGAAATTGGACGTGTGTGGCCGTTGCTGCGCCAATTTGGAATCTGTCTGCTGTGCACACGTGTCAAAAGGGATGTGTGTCCTTTGCTTTGTGTCTGTTGCCCTTGGAAATTGGACGTGTGTGGTCCCTGCTGCGCCAATTTGGAATCTGTCTGCTGTGCACACGCGTCAAAGGGGATGTGTGTCCTTTGCTTTGTGTCTGTTGCCCTTGGAAATTGGACGTGTGTGGCCGTTGCTGCGCCAATTTGGAATCTGTCTGCTGTGCACACGCGTCAAAGGGGATGTGTGTCCTTTGCTTTGTGTCTGTTGCCCTTGGAAATTGGACGTGTGTGGTCCCTGCTGCTGTGACGTTGCTACCCAAAATCCAAAATTCATTAAGCAGCAATCAAAGGGGAGGGCATGCGTGTGACCATTGCCAGGAGCCAGGAGCCAGCACCAACTTAGGACAGCACACGTCTGGGGTGGGTGACGTGGAATTTCTGACAATTTTGGACACACCAACACACTCCTTTTTGGATCCTCCATTTCCAATGGATTTGTTTGACGTACAGTGTGCAATTTCCAGGGATGAGTGTACGTCTGTGCAAAGTGTGCACACACTGCTCCGCCAGCATGGTGACTGCTGGTCAAATGAAATTATTGCACACCAAAGACACGCACACATTGGTCAACACTCTCAAACTGCAGCTGTGCATGGTGGTAGCCAACATGTGGCAGCCACGGCAGCTGTCTGTTGGTGCTCAGTGGTTTGAGATTGCATGGACTGCTATGTGACAGCTGCGCTGACATCTGATGTGAATCAAGTATGCACCTGTCAAGGGCTGTCAAAAATGTGAGATTGGACTGTTGTGCGGCAGGCCAATGCAGTGCAACACAACTGTTGCACTGCCAATTGCTGCCACCAAAGAGTTGGATTGGGCCGTTGTACAGTAGACCAGTGTGATGTGATGTGACTGTGGCCCAGCCAAACTCTGTGGAGTGCTGATGTGTCCGGTAGGTGGCTGACCAGAAGTTGGATTGGACCATTGGGAATTTCCAAGAATTTTGATGTGTCCGTCACACACCTGGCCGTTGCCTGTTGCCTGCTATTGGCATCTGCCACTCACCTGGCCGTTGCCTGCCAAAAAGTTGGATTGGACCATTGGGAATTTCCAAGAATTTTGACGTGTCCGTCACACACCTGGCTGTTGCCTGCCAAAAAGTTGGATTGGACCGTTGGGAATTTCCAAGAATTTTCACGTGTCCGTCATGCACCTGGCCGTTGCCCGTTGCCTGCTATTGGAATCTGCCACACACCTGGCCGTTGCCTGCCAAAAAGTTGGATTGGACCATTGGGAATTTCCAAGAATTTTGACGTGTCCGTCACACACCTGGCCGTTGCCTGCCAAAAAGTTGGATTGGACCGTTGGGAATTTCCAAGAATTTTGACGCGTCCGTCACGCACCTGGCCGTTGCCCGTTGCCTGCTATTGGCATCTGCCACTCACCTGGCCGTTGCCTGCCAAAAAGTTGGATTGGGCCATTGGGAATTTCCAAGAATTTTCACGCGTCCGTCACCCACCTGGCCGTTGCCCAGCCAAAAAAAATTTCGATGCGTTGCGGCACTAGACCAGTCTACTTGGCCTTGTCTGTTGGGGTTGACGGACAGGGCTGGACGCGTTGATTTGGCAGGACGGACATGGCCGTTGTGGGCAAGTGACAATCAATGGGCTAGGGCTAGGTTGTCAGACATTCAAAGTTGCAATGTTTTTTTAGGCTCGGACCAGACAGTCATATAACCCAAAGCTGTGAGCAGTAAGGAACAATGTACCATGACGGAAACGTTCCTAGTGTCGGCGTCGGAAGGCCTGGTGGCGGCGCATAACCCGAACGATGGACACATGGGATTGCATGAGCCTCACAGGCTGGCTGGCTACTTAGACAGTGCAAGTGAAACCGGGTGTGGTACTGTGTACACTATTTGACACAAGTCGCTTGTTTAGCGTGTATGCAACGTAGTGGAATTGGGTGCATGTTGCACGCAGTTCAGCCGCCATGTCCACCGGATAAAGCTGTTGCATGTGTGCGTTGAAGCGCAGGTATGTGCGGCGAGGTACAGGTCCGCCATTTGCAACCGAGGCTTCATGGCACGCATGGACGACTCTTCCCATTTTCAGGCTAGTGAATTATGATTGAAACTCAGTTCTCCGTGGGGTAGCTTGAGCAATGGAGTGTCCGGCCCCGCTACTCTTGGGTCGCAGTAGTGGCGTTCCTGAATGGAACAAGTCCGGAAGACGCTGGAATGCTGTCAGACTCGCAAGTCTAGAGGCCAACGCGACGTGGCTGGCAGTGAGAGGCCGCTTGAATGCTTGCTCTGAGCGGACATGGTGGTCAATGAAGAGGTTGCTGACCCTTTGAGCGGACGTATTGCCGATGCGGCCAAGGTCCATGCTCCAAGCCCCATAAGAATGTTGCTCAGATGGAGGAGTGCGCTCCTATCAAATATTTATAAGGCAAGCTGGTAATCGTTGGTCTTCGAGCGCCCGCACAAGTGCAGAAGATCTTCTTCGCTCACAAAGTTGGTTTCCGCCATATACGACAGGGTTCAAGGGCATCTCGCCAGCTCAGCTGTCAGCAAGATCAACATGATGGGATTCGGGATGGGTGTGGCGCAGACAAACATGTCCCAGCCCACCATGCAAAACCTCCAAAACATTGGCGATAACTGGGTGTTTCGATGGCTTTTGCCTTTTGTTCTGTTGATGTTTCTGATAAGCCAACTTGGATGTTCTTCAAAGAGGTTCAACTACGTGGCCCGATTCTGGAAAGGAGCGTCAGCTGAAGCCGGCCTCAGCGTTTCGGGTGATGCTGAAGACACGCGATTCCGTCGATTTAGTCACGGTGCTGAGCTATCCGACGAATGGCGAAGACGGTATGGAACAGCGCCACACTGGACACGCAACGGCGGGGTTACGGAGGTGGTGCTGTGCACACCGGCTCAGGTGATGTCATTCTACCATAGAGATGCCAATTGCACACCAAGCGCTATAGCATTGGGTTTGGTCACTACTTTGGTCGGCTGTTGGGCAAATGCGTTGGTGCGATTGACGGCGAGCGTTGGACGTTGCTGCGAGGTATCATTGACCCGCACTTCACTCATCGCGTGTCCATGTTGCTTGGCCCAACCATGCTAGGACTTGTTGAAGACTGGGCGGAAAGTCTGAACAGCAACAAACATTCATTTTGTCTGGAAGCTGTTGATGCTACAAGCAAGCTTCCGTTCAAGATCATTTCTCTGGCCATCTTCGGACACAAAGTGTTGGAGCGCAAGAACTTTGAACGACTCTGGGACATAGTCAAGCTGCACGAGGAGATCTTCCAGTATGCAGCATTGCATCGCTGGGCCAAGCATGCTGCTTACCAGGCACTGTTCTGGACACGAGCCAACAAGATCATGAGTGAATTTCAGCGCGAATTTGCCATATTCTGCCTCGACATGGTAGCCGAAGATCCAAACTCTGCAGCAGCGGAAATGTATCTGCGAGTAACGGACAAGACAATGACCATGGACGAGTTCACGCAAAGTAAGTATACGCAGCATTCGCAACCAAGGCTCAAGGCAAGAAGGTCAGCGTTGACACTAATAAACGCTTTGCGGACTTGGCATCACCACTGCACAGCAATCGACGAGATCCTGTTTGCCAACATTGATGTTACAGCTTCGGTGATTGCCTGGACGCTGATTCATATCGCCGAGACACCCAAGGTGCAAACAAGGCTTGTGGAAGACTTTGCTGCTCGAGACAACTTGAAGCCGGACGACGTTTTCGCCGATTACATTTGCGCCACAGACACGCTGCTGCACTGGACGATTATGGAATCGATGCGACTTTCACCGCCCACATTCTTCTCTCTCCCCGAGCAGTCCGGAGAGCACAAGGTGCTGCCCGGTGGCGGAGCTGTTCGGGCTGGCACGCCGGTAATCATTGATGCTTGGACACTCAACCGCCTGAGCGATGTGTGGGGACCAAACTCACTCGAGTTTGACCCGAGTCGTTTCCGGGACCTGAAGCCCGCCAGCTACCGATACTCACTTTGGAGATTCGGCATGGGACCACGCAAATGCGTTGGTCAGTTTTTTGCCGACAAGATCATTAAAATGGTGCGTACATGAATACCAGACTCTCACGTTGATTTTTTTCTGGGAGGCTGGGGTGCTGAAACGATTCTCGTGCTGATAGGCAGTGTACAGTGTTGTGAAGCGATACGATGTGGTGGTGCAAGGCGACGCACCCTCGCCGCGCCACGATAGGATGACCAACACTCCTCAGGGCAGGCTGCTGTTCACCAAGCGCAACATGGGCTAGGTGGGCTAGGTGGGCTAGGTGGGCAAGGTGGGCATGGTGGGCTAGGTGAGCTGGTTCGCCAAGTATATATTTGTGGCTTTATCTTCTTTCTCTCCGTGCGTCGCGTGGGGAATCGCTGTTCTGTATTTGAATTTCTGGAAAACCCCCACTTAATTAAAATGTGAATGGTTGAAATGCTCACTAAGCGACAGGTGGCGTTGTGGTTTCGGAGATCCAAACGCAACGTGCGCCCGATGGTCCACTCCACGTCCACGCCCCACATTCATGATTCCCGATTCCCGATTCCCGATTCCCGATTCCCGATTCCCGATTCCCGATTCCCGATTCTCTATTCTATCCATCCTGCAGCAGTGCCCATCCATCTTGGACACATCCACCATCACCGCAGCAACCAGTGCGCCACACGCACGTCTCGCTCGACGCTGTGCAAATCGAGTCGCATGTACCCCCTTTTGGCCTCATTGCCATTCGCTGTCATTACCATTCGCTGTCATTGCCAACATGAGCCGGGCGGACGTGGCATGCATACAATGCCGACGTCGTAAGATTGCGTGCAGTAAGAAGCTGCCTCATTGCACAGAGTGTCTCATCCACGGCAGAGACTGCTGCTACAGTCGTGACAAGAGACGACGTGTGGGGGATGACACACAGCTGCCTGCATCTTCTGTTTCTACTGCAACGTGCAACCAACAACCACTCTCGCAGCACCACCTCGACACTCACCCTCGTGTACCAACCGAGGGCCTCCCACACTATGCTCGCGCGGACAGTACAGACACCAGACATGCCTCTACCTTCAACAGTGGCCACTACGACATCCAATCATCACCCGAGAGTGTGTTTCGCTCATCTGTGTCTTCGCAAGCAGATCACTTCGCTGCCACAATCCCTGACGCTCTAAATGATACCTTCTGGTGGTTAGCGTCCCAGTGGCAATCGTCTTGGACATCTGATCCATGCACCCAATTACCCGATTTCACAGACTCTTTCATCCCCTTGGAATCAGCACGCGATCAAGTTCCCACCACCACCTCCTCAGGCCTTTCCTCCCAATCCGGCGTATACAGTCGATCGTCAGTCGAAGATTCCACACCCTTTTCCCCCACCCAGCGCCGAATTCAAGACTCTGGCGAGCTCCACCAGGCTTACAAGCGCTGTCTACCGGTGCGAAGCCGATGGCCAAAACTCTTCAAAGCGCTGAAAAAGCTTTGTCAGACCGCCCAGGGTGGCTCCCAAGACGGCACGAGTCCCTTTCTCTGTCTATCAAAGCTGCGCAAACAACTTGAGCTCGACACAACTACCACGCCACATATCTTGAATCTTGCACAACAAGCCCCTAATTCGGTCGAAACTCTCAAGTTCCCCTGCCCATCCACCGCCGCTCCTGCCACCGAGTCGCCCCATCAACCATCCATTTCACCACATCAGGCCACCATCTGCAATCAATCCCATATCTCACCCGTCACGCAGCCGGATACACTCCGTTGCGCATGGACTCTAGCTGCCATTTGTTTGGCCGACTCGGCTTCCGCTTTGTCGCCCATCGAGCTTTCTCCCCGTTTAGGCTTGGAGCTTCATCATGAGTCCGATGCCACCCTCTTCCTCTTCTCGGTTGCATGGGCTCATTGCCGTGCAGGTCTATGTGGCGATCCAGTCGAGGTGATGCAAACGTACCGCATGATGTCGCTTGCTTTCTCAAGATGCCACAAGGGTCAGGAGCTTGCTTCTGCATCTGTCTTCCTGGGCTGCAGAGCAGCAGCTACCATGTCGATACATCGCTCCGCAACCATCGCCCGTTTAGGCTCGACTTTGCGACAACAAGAAGCTCTGAATGCATTTTGGCACCTGGTTAGTCAGGGCTGCCACTTTCAAGCTTGGGAGGGACGTGATATGCCTATAGACATGGCGCTTGTCGATCTCCCAATGCCCGATCCCAAGGCTAGCCTCCCACATGCTCTCCTACCATCATCTTCGAATACCGCAGCTGCAGAGAGTCCAAGATCGCAGTTCCTGTCCTCCTCCCCCGTGTTCATGACACGCATCTGGACCAGTGTGGCCATTTGCCAGACCATAGAGTGCCACTACAGACAAGGTGCAAGCCTCTTAGTACCTTGTGAAACGCGCTTACAAGTAGCGGTGCCCACTGCAACCAAGCCGTCGCAGCAAGAGCAAGACCACGTCAAGCACACCGCGAAAGCTCTTGACTTTTGTGCTTCGCTTCTGCAGACGCGCGAACCAGCAAGCGCTGGCACAAAAGCGTCTCAGCTCAAGCGGTTTGTGCTGATGCTGGTGCGATACTCACGCGTTCTGCTACACTATCCCTTCTGTCGTGTGGACAGAGACCACCGCAAGGCGGCACAGGAGAGCATATCCGCCATCATAGCCACTGTGCTTGGTACTCTTCTCAGTCTGGCGACCGAGGGGGACGAAGACAATGACGCCAATGTAGCTCCTCGTTGTAATCGAGTGCGTCACAGCGATGGCGATCAAGACTCAGACGGGTATAGCAGTAGCAGCACCGGATGCGCTGATGCTCGCGGCTCTGTTGCAACCAGGCAGCCGTCCCATGTCTTCCAGCCTGCCCACGCCCGCCTCGCCAAAATGGACAGACATCTGCTCGAGCTGCTTGCCGGGATGAGCGTGCGTTCCCTCGTTCTCACTCTGGCATTGATCAAGCATCCATTGCTGCTATCTGCTTCTGAATTCGCCTCGAACGACGACAGCGAGCGGCAGAGATCGGATGCGGTGCTTGCACTTCGCGCCTTGGAACAATTGCACGAACACGGCGTAGTGTCTCCCTCTCTACTGCGCAAAGCTCGCAAGATTGCGAGGCGGAGTGGTGGAATCTGATTTGCGCCATTACAACAACATTGATTACCAAGAAGAGGAGAGCTTTAGCCTGATTCGCTGTTGCACTGTTGCAAGTGCGTGGCGTGAGAAGGAGATACGGACATGCAATACAGGTTCACACGAATCCTAGCTGCAAGGTCACGGACATGCAAATTATTTTCTTTTTTTTAAAAAAAAGAAAATAGCACTGAAGTCGCTGTGCCGTGCTCTCGGCTGAAACGCCTGTGTGCGCAACTAGACATGTCCGAGCTCAACATGTCCGTGTTGAGCGCGTACACTTGGAAGAGCAAGAGCATAGTACGCACCTCCGTGCTTCTGCAGGGCCGAAGACAGCACTTGCGTCTCCTCTAGCGTGAATGAGCAATGCTGTGACCATGCTTGTCCGCTTGTCCGTACAAGCCAGTACACTCCGTGACTGTGTCTAGCCTCATTCTACTGCTTGACACTTCCGACTCGAAAGACTGGACTTGAATTACAGTCCATCGCGAGCCTCTTATAGCCCCAGCCATCAGCACCAAATCTGACTGAGGCCCCAATCTCAACCATACCTCATTCGATACGCTTCAGGTCGTTACGAAACTCCTGAGATCATTGTCAGCATTATTTCCTTCGCCATGACCCAGAATTTTGCACAGAGAGCCTCGATCGATCGGTCAGAGGAAGAGAATGTCCTTAGTCCAATTGCCAGCAATTCGAGTCAGGCGCACAACTCATCTGCGAATCTACCTGCCAATCCGGACGACAGCGAGTCTCAGCACAGCTCAAGCCAAAATGTCGAGAAGCTCACTTCACAAGTCCACATTCCGATGGATGGGAATGCGAAATCGAAGCCGGCCTCACACCAAGCTCCGGACCAAGGCGCACAAGCCAAACAACGCAAATCCAGCCTGCTGTTCCGCTTTTTCCCCGTCTTTCTGATTGCCTTGCAGTTCGGCATGGACAGCACCCTTTGGCTTCCGACAGCATACGCATATATCGCCAAATGCACCTCGGCCGGCAGCGAAACCAGCACCTATCTCAGCTTGGCCCAACTTCTGCCGGCAGCAGTGCAGCTGTTCGTCTCTTTACTCATTGGACCTCTCTCAGCCATGGTTGGGTCGCTCAAGTGGCCTGCATGCTCACTTCTCCTATGCTCAGCCATCGGCAATTTCATCTATTCCTTGGCTGCCCCAGGAGGCATCAACAGTGTATGGGCCATTGTGGGCGCTCGATCCCTCATCGGTCTCGCCAGTGGAAGCGCTTCTTTGGCAATGGCTTATCTTACAGTGTCTACCACGGCAGACAAGACGCTCGAGGCCATGTCGCTCTTCCGAACATTCGGTGGTGTTGCCATGGTTCTGGGACCGCTGCTCAGCATTCCTTTGACTCGCGTCCATTTCGGCGTCGGTCACAGCGCCTTTAAAGTGGACGGCACCAACGCCCCCACGTTCCTCGCAGCATTTACATCCCTCATCATCGCATGCTTTGTAGCTCTATTGCTCGAAGATAGGTCGAAACCCGCCCACAACGCTTTTGTCCCTCTCATTGGCTTCTTCACCTCCAAGGATGGTCGCTGGAAGATGCCCTGCCTCGTCCTAGGTCTCATGCTTGTCTCGGCTTACCTTTGCGCCAATGTGCTCTTCCTGCTGTCAGACCTTCTGGCACATCGTTGGCACATCGACATTACCCTTGCGTCTGGAATCCAGGCGATAGTTTTCGCACTGTCTCTACTGGCGAGCATCACCTGCGGCAGTCTTCGTCAAGTGGCTTTGGCTTGGACACTCAAGCGCGACACCGCTAGCCTTCCGGATGCAGTCGAGAAGGGCTCGACTGACGCATGCCGATCCACCACAGCAAAAGACTCAGCAGTCGCCAAAATGCATGCCGAAGTGTTACTCACACAGGTCTCCCAAGTCATTTCGGTGATTTCTGTCTTCCTTATTCTGTTGTCAGTGTGCTTCAAATCAAGCTCAGTAGCGACCGCAGTTGTTTTCTCGATCGCCAGTACGTTGGCCATGATGGGGTACAACATCCAGGCCGCCTCTCTGCCTTCGCTCTTCTCGCAAAGCTTGCCAGCCGACGTGCGTGCCTCTTTGGTGCCATGGTACGCGGCCACGGTAGCGGCAGGTAAGCTGGCAGCCCCGCCCATCACCGAAGCAATTGGCAACACGAATGGTCATGGATGGCCTGCTTCTCAGTCCGTGCCTTTAGCCTTCGGTCTTGGTGCGATTGTGGTATTGGCATTCGTATCGAGAAGACTGGTGACCGTCTGCATCGCTCAAAGCTCAAAGTAGATTATGAACCTCAATTTTTCTTGCATAGATTTTTCCGGTCAATGGAATACGATTTCTTCTATGGTTTTGGTGCTCCATCTGCACAGCATGGAGTGTTTTTCGTCACGTAACTAAGAAAGAGCGGCTTCATCGTGACTGGATTACAAGATGAATCTGGTGCAGAGCCTTGGTGTGGCAACCTCTCTTTCTATCTGTCGCTCATGTCTACAGTAGGTGAGCGGCAGAGATTGGTTTGAGACGGTCGTTGGGATTGCATGAACTGCGAGCTGTCTTGAGAGCCTGACAGATGGACGCTGAGCCCCTTACTTTGCCTGTGCATCTGCCAGTGCGACGATCTAGAGTGTCTTGGTGAGGAGCGGAATTGGTAAGCAACTGCCAACTTAACAAGACGATCTTCGACACGACCCAAATCCGATTGCTGATTCTCCGCTGCAACTTTGTCAGTATAAGTGATTCTCTTAGGGTTAGGGTAGTGGTGAGTGCTGTCGTCTGCGGGTCCCTTCGAACTCAGTGTACTCGTGCTTTTTCCTACGGAGGGTGTGCAACGTACCGTACAGCACATTACACACTATCCTTCTTCATCTAGCGATCATGTCCTCGCAGTCCAATGCCAAGAAACACCCGGGTAAGGAGGCCGCTAGCAACCTTCTGGAGTTGGGGAACGTGCACATGACCGTGGGTAGGAGCGGGGGCAGCAATGGTGGCTTGTCAAATTCAGCCTCGCCCTGAGCTAAAACATGCAGTACTTCTGTTATGCTCAGCAACCGGGGGAGACATGCTTGCATGGTAACTGATTGAGAGACTCGATAAGCGGAACGGCGGGCTTTGGAAGAACGCCAAACTTGAGGCATGCCATTCAAGGATCGTCAACGGAGCTTGAGCTAGTCTTGCAGGACCTCTGCATGTAATGCAGCCGATGGGAAGCTTTGATGTCAAGCGCAACCGAAACTGAGACTTGACAACCGCTCATCACTACTTTCGTGCGATCAATGGCAGCTTTGAGGATTCCGCTTTTCGTACTTGTTTGCGAGGATAAGTGAGTAGCCTATTCAAGGTTGCAGCTCGCACTCTGACAGACTTGCTCAGGTTTCACCTCGGTCTAGCTCGTCTAATTTCATAAAATCAGGCTGCCAGTACCGCCGGGTTGAGGTGTGAAGCCGCGGCCTCACCTGGTTCAATCCCAGGGAACCAGCGCTGCAAGTTGGCGGCTCGACGCTCGTTGGTCGGAGGATGCGTCGGCACTACAGCATCAGCGTCAAAGTAAGCCACGGCAAACACCTCTCGCCTGCGATTGGTCAGATTAGCTCCAGCGGCGTGCATGGTCCAGCACGAGTGGCTTCCAACGGAGAGATGGAGAGGAGTAAGGCTTGTCAGACAACGCAGTTCTGCATCAAAAGCAGAAGCTGAAAAGGAAAGAGACTTACAAAGTGGTGTCACCTGCTGTCATATCCACGGGCTGAGAGACGGCGTGCTTGCTGTCGTCAACCAGTTTGCGAAACAAAGCACCGCTTTCATCGGTGATTTCGAGATGGCGTGCATCACGCATCTCGTGCGAGCCATCAACAAAGCTCATGGTTCTGTGGACAAGTCATGGTGCAAGTTGGAATGTGGCTTGTAAGGCCTCTGTTTGCTCCACCTCAGTGAAGATTTTTGGCTGGACTCACCCCATCTCGGCAGGACAGTCAGTAAGAGGAAGCCATAGCGTGAGACATTTGGGATTGTCCAAGGGCCTGAAAAGAAGGATGGCATCGACATCATCAAAGAATAATAACAATTGAATCGTCTTGAAACGGTCCGAGACTTACCAGTAATGGCCATCTTGATGAAAAGGTGTGTAGCCGCCCTGGCTGCCAGCAGACTCTTTGAAGAAAGTCAAGTCGTGATAGACTCGCACATCTCGACAATCGAGCAGCTTGGCAGTCACTGCTGCGACATGCTTGGAAAGGACCACGCCACGGAGCACTTCAGACTGCTGCCAAAGGGTTTCGGTCAGGCTGAACGCCTTGTCGTACGTTGTGAAACCACCTTGGATGGGCTTGGTGAACTCCAACAGACGGCTGTGTGTCTCTATGGTTCCTTGGCGAATCAGAGCCATCTCTTCTGGGGTGAACAAACATCGAAGCAGGACATGCCCCTGTCGAAGTCCACACGTGCAAGCATATTAGGAGTGTGTTTTCGAATGATTGCGATGCACGATTGCGATGCACAGGGGAGGATCCATGTACGTTGCTCTGGTAGCTTCGAATATCTTGTTCGCTGAGATTTTATAGCGAGGAAACGGACGACATCGCTGCCAGAATGACACCAACAGTAAGTTGACAAGAACGTGAGTCTTATGTAACAAAATTTGAACGTGACGGGTAAGGACTTGCTTGTTTCCAGCCATCAAGCACTCATGGTCTTATACATTGCTGACAAGGATCCCAAACGGCGTGCCAAATGGTGTGTGTTTCTTCCATAAGGATATCCGAGAGGCCAGTTACGACTTCGGGAGTATGCGGTCTGAACTTGAAGAGTCTGGAGTCTTCGCAATCGAGTGGTTCGTCAACCACCCCATGCCTTCTCATAGCCCTGTCCCAAAGCCTGGATCAAAGATCTTTGGGGACATGAGCTCCTGGTGGAGGCCAGCATGTGTAGGAACATTGGTCAGGTCAGGCTACACTCTGTCCAAGGACATCTATGTCGAGGCCTACGTGAAGCAGGAGGCCATAAACCTCGGGATAAGTTTGCTACTTGCCACAGTCAGAAGCAGACAGTGTTATGAGTAGTAGACAAGAAGGATATGCCCACGTGCTATGATAGGCTTAGGAAGATAGAGTTCGAACCTCATGTCATAATAGTGTTGTCATCTATTAGCAACAGGATGACGGCTGGGAAAATCTTCGAGGTTAGGGCTGGCACGGCTGCTGTTGACATCAGCACATTCAGACTTGGTTTGACAGTGGGTAAGTACGTCACGAGCCCTGAAGGTCTGGATTGCTCACATCTGGAAGCGACCGAATGCGAATTCGAGTCGATTGGTACCTCTGAATCAAGGCACATCGTCACGAACGCATCTGGAGTTCCGTGCCACAGGCAGTACAATTTGAAAGCTCATCGCCCATGGAGCTGCCATGTAGAGGTTGTTTATCTCGTTCACCAAGATAGGAATCACCCAGGCATCAGGCTCAGAATTTCCTAGACCTGCGATGAGTACATTAGGAACAGAAACGAAGAGTGCATCAAGTTGCTGGGCAGCGCCGTTCTGTCTCGTCTTGTTTGGCTAGAAAACGTTGTGCACGTAGCATGACTTATTCAGGCTGTTGGAGCCGCGACTAGTTCGCTTCTTGACTCTCACACATGCACTCGGACTTGCTCTCTCGTTTCAGCTCATCAAGCAGGAACCAAAGTCTGACTTGACCAAACCCAGGCGAGCCAATGAACCATTATTTTGTGTGTAGCGTCTACCAACGCAGTGGAGTCTCTGCCATCCATTGTGCATTTTCAAATCTTGACAAAGATCCTGGCTGATACGCAGAGGTACCGGGTAGTGATAAGGCAGATGGATGCGCCGACTATCAATGAAGCGCAAAGGACCTGTGCGGGCCAAAAGATCGCCTTGTCAATATCAATGATGGCACCGGCGACTGGATTACCGACGAGGATGCCAGTAGCACCAAAGAGACAGAATGTGCCCATGCGTGATCCGAGACGTGATCGACGTAGTCGAAGAACACGAGATCAGAGTGGACAGCGACTTGTCCAAGGCAATGTTCGAGCGTTCTCGAGCCGAGGCCGTAGAGTCCATCGAGGTGGGGTTTCCGACCACGTTCAACGTCGCAAGCGGCTCCTTATCTGCAAGGGTGAGAGTTTGTTCAGACGAGGCTTCCACAGTTAAGGTCTCAGTCACTGAGGAGCAGTTGTGTCCCGGCATGAAACTCTGCGGGTCTCTCGAAGGACGTTTGCCCTCGTGTTCCGAGGCCCTAGCGTCAGTCCCTGATACGTGCAGCCAGGGGTACAGGATTCGTGTGTGGCGCAAGACAGAGACCACGTCGATGTGGAGCCTCAGGATGACACATTACGCTGCGACTGACATGTACTCGGCTGAGCTGGAGTTCACTAACCATAGTGCCATGAACGCTGGCGAACATACCCACCAAAGTCGTCATGACGTCAGACAGCCTTCGCAGAGTCTCAATGTACTGAGCCACCTGCGCCGAATTGTCCAGATTGAGACGCCCAAGAGCCTTCATGTTCTCTGACTGCGCGGTGTTAACTCTGACCATCATCTCTCTGGCTGTGTTTGCCAAGGCTGTGAGGGTGGAAGCTATATAGCCCATGTCTATGGGATTTGGCTGCCTCTGTTGGCGCTGTCCTTTGCTCCTCGAAGACATGGTTGTGGCTGCTTTGACAAACTCTGTGGTTAGACACAGAATTGATTTGTTGCTGCAGTACTGGTGTAACTTGGCAAGAGAGTTCGATTCCGACACGCCTTGGAGCTGACTCAAGGTGAAGGTCTGCCACCTCGATGGCCACAGAAGTTCTAAATCCTTGGCCTTGTAATCATCAGCACCTGAGATACGTTGAACTAGGGCTACGTTGTGCCCATAGACTGGACATGGGTCAGGCCCGTAGTCATCGAACCTCAACGAGCCATAGCGCCTTGATACATACTCAGAATACTCCTGAGTATTGGAAGGAGTGAACTGGCAATGGAGTTACTGCTACCAGTTCAGGGATCCTGGAAAAGGGGAAACCACCAATCAGCTAATGCAAAGACAAGCAGCTATCTTGACAGTGCCTTCCCTATCTACATGTGAATTGAAGTATATATGTGTGTTTTTCCTGTGATGGCAATGCCTTCACAAAGTTGGCAATGTTGTTGCTATATCAAGGGCATGATTCCTGTATAGGGTCCTGGAGAGTGTGGAGCATTGTTTGGGGTCTTGAGTAGAGACAGTGAGCATTTGGAGTTTATGTTGTGCATGTGTGTGTTGCATATATACACTATGGCTTAGCTCTTTGAGACTTGGTTGAGCAGCAGCCTCGGTTGTGTTTTGGCGTCTTCCAAGCATGAAGCGAGAGCGGGTTGCAAAGCATCCCAACTGTGTGCATGTAACACTGTTCCCGCGGCGTCGCTTGTTTCGGCAATCACAGATTCTGAGACAGTCCAACTAGAAGGCGAACCGAGAGTTTATAAGTGGACGACCTCATGCTTGTTTGCTTTGCAGGACGCAAGGCCCTGCTTGACGAATGATTCTCTTCGACCGGTTCCAGACCGAGCGACTGTGCTATGAAACTGACCATCCCGTCACAGACCACATACCGTTACTCATTTCTCGCCACAGCGATGGCATAGCCTACATTGGCTAATACCATCGCCCAACATATACATATGCTTTCCTCTTTGTACATACGCACCACCCACTCACTCGGAGCCGAAAGCTAACCTACAAAAAGAACCGAACACTCGATCAAAAAAAAAGCTGTCCAAAAGCTGTCAACCATCGTCCGTGTCCACGACCGTCCGTGTCAACGGCCCAGGCGGGGTCCGAGTCGGGGCTGCTGCCCAGGCGGCCGGCCAGTGCTGCGCTAGCATGATTAGAGGCCCCCAGGGGTTGTAGGCTCGCACAACCATGCCCCTTGTTGGGGAAACTGCTCCCTGGGAAGGTGATGCTTCGACGAAATGGAACTTCCCAACGTCCACGTCCAAGCCCATGTACTCCAACACCAGTCCTGCCATCGTTAGCCCCGTTGCTGCAACACCTTTCCAATACATATGCGAAGAGGTTGATTTACCCAAGTATCGAATGGGGCAACATTGGACGTGACTGTATCGTTTCACTATGGTTCACAATCACTGTGAATAACACAGACTTGACTCATCGTACACACTTGGTTGTGGCCTCGTACGATACTATCATTGCTAACCATTCCACACATAGACGTCCAAGGAGCTCTCACACCTACCATACAGGTATTCGTCACGGTCTGGGCTACGAACCCGCCGCATTCGGCCAAGCTTTGCAGTTGAACACGTGCGCAGCATGAGACCCAGCCGACAGGCTGCTTGACTCCACCTCCAACTCCGCCTCCAACTCCGACTCCAACCAAGTGCCAAGGTAGAGGTTGGGCCCAAAGATTCCCACGTTGGTAAGTAGTGACTCACACACTACCCTAGACTCAGCAAAGCTTGTGCATTCATCCCATAGAACTGGATGTTGCCGCAATTGTTAGAAGCAACAATGAGACTAGTATCCGAGCAACGAGCACTTGTGCCGTGGCTTTATACTCATACGGCGGTTGGGTTTCACTTGTTGTGTTTCACTTTGCCTTCGCTTTCTCCATTCATGCACTCAGGTGAATCGCGCTGTGTTACCCAGAGTGTTTGTCACGACTTCTGTCGCTATTGTCACTCGAGTTGGGTAGACGCTGCGCCGTGGAACCACATGAGCGTCTGCCGAATGAGCGTCTGCCGAATGAGCGTCTGCCGAATGAGCGTCTGCCGAGGTGAAGGGAGCGCAAACTTGGCGTAACACAGACACTGGGCCAAGAGCGAGATTGAGTCGATATGCTCGGAGCTGTTCGAGATAAATCGCCGGCCTATAGTTCTGGGCCTGCTATTTACCCCACAGATGTCAACGGTTTGTGACAACAGATTGGACCGTCATTCGGCGTTGATCATCATTCAAGCGAGATCTCCTCGGTGCAATTAGACGCTCAGAACACCGAGTCGAGGGAACGTGGGGCAGTGATGCCAAGACTGGTGTCCACACAGACGAGATGGCAGAGGCGAAACGAAATGCATGCACACGAGACGCTAAGCGAGACGATGCGAGTCTCATTGGATCGAAATGGCCTTCCAACTCCGCAATCCTTATGCACAAACTGACGATGCTCCGAGACAGTATGTTGAAGATGTGCAAGGGTCTAGGCAGGTTCAGTGCGAAAAGAAATGAGTCTGCATTTCCCCGTCAACCGTCTTTCTGCTTCCCCGTTGGAGACGTTCATGCGAACGGCGACAGGGTAGTCTCCGAATCTTCTATGCGCGCAATCGGACCCATTGCTCGAGATGACTGAAGGGTGATGGCAGATGCTACAAACGTCGATGAAAAGCATATAACGGGATGTGATGTCGTAATCGCCGTTCGTCGGTCATATACGTCCGTCCTTTCTTGCTGTCCCCTCCCCCCTCGCTCCTCCTACCCATCCTTTGCGAACCCTTCCCCTGGTTTCAACTCGGTCACGCCATAAAACGAATCAAGATGAGGCAACACGGCAGCTCTCTCGGCGGAATCGCATTCATGTTATGGTGCGCGCTCGCTCTTCAGCTCGGTGTCCAGCACGCCCTCGGAGGATCAGTGATGCCGGCCACAGAGCACCTGCTCAGGCGACAGCTTGGTGGCACGCCCATCCCCGAGATTCCCGTCTGTGTTCCTCCTCAGTCCACCTCGCCGCTCCTCGACAATTACCCCGAGTCGGCGGTAACGACTGTGCAGACCGGAAAAGACTGTTCTGCGTATGGCGACCCACCTGCTCGTGTGGTTTCGAACCTCGAATCTCCCAACGGGTACCAAGATTACCTAAAGATCTGTCACGGCCAGATTTTGACCATGACCGACAAGTCGGGACAGAAGCGAGCCGTGTGCTTCTACGCCAACCCCAAGTCGACCAACGACAAACCTCTGCCGCTGCTCGTATATTTGCACCCTTCGCTCGCTGGCTCAACCGTCACATTCCCCCTGACGGGCATGGACCGCGTACGCGATACACAATCTCTCAACAACGACGATCCTAGTCGTCTTGGCTTCTCTTACATCCTTCCCGCCGGTCGGAACACTGTGCACCAGTACCCATTCCCGGACAATGTTGGCCTGGGCTGGGACAACTGGTACCGCAATGCGGATCGCTCGTCACCCGACCTCAACATCGATGTTGACTTTATCGACAAGACGATCGCGTATGCTAAAGATAACGTCCCCGTCGATTCGCGCCGTGTGTTCTTGTCGGGTTGGTCCAATGGAGCTGCCATGTCCGAGTTCTACGCAGCCAACACGGACGGCATTGCTGCTGCCGCTGTTTACTCTGCACCCGACCCGTACCGCGATTCGCAGGACCCGTGCACACAGATGCCGTATCCCAAGTATGCCACCCCTGTGCGCGACGTGCACAACTACTGCGACATCATCGGTATCTGCACTACGGGCCTATACTACTACACCGACCTCAAGCAACGATATCCTTCGCTTCCGCAGAGCATTGTCGTGCTGGATGTTCAGACGGCTGACATCAAGAGCAAGGACGCAAACGCCAAATGCGACCCTGCCTGTCAGGGAGCATGCGGAATTACTACGGGAACGCTCGCCCACGCACGTTACCCTGCTGACCGCAACGACGATACCTTCTTCGCTTTCATGCTTAGCAACCCTCTGCCTGCATCGGGCAGCTGGGGAGCTCCGAAGTAGTGCGCCATTGAGTCGCCCTGGTGCACAGAATGTGCTTTAATCATGTAGCCATATTGGATGGAACAGAAAGGAATGGTACTGGACTTCTTTTCAACGAGTTTTTCCGAGGACTGTATCAATGACGCGAACCGTGTTGATGTGATCGAAGATGACGTAAACATCGTCGGGCGCCACCGTGATTGAAGCATTGTTGACTTTGCAGCGAAGCTTTTGGAAGACATGCCTCGACACATTGAATTATGTAACTCCAATTCGGCCAGTAGCACGCTTTGGAGGGTTGGTGGTAGGTAGAGAGGTATCAATACATTGCATGAGAAATAATGGTACGGGGATGCTGAAATGCTATGTTTGCTACGTTCGTTGCTTTTTGTTCTTCGAAGGTGTCTTGGCCGTGGATGACGGCTGAACTTGTTCGTCGCTCTGTGTTGATTTACGTTTCTTTCCGCTCATTTCGTCGTGTTCGAGCGCGGCTGAAGAACGGTTCGACGCATCGGCGTTGGCGTCGCTGTCTGGCTTGGTTTTGGAAAGGACCACGACGGGGTGGGAGACGACACCTCTGTAGGTCTTCCGTGTCTGCGAACGCAGGATGAGGCTTCTACAGTTGTTTGAAATGGCGTCTCTGGAAGCTGATGGATTCAAACCGAAAATAGCGCCCAGATTGATGACGTCGTACGGCGCTCGTAACGAGAGCGCTTCTGTTGCCGCAGAGGAGAAGAAGACGCCTTTGCCGTTGGTGACGCGGAGAAGATCCCTGGCGCCACCGATAAGGTTCCTCCTCGCCTTTGTACCGTCGTCTGTGACAGCTTGCGAGTAGGTGATCTCGAATTTGACGCCATTTTCGAGTGCAGCATTGACTGTGGATCGCTTGAGGAAGAATGGTAGTCGAGGCTGGGCGCCGAAATCGAGCGAGATGATGTCGATGCTGAAAGGCTTGAGCTCTGAGAGGGTCAAGCATGCATGTTGGAATGCGGCTTCTGTTGTTGGCCGAACAGCGAGCAAGTCGTAACTTTGGAGGGCAGTAGCATTGTTGGTGATCCAGCCGCTACCGGACTTGCCCATGGATTGGTCGTCGAGCACAAGTGTCAGCCGACTGAGCTGCGTGAGGCCGGTCGCATCTGGAAACGATGTGAGCTTCGACTTGCTTTTAGCACGCGTACGCGGGTCAAGCTCTGGAAAGGGCGGGTTGGGTCGACCGTCTCGAAGGGGCGCAAGCGCGTTGGGGTGAAGTGCCGGGTCGTATTTTGAGTGGACGATATGGTTGAAGGCAACGTGCGAGTAGCTGAGGTGCTTGAGCTCGAGCACGACTTGACCTAGCTGAATTGCGTCCTTTTCACGAAGCGAGACGAGCGGAGTTGATGGGGGCTCGGGAGTCGCTGCGGCAGATGATGAAGCGGAGGATTGTTGGGGCACGTGTTGCTGCTTTGCTTTCTTCTTGGAAACGCTGGACTGCGATGCAACACCCGATGACGAGGACGATGCTGATCCATGCGCCTGTGGCCATGGAATGTTGAGGTCGTAAAACATCTTGTGTACGCCTCTCGATGTTGCGAGAGGCGGTGGGCGAAGGAAGATGCTGGGAAGGATGGAATGGAAGAAGCACATGGACGCAGCGCAGAGGTACAGAACCAAGACCCAAAAAAATGAGCAAGAGTTCGGAAGTCGGAAGTCGGAATTCGGCCAACGTGTTAAACTTGAATGTGCGTTTCGACGATCTCACACGATCAGAGCTGGCCCGGTGCCAGGTTCAGGCGATAAATAGACACTCAGATCAGCTTGTAATTGGCCAAAGCCAACAAAAGGAAGAAAGGAGGCGGGTATATTCGAACGCAAAGGTACAGAACCTGATAGGTGAGAGAGGTTATGCCAGAAGAGAGAGAGCACGTGTGCGGAAGTGGCGGTCTGGATTTGATGGAAGCGTATGCGCCGAATCTGGGTGGCGCAGGGATCCGAGCGCAGGGTGAGGACATTCTGCTGTCGATAACACTTGACCCAAAGGAGATCGCGTTGAGGAGAGCCACTGTCGCTATAGAGTCATGGGCGTAGCGGAAGATTGAGAGGCGAACAGCGCCAGCTGAATGGGAGCATGATCACCACTCGAGGAGGGTGATGACGGTGCTGATCGCTACCATAGCGACAAAAATCGAGATACCAAACGTGGCCAAGGAGAGCATGTTTTGCTGAGAGAACCGGAGTATTGCGGGAGAAGCTGTGTGTCTTGCAAACATGGACGGGATGGATGTAGCTGTTCAGGAGGACGATGTGGAGACGATGTGGAGACAAAGTGGATTGCAGGCGTGACACATTCGATTCTGAATCGTGCTTAGTCAGCCTGACTCACACACAGCCCCGTTCCCCCGCATTTGAGGCGCATCGAGAGGCGTTTTCACGCGACAACCCCAGACCACGCCGCTTGCAGCTGCATGTCGTACACAAACGCGCTTCCAAGCTTCAGGTCTTGGTGTTCGCCACGCTTCCAGCTCGGCTCCCCTAGCACCAGCCGCACGGATGTTCAGCCTTCCTTGTCGAGTGTCAACTGGCACGTCGACGTGCACAAGGCACCGCGTCGGTTCAACGCAACAGGGGCAGTGCGGGGTGCGGAATGAGGCACGAGTGGTGGTTGCCACCGGTTGATCAACCCACAAGCTCGTTTGCATTGTGAGCACATCACGGACAGGATGCAGCCACGCATCGCAGAGCTGTATGACGAGCAGTGCTTCTCCAACACTTGGGGCAGAGCCATAGCTTGCAACACGGCTTCCGATGGTTCTTTGGCACTGCTGCCTTCATTCGGGCCGTCAAAGTCTGAGCAGGTGTGACACAAGACGACACAACATATGGACAACATGAGCGGCACACAACGAGCCAATCATTGCTTCGGTGCGGCTCCCAAATCGACGATCTTGAATTGGTCCAATTTCACACGAAAGCGGTCCCCATCACCACACCTACTCCCGCTCCTTTGCGAGCATCATACCCCTGCTCCACAACCAGCTCTGCTTGTCCTTCCTCGTCCTCATGTTTGCGCTCTGTTCTCCATTCTCCATTGTTTCGGCCTTCGGCGTTATCCATCTATGCATCCCCTATTCCGCCCTTCCATCCTTTGTTCAACGCCTCACGCTCATTCTCTTTGATTCTCTGCATATATAACGCCTGTGTCCAGATCGTTCATCGGCTTTCTTCCCATCCGCTTCCCACCCCATCGTTGTTAATCCTGCTGTCTCTCACATTACCATCATGCCCGAAACAACGAATAGCAAGCGTCTCACCCAATTCAACGAGCCATTCACCTTCGACTCGGTCCTTCGCATCCTCAACAAGGTCCCCTTCTCCACCCCATTCCTCGCTCTTCTGCCTGCTCTAGCAGTTTTTTACCACAAGCACAGTAATCCCGGCCTCGTGCTTCCCACCACACACACCGATGCCCTGCCTCTCATCAAGTCTCTTCTCTTTTCCCAGTACAAGTGGGTCGGCTACATCTGGGTATTCATCCTCATTCGAACCATCAACCGTACGCTTAACCGCTACGTCAGAAACCACAAGCAATGGAGACGTGATCCCATCGAGTACTCCAACGATGTCATCGTCATCACAGGTGGCTCCCAGGGGATTGGCAAGGAGATTGTTCAGCTCCTAAGCCACACCAAGAAGGCTCAAATTGCAGTCCTCGACATGGCCCCGCCTGCCTACATCCCCGCGCCTGCTGGAGCGCCCGAGATCCTCTACTACAAGACCGACGTCAGCAACCGCGAGCAGGTCGCTCAAGTCGGAAAGAAGATCCGCGAAGCTACTGGCGGCAAAAACATCGGTGTTCTCATCAATTGCGCCGGTGTCGCATCGGGTAACACCATCCTCGATGTAGACCTCGACTCGGCTGCTCGTTTGTGGCGCATCAACACCTTTGCCAACTGGATCACGGCCAAGGAATTCATTCCCGACATGATCGCGCGCAACCACGGTCATGTCATCACTGTCTCTTCTGCAGGCGCATACGCAACTCTCCCCTCCATGTCCGAGTATGCTACCTCCAAAGCCGCTGCGCTTGCCTTCCATGAATGTCTCGCCATCGAGTTCCGCACCCGCTACAACGCACCCCGCGTCCGAACCACCCTCGTCGCCCCCACCAAAGTCCGCACCGCCCTCGGTGATGGAATGGAGGACCATGCTGACCCCTTCTTCACTCCCGTACTCGAGCCCATCCAGATCGCAAAGCAGGTCGTTTGGGCCCTCGACTCCGGCCTCTCCCAGCACCTTTTGCTTCCCGGCTTCGCCAATCTCCTGCCATGGATCCGTGTCGCGCCTGACTGGTTCAGGAGGCTGTTGGCTGTCCTCGACAACGGTGACAACACTGTCACTCACAAGAGTATGTCGAGAGCCATGAAGAACGGCTACGGAAGCAACTGGGAAGGCGCTGATAAGGAGCTTTACGAAAGGAGGGCAAAGCTCATGGCCGCCACCAACGGGTCCAAGTAAACGCTTCCTGTCCGTAGCATCTACCTCGCACATTCGTCCAATGATGTAATCTTCCCGCAGATTCTTTAATCAAAATCATTCCAGCTAGAGTTCCCCTCCTTACTCCGCTTGTCTTCTGTACATCGCACATCGTGGACCGAACGTATGACCAAGCATCTTAATTTGAGCCCTTTCTTCGATTGTACGTCTATTTGTGGTATAGAAAGCTAGCCTGATTCTTATTTGGCAGAGTACAGTCTGTGAGCAGCCCATAGCCTTCAGTTGAATTCACCGTCCACTCCTCTTCTTCTTCTTCTTTCCCCCGCTAGAAGTGGTGGTCACCTTTGTGGTTCTCGTGGAGTCTAAGATCCTGTCTACACTGTGCTCCGATAATTCCTCCAGCTCAGCTGAGATTGAGACTGGCGAGCTGTCGATCGTGTGCGTCTCCTTACTACCTTCGCAGAGTAAGCCTGAGCCACCACTGTTCTGGCTTCCACTCTCGCCACCATCCGAATTGGTTGGACTGCTATCGCGAGCAGTCGGCTGGCCAGCTTTCACTTCGACTCTGCTTTCTATCGTCGATGCGAAGCCGCTGCTCTGGCTCAATAGGCTCGAACGGGTAGAGCCACCTGCAGGAAGTGCATATACCAGCTCTTTGGGGGTATTTGCCTTGCTACTGATTCCCTGCGTTGGTGAGAGGCTGGCGCGTGACTGGGTGGTTGTAGCTCCTCCCGAGTCCTCGTCCAACATGCCGACGGTGAAGTCGTCATCGACTGAAACTTGTTCGAGCTCTTGCCGCTTCTGACGTCGAGAGTGACCTCTATGCATCACGTCGAAGAGCAGTGCTTCTGGAGCACCTGGACTACGGCTTGCCACGATGTCATCCCAGTCGCATTCCTCTTCGTCCGCGTCCAAGCCGTCTGTTACCCGATCTTCCGCCTCGCTGTAGCGCGTGGATGGCGTCTCGGCCAAACTGGATTGCGAGCCCCTCGAAGGCTCATCATTACGCAGCACAGAGAGCAGCGAAGTATCAGAACGCATTGAGCCATGGTCAACATGACTACGATTGCCTTTATTGGTCCGGTAATGACTGCGACCAGAGCGACCCATATCCTCGTCCTCGCCCAGCAGATCAACGTCATCGACGCCGTCAAATGAAATGGATGCAATGGTAGTGGCGGGACCATCGGGTACAGGTGTCCCGGAAGCGCCGCTCGTGCGTCGTCTTGCCATCTCGACGCCACGTCCGAGCTCCTTTCCAGCACGATAGATACCTCCGAGTCCGCCAGCAACGATGCGAATGGGGATGCTACTTCCCGTCGTCCAGCCGGATGAACGGCCGCGTTGGCCTTGAGGAAAGCTTGGAATATGCGCCGAAGCGCTCCTTGGGGGCAGACTCTGGGGATCAAATGACATTTGGTCCAGAGCGCCTGCCAAGCTGTCATCGAACGAACTCGGGTCGTCTGATGAAGGCTCGCGCGACACCATGCGCGCAGTCCTGCGAACTTGGATAGGTCGCGAGCCCCGACGCTGAATGGAACGCATCAATTCTGCCGATCCCGGCTGCGAAAAGGAAGGCATACTGTTGCGCGTACGTGCGTGGAAGAATATCTGGCGAGATAGGAAGATCGAAGATGGCAGTATTGCTGGTGACTGACTATATGTCTCAATCTCTGCTTCGGCGACCGACGCGAGGGGCTTCATCAGAGCCACATCGGCTCGATCAATGGGACGAGATGGGCCTACCCGGTCGAGCAGCGCTGACAGGTTGTGCTTGGTAAGTGCACCACTCTCGGGTGCAAGTTGATCCCACATTGCAATGCGCACACATTCTGCCTGTAGACGCGGCGCTTGTTGGGAGTGAATGAGACCTTCTCCCGCTTTCCTCATCATCTGAGAAAGACCAGACGAGCGGGGTAGCGAGGCGGAAGCAAATCGCTGCTTGGACTCGGGGCTGGTAGCATGTGCATCTTCGCTGCCGGTGCTCGTGCTGGGTAGTCGAGTCTGTGTACTCCAGCATCGAAGTGCGTGTAGAGTGACGTTGACACCCCGAGGATCGTTGGTCAAGAGCTCAAAAGGTGTGTGTGCATCTGTGTCCGAGTCGGAACCTCGCATGGTACCGCAGAGGAGCAGGAAAGAAGGAGGTGCGATCTTGATCTGGGTGTTTGCTGTGGCCGCTGGGCCGGTCTCTGGACCCGCTGCGCTTACAGGCTTGGTGAGGGAGTCTTGCTGGGGTATTTGCGAAGGGCGGGTGGATCGAGCCAGGCTGGCGAGCGATACACCAAAGGGTTGAAGCACTTGTGGGTCTCTGACCTTGCCTTGGACGTGATTGGTGATCAAGGGAACGCCACCAAAAGGATTGATGGCGTAGATGTGCACGGTGCCGCTTCGGGTACCAACAGCAATCCACTGTGCATCGAGACTCCACTCGGCGTGTACAGCATCTGCGGTGGTGATGCCGCGCATGAGCTTGTAGCGATGGTGGACAGTGGAAAGAGAAGCATTGGCAGCATTGGCAAAGGTGCCGGACAAGGGAAGTTCGAAGACGTGGAAGGCATGTCCAAGGGTGTCGGCTGTGAGGAGAAGTCGGCCACAGGGGCTAAAAGATACGAGCACGACAGCATTGCTGGAGGGAGCGAAGGTGCAGACGGGATGTGCATCAGAGCCGAGGTCGACGACGCAAATGCAGCCGGCTTGGACAGCATTTGCACGATTGGGGGTAGCGGCTGTGATGTCTGGTTTGATGGACGCAGAAGGTGGGGCGCCTGTGGGCAAGCGTGTGGAGGCGCGGCCACCGTCAGCAGCGAGGAGCATGGGAGAGCTCGAGGCAGAAGAGGGAGGTCGAGAGGAATGTGCAGTGTGGGGTGCAGACTGGGAAAGCAGACTGGGTTGCGAGGGCGAAAAAGCGGCTGTGGTTGGGGGGCTGCCGGCGTGTGGCCAGTAGGAGCTTCCCCACTCTCCCAAGGTGCGTACGCCACTCATGACGCCACCGCGGATACGGCGAGCGGTATCGCCTACGTGGGCGGATGTGTCGAAGAGATTGTCGCGCATCTCGCCGACACGGGCAGACGTGTCGGCTTGTACGGCTGCGAAGGGACGTGACGGATCATGATATGATGCACTGGAGACGTTGCGGGCAGCGGAGCGGATGTTAGAAGGATCGTGCGAGGCAGTGCAAGTGAAAGCGAGAAGACGATGAGAGAGCGAGATTGGGGATGGACGTTGAGGCGAAGCAGCCGAGACATCGAGAATGGGTGGATAAAGGTACTGGAGTGTTGAAGTCGAAAGCACATGAATTGAAGGCGGCGAGGCAAGAGATAGCACGAGGAAACGTTCGTTGCACTGGGATTCGACCTGCGGCCAAAGGTGAGTGCGAGGGTCATCAGAATGACTACGTTCGGGTGCATCAGGCAAGGAGACGGAATGATGCTGAAGCTGCACGGATGCTTGTACGTGATGAGCGAGGAGCGAATAGGCGAGTAACTGTGTAGCACTATTTGGTTCGTGGAGGACAAGCAAAAGCTGGGGATGAGTATTGTGTTCAAGGGGATGTCGAACCAAGGCAGTCAAGAGCTGTGCACGTGAGGGTGAGGCGGAAGTGGAAGTAGCTGTATCTAGGAGCGTATCAGCTGCATTTGGTAAGCAGAGAAGCTCTGAGATGTGGCGGTCCTGGACAAGGAGGGCCTGAAGGGTGCCATCGTCAAAGTAGGAGATGAGCAATGGAGCACACTTGAGAGGATGTGGGTTGAGGGAGATGGTGTCCCAACGGGACCAGAGCACACGAGGGAGGGGTGCGTGGACGGCGTGCTGGGAGTGATGGGCGTGATTCAAGGCGGCTTCGATGCGAGCGGGATCGGGTGGGGAGCCAGCGTTGTGGAACGCGTCATATATAGGAGAGACGGAACCGTCGGATCGAAGCAGAGTGGAACGATCTGCAGAGGCAGTGACGAGTGGGGAAGCGGAGTTGGGCGCTGCGGAATGAGCAGCGATGAGGGTGGAGATGCCGCGATTAGCGTGAGAAGAGAGGGCGGAGATGGTAGAGGTAACTGCATCGATGGCGGAAATAGGCTTGGGTGTTGCTGCCACAAAGACGCGGGGGTTGGATGCGTCGGACACCAAAGAGGCGGGGGGCAGATGTTGCTCGAGAGGCGCAGACGCAGGGGGCGGGACTTGATGCGGAGGCGGAGTTGGATGAGATGGGGATGCAGATGACGAGTCAAGAGACGTAGGAGGGAAGTCTAGGGAGCCGGAGGAAAGAGATTGGATCTTCTTTTTTTGGTTTGTTGAGGAGGCATTGGAGTCGGAAGAGCGAGGGCTCATGGGTACACAGCTGGAAGCGAGCCTGGTTAACAGAACAGATTGAAGACCAGAGTGATAGCAACGAAAGCCACGTTGGAGTGAGGGGCAGCAGATTCTCTCGAAAAAGTGGCGTGTATGCTGGTTGAGATATGGAAGAGGTTGTGTTGGAATACAGATGAGGAGCCTGGTTGAGATGAAAGCCGAATGCGGAAGTGGATCTGGAGAGTGGCTGAAGCGTAGCGGCAGAGCTGCAAACAGAGCAGATAAAGAGAGAGAGCAGAGAGAGGCAGAGAGAAGCAGAGAGAAGCAGAGGAATGCGTGCGCCTAGAGCAAAGAGTAGGACGAGAGAGATCGTGGCCGGGGTGATGACGAGAGAGCGTGCAGAGTAGAGATGAGTGTGGAGAGAGATTGTGGGCAGATTGGTTGATTGTACTAGCTTATTGGTGAACAGTGATCGAGTGGTGGAAGATAGGTGATGGTGTTGAGACGAGGTGGATGGTGAGCAAGCCAGAGGAGGGGTGGAGCCAATTCAAGGGGGGATGTGCATGCAGGCTGATACTGTGGCACACACACTGTGGCACACACACTGTGGCACTCACACTGTGGCACTCACCCAAGCTGACGTGACCTTGAACCCTGGAATCTCGCCGGTGTGCATTCAACGCAGCACAGCGCAACATAGCACAGCACAGCACAGCACAGCAGAGAATAGCAGCTTGGCCCAACCGCGATACCAGCTCGGCTGCGTCGAGTCAGGGTCCTGTCTGCATGCCCCGGCACGAAAGCAGTGTTGGCGGGCTCAGTTGGACTGTGCAGCCCAAAAAAAAACACGCCGCTCCACTTGTGCGTGATAGGCGGAGTTGTGTGGCTGAGCTGTGGCTGAGTTGTTACCGATAATGTGGGCCCATCCATTCCATCCCATCCAACGCGCCTCCCCGCTATCTGAGCCGTGCTGTGCTGTGCTGGACTCGACTCGACTCTACAGTGTGAGTCCATCGACGCCTCCACATGAGAGAGCACACACTGTGACTGCCTCCTCGGATTGGGTTTGGGTTTGAGTGACATGAATCGCAGCACATGTCGTCCCGTCCAGCCCGACGCGCTCTGCATCGAATCAGCTCGGTGACGCTCTTTGGCGTCACGTCACGTCTCCACCCCAACCTTGTCCCCGCTCTCGCTCCGCATTCACCCGATCAGCACTCGGCAGCCCAAGGCATACCCCCGATCGTCCACTCCGAACTAGCACGATCAATCGATCGATCGATCGATCGGTGGATGTCGATCGGTGGATGTCGATCGGTGGATCGGCCAACTACGCTTATGCAACAGAAGCCAACCCCCACGCCCCCGCACTCACGACTGTTAGCTCCAACCCAACAGCTGCAGCCATCACTACCTTGCACAACCACCTTTCAAGCCTTGCCTGTACTGTACACTAGACTAGACACCTCTGCACTACCAGCCATTCTGCACACACTCCCATGTCCACCTCGTCAAACTTGGAAGAAACGCTTCACGCCTGGAGTCTACGCTACATACGCTTGAAGGCCATCGCTCTTCTCATGCGCTCTCTCAACTCGCTTCGCCCGCTCATCCATCGCTCACATCCGCCCTTGCCCCATGGCTTCGAACGTCGAGTTGTGCATCTCCCTTCTCGTCAATCCGGTCGCACCATCCTCGCCCACATTTACACATCCACCCGTATCGCTCCCACTTCAGATGGTGTCTCCAATCCTTTGCCCGTACACATCACATGGCATGGCTCCGGCTACATCCTGCCCAACCTTGGCGAAGACTACGCGTACATCGCACATATCCTCCAGAAGCTCGGTCCCAACTGCATCATCGTCGACGCCGATTATCGCAAGGCACCCGAACATCCTTTCCCCGCAGCGAGCCATGATGCCCAAGACGTCGTCAACTACATCCTTTCTCAGCCACACATCTATCATCCTCACCGAATCACCCTCGGTGGCTTCTCAGCAGGAGGCAACCTCGCTCTCGTCGTTGCCGCACAGCTCGGCCCCCAGCGCATTGCCGGCGTCGCTGCGCTCTATCCAGCTGTCGACTTTACCGTAAAACCATCCCACCGCCCCCTCCCCACCAAGCACCGTGCAGAGAGCGGCTTCCCGCTTCCAGCTTGGATGACAAACGTATTTGTCGACTCGTACTTTGTTCGGCAAGACCACAAAAAACACCCCCTTTGCAGCGTCTATTTTGTCGATCCTGCTCGTTTCCCTCCCCTTTTGCTCGCATCCGGCCAGGTCGACACCCTCCATTATGCATCTCACAAGCTCGTTCGTAAACTCAAAGACGCAGGAAGGACAGATGTTCGCTTCATCAGCATACAAAACGAAGGTCATGGTTTCGACAAACTCGCCCGTACCGCGGCATCAGCCAAACGCAGGGACGACGTCTACGACCAATTCACCCACTTCATCAGCCAGTCCTGGTCACGTTCACCCTCTCACCCCAAAGCCCAACTATAGCTATCCCCTAGCTCGCCTTTTCCACTGCCAATGCGGTTGGCGAGTACTCGATCCATTCATACCCCTTTGCCAACGAAATCAACGCAGTAAAAACGAGCCGAAAATTGAAAAGCTTGCCTTCACCATCTCATTGCTTGACACGATTCTGACTGTAGATGTGAACTGGTAACAATCTTTTAACAAATTGGCGTGCTAGAAAAGCGGGAAACTTTTGCGTGTGGTATGGTACAAGGTTACTCTGAGCGAGTGTGTGTCACATTTGTGAGAGTGGCGTACAGGCGTTCAAGAGCGACACGGGAATGCTTTGGTTGGGCAAATGCGCGAATCGGTTAGTCGATCGACTCCATGGCCGACTCGCCAGCAACCTCCTCGGTGGCGACCTCGGCCTTGTCGTCGGCAGCGTCGGCGTCAATGCCAGTGTCGTCGATCGAGAGACCGAGCGAGATGAGCTTGTAGAGGCGGTTGGCAAAGTCGTGCGGCTGCTCGAGGGTGAAGCCCGAGGTGAGGAGCGCGGTCTCGTAGAGGAGGACGGTGAGGTCGCGAACGGTGGTGTCGTTCTTGTCCTGGCTCGACTTGGCAGCAAGCTCCTTGACGATGGGGTTGGACGGGTTGAGCTCGAGCGTCTTCTTGGCAGCCATGTACTGGGACATGCTCGAGTCGCGGAGGGCCTGAGCCTTCATGATGCGCTCCATGTTGGCGGACCAGCCAAACGTGTTGGTGACAAGCACACAGGGCGAGCCGACGATTCGGTTCGAGACGACAACCTTCTCGACCTTGTCGCCGAGGATCTCCTTGACGGTCTTGCAGAGGTCCTCGCAGTTCTTGGTGTCCTCCTCGCGCTGCTTCTTCTCGTCGTCCGACTCCTCGAGCTCGAGGCCCTCCTTGGAGACGCAGACGAGCTTCTTGCCCTCGAACTCCTTGAGCTGGGTGACGGCGTACTCGTCGATGGGGTCGACCATGAGAAGCACCTCGAGACCCTTCTTCTTCAAGCGCTCCAAGAAGGGCGAGTCGCGGATGGAGCTGAGCGACTCGCCGGTGAGGTAGAAGATCTGGTTGTTCTTGCCGTCCTGGGGCATGCGCGTGATGTAGTCCTTGAGCGAGGTCATCTCCTCGCCCGACTTGGTGGAGTGGAAGCGGAGGAACTCGGCGAGCTTGGCACGGTTGGTGGCGTCCTCGTGGATGCCGAGCTTGAGGTTCTTGCCAAACGCCTCGTAGAACTTGGCAAAGTTGTCCTTGTCCTCGGCAATCTCGGAGATCATGTCGAGGGTCTTCTTGACAACGTTCTTGCGGATGACCTTGAGAATCTTGTTCTGCTGGAGGGTCTCACGCGAGATGTTGAGGGGGAGGTCCTCAGAGTCGACGATACCCTTGACAAAGTTGAGGTACTCGGGGATGATGTCCTCGCAGTCGTCCATGATAAAGACACGACGAACGTAGAGCTTGATGTTGTTGCGCTTCTTCTTGGTCTCAAAGAGGTCGAAGGGGGCACGCTTGGGGACAAAGAGGAGAGCCTTGAACTCGAGCTGACCCTCGACGGAGAAGTGCTTGACGGCGAGGTGGTCCTCCCAGTCGTTGGAGAGCGACTTGTAGAAGGCCGAGTACTCGTCGGCGGTGATCTGCTTGGGGTCACGCGTCCAGAGGGGCTTGGTCTTGTTGAGCTCCTCCTGCTCGGTCTGGAGCTCCTTGACCTTCTTCTTGGGCTTGTCCTTCTTGGAGTCGTCGTCGTCGACCTCCTCAATCTTGGCCTTCTTTTCGTCGTCGGCAGCCTCGTCGTCGTCGTCCTCCTCAACCTCCTTCTCGACCTCCTTGGTGACGACGAGCTGGATGGGGTAAGAGATGAACTCGGAGTGCTTCTTGACAATCTCGCGGATGCGCTTCTCCTCGAGGTACTCCATCTGGTCCTCCTTGAGGTAGAGGCGCATCTCGGTACCGCGGCCAATGGAGGGGTTGACGGTGTCCTGGGTGATGGTGAAGGTGCCACCGGCGGCGGACTCCCAGATGTACTGCTCGTCGTCGTTGTTCTTAGTGACGATCTGGACCTTTTCGGCAACAAGGTAGGCGGAGTAGAAACCGACACCGAACTGACCGATCATGGAAATATCGGCGCCGGAGGAAAGGGCCTCCATGAAAGCCTTGGTACCGGACTTGGCGATGGTACCAATGTTGTTGACGAGGTCGGCCTTGGTCATACCGATACCCGTGTCGCGGATGATGAGGCACTTGTTCTCCTTGTCGGGGGTGATGCGGATGTAGAGCTCCTTCTCGGACTCGAGAACCGAGGGGTCGGTGAGAGCATTGTATCGGACCTTGTCGAGAGCATCGGACGAGTTGGAGATGAGCTCACGAAGGAAGATCTCCTTGTTCGAATAGAAGGTGTTGATGATGAGGTCCAGAAGCTGGCTGATGTCGGCGGCCTGTGTAGTGGAAGCAGCAAGAACACGGTGTGGCGAATAGAGTGAGTAAAACGTGCTGGCAGGAGAGTGGCAACCGCGGCGAGCAACGTCAAGGTCGACGACATCGACAGTCTGGAGAATGACGATGACGATGACGATGACGATGACGACGACTGCGCTCGGCGGTTGTTGTGCGGATGGTAGCGAAGGAGAGTACTTACGAAGCCAAAGGTCTCAGTGTTGCCGGACATGGTGAATATGGTATGCAACGTCGGGGGAGGGGAACAATGTGCGGTGAGGAAAGAGGAAGGGAGGGAGGAGAGACGATGGGTTGGAATAAATGGCTTTGCACAGCGCCGAGTGGGTGATGTGCCAAGCGGGCGTGTTGAACCAAATTCCGAGTGCGCAGCGGCTGTGGAAAGCGTTGGATTCGAAGAAATGCGCGACGCTTGTTCCATGTCGTTCTTTTCCAGCGCCTTCTCGGCCCAACTCGAGCCATTGTACATTCGAGCCATTGTACATTCGAGCGTTTGTACATTCGAGCGTTTGTACATTCGAGCGTTTGTACATTCGTGCAATCGTACATTCGTGCAATCGTACATTCGTGCCTCGCACATGCCGCCCCACTGTGCTGGATTCACTCGTCTCTCAACCACAATCGCATGGTACCTTCGCCACGTCCAAGCTTTGCCACGCCGGTTTGGAAAGCATGAGCATGCTTGTTGTGTGGATTGCAATGTGCCGTACGCAAGTGCATCTCCACACTTTTTTTCTTTTGTACGGCAATGTTGTGGCGCGGCGCGTGGAATTCGATGGAAGCCTTATGTAAGCATGCTTCGAGGCATGCTTCGAGAATAGTTGATGAATTGTTGCGATGACCGCATTGTTCGGCGGTACGATCTAACACGGGGTGAGTGTGGCTCCTCGTAACTGTTAGGCCGGCAGAGCGCACAAGCTGAAGCGCGGAAAATAGCGACGCGTATGTGAGTGAAAAATGGGGCGACGGAACCGAGATCGATCACCAATCGTGCGAGGTGCATGTTGGCTGGCACCTCTGCACTCAACCCCGCGCGCCTTGAATCCATCAATCCCTCAATCCATCAATCCCTCACTCACTCACCCATTCATTGCCGCACTCTGTCGTTTCAGCAGCCGCCGCCGCCGCCGTCGCCGTCGAGTGTGACACTCTTTCGCAGTGCTTGCTCCACCCACGCTCGCCATCTCGAGTTCCACCTTGTCCCCAGACCTTGTCGTTCACCAACGCTTTTCCAACACGCCATCCTCGTCGTTTACTTGCTCGCAAGCATCTGCCCACAAGCATCTGCCCACAAGCATCTCTGCCCACAAGCATCGGCTTTTGACTTTTCCTCGACTGCGCGTTGCGTTTCATCACCCACACACGCGCGTCCGCACCCTTTTCTACTTTGCTGCGTCGCAATCTCGTTGCTTCTTTCACGTCGTTTCCATCTCATCGCCCAACCATCGCCCAACCATCGCCAATCCCAGCTACTCTCTTCTCTCCGCCATCTGCCCTCTCTCCGCATCCGCGCGCCAGCCAGCACCCTTCAACCTCGGCCGCCACACATCCTCATGAAACCATCCTCGTTTCCCTCTCCCACTCTTCCACCATCATCCATCTAATCCAAGCTGCTCAGCTCGTGTCAACTCTCGATCTCCAGCCCGTCCTTCTTTGCTCCACCTGCCTCCCTCGGTTCGACGCACATCTACTAGCTCAACCATCTCTTGGCAGACACGGTGTCCAGTCATCCGTTCAACAGCACCGCCAGAGGAATATGCAATCGTCCCATTCCTCAAACTCGTGTCCTTCTTCTTCTCCGCCATCAGCTTCTCTTCTGGCTCTCTCTACCGCTATCCAGCGCCGCCAACAAACGCCAGTACATCAGCTCACGCCGCTTTCGCATCATCGCGCTCGCTGCCGTCTCTAGACCCTGCTAGCCGCCGCCTCATTCTCTCCCACAACTCTACCACCACCGCCACGCCATCCGAAGCACGCTACTCCAACATACACCACCCGCCTAGCCATTCTCAAGGTCTCGCGGCGCTGCACATCAACTATACATGTATCCCTCCCCGTCCCCTTCTCCGGCCCCCTCGCCTCCAGCATACCTTTACCTCAACAACCACCACCACCAATCCGGTACCCATGCAGGTGGTCCCCTCTCAGGTGCTGGCGGCCAGGGCTCCGCCCAGAACCACAACAACCCCAACGGCTACAATGGCCCATTCACCCCTGTAGGCAGGTTCCCCATGCCTTCAGCCGCTTGGCCCCAACGTGCTCACGCCCACCCTCATCATTCCCACCAGCAAAACCCTTCGCTCTCCTCCTTGCCAGGCTCCATCGGTCACTCCAGCGCTGCATCCATCTCCGCCGGCGGCCCATCCTCACCCGGCTACGCAAACCTCGGTGCACACCACCACCACCATGGCGCTCACGGCCCCTCGGGCTTGTCCCACATGTCCTCCCCAGCCGGTTTGCACTCCGCTCATCTCACCTCCTCCGCCGCCAGGTCAGAAGCCGCCGCCGCCGCCGCTGCTGCTGCCGCTGCTGCTGCTGTTGCTGCTGCCGCAGCCGCAGCTTCCGGCTCTCCACACTGGCAGCAGCAAATCGTAAAGGCAGAGATCTCGCGTCAGTCCAACTCACCCCACCACCACGCTCGCGCTGCCGCATTGGCTGCACGTTCGGCAACAAGCTCCGCAATTGCTATTCAAGACCCAAACAAGGGCATCGTACCGCCTCAGGTCGCTGCAAACGGTCTCTTTGTTGCAAAAAAGGAGTCCAGCTCTGCAAACGGAGGTGGAGGTGATGATGGCAAGGGAAGTGGTGCCGATGCTGCCTCCGCCACCTCCAACGGTGCTGCTTCCGCCACATCAGCTGCAGCCACCCCTGCCAGCAAGGAAAAGCAGACGTGGTCCACCATCGACATGGGCGGTCTCGCTCTCAAGAACATCGCCAACGAGGTCTACCGCTACTCGTTCCTCACCTCGCTCTTCATCAACCACAACTCGCTCACCACCATCTCCTCCGACATTGTCAAGCTTCGTCACCTCACCGTGCTAGATGCTTCCGGCAACAAACTCTCCTCCGTGCCACCAGAGCTGGGCATGCTCACCAATCTCCGCGAGCTTTTCCTCTTCGACAACAACCTCGTCACACTTCCCCCCGAGCTCGGCACTCTCCATCAACTCGAGATGCTCGGCATCGAGGGCAATCCACTCCAAGACAACCTCCGCACCCTCTTCCAGCGAGAGGGCACCAGTGCCGTCATCGCCTACCTCCGCGATTCCTGCCCTGTCCCCTTGCCCCCACCAGAGCGCGAGTGGATCATGATCGACCCAGATCTGCCCGACCTCGATGCCGACAAGCACGCCAACCAAGCTCCCCAAGAGTCTTTCCACGTGCTCAGCTACAACATTCTCTGCGATCGATACGCCACCGCACAGATGTACGGCTACACGCCATCCTGGGCCTTGACGTGGGATTACCGAAAGGAGTTTATCCTTCAAGAGCTCATGTCCTACAGCGCCGATGTTTGCTGTCTGCAGGAAGTCGACATGGAGCAGTACGAGGACTACTTCCTCCACCATCTCTCGCAGCAAGACTACGAGGGTATCTTTTACCCCAAGTCGCGAGCCCGCACCATGCGCGATGAGGAGAAGCGCCGCGTCGACGGCTGTGCCATCTTCTACAAGTCGAACAAGTACCAGCTCATCGAGAAGCAGCTCGTCGAGTTTAACCAGATCGCCCTCCAGCGACCCGACTTTAAGAAGTCCGAGGACATGTACAACCGAGTCATGACCAAGGACAACATTGCTGTCATTGCCCTGCTCGAGAACAGGCTCTCTGGCTCGCGCCTCGTGGTGGCCAACGTGCACACGCACTGGGACCCGCAGTTCCGTGACGTCAAGCTCGTCCAAGTCGCCATCGTGATGGATGAAGTTGAAAAGGCCGGCAACCGATTTGCCAAGCTGCCGCCCAAGCCAAGCGTTGCAGAGGGCTACCCGATCCCGCCAAAGTACACCCACGGCAACCAGATCCCCACCATCGTCTGCGGTGACTTTAACAGTGTCCCCGAGACAGGTGTCTACGACTTTTTGTCCAACGGCTCCGTACCTGGCGACCACGACGACTTTATGGACCACGTCTATGGCAACTACACCGCTCAGGGTCTGCAGCACAACTACCAGCTTGAGTCCTCGTACGCTCCCATCGGCGAGCTTCCGTTTACCAACTACACGCCAGGGTACGAAGGTGGCATCGACTACATCTTCTACACCAAGAACTCGCTCAATGTCACTGGTGTTCTGGGCGAGGTCGACAAGCAGTACCTCTCCAAGGTCGTCGGCTTCCCCAACGCGCATTTCCCCAGTGATCATATCTGCATCATGAGCGAGTTCAAAGTCAAGCGTCCCGACAACGGCCAAACCCAGTCGACGGGCAGAGAGGTTCACCACCCCACGTCGTCGTCGGCTAAGCCACCGTCGGGTCCATCTGCAAGAAGGTGATCCTGCCTAGCTCTTTGTAAATTGTGCTCTTCACATCGCATCTATAACCATGTATTGCAACATCCACTCTGCCCATCCTGCCCTTTCCCCCTTCTTCTTTCCCATTAGCTTCACTCTTCTGGCTGCGTTCTTGTCCCTCACGGCATGTTTGCAGCTAACGGCCATTCGCCGTCTCTACGGCATTCCTCATTTTCTTTCATCCGTACTTCTTCTTTCCTCCGCTTTCCCACACCCACTCTTTGCTCTCGCTGTGCTCTCTATCTGTGTATCTGCTCTACTCGCTGCTCGTGTTTGGAACTTTCTGAAACATCAGTCTTTTTCTCATTCTCACACACCATCACGGTCTGCGCTTGGCTTGACGAAGCCTCTTCATGTGGGCAGGACGTGAGGATCAAATGCGCTGACGCTTGCGCTGTTGGTTGCGGGTTGCGGTGGCGACCAGGCTTGCGTTCCTGCCTGCACCTCCGGCTGTTGCTGGCGTATCGTGTGCACTGTCGGCGCCTGTGGAGCTGATGCTTTGCACACTTCGCACGCTTGCAGGGTTCGAGAGCGTGCCTCCCGATGTCCCCGCGATGGTAATGACAGGGTTCTGATGCGTCTGCGAAGGCGCTGTGCTCGGCGCAGAGCTTTGGAACCCGAACGGCGCAGTTGCACTGCCGATCGTTATCGGTGGCGGAGCGGCAGGACCGCCCAAATTCGATGCTACAGCCACATTGCTGCCGCCTGCTCTGCTACCACCAACAGAGCTGACGTTGCTTGCTGCACCCTGTTGAGGCTGCTGCAGTTGGTGCTGATTCTGCATCTGATGGTGTCTGAGCTGCTCCTGTTGGTGCAAAAGCTGCGCCAAGCGATGTGGTTGGCTGCTGTTGAGGTTGTATTGGTGTGAAGGTTGCATGTGATGCGTTTCTATTGGGGGAAGATAGTTGCTCTTCATCTTGGGATCCATGTCGTCCTGGATCACGCGCCTGTTTGGGTAGGTCCCCGTCGGCTTTGCCAAACTGCTAAAAGCGTTTGCGGTTGGCTTGGGATCTTGGGCTGTAAACCAGCCATGCTCAAGTGCTTGATTTGCAGTGAGCCTTTGCTCTGGATCGTACTGCAGCAGCGAATCGAATAGATCATATCCATCCTCGCCCTTGTTCCGCGTAGCATACCAGCGGGGCAGAATCTTCAAGTAGTTATCCAGGCGAAGATGAGGCCACCACCCTTTGTAATCCGGCATGGACTCGATTGCTGGCCACCTGTCCTTGTTGGGAGTCCCCAACACCTCGACGATGCGTTTGAGCTGGTCGGTCTGAAAAGGCGCAGCCTTGGTCTTTGGATCCATTTTGGCTTCTTCACCCTTGAACATGGGCCGCAAGGCAAGTAACTCTCCCCATATGCAGCCAACACTCCACATGTCGATCGCTGTAGTATAATGCCTTGCGCCTAACAGCAGCTCGGGTGCCCTATACCAGATGGTCACCACGACCTTGTCACCGGTGTACAAACTCTGCAGTGGAGACGAGTACAGACGAGCGAGACCCAGATCGCCGATCTTGACGACACCTTGGCTGGTGACCAGAATGTTGGCTGGCTTGAGATCTCGATGCAAGATCCAATTAGCATGGAGATATGCGACACCGTTGATCAGCTGCCAGAGGAGGCTCTTGAGCACCGCGACTGGGATCGGCGCTCGGAGTGCGGTAGAGTGGTAGTGAATGATCTGGAGGAGATCATGTTCTGCGTATTCGAATACCATGTAGATGGCTTTGTCCTCGAGCATGACCTGGTGGAGGGTGACAATGTTAACATGGGAAAGTTCGCGGTTGAGCGAGATCTCGCGCATGGCACTCTGTGAGATGCCGGTGTAGATGGTGGCGTCGGTTTCCTTGGTGTCGGGTTTGAACTTTTTGATGGCATAGATTTGGCCGTCAGGGACGCTTCCAGAGATGTCTGTATTTGCGTCAGCTCGACCGGCAGTGTTTGCCATCGAACCGCCTCCAGATGCATTCAGGCTAGGAGAAGCAGTTGCCAAGCCGTTGGGTGTACCATTTGCTGCCGCCCCATCGACCGCCGATTTGGGTGTGGCATGCATCGCGGACGCAGTGCTTGGCGAGTCAAGAAGATGATGCTGCTGCAACAGTCCACCCCTTTTCTTTGCCGTCGTGCCTGCGATCGCCCCCATCGCTGATCCCGAGCCGGCACTTCCAATCGCGTTGGCTCCTCCGGGTGCGCTCCCGTACCCACTTGCAGACAGCCCACTGTTCACTGGAAGTTGAGGCGCACTCCTCAGCCTAGCCTTGTAGACCCTACCATAAGTACCCGAGCTCAAGAAGCCCAAAATTGTGTAGGTGGCGAGCACAGGTTTGCGCACACGATCGCGGTACTCGCGGTATGCCTTCATCGCCGCTGCTGGCGACGAGTCGACGGGAACATGCCTCGCAGCGAGATCATGCGGGTCTTCGAACTGCGACCAGAAAGCACCTGCAAAAGGATCATCGGTGTCCGAGAAGAAGTAACCTTGCGGTCGTACCGGTTCTGCCACGTCTTGCGGGTTCATCGTGATGGTTGTGTTGTGGTGGCCGGGTGCTTGAAGGCGAACAGACGAACAGACGAGCAGGCGAGCTAGCGAGCTGGCTCTGTAGGAACCGTGACCAACATCAACGAGCCATGATGGAGTAGAAGAGGGTGCATGTGGCCTCGTAGATGCTGGCTACGGAAGACGGAAGACGGAAGACGGAAGGCGGAAAGCGGAATTCGGAACTCGGAAGACGGCCATGTGCTGAATTCGCCCAACTGGACAAGAGGCCGCGCACCGAGTTCCACCGTGTCCTCTGCCTCTCATCACCATTGTCAACGGCGAGCGAGGCTTCAATCATGCCGGTCCATTTTCTCGCCTCAGCCGTCTCCTCCAGCGTCCCAACCGAGTATTGGGCATCGATAGCAGCCTCGTTCGTTGCGGCCTCCTTCCTCAAAACCTGGTCAAAGGGCGCCAAACTTCTCGATCCTCCACCTCCGCGACCATCCAAAGACTCCCCCACACCGGTCGATGCCCTGTTTACAGATCTCCATGGCCGCGTGGTTCTGGTTGCATCCGGTGCATTCACCCCTCTTGGCGTCGTATGCATCTCTGCGCTGGCCCATCGTGGCGCACAAATCATCGCGCTCACCCCGGATATTTCGTCTCCGGACGTCATCCAGCTCATCCACCTCATCCGTGACTCGACCCAAAGCGAACTTGTCTATGCTGAACAATGCGATATAGGTAGCCTCGAAAGCGTCTCTGCTTTTGCAGCGCTCTGGAACGCTGGTGACAAGAAACAGCCCGAAGCTGTGCGCAGATTGGATGCGCTGCTCTTTTTGCCGCCAACGCGCGAACAGTTGGGCCAAGTCCAGCTCGGTCGTGATGCGGCGAGCAGCAAGGGCAAGAAGGTGACGACAGATGCGATCTACCAGCTGCATGTACTAGCGAGGTTCCACTTGCTCAATTCGTTGCTCAGCAGTCTGTTGGTCTTGCCACGCGAGAGAGAGATCCGCATTGTTTCGGTCATGTCGCCCTACTACGCTGCTGGGTTGACACATTTCGACGTGCTCACCTCCGCTACTCCCGCTTCTTCCTCAAAAGCGAAAGGGGCAGCGCCACTGTCAAAGAAGCCGACGTTGAAGTCGATGGCAGAATCGAGCTACTCGGCACTGGTTGGTGCAGCCTCACTTCGTTGGTACGCACTAACCACGGAACTTCAACGTCGCCTAGACCTTCTTGCAGAAGCAGACCCACGGCCTCGCACCAAGCTACCCGGCATCGACGTAAACCAAGCCACTACACAGACCAGCTCCAGCACGCGATCCACCGCAGCACACGACAAAGCTTCGCAACGAATGCGTCAGCACTCCAACATCTCGATCATCAACGTCTGTCCTGGCTTCGAGCGGAACACCGACATCATTGAAACCTTTTTCCCGCGTTCCTCCCGCCTCCCATCTCCACCTTCTCCAGCACCACCATCCGCAAACAGCAGGCCGAAATCCACCACAGCTACCACAGCTACGATCCTTCAAACCCAAATCGATGCGCGTCCCACGCACACGGATGTAAGCGTTTTCACCGCCGTGTATCACTACATCCGAGCGCTTCTCCGGTGGACTTTGCTTCTGCTACTCTGGCCCTTGGTCTGGCTCCTAGCAAAATCACCAGCTACAGCAGCAGACAGCGTAGTCTGGGCAACAACCCGCAAACTCGAACCATTGTCTTCTCGATACCATCGCTTCCTCTCTTCCTTCACCCCCTCTACTCCTTCCGCAGATTCGAACAATGTCGAACAGAGCGAGGTCCGCAGATGGCAAGACGGTCTAATCCCTGGTGAAATGTACCGCGAGGGCAGAATCATCCGTCCGCAACTTCCGCCAAGATTTGCACGCGGTCCAGGAGACGACGGACAAGCATGGGCCGAGTTGTGGAAGGCCGAGGAAGAAGAGGTCGAGTGGCGAATCAAGGCGCTCGGTGGCGAGATCAAGCGTCCCAAGATCTGATCAACATCCGCATCCAAACCCGTCTCAACAACTGCAAACTATATATGGACACTGGCATATCAGACTCTGTAAACACGTTCTGTATTGATACACTTGCATCCGGGAACCATATCTGATCATCGTACAAAAATGGAAAAACAAAAATTTACTGTCGTTGTGTTGTCGCGGCCACAGAAGCGGCCTGCAGCGTCTGAGACACGCTCCTCTTGCTGGTTGCTCCAAACGCTGGACCTTTGACACCCTTGGCCTTGTCGGCTAGGAAGTTGGTCGAGGCGAAGGAGTTGTGCATTCGCGAGCGCTGCAGTACCGACCCTGGCGTTTTCCCAATCGCCGGTGTCATCAAAGCATGGAGGTTCAGGTGCGATCCCGGCGCGGCCGCAGCCGGAGTCTTGGGTACATGCAGGCCATATCCACCCGGACGCGGTGTGGCAGCCACCATCGACGCTTGCGAATGGTGCGTTGGCTTTGCTACCGGAGAGCCGGGTATCGCCGCCATGCTTGGACGGGGCTGCGGAGCAGGTGCCGCAGGAGCAGGTGCCGCAGGAGCAGGTGCCACAGGAGCAGGTGCCACAGGAGCAGGTGGAGGAGCGAGCAGCTCAGTGTTGTCGATGGTGAGCGACTTGGTGCAGTTGGCTGTCTTGTAAACACCGATGAGGCGCGAGGACAGTTCGAACATGTTGTTACGCAGCGAAATGATGATAAACTGACCACCCTTGGTTCGCTCCTTGATCAGGTTCGCCACAATCGACACGTTGCGGAAGTCCAACGCCGCATCAATCTCGTCCATAACGTAGACAGGTGTCGGCTTGTAGGCGTGGAGCGCAAAGACAAGCGCCAGCGAGGACAGCGTCTTTTCACCACCAGACAAGTTCGAGATGTTCTTCCACGACTTTTTGGGTGGCATGACCGAAAATAGGATACCTTCGGCGAAGGGGTCCAGCGAATCAACCAGCTCGAGCTCAGCATTGCCTCCGAGCGTGATGGTCTGGTACATCTCCTTAAGCTTGGACGAGATGATGCTAAAGCCGGCCATAAAGTTCTCCAGACGTTGCTTGCGCAGGTCGTCGTACCTCCGCTTGGCAGCATCGCGCTCCTGTGTCGTCGACTCGAGATCCTTGGCTCGTGCGAGGAACTCGGCTTCGCGCTTGCGGTATTCGGCAAGCACAGACATGTTGGCCGAGCCTTTTGCAAGCGCAGTCTCCTCGATGAAAGTGATGTCGCGTCTGATCAGGTTCTCGTTCATGGCACGCAGCTCGTCTTCCGAGTACTCCGGCAACTCGGGAGCTACGCGCTCATCGCCTCTAGCGTCTTCATCCTCCTCCTCAATAGTATCCTCACCATCGTTTTCGCCCTTAACTACCGTTCTCTTCTTGGTCGACTTGGATCGCTTCGCAATGGCTTGAGGGCCCACGCCGCCATCCTCGGCGTCTGCTTCAGCGTCCTCGCCTTCCTCGTCGTCAGATTCGTCTTCGTCAATGTAATGCAGCGACAGAGTAGAGAGTCTCTCTTGGTTTTGCTGGAGACGCTTCTCGTTGTCGAGCTTGACACGCTCCTCGTCCTCAAGCTTTTGCTTGATCTCCATCTCGAGTGCACGGAACGAGTTGGCCAACTCCGAACGCTCGTCGAGCTGGGATTTGATCTCGTCACGCTCCTCCGCCTTTGTGTCCATGAGATGTTGAGCCTCTTCGACCTTGGAACGGATGCTGTCGGCGGCCTGAGACTTTTTGACGATCTCTTCGCGCAGCTCCTCGAGTTCGCTGTCGAGCTCTTGGAGCTGCGCATCGTTCTTCTCCAGTGCCTTGTTCAACTTGAGCACGTCCTTTTCGGCCTTGGACTTGGCTACTTCGGCTTTGGTGGTAAGCTCGGACGAGAGCTCGATCTTTTCCTTGATGCTGTCCACCTTGCTGTTTTGCGTGCGAAGCTCGACACCGCCAGCCTCGAGGATCTGCTCCTGAAGCCCTTCGATGTCGCTCTCGATCGCCTTGCTCTTTTCAGTGAGCTTGGAAATCTCCTTGTCGAGCGACGCGATCTGGGCATCGAGCTCAGCGATACGCGAGGCATCGTCGGCGTCTGGCTTGCTTTCAGCCTTGAGTTGGGCAACACGCCTCTTGGCCTCGGTGACTCGCTGTTCGCCACTTTCGAGATCCATGCGAATCTTGTCGAGTGCCATCTCGATCTGTGGAGCACGAGCTCGATGCCCGTCGAGCAGCAATTCAACCGTCTTCATCGACGACACGTGGCCACGCAACGACTCCTCCAGCACGTCGCGGTCGCGCTCCATGCGCTGCAGCTGCTCTGGCGAAACCTCGTCGGCCGCAAATTTGGAGCTCATGGCGCCGCGCGAAACCTTGTTGCCACCTCCAGACATGGTACCGCTCTTGTCGATGAGCTGGCCGTCGAGCGTTACGACACGCCAACGCTTGGCGCCGTAAGCGATGCGGTTTGCGTGTGCGAGATCCTTGGCTACAAGGGTATCACGCAGCTGGTGGTAGAAAGCAGCGGCAAAGCGAGGCTCACGCGGCTTGACCAGGTCGAACAGCCGCGGCACATTCTCGGGAGTCTCGATTGGCGCAAGAGCCGCAGCACCGATGCCGAGACTGTTGAGCAGCACGAAATTGGCACGTCCGAGGTTGTTCTTGCGCAGATGCTCGATACACGCCTGACCACAGTCGACCGAGTCTACGACAATATTGTTGAGACCAGGGCAGGCGGTGCTGATGGCGATGTCGTACTTGTCGTCAATGACACCAAGGTTGCCGAGACGACCATGGAAGCCCTTGATCATGCCGAGCTCGGCCTGGCGGGTGAGGCTGGAGAGCACGTCGCCACGCGATCGGCTGGCGCTCACGGTTGCTCGTGCCTCGTCAGCCTTGGAGCGCGCCGAGGTCACTTTGCTGCGGAGGACGGACTGTTGTTGCTTCATCTCATCGAGCTGCTTCTGGCACGAGGCGATCTTGTTTTCGAGGTCACGTCGTTCCTGGTTGAGAGTCTCGACCTCGTCGTGCTTGGCCTCGTTGTCGAGTTCGAGATTGCGAAGTGCTTCCTTGGCTTCGGCAATGCTGGCCTCCATCTGGGCACCGCGACTGGCGAGAAGATCGCGCTCCTCCTGGGCGACGTTCTTGGCGGCAACCTTGTCGCTAATCTTGGCGGTCCAAGGTTGGAGCTCGCGTTGCTTCTGCTCGATGGCGCGGCTGAATTTTTCGGTCTTGCCCTTGAGCGAGTCGCGGATCTTTTCGAGCTCAGCTTCTTCGCGCTCGAGGGAAGCCTCGAGCTTGCGGAGCTCGGCGGCTTCTTTTTCGATCTTGTGTGCCGAGTCGGATGCGGTGGCGGTTGCCTCGGAAGCGGCATGGCGGTCATCGGCGATGGACTTTGCGAGCTTCTTCTTCTTGGTCTCGAGATGTTTGCGTTTCTCCTGAAGCTGGACATCCTCTTTCTCGTAGCGGGCGAGGTCCTTGACCACTTTTTCGGTGCTGCGGGTGATGGTCTCAAACTCCTTGGCGATGGCTTTGTATTTGGCCTCGAGCTCTTCGATCTCGGCTTTGGATCCAGAGTGCTTCTCAACCTCGTCGGCCATGCGTGCCTTGAGCTTCTGGATGGCATCGGTAGCAACTTTGATCTGATCTTGGCATCCGAGAGAGCGAAGCTGATAGAGCATCGACTGCCAGATGGTGTGCTGGTTCTGGGCGCGAAGGAATTCTTCTGCGTCGCGTTTCTTGGCCTCGAGGGAATCTTTTTCCTTTTGGACGATCTTGAGTCGACCGAGCTTCTCGGCTCTGCGCTCGTTGGCCTCATCGACGAGTTTGGCCTGCTCCTCAATCGGGGTCTTGAAGCAGCTTGTACCGATGATATCCTCGAGATATTCGAGCAAGCCTTCTTCATGCTCGTTCTTGGCGCGGGGAGGCATCTGAGCGATGGACTCGACTTCACCCTGCAGAATGAGGAAACGCTTGTGGTCGAGATCGATACCCTTGGCCTTGAGAAGGGTGGTGCACTCGGTGAAGGTGGACTTGCGAGCGTTGATGAAGTATTGGGAGGTGTTGTTGCGGTAGGCGGTACGCGAAACGATGAGCTTGCTACCGGGAACCACCTTGAAACCATCTGCTGGAAGATCGACGATTTCGCGGAACCAGACCTCGACACTGCACTGGGAAAGATTCTCCTTGCCGGCAGAGTTGTGGATGAGCTCACTGAGTTTGCCCTGACGCATCTTGGTGGCTCTCCATCCAAACACAAAGAGCAACGAGTCAATGACGTTACTCTTTCCACTGCCGTTGGGGCCTACGACACTGGAGAAGGACTTGTGGAATGGACCAATCTCTTGACGACCAGCGTATGATTTGAAGTCGTTGAGCACCATCTTGTGGATGACAAGACGCTTGAGAGGGCCGGCGGGTGCAACTGGACGAGCGGGAGTCGCAATCCGCTTGAGGAGGCTAGATGAAGGGGTTTGCGGAGCTGGAGGCGGCGAGGATGACGTACCGGAAGGCTCCGGAGTGGTTGAGAGGGCTTCCTTGAATGATGCCTCGGAGTCGTCGGTTTCAGAAGCTTCGTCTTCTGATTCTTGGTGCTGGACGGGAAGAGCCTTTGCCCTTGACAAGGGGGGCACGCTGGCAGCTTTGGAAGTTGAGTTTGCAGCTGGAATGACGTTGGTGCTTAGACGAGCAGTGGGCGACTGAATGACCTCGTCCTCCTTCTCACCGTCCTCTTCTTCCTCTTCCACTTGTTCTTCTTCTTCTTCTTGCACCTGTTCGTCACCACCTTGATCGTCGTCGCGAGCGAGACTGAGGGATTCATCCACCTCATCTTCATCCTCCTCATCTTCATCCTCCTCCTCCTCCTCCTCCTCCTCCTCCTCCTCCTCCTCCTCCTCCTCCTCCTCATCTTCACTCTCTACCACCTGTCTTGCACGCGATCTGGATGGCTTGGCGGGAGGTGGTGAAGCCTTGGCGGACGAAGATGAAGCACGAGAGCGTGCTGTTGATGCACGAGAAGCCGGTTTTGCGACAGTCTTTGCGGCCCGTGAGCTGGAAGCAGGCTTTACGGGAGTATCGGACTGCTCATCTTCTGAATCCTCCTGCTCGTCATCTTCTTGTTCGCTGGCATGCTGTTCCTCCTCGCTCTCTTGTTCATCTTCTGATTCTTGAATGCGTCTGCGCGATCGGGAGGAAACGGCGGTGGCTGGTTTAGACTTTGCGGCGGTGGAGGAGCGAGACGAGCGTGTGGAATTTCGTTGTACCGACGGAGAGCCTGAAGTGGATGGCCTGGAAGATGCATTGGACGCGATCGAGTTGCGTGCCTTTAAGGCGGCAGCTCTGCGAGGCGGCATACTGGTGACGATGTATGTGTGTAGGGCAGCCTGAAACAGCTGGACCGAGCCGAGCCGATGAACGCGAGTATGCTGTCGAGACGTGAAGGGTTAGGGGTGATGGGAGGAAGCCATTCGCGAAGCAGGGATGGGAAGGGATAACGACAAGACGATGGGCGAGGAGAGCGCGCGGTGTTGCTCTTGGAGCCAGCAACTCACACTGCTGAGTGCTGACTGCTGAGTGCTGAGCGCTGACTGCTGACTGCTGACTGTGACTGCGCGCGCGGTGCAGCAAAATAAAAATAAAAAAGTGTTGCTCTCGACAACGCGTGTTCAGCGCCAAATACGTGTTTTGCTCCGTTTCGCACTTTAGGACGCGCCAGCCTCGCATCACGTGCCTTCCTCCACTTTGGCGCAGTTCTCGCACGACACTCACACTTGGAACACTGTATCAAGTCCACCTCCATCTGTAACTGGCCGTATCCTCCTTCACCTCCGCCGAGTATTGGCCATTTCGACAACGTAGCATTCAGAAACGAGCCGGCTGATGCACACAGCCATGCATCGATCAGATACGAGGGTGAGTGGATCTGTCAAGAACTGCCTTGCTGCCTGTTGTCTGCTGCCCACCTGATGCTGAGGCTCACCTTCTCTTTGTCTGCTGATCGCCACAGCCAAGCAACTCGGTTGGTCAGCGCCACTCGGAGCGCACTGGCGCACTCAATGTCTACTACTGCCTCTGCGGCGAGTTTGTTCTAGTCTCGGATCGACCGCTCTCAAGTCTCCCACTTCGACCACTGGACAACTCGCGCATTTTACGCTGCTTGGACTCGCCGCCGTACTCCATCACAGGTGCACCGCAGAAAGTGCGCAACGCCAGAATGTTTAAAGTGAGCGCTTCACAAGCCCAGCCCAAGTTCATCAAAAGGCCCGATGAGACTTTCGAGAAACAGTATCCATTCAATTGCTCGCGATGTCAGCTTCAGATCGGATACGAACACACTCCGCCTCCCCTGAAGAGCGGCGGCAAGTTCACTTTTATTCTCCCTGGCGCCTTGACGTAAGTACCTACCTGGTCGCCACTGTCACTGCATCGCAGAATGCTGACGATTGAATCGCATCGTGCTCCGTTCTCCGTTTGGATTTTTAGAGATCGACAGGGTGTACCACCGCCCGATGTTTTCTTGCAGGACCTATTGGCCCACGATGACCACTTGGAACATCCGGTCGACGCTGGACTTTCGCAAGCTGCGTAACATCTCGATACGTGCACCACTGCACAAGCAGCAGCATCTCGGCATTTTCGATATACCCTGCGATGGAAAACGTTGGCCAGAACCAATACACACAGTCACACACTACCAAGACTAGATCAGAAAACCAGTTCAAATTCTTGGGACCGAAAGATTAACGAAAAAGACAAAAGGACAAAGGTATTTGCTTGAGATATCTTTGAAAAGACTAAACAAGACTTGGCAGTGATGGTGATGGTATCATCGAACAAACGTATTCATCCATGCGGAATATTAGGTTCGGGGAATGCAATTAGACCGCGGTGGTGGTCTTGGTGCCGAGCGTGTTGCCGTTGTTGTCGATCACGGTAGCCGAGTTGCGGATTCCAAGTTCACGCTCGAGCTTCTCGGCGATACCGTCGACCTTACGGTCACACTTGCCAGTGTTGAGCAGGTTGGCCTCGTGCACCGACCTGACCGAGTTGTTGAGGCTGCCGCCGCCAGAGAGGAACTCGTCCTTGGTGACGGGCTTGTGGTGGGTCGACTCGTGGACGATGGGAGCCTCGTGGGTGATGACGTGGGTAGGGATGGTGGTCTGGATGCGGTGGTACTCGTGAGTGTCCTTCTCAATGATGGGCTGGACAACGTTGTGGATGTGGTGGTGGATGTGCTCCTTGACACGCTCACCCTTGTCAACCACCTGGCGGTGGAGGGGAGCCTCAGCGTAGGTGTCAGTGTGCTTGCCAGCAACCGAGGTGAGCAGCTGGGCGTCCTTGTCGGTCGAGGCGTGGGTGGCCTGCACCTTGGTGACGGGGTGGATCTTGTGGTGGATCTGCTCAGCCGAGTGCTCCGAGTCGAGAACGGGCTGGGTGTGGTGCTGGATGTGGTGCACATGACGCTCGTGCTCCTTCTCGCGCATCACCTCCTCAATCTCGTGACGCTGGTGAGTGCGGTGGGTGACAGCAGCAAGGTGCTGCACATCCTGGTCAACAACACCGTTGTTCAAGTCGAGGTGCTTGTTAGCAGTGACATCGTGGCCCGACTTGTGGCGGATGGAGCCGTCCTTGGCGTGCACATCGGAAGATCGGCCAAGACCGTGCTCGATCTTGTCCTCGATCTTCTCGCCAGTGGTGCGAGTGTCACGGTTGGCAGTGGTGGTAGTAGTGGCACCAGCAGTGGCAGCGCCGGTAGTGGCAGCGCCAACAGAGGTGTACTCCTTCTGGCGAGCCTGGGGAGAGCCAGGGTTGGAGGTGGGTGCGGTCGACGAAGAGAGGCGGCCGTCGTCCGAAGAGTCGTCACCCGAATGGGATCGTCGCGAGAGAACCTTCTTAACAGAGTTCATGCTGGGCATTGGGATTGCTGTGTGTGCCGAGGGGGTTTCTTGTGCTGCGTATATGCAAGAGCGGGAATGTTCTTCGTCCTGTGTATAAGTGGATGAAGAGATGAGTTGATGAGGAGCCAAAAGAATTGCCAGTCTGACTGGTTGCTTATATGGTTTTCGCAGCCTGCTTTCTAGCCAGAGGCAGCGAAAGGCAGGACGGGGTGAAGGACGCCCAGGGTGGAAAAGCAGCCCTGTGACCCGAGCATCACCACCGGTAAGCGGCTTCTGCCTCGCCTACATTCGAGCCTGGGTGAGGCGTGATAGGCGAATGGCGTCACTGTTACCGTCACTTTGGTGTGCTGAGAGCAAGCACGCCAGAGGCTCACACATTTCACGCAAGCCAGTACTGTGCACATACTACGGCGAAGGAGCAAAGCGTCGTCATGGAAAGTGGACCGATGAATGATGTCAGAGTTGATGCTAGCATAGGATTGGGCGGAGGAGGAGTTGATCAGGCAGAGGCAGCTGAGAATAGGAATGACGGGGGAAGGAGGGGGACTAACGCAGCAGTGAGCTTAACTGACTTGAGGCTGTATGCGAAGCTGCAAACTTTGGGTTAAGGCTCAAGACGGCTAAAATGGCTCCGCAGAGGCGATGATGACAATTGTGCAGCAAACCGGTTGCGTCGGCGCAGCTCAGCTCTGAGGAACGAGTATGAGGCAATTTTTGGCAGTTTGAGTGAGCAATCAAGTGTCAGCTGCCAACACAAGCAACCAGACGAAAGAGAAAGGCAAATACACGAATGAATGCAGAGCGAACGACGTCAAGCTGCGACGGAATACTGGCATGTGTTCTCGGCGAACCACAGCAAGCGAAGAAAGCCCTTCGGTTCTCGAGACTCACGAGACTGGGCTGTGCCACGATTGAGTGTGCAAAGCGCAAAGCTGTCACCAAGCAAGTACACTGACGCAGACCTGAGACCATGGAGTGACCCAACGCACCGGCGAGCGGCAGCGTATTCTGACAGCTGGAGCTGTGTTGGTGGCTGTGGCCGTTTGGGTTTTCTGTTTGCGCATTCGCATTCGCATTTATGAGTCCAAATTAAGAAAACGCGCGATTTAATCGAAATAGAAATAGAAATAGAAATCGAAAAGGAAAAGGAAAAGGAAAAGAGGAAAAGGAAAAGAGGAAAAGGAAAGCACATTCGATTCCAAGCAGCTCCATCATCAGTAGTGCCCCACCACCGTATTGGGCTTGCGCGCGATGCACATGATTCATTTCCTGCTCCATCGCCCGTTGAACTCGCATCGGCCAACCGCTATCTCGCTTGGTTTTCGCCCTCTGGCCTTGGCCCTGCTTCCGCATACATGCTCTCTTCAAGCTAGCAGCTAGCTGCACGCGTTTCATTCGCCTTTGCCGTGAATCTTGACTCGATTCACGCCGAATTCCCGTCATTCTCTCTGAATATCCGGACCAACCAACCACGCTCAGAGGTCAGCCGACAGTGCAGGTACACACCCCATCCCAGAAACTGTAGTGCCGCTGCTCGTGTGGGTCGCGTATCGCAGTGCGTTGCTACATGGCATTTGAACGCCGTTGTCCCTTCCTTTTCGGGAACCGGAGCCGCACTGGCAACACGTTGCAACCACCATCCGCAGCATTCATGTCTCTGTCGTTCATACCAAACGAATCAGTCATCCGTACCGCATGCACGCTCTCCAATGTCGGGAGGCCTTGTACAATGTCGAACACAATCCGTCCGACATTGTAGCGTAGAGTTCGGGTGGAATGACGTTGGATCAAGTACTACGAGCTGCAGAGTGCGTTCAGTCTGAGACACCGATAGCCGCCCACCGGCTCATGCACACTGGGTGGTGGTTTGGTGGGAATGTCCAATCATTGTCGCTGCTGGCTCGCGCTGGTGGCATTAACCAGGGTTGCTGAAATTGTTAGTTTTTAATGTTGAATGTTAAATTGTTTGCCTAACTTGTAGGAGTCGCTGGCGAGCTCCCAGCTGTGGCCGTTGTCTGTTGGTGAGCAGTGAACCGTCAGGTGTATTGGTTGCGAGCGATGGCTGGTGAGCAAGGCGAGCCGACTCCCCACAAGATAGGTGAAAGGCAATGGATGTCAGATGTTGTGCCAAGTGGGGGTTGATAGGTCGAGTGCGTGGTGCTGGTGAGAATACAGGGCCCAGGCCGTGGTAGCAGCACAGTCAGAGGCAGACTTGTTGATGTACCTTTGGAAGCAATCACTCTTCCACCGCCCGAGCCCACAGATGGTGTCATCATCCATGCCATTTGCGGCAGCCCAGGTTGCGGTGCCTTGGCAAAAGGAGTGGCCGGAGTAGTCGGCTGGGGAGATATCACATGCCAGGAGGCACTGGTGGAGTGTGTGCATGAAGACTCCCCGACTGAATGGGAGACTGCCCTCCAATGTGAAGAGTGGCACCCATGTCGGTCTACCTGCGCAAATGACCTCGAGGGCTGAGACTGTGCAGGTGCTAGCCCTGACCGCAGGCACCGTGAGCTTGGCCCCCCGTCGGAAGGGGTCTGTCTTGCTAGCTGGGAGGGTGATGGTCACATGGGAGCGGTCTGTTGCAAAAGAGATGGAGCCAACTGTGAGCTGTGCGCTGGAGTCCTCTGCTCCCCACATAAGCTCCCCAGCACGCAGGAAGCACACAAAAGTGAGGCAGAATGCCACTCTAAACATGCACTGGTCATGAGGTGAGGTGCAGATACTGGGCAGGATGTGGACAAGTTTCCATAGAAGGGGGAGGGTGATGGGCAGCTTTGCGGTGGGGAGTGGATCCCCAGCCACCCTCTTGAAACCTCGCACCACCCTGGCGAGTCGCTCGGTGTTGAAGGTGGAAGTTGGGGCACTGATGTCGACATGCCATGACTTGAGGACCACAAGGTCGCATCTGACGGTGCTGTATGACTTCCCTTTGGTGTGCTGGTTCACCACCCATTCGATGAGCTGGGATTCGGTGGCTGGGAAGGGTTGAAGGGAGGCTGTGAACTCGACAAAATCTGCGCATATTGCCCTGGAGCAAGAGTGGGTGTTGATGGCAAGGCCATTCCAGAGTAGGAAGTTAGCTGGGGCAGAGAGGCATGTTGTGACTTTGAAGGAAGCTGGTGGCTGGGTGCCCCGGTTTCCTTTGCCCTGGCTCCTTTGAACTTTATCAGGGAGAAGGCTGTCGGGTAGTGCTGCTCAATGAAATGAAAATGATGATGAGAGAGGGTGTCAGCAAGGATGTTCTCTTCGGAGCTCACCCGGAGTGGCACCAGGTTGATGTGCCTCTGTAGGCACAGAGTGAAGATCACGTGAAGAATGGTCTGGGTGGCTGGGTCGCGAATTGACCCTTTACATAGGCTGTGCTCAACATTTTTGTTGTCTACATGGATGACCACCCAGCATGGGCCTGACCATAGGGGGGAGAATAGCCTTAGAGCCTCCAACACTGCCAGTGCTTCCAGAAAACAAATATCTTTGTTGCAATGCCATCATGATACCTCCCAGGAGAGGACTACAATTGGTTGACGCATGGTCCCAAGGTGCGCTCCTATGCTACGCTTGGAGGCATCCATCCAGATGTGCTCGATGAGCAAGGGGGAGGGCTGTAGTAGGGACACACCATCCCACGAGGACAAAGTGTTGACCCACCACAACAGTTCTGTCCGAGTTGCATTGCTGATACAGTGTTCCAAGGGGGTCTTGTAGCATGCTTTGACTGCATCATAGAGACGGCAGAGGAAAGCATGGCCTTGGGGTACCACTCTTGTGACAAACTGGAGGAGTCCCGCTATTTTCTGCATATCCCCCAGAGATGCTTGCCCGCGATCTAGTATGTGCTCGCAGCTTTGTAGGATGCACCTTTGGTGTGACTTGGTGACTGAGGCTGTCTGAGCAACTGAGTCCAGTTCAATCCCTAGGACCTCGAGGCAGGTGGTGTTCCAGATGGTCTTTTTCCTGCTCAGCCTGAAGCCTAGGGCTGACGCTGCGAGGCTCAATGCTGCAATGGGAACGTTAGCATTGGTGCCTGCATCTGCGGCTCCGAAAAAGTTGTCAAGGTAGTGTGTGATGGCCAAGTAGGGCTGAGGATTGGAGGGTGGCTGGAGTGCCGAAATGGACTGCTGCGCGAAGGCCGCAAGCCAGTGCAGGAACTCCACGAAAAGGTTGAAGAGGAAGGGGGAGGAGCTGCTGCCAAAGGCTAGCACGCACTCTTGATAGAAGGCCCCTTCGAACTGGATCCCCATCAAGCGTGCGTCCCTCTCGGCAATGACCACGTGCCTGAATGCATCTTCGAGGTCGGCCTTCCAAAGGAGTGCACCTGGGTGCTCACGAATGTAGTCCATGATGGTGTCCAAAGTGTCATATTTGATGGCTACTAGTGCTGTGTCGATGTGGCTGTTGACTGATGGCAAGCGTGTGCCTGGAAGGCATGGGTGTGACAGGTGGTAAATGGTTTGCAGCTTGTCGCTGTGCGGCTTTGGCACCATGCCCACTGGGGAGCACACCAATTGGACTGCATCTGGGTTTACTATGGGGCGGAGGCAGCCTTCCGAGACTCTGGAGCTGATTTCATGACAGAGGTGCTCGAGGCCTAGGCTTTCCATGGGCAAATTCCTTACCTCTATCCTGGCCTTGTGTCATAACGGTCCCTTGTAGCCGAGCTTGACCCCATGGAGGAGCACCCTGCGTATTTGCGCTGCAAAGGCCTGGTCTGGGTAGAGGTTCAGGAAAGGCAACCAGTATTGCGCATTGAGTGTACCGACTGCAGCTGGCATGTCTGTCTGGTCGAAAATGGGCCATACGCAGGATGTATTGGGACAAGGTGCCGGTGGTCTACCTGTGAGGATGGAGGCAAGGAGAGGGGTAGCTAGGTCAGGGGGCATGTCAACGATGCTGGAAAGGATGTCCCAGGGAGGACTGGGTGCTCTTGAAGGCGGCATGGCCTGGGGGGATGCATTTGATGGCAGTGCAGCCATGGGGAATGCATTTGGCGGTGGCGCAGCCTTGGGGGATGCTGTTGGAGGCAGTGTGGCCTGGGGAGACCCATTAGGCAGCAGCGTGGCCTTGGGAGACGCTCTTGGAGGTGGTGTGGCCTGGAGAGGCGTGTTTGATGGCAGCGCAGCCTTGATCTGGTCTTTTGCAATTGACAGCTGCAGGGGCTGGGTAGGAGAGGGTGCGTTTGGAGGCAGTGGTGCCTGTGAAGACGCTCTTGAAGGTGGCGTGGCCTGATCCCATGTGCTGGGTGAGGGTGGTGCTGGCACGCCCGGGGGCGCTGCAACTTGACTGTGTTGCCTGAGTGAGTAGTTACTCACCATTACCTGGATTTGACAGTGTTTGTACTTTTTCCGCTCCTGGTGAAGTTGGGGCAGGAAGGAAGCAGGTGTGGGCCATTGCAGTGTAGGCACGTGTGCTGGCGAGTGCACCCTGCGCAGTCGTGCCCTGCATTGAACCTGCGACACGTGTCAGAGCTCATGGCAGTGGCGGCTCGACTTGGGCGGCCCCCTGCTCCTTTCCTGAAGTTGGGGGGTGCCTGGTCCCATCATGCAGTTGAGGAGTTGCTAAGGCTTACTGGCCTGGGGTTTGTGAGAAGGACTCTCCCGGCAATGTTGTTGTCAATGTCTGCCCACTTGTGCACTGCTCCTGTGCCAAACCTGAGGTGGCACACCACTAGGTGATAGTCAACGATAGCCCGCCAGGTGTATGTGCTTTCGTAGTTGATGAGGTACTCCAGGTGCGCTAGGAGGGCCTCGGCAAGCTTGTGGTTGCGCATGTAATGGAGTCATATGGCTACGTATGCCAGCCAGACCTGTGTAAGGGCGGCCACGTTAGGGATCGCCTTAGCGAAGGTGGAGGTGCGAGTGTTGCTGGAGTCCTCCGTTAACATGAGCTGGCTGCTTTTGAGGACGAGCCCGGTCGAGCGTGTGGGTTCGCGTGAGACCTTGGACTCCGGGTTGCGTAGCTTAACTAGCTCCTCTGGGTGCAGTTTGTCTTGTGCTACTTTGTCTAGAATATCGGCAGTTACCCAGGGGAAGCAGCGAGACGTGGACAGAGGGAGGGACTCACTGGTTGGGTGGTTGTGCGCAGTTGGTGTTTGTGATAAGACGGAAGGGGAGGGATTGTATGGCACCGTCGATGGGTGTGCAGGCTGGCCGGTTCGAAGGGTGGCCAGTAGCTCTTTGAACTGTTGGTCAAGCCGTGATTCGAGGTGTGAGGATATTCGAGCTTCGATGGCGGACGCTGAGAGTGGGGAGAGGGTCGATTTGGGTGAGACTGCTGGTGGCGGGGAAAGGTGTGTGGGGGGGGAGATGGACCTCGTGCGGCTCGTGGCGCTGGAGCTGGGGTTGCGGTGTTGGACCCGGGCCTCGCGCGCTGCTGTTATCCGGGTGCGGCAGCTAGAGCAAGTTTTGGTGACCCTACCATTAGTGCCTGTAAAATGGTTTGGCCCTAGGGATTGCTTGCAGCATATGCAAGGCTTGTTGGGTTCCATAGGAGTGTGGACAAGCGGGGAGGAGAGTAGGCCAGATTTGGTGACCGGAATTGACACCGTTGGCGGAAATCTGACTAAATTGTGGCGTCGAAAAGAGGCCAAAATTCTGAACCTGGTCGACTTCCTTACGGTGGCTGCCTGGGATCGTGGCTAGGTCCTGCTGGAGCCGAAAGAAAGTGTAGCTATTGCTTGGTCGTGATCAGCTAGGCTTGAGGTGATGGTAAACTGGGAGGACGTGGGACTGCCCAGAGTTCATAGATAGGCTATGAACATGAGCCCAAATATGAATGTGTCCCCCCTCCATGTGCCAGCTCGCACTAATGAAGCTAGCGCTCGTTCCAAGCGCTCTGCAGTAGCATAGACACATGATATGAAAGCGGCCCTGTAACGGCTCCAGTTACTCTATTGCTCTTTCAGCGGGGAATGGAAGCTGAATGGTAGATGCCGCAAGTGCACAATGAGATTCGAGCCGACAGAATCCAAACGTGCATCGATGCACGTCACTAGCCTACGTTCCAATTCTGGCTGGGAGTGCTGTCTGTCCGCAAAGTGAACCTCATTCCGAAAAGAAGCGAAGAGTGTTGCGCTTCTGAAAGGGCGCAATGAGGAATCTATGGAAGTTATATTTTTGGGGGTAATTTCTGGCATAGATGTTGCTATATATATACTTGTAGTGAACCCTGGTAAACAAAATTTATCCACTACACTGCACGCGCACGCGCCCACTGCAACAAAGAGAACCAAGCGAAGAAGCAAGGATTCGAGTTGATTGAAATGTCAGAAGCAGAAGCAGAAGCAGAAGCAGAAGCAAACCAGGACGAGATACTGCATAGCGATGTCTGACAGCCGATAGAGTGCATATCGAAGCGACATGAGACACGCTTTTCCCACACCACTCATTCACACCGCAAGCGCAGCACAACCCAATGTTGGAGACAAGTTGGGAATGTGGAGCCCACTCGGCATTCCACTCTTTTCCTCGCTGAATGACTGTACACCCACACAGTACCTTGTAGAGCTAAATTGGACGAGGTGGGGGAGAGTAAGAAACCGCGAGACTGGCACTTGGTTTCACCGATGCTTCCGGGTACCTGCAGGGTAAGCTTGAGAAATGCACTGCAGTCAGCTCACGCGCTGACACAAACTCTCCAGCTTGACCAATCTGCACAACAACATGTATTTTCCATCCCATCTTTGCGATATCTTTCCTTCACCTAGTTCGGTTCAGACTCTCGCCCAGAACTTTCAGAAGAGAAAGAAAGAAAGAAAGAAAGAAAGAAAGAAAGAAAGAAATAGTAAAGAAAGAAAGGAAAATGGGAAGGAAGAGTTCTCGTTTTGGAGGTTACATTTAGTGAAGCGCAAATGGCATGAAAGCGGTGCGGCTCCACGGTTCACGCAAAACGTCATCGAAGAAAACGGCGCATCGATTTCCCGATCACTTCCAAGACTACTCCCCCACATTCCTTTCTCGACCCGCATCTTCCTCCCGAGCAGCTTCTGCCGAGACCATCTTGCGATGAGCAATCTCCCGAATTGCAAATGCATCGCCGACCCGAGATACCCACATAGTGCCTTCCATGTCTTGCCGCATCAATGTTCTCCTCGCCCTCATCATCTTCATCACACACAATCTCCCAATCTTATCTTCAACCCCACCCACCAATCACACCTCAAAGAGCATCCGAAAAATGAAAACTGTCTGGCTTAAACACCTGTACATCCCTGATTCCGAACAGCGCCCCACACACCGAGGCGCCAGGCCTGTGAGAAACATTACATGTATTTACAATATGGGTAGCTTCATGACCATGAAACACAAAAAAAAAAGCAAAAGAGGAAAAGAGGAAAACAAGTTCACCCCGTCCAAGAGATCGAAATAGATTTTTTTTTTTCTTGGGTTGAACCATTTCATCGGCTCGACTGAGCTCAGGCTTCCGCCGAACCAGAGCCGCGTCGACTTTCGCTGCCGTGGTTGGAGCCATCCTTGTCCGAGGTGTCGCCCGAAGTGGTGGTTGTAGCCGCGGTTTCATCTGAAGCATCGCCCGAGCCCGAGCCCGAGCGACGGTCTTTGGGCGCTCGTTCGCCAAAGGGCGAGATTTCAGATCCAGAACTGCTGCCGTGATCGGTGTTACTGCCGGTATGCAAATACGCCAAGGTCGCTGAAGGGCGCAAATGCTGTCGATGACCATGGCCGTGGTCGGGTCGCCGCTTTATGGGGTTCGTCGCCTGGATGTGCGTTATCGAAGCGCCTTGGCCGTTGATCATGGGCGTCGCATCCATTTGCAAACTGCTTCTGCGACCGTCGGCAATTTTCGGACTCTGTGGTGTCGAGAGCTGAACACCGTTGGCTGCCATGCCGTGACCGCCGGAGCCAAAATTGTCCTTCGACTGGCGACGCAGTGCTCGGATCTCGTCCTTGAGACGGCGGTTGACGTTCTTGAGTTGGTGCATCTCGAACACCCACGAGCTGCTGCGGTACGTCGACAACTCGGCAAACACCGAGCTGAGCGAGTCAACGCTCGTTCCAGTGGCGTCAAACGCCGGCTGAGGTCCGCCCTTCGGATACGCCACATTCGGGACCATCCACGAGCTCTCCGCCGATGCACGCTGAACGTGCACGAACACAGTGGGAAGTGCGGGACCGGCGGCAGCAGACGAGGGAAAGAAGGATGAGAAGACGGGCGTGGTATTGCGCGCGCCATCACCCATCATGTGCGAGACGCTCATGGCCTGACTGCTGCGCAGCGCCTGTAATAGCGACGGCGCGGCTTCGTAGTTGGTCACCTCGAGAATGTGTCGACCAAAAACATCCTTGCCTTCACAGTTGAGAACATCGGCAACAGCACCGGTGGTACTCAGGAAGATACCATCGATGGATAGCTTGGACCAGAACGAGGGCTGCGCGGATGCGGCACCACGACGGACGTGCTCCCACGCCAAGTTGTAAACCGGGCGCGGTCGCCCGCTCGAGATAACAACCTTACGACCCTTACCCTGCTCCAGATGCAACTTGCCCGTGCTCTCGATCCATCGATGACCATCGTGCTTGTGGCGCATACGGAAGATCAAATTGACACGCGGGCCAGCTTGACCACCGCCGCCTTTGGTCAGAGGATTGGCGATGCCTTCCGTGCGGAGGTTGCGCGAAGCGGCCGCAGCAATGCTAGCGTTGCTCGTGGAATCTTTGAGCTCGCGGAAAACAGGAACCACGTCGCTAGGATGGCAAAACTCTGAAATCGACTTGCCAATCACTTCCGCGGCAGAGAAGCCAAGGATACGCTCGATGGATGGCGACACATACAGGAAAGTGCCCTTGAGCGAGAGAACATAGATGAGATCGTGCGAATTCTCCAGCAGCACTCGCGACCACTGTTTGGCGTCGCAAGGCCCAACGCCGTGAATCAAGTCAAGAACGTCGGCAGCGATGGCAGCCTGCTTGGAAGCCTCTGCGTCGGCGTCCTTGACCAGCTCTTCGCATCCAAGCACAGCCGACGAAGGCGGATCGTTGACGGACTGGTAGTTGACGAGGTACGAGCCATCTTGCTTGCGCTCCAGGATCGCGCCTGGCTGTTCAACCAAGTCGACCTGGAAGCCGACGAGGAAGTCCACCTGCGACGGATCAGACCACGAGACGGGAACGACAGTAACCAGATTGATGAAAGGGCTGCCGTCCTTACGGTAGTTGATGAGACTGGCCTGACACTCCCGGAAGCTGGCTAGGTGTCGCTTGAGGTGCTGCACGGCACGGTTGTCGGTGTGCTGACGTTCGGAACCAGCCTCCAACGGCAGGCCAGGTGCCTGCAAGAAACGGCAGTTCTTGCCGAGAATCTCGTGGAGTGTATATCCTGTCAAGTGGCAGAACGTCTCGCTGGCATAGATGAGCGGCTGCTCGGGATGGCGGGCATCCGAGATGGCAAACGAGCATGAAAGATCGACGGGTCCGAGCGAGATGCTGGGATTGGAACGGGTGATGGCTCGAGAAAGAATGCCAAGCACGTCCACGCCGGAGGACGAATACTTGTTCGCGGTCTGAACCGCCTCGCCGGAAGCAGTGTTGAAGTTGCCTTCATATACCAACGACGATGCGTCGAGTCCAGCGGCACCGACGCTCATACCGGTAGGCATGAAGCTGTTTGAATGACTGTCGACCATCTTTTGAGGCGACAGGCTTGACGACGACACGGACGAGCCAGAGGAGTCGTTCATGAACGACACGCTGCGCGAGGACAGAGGCATCGCCTGCTGAGGGCTGCCGCTGATGTGACCGTTGTCGGCGTCCAGGCTTCGCTTGGCACCTCGGCCTGCGACTGGAGTGAAAGTAGCCGAGGTTTGGGCGGCAGCGTTGGGTTGGTGATGAGGGAAGGATTGCTGGGGAGCCATCCTGTTGGCGCCTTGCTTGGCTTCCTGTCGCGAGAGACGACGACGCTCTTGCAGACTTAGTTTGGCTTTGGCGGCATTGGGGGTGGTGAGGCCACGCTGGATGGGCGGGGGATTGCGCTTGAAGGTTGAGACGCGAGGGACCGAAGATGTGCTGCGACTGCCTGCGCCATTTGTGCCGGGGCCAGTGCTGGCGCTCATGAGGTGGGAGTGATGGGCGGCAATCTGGTCACGATAAGAAGATGTGACATCGCGCCCACATTTTATGCCACTGTCGGCAGCGGCACCCACCTGCTGTGTGGAAGGCATCGGCATGTGAATCGAGCCGTTTTGAGATTGAGCTGTAGCGGTTCCACCGTTTGTTGTATTGGCTCCATCACCATTCGCAGCAGATTCTGAGGAGGTGACAGCGCTGAAATCAAAGGCGTGAGCGCCATTGGCTGCACCGGCGGCGCTGCCCATGTCCCAAGAGTGCATGATGTCGCTTGCAAACGACTCGCCATAGTTGCTGGCGTACATGAGCGAGTTGGACTGGTTCATGAGGGAGGGGCCACCCATCATGTTGAGAGCGGCGTTGGACATGAGATCGGCGGCATCGAGGCCAGTGTTGATGCCTTGGTCGGAAAAGGATTGTGGCATGCCGTTGGTAGATGCGAGCAGCGACGCATTTTCGCCAACATGGGAAGCGGTATTGGGGCCGATGGGGTTGGCGATGTTGTCGGTGGCGGTGGAAGCGCCGTTGGTGGCGGAGATAGCGGGAGCAACGTCTCCCTGCGAAGGGGAGGAGATGAAGGCATCAAAGTCGAAGGTGTCCGCCATGTTCGACAGGTGAGTTGCGGCGTACAGGAGCAATTGGCAAATACGAAGAAAGCTTGTTTGGAGGAATTGCTGTCCGTTTCGGAAGCCAAGGTATAGGAGATGGTATCGGTTGGTGGCAATTGATCCAAAAGGGGAGCGTAGGAAAGATGAGGAGAGCGCTGGCGTAGCGAATCGGACGCCTGTAAAAAAGGTTGCGCTGATGGGAAGAGGTGGCTAGGATAGCTGGAAAGAAGCTGGCCACTTAGTTCTCAAGAACAAGAAGGACGAGGTAGACGTCGAGTTAAGATAAATCAAAGACTAGTCGACGTTGGCTCAGATGATGGTGGCGAAGAAAGGTGGGGGTATGGCGGTTGATGGTGACAGAAAGAGGTGGATGGTAGGTGTTTGAGTGGTGCGAAAAGGTCGCGGGAGAAAGCACTAAGATTAGGGCAGAGCGATATCGGCTGCCAAAGAGGTTGGTAGGAAGGTGGTGAAGCCAAAGAGTTGTGGTGGCAAAGCGCGCAGGGCGCTGAAAGGTCAAGGACTAGGTATGACCCAGCTGCAAGCTAATATGAGATGCAGCGAAAAGTGCAAAGTAGTCGAGAGGAGCGATTAGCCTAAGAGAGAGGCTGGGTGGGATTGGGATTGTGTAAAGGCGGATGTGGAATTCGCAGCATGAAAGCCAAGCTGACAAGCAAAAAAGACGAAGGTGGTGAGAGAGAGTTTGTAAGGTTGGAAGAGGTGGTGTTCGGAAGTAGCTGAATAGAGCTGATGAGAAGCGAGGATAAGGTAGCCTAGCGATATCGGAGGCTGGAGATACGGATGCGCAAAGAGGGGCTCGAGGTTGAGACAGACTCAAGCTGAAAGTGGTGTGGAGCTTAGTCTAGTGGCTCATGAGGATGGGGTGAGCGTAGAGCAAGAGGATGGTGGTGGAGAGACAAGGTTGATTCACAATCAAGATTGCAGGTGGCAGCCACCACGGAGATAGAATATTTGTGATTCATGATTGGCAGGCAAAGCAGAGAGGCAGCTGACTGCTGAAGCCCGACGTGTGTGACGGCTGTGCAGCAGTGCAGCAGTGCAGCAGTGCAGCGGTGCAGCGGTGCGGCAGTGTGGTGGTTTGGCTGTGGCTGTGGCACGCAGACTTGGATTTTGGCGCGCGGCTGAGTCTTGGAGGCACTGGGTGAGTGTGGTGCGACGACACCGGCGAATGCAATTTTTGTGCGTACCATAGTCAGCACACCACGCATGTTTGGGCGTCGCTTGGCTGTTTGTGTGTGGTTGAGCGCCACGCATCTGCTATGTCGACGCAAACTTTGGAGCCGCTCCCTTCGTGTGTCATGTTCGATTGGCCCGTGTGGTTTTTGCTTTCTGTCATCCAACGTGAATCAGATACTGGCTTCATCCCGACATCAATAAGACAGACAGCATCAAATGATGGCATGCGTTGTGTTGTGAGCCAGGTGGGGGGATGGCTGTCCAACAGGACAGCACATCGGAGTCCGGGTAGAAAATGTCGCGTACCAACAACTCACTCGGCCATGTGGGCACCACACCGCGAGAGGCACGCACCGATGGCGGTGGAAACAACCCAGTCGCACACTCGCGACGTACTGCGCGCACAAATTCCGAAACGCGGAGCTACGTCGACTTTGCGTCAACCCATGGGTTTGGCTGGAAGCCGCTTGTTCATCAGCTTAAGACCGACGTGACAGCACAGAACATGGTGGCTCGATCTTCGGCTAAATCCAACAATTGCACCCTCACTCGTTCGCCCAGCATCCCAGCTTCGCAGCTTCCACAAGGCGACGCACCAGCTCGTGCTCCGCAAACACACCCTCGTCTAAGCACCAAGGTGGCAATGCAAAGTTTAACTTCACGCCGCATTCCTGAATCGTGTACACCCGGTCTGTGTGGTACAGATACGGTATGCGGTGCGGTATGCGGTGCGGTACACTCTGTTCACAACCGCGCTCTGCACGGCGTCGCTACAATGTGAAATGAAATCCAAAATAGCGTGAAAATGTGACGCCAAGTCGTGAGACCCCAGGGTTCAAACTTGCAGCTGCCTGCCGTGGCCCGCGCACCCTTGTTGTTTCATATTCGTCGCTGCGTTTTTCTCGGAGCCGCGTCTCGGCGGCTGCAGCAGCGATCAGTGCAGTGCTCATTTCAACCATTGCCGCGAAAGATGCAAACAGCAACCGCGCCAACCTCGGAGACATTTCGACGTCGGTAGCAACGGCCGGGCTTGGAACACAACGGCTCCAAGTGCCTGGCGCTTCGACACACTGCGGAGCACTGCGGAGCACTGCGGAGCACATATCCGAAAATGCGTGGTTGCAGACTGATCGTGCGACACGGACGTGTTAGAGTTGGACGCAAGCGATCGCCGATTTTGGCACAAATTGAAACAGTTCGCACCCGATGAAGCGCATGTGTGTGATGAGTCGAAAATTAAGAACGCCACTTTGCGCTTCGGCGCTCAGCACTCAGACCTCATTGCTGTGATTGTGATTCGTGCTCTGCCTCTTGGTCACATCCTACTACGTCCTTGCTCTACCCTCTTCAACGCCAACCTGCCTCCAGCCTACTCCACGCTCCACACTTGGCAGCTACCACTTTCAGCCGTCCCACGCTGTCCGCTCTCACCATGGACGACGATGATGATGCTTTCCTGTACGGCGACGAGCCCGCCCCGGCTCCCATCAACGCCAAAACAGCTGACGCCAAAACAGGCGACGCCCCAACCGATTCCACAGACGCCAACGAGGCAACAGCAGTGGCCAAAGATGCAGCAGCCGCAGACAACGGCGACGGCGACGGCGACAACGACGAACACCACTCAGACGAGCATCAAGATCCCGATGAAGACGACGACAGTGATTCGGACATCGAGTTCATCATCGACACAACACAAGAAGCTCAGCAGCCTCCTGCGCGTCCCGGCTTTCCGAGGCCAGGTGCTCCCGGTGTACGTCCACTGTCCAACCAGAGCACTCCACAGCGTCCTCAGTCCACCCTCACGTCCGAGTATACGCCCCTCTCTCGATCCCAGCTGCTAGCCAACGCCAGCCCTGCGTCAGCCGCCGCTGCTGTTCCTCAGCCAGCAGCTCTTAACCCATCCGGTCTTCCTCCTCCTCCCGGTGCACCTCCCGCCAAACCTCAAACCGCGCTCGACGCTCTCGGCCCCGAAGGCCGTCCTCCTTCTGTGCCCTCCAATGCGCCACGTCTCAACCTCTCCCCAGGCCCAGACGACCGCGCATACCCCAAGCTCCAAGACGTTGTCGAGGAGGAAGAGTCGTCGGCGCAAGACATCTTTGACATCGACCTCGAGAAGCTTCCCGAAAAACCCTGGAGACGCTACGGCGCCGACCTCACCGACTACTTTAACTACGGATTCAACGAAGAAACCTGGAACGTGTGGCGCGGCAAGAAGGAGCGCATGACCCAAGCAAGAAAGCAAATCGAGAATAACATGTTTGGCGGTGGCAACGGCGACATGATGCCCAACATGCAGCAAATGATGGCCATGATGCCGCCGCCGCAAGCCATGCAGCAAATCATGGCGCAGAGTGGCGGTCCCGGTGGCTCCGGGCCGATGGGTATGCCGCCTATGCCACCTGATCACATGATGGCCATGATGGCGAGCATGTCTGGCATGTCAGGTATGCCGCCTATGCCACCCATGGCCAACATGCCACCCATGGCCAACATGCCACCCATGGCCAACATGCCACCCATGGCCAACATGCCATCCATGGCCAACATGCCACCAATGGGCAACATGCCATCGATGGGCGCAAGGGGAATGAACGCAATCATGATGCCCGGCATGTTTGGCGGTCAGCAATCCAACGGTGCTTCTGGCGTGCAGCCCAACGAACAGCAACAGAACCAGCACGCGCAACGATTCAGCAACTCTGCTTTGCCTCAAACGCAGCAAGACGCTCAGAACTCGCCCTATCCTCAGTCGCAGGGCTTTGACAAGCCAAGCGACCAAGAACGAGACCAGCGAGACGTCGCACCTGGCAGAGACGCACCAGAGAGCCCACCGCGCGACCAGCCAGAGATCAAAGCCGAAACGTACGACGAAGCGTCGGCGAGTCTCGCGCCTGCTGCGGGTGGTGTGGCGCCGCTCAAGCCAATGTCGGAAGCAGACATGTCGGCATTCTTTGGCGCTGCGGGTGTGGATCTGTCGCAGGCCGCTGCTGTTGGCTTCCCAGTTGCCAACAGCGCCAATGACGCCATGGACGCTGCGCCCGCGGGTGGGAAGAAGGCTAGCTCGGCTGCTAGCAAGCCAGCCCCGCCCAAAACCGCGCCGTCGGGACCGGCGGCGACGAAAGGCACGTCGATCCGAGGCCGCGCGGCTGCGGCTGCTGCGTCGACGAGCTCGCGCGGCGGTCGAGCTGTGTCGCCTACACTTCCTCCCAACGTTCCATCTGGGCCCAAGAACCCGGGCAAGCGATACAACGATCGGGACACGGGCACGGGTGCAGCTGACCTGCTCGACTACGGTGCGACGGGTGGTGGAGACGACCACGCGGACGAATGGGATGCGGGCGAACGTTGGCGCGATCGCGGTGGCAGGGAGACGAGCGGCTGGGACAGTCCGGATCGCGGCAACCGACGCGGTGGAAAGAGTCGACGCGAAGCACCTCAGGATCACCACGATACCGCGAGCGCAAATGGTCGAGACAATGAGGATGGGCATGCTTCTCGTCGAGGTGCAGCATCGAGTCGTTCGTCGAAACGTGCGGCGGCGGATGAATGGGATGATGAGACCGCATCGCAGTCGTCTGCGGGTGGACGACGTCGTCGTACGGGGGCGTCGCGCGACCACCGGTCGGATTCGCACCGTGAACGCGACTCATCGTCGTGTCATCGTGATCGAGACCGAGAGACTTCACACCGCGCGGAGCGGGAACGAGAGCGAGAGCGAGAGCGTGAACGCGAGAGGGAGAAGGAACGCGAACGTGAGGCAAGAAGCCAGGCGCGATCCGAACGCAGAGCCGGAAGGGATGTGGAGGATGCCGCCATCCCCACGGGACCAGCGGCGGGTGTTGGCGGGAGGGGAAGCAGAAAGCGTTCGGCTCCCGAGGAGCGTGATGGCGACGAAGATGGACACCATGATGGACCACCGCCAAAGAGCAGCTCGAGTCGAAAAAGCGGCGGATCGCGAAAGAAACGCTAGCACGCCACACACAAGACGGAATGAACCCATTTGGCTGCGCGCTTTACGGCCATGGATTGTGTCAAGAATATTGGTATGAGAGTGTGGTTATAATACATGGCGTGCGTGCGACTAGAATACGATTCGAATCAGAGTCGAGGTTCAGTACGAAGGAGAAGCACGTGTTGCTGCAGAAGAGCGTGTTGTACGGTGGGGTGAAGTCGGCGACATTGAGCTGGATTCGGAAACCTCGGTTGTGCGGGTTGGGTGTGGTTGGCCCCACGTTCGCATAGGTGTAGGACGACGATCCACCATACCATGATTCGATGCATCGCGACCAAACGCGTGCACCATGTGCTGTGGATGTGGATGAACAACTGCGGAAGAATCACGATCACGTTGAGGCCAGAACGAATGTGAAGCTGAAGCGTCTCTATCGTCTGTGGCGCGCGCTCGATGGGGATAATTTGGACGATGTGGATGATGGTCTGTATCTCTGCGATTGGCATATCTCGAATGGTGGCTTGTGGTGGTGGAAGGTGGTGGTGAGTGTTGGGGCGGGAGGAGTTGCGGAGGTTGGCAAGTTTTGATGGCGATTGCAGCCCCATCGATCTGGCCGCCGCTCATGTAAAGTGCGGCCTTGGCGGCTTGTTCGACAGAAGACATGACTACATACGCGGATGCGTCTCGTTGTGGGCCGATTCGTGGACTGGGAGTGAGGTGAACGTGGGATACTTGACCGTACCAAGTAAAGATGTGACGCAGATGTGATTCGCGCACGTTGGTTGTGAGATAGTCGACGTGTAAAGCGGTCTTGTTGGCGTTGTTTGCGAGAGCACCACGATGGGCCGGGCTGGGACGATGCGGTGGAGACGGGGACTGGCTGGTGTAGCGACGTGAGCGGGAAGGCGAGGGTGTGCGAGCGGACATGGAGGCGTCAGAAGGGGAGCGTGATTGGACGCTCGGAGAGCGAGGTGGTGATATGGATGGCGGAGATGTGGACTGGGCGTGTGAGGAACGGCTGGGTGTGGGAGAAGGCGAGCGAGTGCGTGCGGAGCGACTCGACTCCGCGCTGGCATGCATTGTGGATTCGATGCTCGGCTGTGCTTGCTGCTGCGCTGACCAAGATGAGAAGAGGAGAAGATGAGAAGAGGAGAAGATGAGAAGAGGAGAAGATGAGAAGAAGAGAAGATGAGAAGAAGAGAAGATGAGAAGAAGAGAAGAAAGAGCGTGGATGCGCAGCGTGCAAGCGTGTGGAGGTTGCTGCCAACTCGTGATCACGGCGCATCAACCATCAACCATCAACCATCAACCATCAACCACTCGATCCACACCACTCGATCCACACAGCTCGATTCTACAAGCTCAGACACAGTCAACAGGCCAGGCTACGACGTGGGGATGCGATGGCAGACCAAGAGCGTCAAGGTTGAAATGGTATCACTGGATTGCAACGCCAAAGCATTTTGGACTGGGTGGGTGGATCAAACAGCCTTGACGACGTTCTCAGCACTGGTGACGGTGACGTTGGGGGGTTTGTGCATCTGCTGCTGTCGTCGAAGCGCAAGTGTTCGCAAGTGTTGATGGTCGTCGAGCACATGCACGCACGAAGATGGCGGACATTCGATGGCGGACATTCGATGGCGGACCTTCGATGTTTGAGGCACTGCACCAGTCACATTCGAGGCGAGTCGAGGCGAGTCGAGTCGAGTCGAGTTTCACGTTGCGCTTTGCGCTTTGCGGCTGCCATTCCACTTTACCACTACAGTAACAGTAACAGTAACAGTAACAGTAACACTATACTACATGCCCATCATCCCATGCCCATCATCCCCTGCCCATCATCCCCTGCCCATCATCCCCTGCCCATCATCCCCTGCCCATCATCCCCTGCCCATCATCCCCTGCCCATCATCCCCTGCCCATCATCCCCTGCCCATCATCCCCTGCCCATCATCCCCTGCCCATCATCCCCTGCCCATCATCCCCACCCCCTCCTCCTCCTCTCCGCACTCACTCCTCTTCCTTCTTGGCTCACGCTTGGCTTCGCTGCATCCCATCGGCTTCAACCCACATCTACCCACTTGGCTTCCCCCTCATACGCCATGTCTATCGTGCCATTGTGAACCATACAATCCCCTACAAGCCCTCCACGCCCAACGTGCTTGGCACTACTCTTTGCCACACCATCCTGCATCATCAACTCGCCTTCTGCTACCCGGCGCCCACTTTTTTTACTCCGTGTCCCAGTCTTTTCCTCCGCCCTTGCCAGCATCAGCTATGCAGCCATCTCCTCTCGCCGCCTCCGCTGCCCAGCCACGCCTCCGCGCCTGGCTGCCCGCAAAGCCGCACCTCGCCATCAAGAGCCGTCTCTTTTCCAAAAACATCTTCTATAGCCGCGACCTTTTCGCCCGCGCCACAGCAACCTGTACTTCCACCTGCGTCTTTGCTTGCCTCCTCGCTTGCCTCCTCGCTTTTGTCGTCTACATCCTCTTGCTGTGGCTCGCCGTTGCCCACGCCTCTTCCCGCCAAACAATCCCGCTATGCAAGCTCTCCACCATCAACCCTCTCCACAACCAGCTTGACAGCGACGAGTACCAACACCAACATCAATCCACCCGCTCAACCCGCTTCCTTCCAAACCTCAACCAGACGCACGCGCTCCGCACCATGCTTGCCACGAATCAACACGCTCTCCCCAAGCGCTCCAGCATCGTTCGTATAACTTCCTCCGACCCCACCAGCTCTCTTTTCCAGAATCCCATCCACATCCATCTCGAGCACACCACCCGCCGCTCCTTCTGCCCCGCTCCCGCCTCCAACACCCCTGCTTCCGATTCGAGCACACCCAACAACCCCCGAATCCCTTCACCCACCCTCAATCCCATCGCTCAAAATTCATCCTCCCCTTCCGGCTCGCCCACACCATCCGCCGCTACGCGTCGCAAACAGAGCGCCACGCTCATCCCCCCCGAAAACGCTCGCCGTCAGCACACTGCCAGTCCGAGTCGGTCGCCGCTTACTTCCAGTCAATCTCTTCCCACCCGCCCAACGCGTGCCCGTTCTGCCGATGCGCGCTCACCTCGAGCCCGTACGGCTGTCAGGAATAAGAGGAACACCACCTCGAGCCAACCCAGCCCACATGGCGCATCTTCCAACGCCGAGCCCAAGTTTCCACCACCATGCAACCTCCCAAACCAGCATGCATGCACAGACCAACCACCAACCACCGCTTTGCCTGCTGCCAGCCATGACGAACACGTGCCTGCAACACCCAGTATCCCCTCTGCCTCTATATACACATCTGCTTTCCATCACAACCACCATCAAGCTCCGACAAACAGCTCTGCATGTTTATCCCCCGCCCACAGCACCTCTTCTACCAGTCGAGTTCTGCCCATCCTCAAACTTCGCCCGCAGCCCTTCCGCACCGCATCGCTGCGAGAGATTGACTTCTCTTACTGTCTCATGCAGCGCAGAGCTTCCTTGCCCACTTTCCCCATGTTCGGGCCCGTAGCCGCCCCTGCACTCCAGCAGCAGCAGCAGCAACACCAACACCAACAACTCCTGCAGCCCAATCCCAACTTTATTCCGTTCACCTCCAGCTCCCCTGCTCCATCGCCGTATCAACCTTCCAATCCCGACGTGGCGTCTGCCCAACAAGAGTCCCGCGCGTCGTCGACGCTCCCCAAAACGCGCAGCATCAAGTTGGTCGAGCCGGACTGGCGACCTCACATCGACTCGCACCTTCGCGCTCGCGAACGTCTCGAAACAGCCTCCCGATTTGCTGCTTCCAAAATGGCCACCACCGCGCAAGCCAACGCACACGCAAGTGCTGACACCAGATATGATCAGCCCAACGTCAATGTCGATGAATTCTGGTTTGAGAGATTTGCTCACAGCACCGCCGCCGCAGGAAGCGATTGGGATTGGAGGAAGAGGAGCGCAAGGCTGCAGCGCGCAGCTGCACTTGGCATGGCTCTCGGTCAGAGTGGCCTTGCATCCCAAGCCGCTTCAAACCCGCCCACTAACGTAGGCAAGACGCATGTCCAGCTCCACCACCAACAAGGCGTCCAAGTCTCCACACCAGCCGCCCAAGCCGCATCGCCCGTGCCAAACACTCTTCTTGCTGCACCATTGATCTCGTTCACAGAGCAAGAACTACAGTCTACACCCGTATTGAAGATCGATACCCAAACAGCGCCCACAGCGAAGCGCGATACGAACTTGAGTCCGACGCCGAGCCGAACCGCCACTCCGTTGGGTGGCATCTTTGGAGCTGTCGTGCCCTCATCCGTGACCGTAGCAGCGAGAATTGCACAACGCAGACGTGCCAGCCAAGACTCATCTGCGTCCTCACCCTCCGTTTTGGACGCATCGCCCTTTCGTGAAGTTTCATCTAGCCCACTCCCGACCACGACGCAGAGCCATACCAGCGACAACCCCGAGAGTGGGCCTAGCTCGGATTCAGCCATGTCGTCCAGCTTTAGCGTTCCTGGAAGACTTAGCAGCTTGGGCGAGACGGTGGGCAAAAAGGTCGGCTTGCGAAATCTTCGCTCGGGTCTGCGCAGAGGTTCTGGTGGCAACGACTTCCTGTCCGACTCGACTGGAATGGAGCTCGTGCCCAACTCGCCTAATTTCGAACAAGTTGGAGATGAGCCACGCACAGGTGCGAGCTTGGACGAAAAGTCTTCGCCCGAACTACCGCGGAGCAGTGCTGATGCCTACAGCTACTCGAACCGCGCTTCGGAAGACGGCACGCCGCAGCGAATCTTGTCGCGCACGAATCCAGCGCTGCGTCGAGCAGCAGGCGATCAGAACGACTCGATGCTCTCGCAACCTCGTTCAAAGCTCGATGCGCAGCCCAAAAGTGCACAGCCGTCATTCCATGGGGGTGCCTCTTTTGCAAGACAGAATTCGGCTCCGACGCCTGTTTCTTCCATGCATTCGCAGCACGAACGGTTGGAAAAGCTGCAGAACGACTGGGAGCGAGTATGTGGCTCTGCAGATTCTTGCTCTGACTCGCTACGACGCAGGATGCGATCGCGCTCCCACACCGGCTCGTTTGCAGCCAGCGATGCGATGCTGGGAACGCGCAACAATCTCAACACTGCACGCAATGAAGCACTCGCCGCACTGTTTGCCGGTGGAACTGCTTCGTCGCCACCGGTGGTAAAGTCGAGAGCGAGGACGGCATCTCGGTCGAGCATCATGCGAAGTGCCTCTGGTGCTCGAACCGACCTTGGTCAACGTCACTCTTCCCTCCGTCACAATCTTTCTTCGTCGGAAACAAGCTCAATTTCTTCGTCCGCCGCCGGACCGGGATCGCGGAATGGATCTCACAATGGATCGGTACGACATGGATCGCCTAAACAGTCGCGCAAAGAGCTGGCGGCGCCCGACCCACAGATGCAGCCAGAACCCGCACCGAGGGGGATGGCACAGCGGGCGAGGAGCGCAAGTATCAGCAGTACTTCGTCCAGCTTGGCGTCCAGTCGAAGCGGGAGTAGGAAAAACAGCTTCCGAGACGCACAGCCTGTGGGTATGGGGGGGGTTGGGTTTGAGCATGACCAGCAGCAGTGCGGGTACGCCGGATGAGCGCAGGGCAGATCCTTTCGCAATGACCGCTTTGGAAGCGTAGTCTGGTCAGCATGCTTGCGGTTTGTTTTGTCTTGTAGTTTAGATGTGCCAAATGTGCAAGTGTAGACCATTCATGATTCACATTCCCGATTCAGTTGCGTGGTTGATACGAGGGAGCGGTTGAGGTCGTGTGTTACATGCACACAGTTGTTGGCGTACACGTAATTAATGAGGAAAGGCTTATCATTACCAAGGGGGAAGACGTGAGCGCTCGACCTATATACTGCGTGAGCGTAGCTACATGCGGTTGAGCGATGCAAAGTTTTGTACTAAGTTCGCTGGCCTTCGGGGAATTAGAGGTTCTCTCGTGCGAGAAGGTCGCGACTGCGTACGCGGGCGTGACATCGTGGGTGATGCTGGTACAAAGTCGGAAGTCGGAAATCGGACGTCGGAAGTCGGAAGTCGGGAGTGGGAGGCGTGAGAGGCGTGTGCGGCTTCGGAAGACGGAGTGAGTGTGAGTCGGTGGCTTTTGAACCTGATGAGCTTGTTGATCGTTGTTCCCTTTGACATGCTCTCACCGCTGGCATCATCCACATTCGGCGTTGCTATGCTGCGCTCGCTTGGCTCGGCTTCCAGGCCGATTGTCGTCAATGCTTCTCGCAGTCTTGGAACGAGACGCAACTTGATCTCGTCGTCGGTGACATGGAACAAGGATGATACGCCCAAACCGTCGTCAACGGCAACAGATTCCACATCGAAAGCGACCACTCCGCCAGTGTCTACCAAACCTTTGGTGAGGGAAAGCGGTACCTCACCCGAAGAGTTGAACACGCTCCCACTGCCGTATCTATCGTTCGCACTGGGACTGCCCACACCTCCGAGCTCTGCGCCTGCATCATGGTCACAAAGACGCGATCGACTCATCTCGCCCGAACATCGTCTGGCCTCTCGGAAAGCCATCGTCAAAGAAGCAACACGTGGCTACTTTCACGACTTCCACGCCATCAGATCCCACGGCGGAAAGACATGGCGTGCACCAAACACACTCATCAAAGACGAACGTTCACTCTGGTTCCCCAAATTCGAAGGCACCCGTCTATCCGACAAGAAGAAAACAAACACCGTCGAGATGCTCCACAACAAAATCTCCATCATCGCCCTCCTAGGCAGCAAAATCTCGGAAGAACACACCAAATCGTTCTACCAACCCACACTCGACCTCTACTCGTCGCATCCCAAATTCCAACTCGTCCAGATCAACCTCCAAACCAACCCTCTCAAAAGCTACCTCGTCTCGCTCTTCCTCTCGTCGCTCCGAACCCAGATCGACCAAAAGTTGCATGCGACGTATTTGTTGAGTGGTCAGAATATCGAATTGGAGAAGGACGCTCTTGGGTTCCACAATAAGCATGTCGGGTATACGTATCTGGTGGATGAAAGGGGCAGGATCAGGTGGGCCGGTTGTGCGTTTGCCGAGGATGCCGAGAAGAACGCACTCAGCACTTGCACAGGCGTACTGCTGGATAGAGTCGTAGAAAACGCAAAGAAGAAAAAGTAAACCCCCCCCCCACTCGACCACAATGCCAAACTTGCTTCCCTCGATCAGATCAGACACGCTCAAATGTGGAAAACGTACATCGGCCAAATCTGGTCTGTGTTGAGCTCACATGAGATACAGTACAGCCCACATCCATCCCGAAAATACACACTCGGTGGACGCGGAAACCTAGCAAACCACACACTCCTCCTTCTTGGGTTTCTGCGGCGCAAACCCCATCTCGGCGAATGTGTTGTACGGTCTTTTTTCCTCGGATCCTGTCGACGTGGCGCCGGAGTTGTTGGACGACGCGTTGACCGACGATGCGGCCGGATGGGTGCTCGAGTAGGATGAAGGCGCAGTTGACGGATTGCTCCAAGATGGTGCGGGTGCGGGTGCGGGTGCGGGTGCGGGTGTGGGTCTGACATCGTTGAGCGTGTATCCAACGCCGTGTCTGCCTGGGGTTGAAGAAGGGTGGGTAGCTGATGGCATGCGTCCACTCGGTCCAGCGGTGGCGGGAGCGTTGGGACGAGGGTGCATCTGTGCGCCGAGTGGGGCATTGGACGGTGGAGGCGCAGCTGAATCGCGTCCGGACCTTGCCTCAAACCCGTAGTTGGGTCTTCCTCTTCCCGCAGCTGTCTCCTCGACCATCTTCATCGTCTTTTTCCTCGAAAGTTCCAATGCATTGCCTCCTGGGGGAGTAGGACGGCCGTTGTTGGCGTTGCCGGACGACGGAGCACCGGGCCTTCGGTGAGATGGATCGGGACCAAAGTACTGGTCGTGCTCAGTCATGGGACTGCGTCCTTCTCGATCCGACAGCATCTTGGCCTGCGTGCGCTTGCGAACCAGCTTGTCGTCCATCACCGCTTCGTGTTGTTGACGCGAAAGTCCCGACGCCTGTGGACCTTGGAGCGCATGCAACCTTTCCTTGGCATCCGCATTGTCCTTGGCCGCTGCCTTGTGGTACCATTTCCTCGCCATGTCCACGTTGCGTTCGGTGCCAACGCCGACTTCGTGGTAGTAGCCTAGCGCGAATTCGGCCGAAGCAAGGCCCTTGCGAGCTGCCTTGTCTGCAAACGTGTATGCAAGCGTCTCGTTCTTGTCAAAGTAGGACTCGGCACCACAGAGGAACCACTTGGATAGGCACATGTCGGCCTCGATCTCGCCGCCCTGCGAAGCCAAGCTGTAGTATTGCACGCTGAGCAGCGGGTCAAAGGCACAGCCGAGCTGCGCATACTCGTACAGCCATCCGCATTTGTACTGCGCCGGCGCAAAGTTGAGATAGGCAGCTCGCTGGATGCGTCGGCGTGCCTCGTCTTCGACCGAGCTCGATGGATTGGCGGGTTTGAGCAGCTGGGATGGGACATCGACGTGGGAGAATTCGCCAGCAAGCAGCATGCCATAGATGTAGGCTGGCTGTGGCGTATCGAGGTTGGCCTTGTCGGCAGCATCGCGCAGCATGGCAACTGCTCTAGCATGGTTGGTGGGTAGCTCGAGCTGACCGAGCAAACTGGCCATTCCCATGCGATAGATGCTGCCTACGTCGCCGTCATGCACACCCCGATCGTACGCATCCCTGGCGCGAGCGAGATCACCGAGCACCTCGTAGTCGCGGCCGATGCGGAACCAGCTCGGCGCCCAACCCATCCTTGCGGAGCGCTCGAAATCATTGAAAGCCTCCTTGAGGTTCTTGGCGAGATAAGTGGGGAAAGCGCCGGACGCTTGCAGATCTGCGCGTAGATAGAGAGCCTCGGGTTCGGGATGGGATGAGGAGGCGTTGCGCACGATGACGGAGATGGCCTCGTCGGTCCACTTGACCAGGTTGGGCTCGCTGATCTTGGTGGCGTCCAGAAAGTTGCGTTCGACGTACTTGAGCATCTGCTTGGCCCAAGTGACGCGTTGCCTCTCATCCCGAGCTGCTTCCCGTTGAGATCGCAGCGAAGCCATGTCTGGGAGCGGAGCAGACAGGCTGGGTGGGCTAGACGACGATGATGGCGGCTGCGATGCGCGGGGCAACGTATTGGAGGCAGCCACGAAAGCGTCGTTTGTACTTGCCCTTCGCGCCGAGGAGGCATAGACCTGCGGGCTGTGCTGCAGAGACATGCTGTGCTGCAGAGACATGCTGTGCATGCTGTTTGCGAGGTTTTGCGAGTGCCTGTTTGAGGCAGGAGGAGCGTCTGAAGCCATGCGCCCATACGCGGGAGTGGGCATGGATTGAGGAGGAGGTCGAAACGCCGAAGCGGGTGTTCCGGACCGGTGTGGGTTGGAGGAGGAAAAGCCTCCGACAAAGTGAGTGGAGGAGGATGGAAGCTGAGGCGGCGGTGGCGGTGGCGTGGGAGCATGCACAAGCTGGCCGGGTCTCAAGCCCGGAGAGAAGGCGGATGGCGCGGGCGAGTAAGAAGCAGACTGGTGTCGCAAGCGCTGCTGCTCCCTCTCGAGAGCGCCCGGTGGCAGGGGCGGTAGTGGAGGACCCACCGGACGATGCGGTTTCGGAGAGGCTGCCGAGGAGCTCACTGTTGGTTTCGGCTGAGAAGCGGTGATGCGGCTGCTGCCTGGCATGGGTGGATACGACGAGTCGGTGCCAAAGCCAGCAGGCAGCACGGGCAACTGGGGCGGATTCCCCGACATGGCTGTGCGTAGGTACGTGTCTGCGTCGCTTCTATCGTGGCACCACGCCTCAATACAGCGTCAACAAACGCTGAAAGCGCGGTCACTATTGACGTGTAGCCGAACAGCCCACCTGGATACGACCCGAAGTGGTGCAGGCGCCGTGCTAGCCGTGCTAGCCGTGCTGGGATCGATGTATTGGATGGAGGGGATGGAGGGATCACAGGAGATGCCGACAACAACGGAACACAGGTGGTGAGTGGAACGGCAAGATGCTTGCTGGTCCAGACGTGATGTGCAGATGACGCCAGGCAAGGCCGGGATGGTCTGGTGAATGTTTGTTTGGCACACTGGGCCTGGGCTCACGGCAAATGAGCCTTGGCTGCATCCACGCATCGCATGCGTCATGAAATCACTGTGACTTGGACCATCTCGGCGCGGTGGATCATCAACGTGCAGCTGCGGTGCTCCCGCTGCTCAACGCAACACAGCGAACAAACAGGCACACGTTCCCACAGTTTTGTTCGACGTGGGTATGAAAAACAAGCAGCCAACTGTAATTCTGGCACAAAATGTTGGCACGAAAAGCGACAACAAACGCGATGGACCCTACCTAGACTGGAAACCACGCGTTGCCATGCGCTCGCGTTCTTCCCCAAACCAGCCGGCACATCAGCATGGGCAGGCTGCGGTGTGCGTGCATGGTATCTGCCATGCTTTTGCGTGGTTGTTGCGTTGCCGAGTGACATGCGAGTGTGGTGTCGAGCTTCAGTCTGCAGCACACGGAACACCACCGAACCCTGAAACCGCTCCACTTCGCCACGCCACGCCACGCCACGCCCCCGCCACGCCCCGCCGCGCCACACCACACCGCGCCACACCGCGCCACACCGTGCCACGCCAAACAGCAGCAGCAGTAGCAGCAGCAGCAGTAGCAGCAGCACCCTAATTCGTCTATACACGCTCTACCGTGGAGGCGCATCGCCCGCGATCTGACTCACCAAACTGCTAGGTGGCTTTGCATTAGCGTTCATTCATAACTGTTGCAGCTCGCGCGTCTGCTGCGCAGACCAACAAGGCCGGAACATGCGGAACGGAGCTCGAAAAGCGTAAAAAGCCAGCCAGTCGCTTCTTCCGCGCCGTCGTGTCGCTGCACCAGTCGACGTCTCTCGAAACATCCGATCCGCCGTCCAAGCGAGCGTCTGTCTTGCAACATCGCGAGCGCCCACCACGCTGCTTGGCGACCCCAAAAGTTCCCACGCACGCACGCACGCACGCACGCACGCACGCACCATCGACGCGCAACCCAACCCATGGCAGAGGCCACCTCGTCCGCAGCAGCTCCGCCGATAGCGGATGCCACCGTCGTGCCTCGCGTCGGCGTGGCTGTGTTTGTCATCAACGAGAGAGGTCACGTTCTCGTCGGCAAGCGCACAGGCAGCCACGGCGCAGGCTCACTCGCTCTGCCCGGCGGCCATCTCGAGCTCCACGAATCCTTCCACGAATGCGCAGCTCGCGAGGTGTATGAGGAGACCGGTCTCATCCTCGAGCCTCCTCAGTCCCGAGCCCAGTCCGAACTGCTCTCACCATCACCCTCGCAGTCGCATCTCCACCTCCAACCCCAGTCGCCCTCGCAGCCCATCCTGTCGTCCACCGCCTCCACGCCGTCTCCCTTCGCAGATACCTCCACCACACACCATGCCCGTCTTCCTCCCACCCCGTTGCAATTCATCACCGCCCAGAACTCGGTACGCATGAAGCACCATGGCGAACGAGGCGACGGAAAACACTATGTCACCATCTTCATGAAGGCTAGCGTCAAGCTCGATCCCGCTCAGCCCGTTGCTTGGGCTCGCATCATGGAGCCCACAAAGTGCCTCGGATGGTTCTGGATCCCCATGCCATATCTCCGTAGCGCCGCCGAGCGTCAGCATAAGCTCCAGCTCCTCCAGCTCGCTGCTGCCTCCGAAGGCCGCTCGCTCCCCGTATCCATCGACAAGCTCCTCGAGGCAGAGAGCTTGGCCCAGGCGCTCCACGACGCCGACCACATGCGTCCATCCCCTCGCATGGATTCAACTCTCGATTCGGCTCATCGCTCGAGCAATGCCACACATGCTTCGTCTTCCCACCTTCACTCGCATTCCACCGATCAATCCGTCGGTGCTCAAGAGGCGCTCGCATGGGCAGAAGCCGACGACTTTGCTCGTGGTGCTCCTCTCTTCCAACCACTCGTTAATGTCATCATCGATCACCCCGCTTTGCACATCGCCTGATTCAATACAAATTCACTCACACCAGCTCTGTTGCCAGTGGCCGCGAAAAGCGCTCTACACAACCAAGCTCCTCTTGTTGGATTTGGCGACGCTCAATCACGTGCAAGCTTCGACCACGGTTGGTTGCTCCCACTTTTTTCGCTCGTGCTCAGCCCCCCTTCACGCCACAATAACTAGACCACAGCGTGGCGCATTCTGAAGCCTGCCAACCCAGACGTGGAAAAGCCCCATGCCTCAGCCCTGCTTCGCCTTCATGCATTAGCTTCGTCCTGCCATCCGCTCTTTTCTGCGTCACAATTCGCTCGGATGATACCATTACGCCTGACATCCAGACGAGCCTGGCAGCCACAGTTGCAGAATGCCATCGTGCATCGTACCCTTTGCAGAGCCGCTCGAGCATTTTCCACTTTGCTAGCGTCCAGCGTGCCAATTCCCTTTGCCCCATCCGAACCCTCATGGCCCAATGTGTAGAGCCCTTGGTGAATCGTTCGAGCATCACACACAGCTTAGCCCTGCCTGCCAGGTGTTCGATGCTCTACCATGTCTCTCAAATCCCGGTAACCAGCTTCGACACACTAGTCGGTTCATAAGCCAGAGAGCGGCCTGAGCACATTTTCGTCTGATTCATGCCTGCTTCGGGTTGCATCAACCCAGATGAATTCGCTCACGGCCTCACAGCCACATATGAAACCACGCCAAAACCGCTGCAGCCGCTCTTCACCTCTCACAGGATGCCTCATATCTCGCCACGACCCAGCAGCCTGTCCGACCGTGCCGCCTTGCTGGTACGCGCCTGGTCCTTTCTCTGCCGTGCCCGTTATCAAGTGACACGCAAACACCAAAGGTCCAGCATCTGATGCTCTTCATTTGGAAAGAAGCGTTGGCATTCCCGGAGCCGCTCTTTCAGAACACATGAAAGCGTGCCACTGTCCGACGCACCACACTAAGTAGGGCTGGTACTGCCTGCCCTACTGGCGTGAACTAGATGCCGAGTTTACTCAGATGGTGGTTCACGGTCACCAACATTCTCCAACATTCTCCTTGGCTTATTGTTCTAAAACCGAAAGCCAAGTTGCCGCGAAACGAGCACAAGTGCAACAGAGCTCACCTGCGCGGGGCGGATCGGTTCTCGCTCATTCTATGAAGCGAAAGTGCGACCAAAGGTACTCGGTAAGACGCCGTCTCCCGCTACAGGAGCTCTAAGCTACCAACTTGTGCACTATCCAGGATGGTGCAGCTCATCTATCATTCATGACGCGGTCCATGATCTACCGCAGAGGAAAGCGAGCCGCAAACCAGACTCAATACTGAGGCCTTACTGCTTGTGTCCAACTCCTTCACAGATATCGCTTCAACGATAATAATAGCGACTAGGCACAACCGAGCCAGGATGCTGGAGCGCTTTGGCAAGAAAGGAGCACCGCACAGCACTTGGACGATCGCCGTCATTCTGTACGCGTAGGAAGCTGCGCATTGCTCACATTCTGCCTGTTCAAGTCATTATCGAAGCCACGCGTGTGCACCACAGATAAAGGCCGAGCTGGGAGGTCAAGCTGTCAAAAACCTCATCACGGACGTCACACAATGCAAGAAAACATGCATGCACCAAAAAACTGGACCACTTTGATGCTAATCAGACGAATACATGCTAGCGTGAAGTCCAAGCCAAGTGGTTCCGCGGATCAGAGTTTCGGTTGAAAAGGCCGCAAATCATGCATGCTGAGGAAAAAAAAAAATGAACAGGGGCGGGACCTCGCCGTTTGTACAGTGTGTGCTGTTGCTATTTGGGAGCGGCCATTTCCATCAAGATAGTCTCGAGCTGGTTAGGGCGTCACGATGAAGGGCGCTGGTTCGACGATAGTGCCCTGTCAACAAGCATATTAGTAAGACGGTACGATCGCTTCCAGAGGCCCGGCAAAGGACACATGAGAGAACTAACGTAGGCTGATTCCATCTCGAAAAACGGTAGTTGCAACCAAGCAAGCGTAGACCGAGCAAGAGAATGGGTTGCACATTACGAATGCACTCAAGAAAAGGGAGCGTCGTGATAGCTGCTGAAAAAGCTGGATATGGAACCCGTGTTTGCCGTTGAATCGTCTCTGAACAGAACACGTTGTGTCGATCTGCGTCGGAGCTTGGCTGAATGTCTCAGACATGTCGCCAAAGTCAGTGTTGGCTTTTGTTGTGATGTCGAGTGCAAACAAACCGAGCTTGTTTGTGTGTCTCTACACAGTGGTATCTTGCGTGCGATTTGGTCTATGGAAATGCGGACCTCGCACGCGCTATGCATTACCGAGCATGGATGTCACAACCTCATCAGGTTGCGGTTCGCGGTTTTTCCAAACTAAATGGCTGTACGCCCGCCAGCGCCAGCCAACGTGCCTACCTGGTTCGACAAGCCTGTTCTTGCCAACCTAGATGGCTCCAAGATGAAGTTTAAGGGCTTGGGGCTTGGTACAGAATCTGATAGCCCTTTTTCCACCATCTTGACCTCGAAATCGCCGAAGCATGTCGACAGACGTTGAACACTGCGAGGCTGGCTCCCAACGTTTGTGGATATGGGTTTGCTGTGTCTCAGAACCAGCACACGGACCATAGCAGCATAGAAATGCGAGCTGACAACAGGAATTCGGGGCTGTACTCCTTCGCAGAAGGGGTGCAGCTGCATAATAGGCGGACTTTGCTGCAAGATGAGAGACGAGCTATTCACGCCACGGGGGCTGTTGATGGCGGAGTTTTCAGACTCTTCTTTGCTGATCCTCTTATTGGTGCACGTTTCCGCCTACGCCCGGACTCTGGTCTCGCATAGTTGGCACTCAGACGATTTGTGGTGTTTGTGCGCGAGCGTGACTTTGGTTTGGCGCCCGCTGCAATCACGCCGAGACGGGGGCTCTCCAGCAGTCTGACTCAGAACAACATGTTGGCACGTTGGGCGAGGAGTTGAGAAAGTCTCGGTTTGGAAGCGATAGGGTACAGAGGAATGGGCGGGCTGAAGAGGCAGTTCGAACCGGTTGATGAGGTGTGTGACATGTGGTCGAATGGTTCAGCACAGCCAAATCGTATGGCGCTGTGTTGTCACAGTGGTGAGTCGTAGTGTCATAGCATCTTCTGCGAGCGAATTTGGTTTATGATTTTTTATTTTTTATTCTTGCTTCCAGGGCCGCATTGTTATCAGCTCATCGCCTCCAGACCACCGCCACTCCGAATTAGCAGCATCCAATTTCTTGGCTCAAGTTTTGGTCTCGAAACCCACCGTGCGATGTTCTTAGGTCGGTTGACCAAAGCGCTGCAGACGACAACCAGCCGCGTCGGTGTCCATGTGCCTGACCTGCCGCCTCCGCCCAGTTCCAAGATGCAGTGAGAAGCGTTGGACTCAGCACTAGCCAAGCACTTGGATCATCGAGGCGTCACTTTCTAGCACTTGGAGCGCACACTAGCCGCTGGTCCCCGCTTCATCCTCCACCTTGCGCCCTCCTCATGCAATCAAACTCGTGCAACGCGGCAGATTTGCGCATGCAAGTCTCTTCTCTCGGATGGCTCTCAATCTGGCTTTCAATCCAGATTCGATCAAGCTTACGACACAAGCCAGGGTGGCGGTTGCTAATCAAGCGTACACAGAGGACGTGCTGTCGAGTCGCTGTTGACAGGTGTATGGCCGCCCACACCGAATCGCCCATTACCGGCTTCTTTCCCTTTCCCCTTCCCCTTCCCCTTTCCCTTCCCCTTTGATCCAGTGCCTAAACGTCTTAGTCCTGCCCCATCTGCCCCATCTGCCCCGCCTGCTCCGCCTGCTCTTTGCCGGGACCCTCTGTTGTAGCCAAGGTTTTGGACCCGACCCCTTCCAACTCGACCCATGGTACTGGGCTGCGGCTCTCTTCCATGTATCGTCTCTTTCCTGTGTAGCTTATTCCACTCCGTGGCACCCGTCCTATCTTCCAACTTCTCACTGTATCATTTGGCTCGACGATCGCTACCCACTTCCACCCCTACTTAAGCGACCACCATTCTCGACAGTTTCCACCTAGATCCCTTCATCTTTCCCCAATTCTGGCCCCCTTATCTCTCACCCCCTGCCTCCTGTCCATCCATACCGCAGCACAAGCATTCGTCCGCTCAAACCTTTTCTTTTTCGCTCGACGTTCTTCTCACCACCGCACCAACACCTCATCCCACTCTTTATATCGCTGTAGGAGACGCATGCTTCAGTGAACCTCTCACCCCTCCCGCCAGCAAGAAACTCGTGTCAACACAGGAAATATCACACCCCCAACGAAATCCAACATGGACATCCTTGGTGAGTATCCAGCCACTCGAGTTCGTCCTATCCAGATGCATCGAAACACCGATCTGATGTGCTGACACTGTTCTCACCTCATCCATTCCACTCCCCCAGAACTCGTTCACGAAGACCAGCGCAAGGAGTCGCGCCCCTTTGACTGCAAGCATCCTGGCTGCCCCAAGGCATTCTCTAGGTGAGCAGCTGTAACGTGGCTGCCTTGCAAGCTCATATGGCCAAGACGCAAGCTGACCAAACATCTTCGACATTGTCTTGCTTCCTCTCCTGGCACGCTATGGAACAACAGACGCTCTGATCTGGCTAGGTAAGTGGATGGTGGTTCCCTCGGTTACAAAGAGAAGCGCGGATAGATCTGTGGTCTGGAGGGAGACAAAGGGGCATCGGAATTTGGGCAATTTGGGCAATTTGGGCAATTGGGGTGGATGCACTCGGCTGCAGGACGATCTGATTTCAACACGATCAGCCTGGCGGAGCACTAAATTCACGAATTGCGCTGTCGAGTATGGCCACGTGGGAATTTGCGCCAACATGATGTGCAGTACATGATGTGCAGTACATGATGATGATGATGGCTCCAACTTCGGCTTCTGGTTTCAAATGTCCCTTTGTTCTCGCTCTCCAGCAGCATGCAGCTTGGCGCTGGCTGCAACACACATGCAGACATGCATGGTTTCCTTTTCGAACTCGACCGACCTTTTCAAACGTTGTTTTGTTTGCTTCTTCCTCTCTTCGAATGCTCATACTTTGTCGTTTGCGATTCCGCTGATTTCTGCAACAGACATGCTCGAATCCACAGCCAGGAACGCCCCTTTACCTGCCCTTTCAAGGATTGCGCCAAGACCTTCATCCAAAGATCGGCTCTGACCGTACACACTCGCGTTCACACCGGCGAACGCCCCCACGTTTGCGAATCCTGCAGCAAGGCTTTCTCTGACTCGAGCTCGCTCGCGCGTCATCGACGAATCCATACTGGCAGGCGTCCGTACAAATGCCTTGTGCCTGGTTGTGGCAAATCGTTCTGCCGCAAAACTACTTTGACCAAGCATACCCGTCGCAACCATGCGGACGCTGAGGGTACCTACACTGGAGCCGGCGGTCCTATCACCATCATGAGCAACTCGATCTCGATGAATCGATGCGCTTTGCCACCTCACAACCGCTCCACCTTCCCCCAGGGTCTCGAACACCACTACCTATCCGGTATCAAGGTTGAAGAGAACCCCCATAGCGCTCCATACGGCTTCCACATGCACACCGAGTATCCAAGCACTCCCTACAGCGCGCCTGCCATGTCTTCCTGTCCGTCTTCCAGCACGAGCTACGACGGCTCGAGTTTCGGTCGAAGGTCAAGCGTGGCCATGTCTGGATACATGTCGAGCAGCTCGTGCAGCTTTCACAGCCCCTCAAGCAACAGCAGCCGCATGTGCCCTACACCCAACACTCTGACTCCGGCACCCGAGCTTTCTCACTTTCCACGTACGCCTGATTTCCGCGATACTCAGCCCTTTGGAGACGTGTCGGTGCGCCCTCAGTTCAACCATATCTCGATCGCCAACATGTCGTGCGGTCCCAACGGCTCAGAGCCACAGACTTTGTCGGGAGGATTTCATGGCTCGGTCATGGCCCCGTCCGCGTCTTTTTCGATGATGCCTAGCAGCTGTGTGATCGACAGCCACGATACGAGCAACATCGACCCCAATCTCTGGGACAATGGTTCTTCCACCAATGTACCAGTACCGAGCGTCAACTCTCAAATCTGCGAACAGCCTAGCTACCAGCAGCCCAGGCAGAACTTTCAGCAACAACAACTGATTGGATCGGCCGACTTTGCGCAACATTCTGCAGGCAGTGAGCGATACCACTTCCTCCGATCCTCTGCTCAGCACCCAGTCGCTTCCTCGTCATGAGCTTGATTGTGTCCCTAGTAAATGTCGTCTCTAGTCCGCTTCAACCTTTCACTCCCGGCAACCTCTGTATACCCAAACTTCCCGCACTGAGGAAGGATCACCGTTCGCAATCATCACCGTTCGCAATCATCACCGTTCGCAATCTCCTCTTGCTCCCACGCGCAAACCATTAGATGACGTGTCTCCAATTCTTCCATGTACATCGTCCTTGTCGTCGTCTCGCATCTCGCATCTAGCAACGCACCGCTTGGCTCATGTTATCTATCCCGAACACTATCGTTTCTTTGTCCAAAGGAATCGCTAATTGCCTATAATCGATTGCAAGAAAGAGGTTGGAGAACTGTGTTCAGCTTCGATGATGCTGATTCTGCTCGTGAGCGAGGTGTGTAGACAGAGCAAGTAGCCAAGACTGCACTGTGAGATCGGCAAATTCAGACATGATTGAATTATTAAATCTCGGGACTCGGCAGTGGAATGGTTGGGACTTGCGTTTTTGGTGCTCTTCGCCTTGTCGAGTTGACGTCTGACGCTTTCCAGTTCATCTCCCACCACCACGCACGACCGGCACCATGGCTCCGAGCGCAACTTCCGCCTCCTCTGTACCCACCCTGCTCGCGCCGTCCGGCAGAAGCAGTGGCACGGCTGGCAACGCAAGCAAGGTCGAATTTGACATCATTTCCTGCTATCACTCTCTCCTCTCCTCCGACGCGGAACTGCCCTTCCCGATCGCAGCCATCTTTGCGCTATCTGAACTGGTATCAAAGTCGAAAGCAGCAACAACCTCCGAGTTGATGGAAAACATTCGGTCTGCATCGCAACGTCTCAAAGCCTCGCTTGAGAATCCTGTTCCTGCCACTGCCGGCCTCGATCTTTTTACCCGATTCGTGGTGACCAAGAGCTGGGACACCGGGGACGACTTTGAAGCGCACAAGGCATCGCTTGCTGCGCTTGCGCACGAGTTTGCGGTGCACACTGTCCCGAGCTGTCGAGAAAAGATCTGCGAGCTTGTCTTGCCTTTTATCAAGGATGACAGCGTTGTACTTACCCACTCGTACTCGCGTGTGGTGATGCAGGCATTGAAATTCGCGGCGTTGAACCAGAGGAAGAGGATCTCGGTCTACGTGTCCGAATCCCGTCCGCATGGGTTGGGCTTGAAGACGTACAAGCAGCTCATGAGCTACGGCATCCCCTGTACTGTCATCCTCGACTCTGCTGTTGCGTACACCATGCCCAAAGTCGACGTCGTCCTCACTGGCGCTGAAGGCGTCGTCGAGTCAGGAGGTTTCCTCAACGCGGTAGGAACGTACGGGATGGCGATCATCGCCAAGGCCTGCAACAAACCTTTCTTCGCCCTCGCGGAAAGCTTCAAATTCCTTCGAATGTTCCCGCTCAACCAGTACGATCTACCAACCAACAATACAAGCAGAAACCTGCTCGCGTTTCCAGACCTCGATTCAGCAAGCGCAAATGCGGCTGTGCAAGAAGAGCCAACAGCCGTCCAAGTGACACCCAAACTCAACACCTCTGAGGTAGGCGAAGGCAAGACACCGCTCATGTCCAGACAGCAGGAGCTCATCAACCCGGCGGTAAGTAGACTCCAACGTTGTAGGTTTCCTCGACGGTTTGACGGTAACACGTCAATAAATACTAAGACGCCATTCTTGCTTTCTTCCTCCGTGCATGTGGAACGACAGATCGACTATACCACCCCAGACTTGGTCACGTTCTTGTTCAGCGACGTTGGTGTGCTCACCCCTTCCGGCGTCGGCGATGCACTGCTCGCGGTGTACGGTGGCGCTGATTAGAAACTTGATGCCTACTTCGATCAAGGTTGCTTTTCTCGAATCAAACCAGATCGAGCTCATTCTACACGAGTCCCCATCGACACTTGATGCAATCCTTCCGAGTTTGAGCAGAAGGAAGTGAATGCTCGACGGGGGAGAATCTGGCTTCACACATCTCGGCAAGACTGGTACAGATCTGAGATGCAATTCATTACGAAGGGTCGCGATGAACGATACGAATGGAAAGACGAATCAACAGGGCGCGGGAGAGCGCTTAGCGACGTTTCTTGTCGCCCAAGTCACGACTGAACGAGCTTTTTGTCTTTCTGCCTGCTGCGCTGCCGCCACTGCCGCCATTGCTTCCACCCTTCTTGCTCCTCTTCTTGTTCTGGAGCTTGACCGGGACTACACCGAGCTTTGTGGGTCTTTGGGCCTTTTTGGCGGCCCGGATTCCGGCATCGAGACTGGCACCGGATGCAGTCTTGGCACCCGAACTGGCACTGGCCTCCTTCTTCTCCCTCTCGATCTCCTCACGCATCATCCTGCTCCTCCTCTTCTTCCTGCTGAGACCGGCATACTTGTCACGCACTTCCTTCTTCTTTCCAGCTGCGGTCATGCTCGCCTCGTAAGCTGCCTTGGACACCGCTGCGGCGGATTCCTTATCGGCCCCGGTCTGGAACCACGTCCTCTTGGGTCGGGAGAAGATCTCGTCTGCATGCTGCGCCATGTTCTCTCCCTTCTTGAGCTCCATCTCGGCAATTCGAAGTGCCTTCTCCTCTTTCTCCTCGCGCAATACGGCGTCGACTTCTGGCTTGAGCTCTTCGAGCGTGGCGAGCATCTTGGAGGCGACGGGAGCGGGGATGATACGATGCTTGATCTGTTCAGCCGTGGATTTCTTGATCGCAAGCTTGAGCATGCGTCGATCAGCTTCTCCGACAAGCGTGACTGCGCGACCGTTTCGACCAGCACGAGCGGTACGACCAACACGATGGAGATAAGCCTCAAACTGACCGGGCATATCGTAGTTGATGACGGTCTGAACACCTTTGATGTCGAGACCACGCGAAGCGAGGTCGGTGGCGATGAGGAAGTCGAGCTTTCCATCTCGGAATGCAGTAAGTGCATCGATACGCTGCTCTTGGGAGAGATCGCCGTGCAGTTCTCCGGCCGAGAGTCCGAGGAGGCCGAAAACGATCTTGAGCTGGTGAGCGAGCTTCTTGGATCGGACAAAGATGATGACCTGGCTGGTGAATGTGCGCGTGCAAAGTGCGAGGAGAAGTGCGGGTCGTTGGGCATCTTCGCTCTTGCCAGCGGAAACGGAGACAGCCGAGGAAGAGGGCTCGTCGCCAACACCGGCGAGACCGTCTGCACCAGCGACACCGCCAGACCCGGTGCCTCTCACTCGCACAAACTCCTGGATGAGCTTCTTGGCGGTGGTGCGCTTGGGATCGACAAAGAGCCTGACAGGTCGCTTCAACGAGAGGCGCACCAGCTGCTCGACATCATCCGTCATGGTCGCCGAGAACAGCATAGTCTGTCTTGCGCGCTTGGGACAGCTCTTGACGATCTCGTTGAGCTCATCGGCAAAACCATCGTCGAGCATCCTGTCTGCCTCGTCCATGACGAGAATCTCGATGTCGTCGAGGGTGAAACTCGCCGAGTTGCGCACATGGTCGATGAGCCTACCCGGAGTGGCGATGACCACTTCGGGGCGGAGCTTCAATTCGGCCTCTTGCGATTTGACCGAGAGACCACCGACGCAGAGGCAGAAGCGGATGTCGGTGAATTTGGCGATGCTCTTGCCCACCGAGTAACACTGGATTGCAAGTTCACGGGTAGGGGCGAGGATGAGGACGCGGGACTTGGCTTCTTGGGCACGGCCCTTGGCACGCCAGGTGAGACGTTCGATGGTGGGGATCATGAACGCGGCGGTTTTACCCGAACCGGTGACGGCACCGGCGACAATGTCCTTGCCAGCGAGAGCGATAGGGATGGTGCGCGACTGGATGGGAGTGGGCTTGTGGAAGGAGAGCGAAGAGAGAGCGCGCAGGACAGGGCGCGAGAGCGAGAAGCCAGCAAAGGATGTGTCGGCGTGGTTGTTGGGCTTTGCTTTGGAAGAGGTGGCGGCGGGCTCGTCGGCAAAGAAGGCAGCCTTCTTGGCCTTTTCCTGCTCGGTCTCTTGGTCCGAGTCGTCCTCGCTCGAGTTTTCATCTTCGTCCTCCTCTGGCGCCTGTTGGTCGTCGTCGTCGTCGTCGTCATCATCGTCGTCGTCGTCACTGCTGAGAGGATCCTCCTGGCTATCGACCTCGGCGGCCTCGTCTTCGTCGTCGTCATCCCCGACGATGTTGCCGCTGTGTCCACCGAAGCGATCCTCTGCGTCGTGGTCGTGGTCGTCATCATCTTCACTGTCTGCATACTGTGCAAACTTGATGTCGTCGTCCAAATCATGTGATGCATGCGTTGCGCTCGCATGCTCGTCTTGCTCGTCGTCGGATGCAGGAAGCGCGAGCACGGGACGCGTCTTTCTCCTCTTCTGGATAATGTCATCGACGTTGAGCTTCTTGTGCATCCTGGTTCCGGTGACGCTCATATCCCAGCCGTTGGTCTCTGCGCCAGGGTAATGGGCGCCAGAGCCATCGCCAAAGATGTCGAACTCGAAATGGTTATCCAACGCCATTCCGTGGTTGGCTGCTGCGCGTGCGCGGCTGTTCGGACTTGCAGCGACGGATTCGACGATCTTCTCCTTGCCCACGAGATGCGCCTTCTGTTTACGCTTGCGCTGATTCTTGGTAAGCTTCTCATCGGGCTGTGCTTCGGGCTGTTCTGGATCGGACTCGGATGCTGCGACGTCTGCATCGGCCTCTGCAGCGGCAGCATCGAGGTCGTCCACGTCATCGTCCGAATCGAGCGTCATGATGAAATCGTCATGGTTGTTGGTGCGCTTGGTGGGGGACGCGCTTGCTGAGGCAGGCTTCTTGTTGTTGGGTGGCGCCGAGGCGAGAGCTGCGGTGGGCTTGCGCTTGGCGGGCGTGGGCGTGTGGTGCGGAGCTGGCATTGCGGCGGGATACAAATGGGCTGCCAGGCTCTGCTGTGTGGGCAGCTTGTGGGTGCAGCGTGTAGAGAGATGGCAAGTGGTAGGAAGAGGGGGAGCGAGGATGTATATGTCAAGAGTGTGTCAAGTGGAGCATCTCGGCTGCCGAATTTGAGGTTTTTTTTTGATTTTTTTTTCTTTTTCTTTTCTCCCCATCCCCATCCCCATCCCCGATCCCGCTCTCCCGATCCATAACCGATCTGTACGCGGCTCAAAATGTTATGCCGTCGATTGGTGACAGGACGGCGTGGTTTCCCGATCAAGTAGCCGGGATGGAGTGTCAGCTTCCGCCAGAGCTTCCGCCAGAGTGTCTGGCGTAAAGCGTGTGGCATACAGCGTGTGGCATACAGCGTCTAGCAGACAGCGTCTAGCAGACAGCGTGTGGCGTACAACGTGTGGCGTATGCCACAGTTGTGGGATGAAGCACATGACGCATGGCGCTCAGTTGAGTTGCCGTGGTGATATGCGCTGCGTGTCATCATCGCTATCAGTTGGCGCCCTCTCGACTGTGGATGTCATGTGGCCGCCAACTCAGCCCGCAGCTGCCTGTTTGCCCGTCTAGCAACCGGGTCGGCCTTCATTTGCATGCTTTCCCTCGCTTCCCCTCGCTTCCCCTCGCTTCCCCTCGCTTCCCCTCGCTCCCCTGCCGTCCAAAACACATATAAGCTCACCACCGCCAGCCTCCCCATCGCGTTTCTCACCTCATCACTTCCAAGCTCCAGATACCCAATCCTACAATGGCTCCCACAGCAACCTCGAGTGTCGCCGCTGCCGCCGCTGCCGCCGCTGCCGCCGCTGCCGCCGCTGCCGCCGCTGCCGCCGCTGCCGCCGCTGCCGCCGCTGCCGCCGCCATCCCTGCCACGGTCAAGACCGCCGTCAACGCCGTCTCGGCCACCGCCTCCACCTCGGCTTCCACTCTCTCCACCCCCGAGGTCATCCACAAGGAGGCCGAGTATGGCGCCCACAACTACCACCCGCTCCCCGTCGTCTTTGACCGTGCCCAGGGCGCACACGTCTGGGACCCCGAGGGAAACGAGTACCTTGACTTCCTCTCGGCCTACAGTGCCGTCAACCAGGGTCACTGCCACCCCGCCATCGTCGGTGCCCTCGTCGCCCAGGCCCAAAAGCTCACCCTGAGCTCCAGAGCGTTCTACAACTCGACGTTTGCCCCCTTTGCCGAAAAGGTCACCAAGACGTTTGGCTACGACATGGTGCTCCCCATGAACACCGGCGCCGAGGCTGTCGAGACTGCGCTCAAGCTTGCTCGCAAGTGGGGTTACATGAAGAAGCGCATCCCCGAAGGCAACGCACGTCTTCTCTCGGTCTCGGGCAACTTCCACGGCCGAACGCTTGGTGTTATCTCCATGTCTACCGACCCCGAATCGCGCACCGGCTTCGGTCCCTTCCTCGACCGCGTCGGTCCTGGTGTTGACAACATGACCATCCGCTACGACAATGCCGACGACCTTGAAAACGTGCTCGACAAGTATGGCCACGAAGTTGCCGCCTTCCTCGTCGAGCCCATCCAGGGAGAGGCTGGTATCGTTGTGCCCACTCCGGGCTACCTCAACAAGGTCGAGCAGCTGTGTCGCAAGCACAATGTCCTCTTTATCTGCGACGAGATCCAGACCGGTCTCGGACGCACTGGAAAGATGCTCTGTCACCAGCATGACCATGTGCGTCCCGACATTGTCACGCTTGGCAAGGCGCTCTCGGGCGGTGTCTACCCCGTCTCCGCCGTGCTTGCTGACCGCGAAGTCATGCTGTGCATCAAGCCTGGCGAGCACGGCTCCACTTACGGCGGAAACCCGCTCGGCTGTGCAGTCGCCTCGGCCGCCATCGACGTGCTCGTCAACGAAAACCTTTGCGAGAGGGCCGAGACGCTCGGTGCCAAGTTCCGTCACCAGCTCTCGCAAATCCAACACCCACTCCTCTCCAGCGTGAGAGGCAGGGGTCTTTTGAACGCCATTGTCATTGACGAGAAAAAGTCCACCAAACGCAGGTCCGCATGGCAGCTCTGTCTCTTGCTCAAGCACAAGGGTCTTCTCGCCAAACCCACCCACGTCAACATCATCCGACTCGCTCCTCCCCTCGTGATCGATGAAAAAGACCTTGAAAAGGGTGTGCGCATCATCAAGGAGGCGTTGGAAGAACTTGACACGCTCGAGAGCATTCCAGGCGACGACCAACAGCACTAAGTCGGCGTTCACAAAATTCTCATCCCCACTCTTCCCGTGCAAAAGCGTCGCGCTGTTCGGTTGTACTTTTAGCATCTCATCCTTCATGATTCTTCTCGCATCGTTCCATGTGGTGCGTGTCTGAAAGACGTTTTTATAGTTTTGATTGAAACCCATACCACCAGGAGGCAAACCAACCAATTGTGTCCAAGTACGATTCTCGAAACCGCATCTCCCACAACCGGTTCGACCTCCTCGTGGACAAAAGCAGGGGAGGGGGGGAAAGAAAAATTAAAACCCGTCCGCATCTTTCCATCTCGATATGGCCCACTCCAAACGGTAAACCCAAGATTCGGAGGTGGGGAGGGGGATGAGTCGAGCACTAAGCTCTATCACACTCGGACGAATCTTCTATCCACACTTGCGCATTGATCTGCGGGGCAGACTTTGTGATTGGGGGTGAGTTTCCACACATTGCGTACGCAACGGAAAACACACACACACCATTCAGAAAGAGTCGCCACGAAGCGGTGCGGCATGTGTGGACAGGGGATGGGTCTTTGCCTCCGTAGAGTGGTGTATACATCGCCCAACCCCCACCAAACTATCGGCTACCGTTGGAAGGGATGAATATCGAGGGATTGGAAATAGAAACGTGGTGGATCAGACCGAGTGATATGTGGTTCTTTATCCATGTCCACCCAGAACCCGCTTCGGAACGATGCTAGAAAGAACGAAAGAAGCAAGGATGAAAGAACGACGAGAGAGGAGAGACAATGGGTTTCCATTCTTCGTTATCGTTCCACCTCCGAAGAGGCAACGGTGACAAGAAGAACTGAACAAAAACACCGCATACCCGACACAGTCCAGCGTGCCAAACCAAGGTATACTTGTCGAAAAGTGCAACTCCCAAATCCTTATCAAAGGACAAACCACCCGACACCGCTAGACGGATAGTCGAGTGCTGGGAAGAGTGTACAAACTCGACATGGCAGAGCAACGAGTAACAGGGTATGCTACATTGTGTGTAGAATACCACTCCAATCCTCGGGTCGACTTCTGCATGAATCAACTTAGGGTTAGGATCGTCCAGCACCGCTTTAAAGCCGTCTGCGGACTACCTCGTGCCAATGCGCTTACCGACCAACTGCGCCAACCGCATCTCCAGAATTGCATCGGGAGAAACAGACGGGCGATGGTCGAGGTAGGGCCGGTGGTGGGAGGCGGGCGCGGGATCGAAGTCGGGTTGGAAACTGCATTGTCTCTCGTCGGGTCTTTTCTTTGGATCTTTGGATCTTTCGGGTAGCTTCGACGGCTTGGGAGGGTGGATGGTGTGGATAAAGCATCGAAAGGTGGTATCGGTAGAATCTAACCAACGCGATGGGGGTGCGGGGTGTGTGAATGGTTACCGTCCCCAATACCTGTCAGAAAGAAAGGGAGGGGGAAGGGGGGGGGACGGTGAGCTAGACGGAAACGCATATACGTAAGTAGCATCTGTGGCGGAACTCTCCCACCCGCATTCAACGGTGGATGTTTAGATGTGGTTCATCCGCACCATCTCGTGCGGGCATCGCTGTTCATGCTCACATTGAAGAGATCCATGTAGAGGACCATTGGGTTTGTTTCGGAATAGACCCCTCTACACTGACCCGATCTTTTTCGTCCTTTTGATTCGCGCTTTGCACCGTATTGTGATTCAAACCATCGTCGGAGTGGATTGCGACTTGCTCTTCACCGTTTCGTTCGGATCGCTTCGTCCACCCAACCATGCAACGTCCAACGATCGCGTCAGCAAGCAAAAACAAAAAACAAAAAACAACGGTCAACACTACATTATAACAAAACATAGGTTTGGTGGATAGACATACCGTCTGATTTGCCAAACAATCTCCGAACTCCGTGTACCCAACCTCTTCTCCGCCGATAACTCCGCCTTCCTCCTCACCCAAGCCTCATACTTCTCCTCCTGACTCATACCCTTCAAGGTAAGACAGAACTTGAACTCGTCCAGTTTGGCGCGACAATCCTGAAGTCCACCGTACCGATACACCGCCTTGAGTTGTGGACCGAGCGCAAAGCATTGTGCCCATTTGTCAAACAGGTTGGTGCATGATGGCATCTCGTTTATTGGGGTGGATGCTTTGAGATACGCCACTTCTTCCGCGACGTATTCTTGGTATTTGGTTGACGATGCCATGGCGGTGTGTGTGGATGGGTGGCCAAATGTGGGTGGTGGAGCAAAGCAAGGGGGTGCAAGTGGGGATCGCGCGCAGGTGTTTTCGCGTTCGTGTGTGTGTGTACCGAAATCCGAGAACATGCCCGATGCATCTCCCGATTGCACATGCTGTCGAGTGTTGCTAAGAGGCGGGGGGGGATCTATATGAATTACAAGCCAGGAGCACAACAACACCCGACTACAACAGAACAGCGAACAGTGCAAAAAAAGAAAAGAAAAGAAAAGAAAAAATGAGACAAAGAGGGATGGAAAGATACAAGTACATCATCTTATCCGACTGCGGCAGCGGCCGCGAGACGAAAATGGGCGAGTAGAAGGGAATTAAGTAAAAGTTACACGGAGAACTACAAGCGCTGCAGAGATGGAGTCGGACCGCAGTGTGGCATGGGGGACGAGGCTAGGTTGTGGGTTCCGCTCGGGGCTCAGGACGAAGCCTCTGTTGAAGGCGTCTTCTCGGACGATGCTGCGACTGCAGCGGCGGGCGTCTGGTTGGAGAGATTGCTAGGTCGGTCGCCTCGGTGCCCGGCTCGAGATCCGGATCCTCGAGGACGACCCCTGCCCCTTCCGCGAGTAGAGGCGCCTTTTCCAGCAGCACCTGGGATAGTTGCGTGATTTGACACCGGGCTCATGGCGGCATCGAGCAAGAGTTGAGCTTCTGAAAGCGAGCTTGAACGTGCTGAATCTTGGCCATTGACAGCAGCGGCAGGCGAGTTGGCAAAGCCGCCCAGCACGGCGGCGGCCGCCTCCATCGCCTCGTTCGAGTCGTTGCTTCCCATGCCAGGCGAGAAGCCGGCGTGATTGCTGGCGGCCAGAAGCGCAGCTGTGCCATCTTGTGCCGACATGGGATAGGAAGCAAAGCTCGACGCGCCGGACCATGGCATGCTGGTGGTAGCAGGAGCGGCTTGGTGCGCATCTGCAGTGGCGCCGTTAAGCTGATCGGCGTAGTAAGGATTGAATTGCGCTTGAAGTGCGGCCTGGGCCAACGTCATTGCGGCTTCAGCATCGCTGGCGGAACGGTTGATACGGTTGACCACACCAGCAGCATTGGCAGTGTTGGCCTTCTTGGCTGTCGAGTTCTTGCGTCCACGACCAGGCGCAGCTCGCTTGGTGCCCTTGACGACCTGGGCCGAGGTCTCGGGAGGCGTGACGGATTCGGCTTGCTCGGATCCGGACCCAGACTCGGCTTCGTCATCGTCGTCTTCGTCATCGTCGTCGTCGCTGTCGTCGTCGTCGTCGTCGTCATCGTCGTCATCGTCGTCATCTTCGTCATCGTCGTCATCGTTGACGGCACTGGGGTCGGGTTTGTCGGCCGACTTCTTGGGCTTACCACGACCCTTGCCGCGGCTCTTGGGCTTGACGTAGCCAGGCTGATGGCATCGCGAATGACGGTTGAGCGTGGTGCGACGGGTAAACATCTTGCCACACTTGGGAAATTCGCACACATACGGGCGTCGGCCGGTGTGCGTGCGACGGTGTCGCGCGAGCGAGCTGCTGTCTGAGAAGCTCTTGTCGCATCCGTCGAACTCGCACTTGTGAGGGCGTTCGCCCGAGTGGACGCGCGAGTGGACGGTGAGCGCGGATCGCTGGATGAAGCTCTTACCGCATCCAGGATAGTCGCACGGGTAGGGACGTTCGCCGGTGTGGATGCGACGGTGGCGCGCCAGGTCGGATCTGCGGCTGAACGACTTGCCACAGGTCTCGCACTCGTGCAGCTTGGGGCCACCTGCATCGGTTTCGGTTTTGGGCTTGGTGCCGCCTGGAGAGGTGGGCGAGGTGGCGGAAGCAGCAGCGCCGGTTGGCGACACGGCGGCCACGGCGGCGGCGGCGGCGGCGGCAGCAGAACCAGAGGCATTGTCGAGGGGCTCGGCGGAAGTGGTAGCTTGTGGTGGAGCCACAGCTGGAGGTGCCATAGCATTAGCTACTTGAGCGGCTAGGGAAACGAGAGGGTTGGCGGAGAAAGCGGTGGTGGGAATGGGAGTGGCGCTGTAGTCCGGATAGCCGTACTGGGAGAATGCAGGAGCAGCATAGCTCGCTGGCGCTTCAGACGCAGCAAGAGCAGCCGAGACGACACTGTGGAGGGGTGTTGGGGGGTTGGTGGGTGGTGGGGTTGGAGCAGGGTGTTGGGGCTCGTGCTTGAGGGTGCTCTTCTTGCGAGTGCGGCCGCGCGGTTTGTTGGGGGGTGGCTGTGTTTGGGGATGGTGGGTATCTGGCTCGGTCTTGACATGGAGGTTGGTGTGCTCGTCGGCTGGGGTGGTAGCGGTGGCGGAAGGTTGCACGGTGGCAGTGGCATGGGCGTACGGAGATGGAGCGTCCATGGAACCATCTACGCCTCGGTACGGACGTGCGAAAGCGAGGCTGGGCGAATTTGTAAAGCCAAGGGCGGAGGAGCTGGAGCGATATGCAGCCGAGTAAGGGGGGATGGCGTAGGTGGGGATTCCCTGCTGATAGAAGGCGCTTGGAGAGGGGAAGCGGTTCTCGTTGGAACGGTCGGACTGCTTGGTGGCCTCGTTTGCAGCAGCAGCGGCATGGAGAAGAGCCACGACACTGTCGGTGTTGCTGGTGTCGCCGTAGTGGAGCGCGGGATCGCCGGGAGGATGGGTGGGTGCGCCAAGAGTAGATTCGAGCTCCAAGGTGGCATAGTCGCGCGCGGCTGAAGAGGCAAAAGGCGAGGAGCGTGCGTCGTTGTACCAGGGCGATGCATCCCTGCCGGTGTAGGAGGCGGAGTGCCTCCACGCGGATGATGGAGGAGTGGCTCGATATCCATCGCGCAGCGGATCGCGTTTGGGGCTGTTGACGTAAGCTTCGCCAATGCGGGGCGAACTGGCGCTGAGGGGCTCGCCGGCGGAAGTTCTGCGCGCGGCGGCATCTGCAGCAGCAAAAGTATGGTGGAGGGGCGAGAGCATGGTGTCAGTATTCAAAAGGCTGTTGGTGAAGCTGATGAGTTCGGGGGAGGCAGCCATTTTTGGGGTTGTTGCATGTGAGTGGATAGAGAGTGGGTAGTGTGGTGACAGGGGGGGAAGGGGGGAGGAAATGAGACGGTGGTAGGAGCGGAAAGGAAAGATTGTGGCGAGCAACTGGGCGGCTGTGTGGGATGGGATGGAATCGAAAAGCTGGAGCGAGGACTACCACGGGTGGCAAATGGATTGGACTGTGTGATGATGGTGGCGCGAGGAATGATGTGGGAAGTAAGTGGACACTGAGAGTGAAGCGACGGGTGGATAGTGGCGCAAAAGCGCAACGAGAAGCGTGTGGATGCAAGAGGACGTGAGAAGGAGAATTGCGAAGGAGAGGTGCGGGTGTGGTGGAGCGAAAGGGTGAAGGGTGGGAAGGAGACGACGTGCAGCCAGATGGCCGGTGCGGGAGAGAAAACAAGAGCGAGGCGGTCTGGGTGGAGTAACGAGAGTAACGAGAGAGAGAGAGCGAGAGAGAGAGAGAGCGAGAGAGAGAGAGAGAGAGAGAGAGACGCAGCCAACACACCCAATACACCCAGGCACAGCTGCACCGAGTCGCCAGTCAAGGCAGGCAGGCAGGCAGCCAGCCAGCGCAGCTTTGGCAGCTTGTTTGGCAGACTGGCGCGATTGCGAAAAATGAAACCGAGGCAGAGTGTGGCAGAGTGTGGCAGAGAGCACGCGCAGCGCAGCGACTGAGCCAAATCTGGGACGGTGTGGGAACGAGCGCGCCACAGCAGACGGCGATGCGCAGCCACCACAGCGACACGAGCTGAGCCAAACGGGTGACGATGCATCGCGCGGCATCACAGAGCCATCGCACGCGCGGTTGGTGTGATGAAAATCAGTGCAAATTCGAGGCCGACGCCAAATTAGAAAATAGTTGGTGCGCATCTGTCACGCCTGTCACGCCTGTCACGCCTGCCACGCCTGCCACCTCTACCACATAGCCAGCGTAGCCAGCATAGTCAGTATAGCCAGTGCGTGGCTCGCCATCTTGGCTGCTGGATAAAACCAAATTGCGAATGGCGTCGAGCTCTGGTTTCGCTCGCTTTCATGCTGCACCCAAACCCGCACAACGTCGAGCTCCAAGCCAAGGTGGGCGCGCAAACCCGAGTGAATGCCACAACTAGTGCGTCGCATGGTGAGCATGCACCTTGGCATCGCAGGTGGGCTTCAACCGCGCCGAGCAGCCAGCTGAACGCCTGCCAGCTGAACGCCTGCCAGCTGAACGCCTGCCAGCTGAACGCCTGCCATCTCGCATACACGCAACACAAACAACACAAACAACCCAGCCCGGCGTATCCAAACACAAAAACACAACACACACCATCTCGGCCCAAGCCAATGCGACTCATGAGCCAGTGTGTGAGCCAGTGTGCCACTTGCAGCCTTGAACCATGCGCAGACCACCCCACGTCACCGTCTGCCGCCAGCAAGCTCGCAGCTGCCAACCACGCACGAGCACAAACACCACCCACAACATTCCCGCCATCGCCAAACACCCATCATGCCCCAACTTTCTGGCGTTGCTCTGCCTCTCTCGTTGTTCGATCAACCAACCAACGCCGAATGCTCAGCTGTTGAATGTGACTCACCAAGCCCCACCTGTGCCGTCAACACCTCGCTTCGCCAACGCGTGAGTAGCATGTAGCCTTCCAAACCAGCGCCGCCACCCCAGGTTCTTCCATGGCTGAATGTCTTGGCGCCACAGCCCAACCCTCCAACACAACACACTCATCGTCGTAAAAAACCTCCACAGTAGCCAACGCTCATGTTGCACCGTTGTCGAAGCGAACCAACCCAAAACCGCAGCTCACAGCAAGGGGGAAGGCGCAAAGTACTCACTTTTGGTATCGATTGGCTCCAATTCGTGCGCGCGTTTGAGGCCACTCGCAGAATCCACACGAGCGCCCGGGGCGGGCTCATCGTTGTCAGTGGGATGCGATGCGTCAAGTCTGCGACTGTCCGAGTCATTCCGGCTGAGAACACGCCGATCGGTGAGCTGTGCTTGCTCATCCGCATGTCCATGCGAGTGGCGTGAAGAGCATGTACTCGATTCCCCGCTATCGCTGCTGCGAGAGGCGGAACGCGACGCTGGTGTTGGCCAAGTAGGTCGAGAAGAAGAGCTAGGGTAGTTGGTTCCCTTGAGTGCTGCCGTGGCATCGCGGCTCAGCGAGCTTATCCTAGGGCTGCCGAGATGCGCATAACGCGCGGACGCATCTCGATACGGCGAAAGCGTACCAGGCAGGTGCTGTGCAAAGTAGGGTCTAGGCGAGCCGGTGGGAGAGCTGGTGCTGTACATCGCAGCCGCACCAAGCTTGGGTGATGAATACGAATGGGCCGTCGAAGAGCCAGCCAAGAGAGGTGGTGCCCTGCTCATGTTTTAGATGGATCCCAGGCTGCAAGCAGAAGCGCGTTCGACAGCCAGACCTTGTTGGGAGAAAAAAGCTGCAGCGAGCAGGTGCAGCGAGCAGGTGCAGCGAGCAGGTGCAGCGAGGTTGCCTCGACGAGATCCAACCACTCGGACGTGTATCGCCACTCGGAAGAAAAGGTGAAACGAGGTGCAAAAGCTAAGGTTCACAAGCTGCGCATGTTGCTGTTTGCAGGCGAGTGCATATGGGCGTTGCAAGGCGGACAGCGAGTCGACGAGAGATGGTAGAGGATGTCCAGATCGAAACCAAAAAAACAAAAACAAAAAGCGGGCCGGCAATGCACACTCGTTTCGATTACAGTTTCCTCCGTTCGACACCGGGGTACGGCGCAGTTTCGAGCTGCGATGCGGTAGAGCGACTCTTTCGATGAGTGTCGAGGATGTACAGATGATGGTGGTGTAGAGAAACCAGATGGTGGATGTCGTCTGGACGATCCAGCCAAGGGTGGCGAGACAAGAGCCGCTCGAGAGGATTAGCGCAGCTGAGCGCACTCTTAGCGCATCATGGTTGACAGCGCTCGAGCCTGCAATTTGGTTTGCTTTTTTGGTGTTCACGGCTACTGAACTGCAGAGCTGCGACGCGGCCAACTAAAAAAAACCCATCAAAAAAACCATCAAAAAAACCAAACTCCAAATTTTGGTGTGCGAACGGGCCACGCACGCTCGAGCCAGCACACAAAACGGAATCACCAAAATTTCATTCTGAGCGTTGCACTCTCCAGGTGCCTCGTTTTGTGCAGGTCCAAGATTTGGTTTATTGATTTGGTTTATTGATTTTGATTTTGATTTTGATTTTGTTTTTGATTTTGTTTTTGATTTTCGAACTCTCGCGGTCTCAAATCCGTTTGGCTTTACGGCGACAGAGCGGCTTTCGACCCGGACAGCTTTCCCCCTTTTTATTAATTTTGTTTTGTTTTGTTTTATTTTCTTTTTCTTGTGCACAGTCCAGCTTCACGCGGTTGGACGCTCGTGCGTGTTTTGGTGCACACAAACGTGTAACATCGCAATTGCAATTGCAACTTTTACTCTCAACGCTCCAAGCTTTTCGGTAGCAGTGAAGCTGGTTGGATGGTACCGTACAGTGTGGATCCGAGTGTGGATCCGAGTGTGGATCCGAGTGTGGATCCGAGTGTGCCCTCTAGCCATCCACATCCTGCTGGCCAGAGTATTCGGGGAGCACCTTGCATGCACCCTCCCAGTCGAGGCTGGCGTCGCAGAGCTGGCGGATCACTTCGATCACCTGGTCGATGGGTCCGATTCGCTGCGCCGTCGAGTCTCGCTCTCGCAGAGTCATGGTGCCCTTGCTCACACTCGCAAAGTCGAGCGTGCACGCGAAAGGTGTTCCGAGCTCGTCGTTTCGTGCATATCGCCTTCCGATGCTGGCGTTCGAGTCGTCCACCCTCGACGCGACGCCCGCCGAACGAAGCTTTCGGCTCACCTGCTTGACCAGAGGCGCGAGCTTCTCGTTCGAGCTGATCGGCACGATCAACGCCTTGATTGGAGCCACCAGCGCAGGCAAGCTCAGCACGCCACGCTCCTGGTCCTCGGCTCGCGTCCAGAAGCTGTGCTCGAGCAACGAGTAAAAGATACGCCCCATACCGAACGAAGGCTCGATCACGTTGGGCGTGAACTCGCGCACCGTTTCGCGCATCGTCTTCATCTCCACCGTGACAACATCCGTGGTCAGCTCGAAAGTGTCACCCGTGCAGATGGTGAGCCGAGCCACTCCGTTCTTGAGCTGCGACTGCAGCTCCGCCAGCCTGTTCTGGTCCATCTCGAGGATGGCCTCCTCCACCATCTTGGCGTCCTTCTTGAACTTGGGGCCGATGTTCTTCTTGACAATCGTGGCCACAAGCTTGTCGTACACCTTGGGCTCCTTGTGCGCCTTCTGCACGACGAGGTCCTTCTTGGTCCTCTTGCTGTGCACGCTCAAGTCGTACGCACTTCGGTCCGCACATCCGACGCACTCGATCCAGCCGTACGACGTGTGGATCTCCGCATCCCAGCAGTCGCTCGCGTAGTGCGCCATCTCGTTGCTCATGTGCTGTCGGAAGCGCAGGCGTGTAGCGTCGATGCCAATCTTGACGAGGAAGAGGTAGATTCGACCGATAAAGTAGCCGAGCGTCTGGTTGTCGATGACGCGCGCGGCGACCGCATCGCCGATGCTCTTGACCGTGATGTGAGTCTTTCCAGACTCCTGCACGTCCTTGGCGAGCAGGGGCACGTTGATGTGCTTGACCTCGTCGAAGCGCTCGTGGTTCTTGTCCTCGGGATCCACAAAGTGCTCGATCTCGGCCATGGTGAACTCGCGAACTCGCAAGAGACCGGCTCGGGGGCTGATCTCGTTTCGGAACGACTTGCCAATCTGCGCACTCGCAAAGGGCACGCGGCCGTTGTTGAACTCGAGCAGACGCTGGAAGTTGACAAAGTGTCCCTGCGCGGTTTCGGGACGCAGGTAGCCCTTGACCTGACCGGTGGGACCGATGCAAGACTCGAACATGAGGTTGAACTCGATGGGCTCGGACACCTCGTTGCCAGACTCGGGCGATCGGATGTCCAACTTTCGGATGAGCTCGCCGAGCTGCTTGCCGTCGAAGTTGTCGATCTGAGCAAGGATGGAGGTGTACTCGTCGACGACGCCGTCGTCGAGCTTGACCGCGGACGACTTGACCTTCTTCTTCTTGGTCTTCTTGTCGTCGGCGCCGGCGGGCTCGGCGGGCTCGGCGGGGACAGCGACGGTGTGGCCGGCGTCCTTGGCACGGGCGTGCTTGTCGCCTTCGAGACGAGCCTCGAGAACGCCCTCGACGAGGTGGTCGGCACGGAAGATCTCGCCATTCTTGGTGTCCTTGCACATCCAGTCGGCAAACTTGTCGACGTGTCCCGACGTCTTGAGCACGTCGGCCAGCGTCATGATGGTGGTGTCTAGCTCGAGCATCTCCTCCTCGATGATAAAGTGGTTTCGCCACTGGTTGATGATGTTGGCCTGGAGCGCAGCACCGGTGGGACCGTAGTCGTACAGACCACCCACACCGCCGTAGATCTCGAACGCCTGGATGTAGAAGAATCGCTTGGTCATCAGACCCTCGAACTGGGTACGAGAGAAAGCGTGCGCATCACGCTTGACGTCTGCACGGCTCGAGACGGCCGAGACATCGGTTTGGTCAGACATGGTGCGCAACGACAGGTTGGTGGCTGTCAAGCGTGCAGGAAAAGACTGGGAGCGGAAGGCCGAGGACGACGTGCGGGATGGTAGCACTGCCGACACGTTTCTAGAGAGAGATGGCAGGATCGACCGGGTCGCAACAAGCATATACTGCGGATGCGTTGGCGTCGATGGTTGTGGGCGAGGGTGCAGATGGCGGAAAAGAGGATATGAGCACGGTGGGATTGGTGAGTCGACGGAGTGTGCTGCGCAGTGCAAGAGCGAGCAAACAATTTCAGCCGAGCCGAGATGTGAGATCGTCAGCGGGAAACATTGCATGCAGCTCACTCGCCTGGATCTGGATCTGGATCTGGATCTGGATCTGGATGGGAATCGGGATCGGGGTGTGGATGTTGAAGTGGGCGTCATGGCGACCGATTGGTGCGATGCAATGTCCGATGCTTACCTCCGTAATTCCGTGGTCCGGAGTGACTGGTGTGGTGCACAGAGCGCTTAACTGTGTTTGCTGTTGCACAATCAGCGATTCACATGGTGGCAGGCGGCAGGCGGTAGACGGCAGACACACCAGCCAGCAGACACACCAGCCAGCAGACACACCCACATGCTCACGCTTTACTGCTCTCTACTCTTGGCGGCAACGCAGTGTGGCCAACCGAATGCACCCAACCGTACTGAACTGGAGCTCTCCTGCCTCGCGCTCAATCGTGAATGGGCGGACTTTGGCAGATGAGCATGTGGCTAGCCCCGAGAAGCGTGTGCGAACCCCAAGCTTGGCTAGCACGCAGACCGTCTGCTTGACCATGGCTTGACCATGGCTTGACCATGGCTTGGCTATCTGATGCGCGGTGATCCAGCGTATTTATAGCACCGCTCGCACCAGCCAACCCAATCTGGTCCAGGAATCCACGTTCTCATCGTTTCAGTCAGCTTTCTTCTTGCCTTTGGCTCCTTCTTCATGTCTTCGTTGCTGCGAAAGTTCTCCAACCTTTCCACAAAGTCCAAAGCCTCGACTAGCTCTTCCAACAACCACAACAACTCGCCCCCCGCCGCTGCTGTCAAAATGTCCAAGATTGCTGTCATTGTTTTCTCCATGTATGGCCACGTCGCCAAGCTCGCCGAGCACGTCGTCCAAGGTGCCAAGTCCACCGGTGCCACTGTCGACGTTTACCAGATCGAGGAGACTCTCTCGGACGAAGTGCTTGCCAAAATGCACGCCAACAAGGAGCCCATTTCCAAGTTGCCCGTCATCACCCCCGATGCGCTCAAGCAGTACGACGGCTTCATCTTTGGTTTCCCCACCCGCTACGGCCGTGCTCCCGCGCAGGTGTCGGCCTTTTTCGACCGCACCGGAGGCCTCTGGGCCTCGGGCGCACTCATCGGCAAGTTTGCCTCGACTTTTACCTCTGCTGCTTCGCAGCACGGCGGTCTGGAAACCACGCATCTCACCACGCTCCCGTTCTTTATCCACCACGGAATCAACTACGTGCCCATCGGCTATCGCCAGTTCGCTGAACAGACGAACCTCAGCGAGATTGTGGGCGCGAGCGCTTACGGCGCCGGCACGGTTGCTGCTGGCGACGGATCGCGCCAGCCGATTGACCTCGACTACGCCGTCGCCAAGGGCCAGGGCGAGCACTTTGCGCAGACGGTCAACACGTTTGTCAGGGGCAAGTCTAGCTGATTCGTCACACTGGCTTGCTTTGTAGTTGCACTCTAGTGAAGAGCTAGCCTGGCAGAATGCTATTCTTTTTTTTTTTTTTTTTTTTTTTTGATACCAAGACCACACCTGACGCGCAAGCACACACTGCGAGGTGACGGCGTTGAGATTAATCTTGCAAAAGCCAAAGAGGCGGTGTGTGTGGAGAGAGTGTGATGCGCAGAATTCTGCGTGTTGAGGCAAGGGAGTGAACACGAGGGTATCAAAGGACGGGGACACGGAGCTACTTGATTTTTGTCTAGGGTGGCGATGGAGGAAGCTGTCTCGAAAGCTTTGGGCGTGATGCGCAAGCGACCACGATTTAGGGCGCCCAGATCTTGATGGTGAGGTCGACGCTGCTTGTTGCGACGACGTTGACCGTTCTGGCTTCTGGCATTTTGGCGCCGTTGATTCGGTTGGCAGCGACTGCGGCGTCTTCATCCTGCGCTGGCGGGATGGGAGCCTCGATCTGTGCTCTGCCCCACGCGATGCTGGTGCAAAAGTGGTGGTGCGCGTCGATGGTCCTTGTGCACCGCGCGGTCTTGAGATCCCAGATGCGCATGGTCTTGTCGTCGGATACGGACAAGAGGTATTTGCCGTTGGGAGAGAACGCCAAGCCTCGCACCCAATTGTCGTGTGCGACGAGCGTCTTTAGACACTGGCCTGCACTGTTCCAGATTCGGATGGTCTTGTCGCGCGAGCCCGAGGCGACAAACTGTGCGGGCGCTGTGGCGGTGGCGTCTTTGGGAGGTGTGAGGCCGACCAACTCGCGGATGGCGGCGTACGAGGCGACGGGTGCAAAGACGGCGACGTCGACCACATGCTCATGCCCCCTGAGCTCTACTTTGGTCTCGCCCGTCGCAACGTCCCATATGCGCGAGGTTTGGTCGGTGGAACAGCTGACGAGCCAGCGTCCATCCTCGCTGGGGATGGCGGACCTCACCCACTCGGCGTGTGCATGCAGCGTGCGTGTGCAGAAGCCTGTGGAGAACTGCCAGATCTTGATGGTCTTGTCTCTGCTCGCGGACACAATAAAGTCGTCGCCGGGGAGGAAGCGCACGGACGAGACACTGTGATCGTGGCCATGGAGCGTCTTTACGTTTTTGTAGTCGTTGTTGGCATCCCACACCTTGATGGAGAGATCGGACGAGCAGGAAACCAGATAGTTTCCGTTGCTGTCAAAGTCGATGTCCTGCACCGCCTTGGTATGTCCCTTGAGCGTGCGCTCAAAGTCGGCGGTCTCCCAATCCCACAGCTTGACGGTGGTGTCTTCGGACGCCGATGCGAGCTGGCTGAACACCGGATGGAAAGCGACTTTGGTGACGGGCATGCGATGGCCCTGCATGGTGTGGCGCGCCGAGTTGCGCGGAGTCCAGTCGTTGAGCGAAGCCGAACGCTTCGCCGAGGGCGCGGTGGCAAGCTCCTCCTGAAGCTGCGACAACCGAGACTCGATCTCCATGATCTTTTTCTGCAAACGGATCACACTCGTCCACTTTTTCTCGAGCAGGCCCGCATACTTGGCCTTTGGATCAGGCACGAAGCCGTCTTGACTCGTTTCGCGCATGAGCGTGTGGTACGACTCGGTCAAGCCGTTGGTCTTGAAGTAGTCGAGGATGGATTTGTGGAGCTCATCCTTTTGCCTGTCCGAGAGCATGCTGGTGGTGTTGGTGGAGCTCATGGTCACTAGCTGCTTGGTGCTTGGTGCTTGTTGGATGGGAAGTTGAAACGGGCGCCAGCGCGTACAGCGACAGCACGTGCTGGCCCACTCTAACGACAAGCTCCGGAGCTTGGTTGGTTGGTTGGTTGGTTGGTTGGTTGGTTGGTTGGTTGGATGGCGGCACGGTGCAACAACGCCGAGCTGTTCCGCAAGCCAAAGCACCGCAAAGTGGTGCAGAATGGCGCACCTGGCTGTATGGAGCGGGGCGCGGGGGAATGGATCAGAGCCAACCTCGGAGCAAAGTGGCAGATGGCTGGAAACACGCGGGATTCAGAAGCTCATGGTTGTGGTTGCGCGTACGATGGTGGGAGTGCGACGCGACGGGGGTGGGGCGTGTCGGGGTTGGGGCAGCGGTAGAAGAGGCGGACGAGATGCGGAGTGTGTGCAGAGGACGAGTGGTGGTGATGGCGCAGCCACATGCGGGTGCATCTGATAGTGGACTGTGGCGTAGTGGACACTGCGGTGGTCGCCATCGTGAATCGCAAGAGACACAATGGGCGTGCGCGTGCCCAAGCCGGCCGAGTGGTGAATGGGCTGCGAGTCTAACATCAAACGACAGCGATGAAACCGCGCAGCTTGGCTGAGCTGAGTGTGCGTGTGTGTGCGTGAGTGTGCGTGTGTGTGGCACTCACACTGCCTAAATGGCTCAGTCGTCTACCGGCTGCTCTACTACGCCAACTCAGCCCCCACACTCTCACTCGCTCGCCACCATCGTCGTTTTGCACACGCTTTTCCTGCCCGCACTTGTCGTGGACTCCCTCGCACACCCACACCCCATTCATGCCGTCGCCACCCAAGCCCTGGGAACGCGCGCGCGCAGGTGCCGCCGCCGATCTCTCTTCCACCAGCATGGCGTCCACCACTGCTCCGTCGCCCGCCTCGTCATCCGCCTCGTCGCCCGCCTCGTCGTCAGCGCTCACAACCACTTCGCACCCACCACCATTGCCCGAGCGTCCATCCACACTTGGCACAGGCACCATGGGCACAGGCACCATGGGCACAGGCACCATGGGCACAGGCGCATACGGCTCATCTGCATACAACTCTCCCTACCGTAGCACCGTCGGCGGGCTCGGATCCACGTATGGTGGCATGGGCTCCACGTATGGCTCGTCGTATGGCTCGCCTTATTCCAGGTATGGCGCGATGGGAGGCATGGGGTATGGTGGATATGGCGGCTACGGAAGCTACGGAGCATACGGCGGATACGGTGGATATGGAGGCTATGGAATGGGTATGGGCATGGGCATGGGCATGGGCATGGCAGGTATGCCCGGCATGCCTGCACAGCCCGGTGACGTATCCCTGACTCAACGCATGGAGGCCGGTACCCAAGCTACGTTTGAACTCATCAGCAGTATCGTGGGTGCGTTTGGAGGTTTCGCACAGATGCTCGAGAGCACGTTTATGGCTACACACAGCAGCTTCTTCGCCATGGTTGGTGTCGCCGATCAGTTTGCGCATCTGCGCAACTACCTCGGCCAGGTGCTCAGCATCTTTGCGCTCGTCCGCTATCTCAAGAACCTCGGCCTGCGACTCGTCGGTAAGCCACCCGCACTCGAGCTCGATGCGCGTGAGTTCAGCCAGTTTGCCGCCCACCGCCCCGCTGGTCAACCGCCAAAAGCTGCGCGCCCGAGCAAGCGACCGCTCATTGTGTTTTTCATGGCGGTCATCGGCCTTCCTTACCTCATGGGCAAGCTGGTACGATTCATCACCGCCAAGCAAGAAGCCGAACGCCAACGTCTCGAGCACCAAGCTCACAACCCAGCACACGCCCGCATGCTCCCCGCCCAACACGGCGGTGGAATCGTCTCCGCCAACGACGCCAACGCAGAAGCAATCGACCCGAGCAAGCTCACGTTTGTGCGCGCGCTCTACGCGTATCCTGCCGCCGATCCACTCGAGCTCGGCCTGCAGCCCAACGACATTGTGGCGGTGCTCAGCAAACACGATCCTCAGACCGGTGCAGAGAGTGCATGGTGGAGGGGCCGTACCAGGGACGGCCGCATTGGATGGTTCCCCAGCACCTACGTCGAGTCGTTGGAGTCTGCAAAGCAGCGTGCAGCAAACGCATCAGCCTCCTCGCCAACCAGCTCCACCAACGCGCTAGACTCCACCGAGAAGGCCGCGCCCGCCAAGCCTGCTACCGTCAAGGCCACATGATCCAGTCATACTCTCGAGGCGCGCTTGCTTGCACAGTCGTAGATCGTGTTGCGAAACATTCGTGATTGTACTTGTACCAACCAACCATTCTTTTTCTTTTTCTTTTTCTTTTTCTGCTTTGGCGATACCAGTGAATGTCATGAATCCATCTCCAACATGGTATTGTCTCGTCCGTGTTTCCTGCTGGTGTCCATCCAAGCGAGACGGTTGCTGGTTGAACGAGAGCATGCGTGGGATGGGCATCTGACGTTGGCAGCCATGCTCGGCTGCAGCGCTGTGCATCGATTCATGAATATTTGGCGTTGCTCAGCTGCGCAAAGTGTTTGATTGCGATTGCCATCAGTCCACACATTCCCAACACACCACCATCCACCCCTCCAGCCAGCCACCACCAGCCAGCCACCACCAGCCAGCCACCACCACCACCACGCTTGTCTTTCTACATCATCCAACCATCCTCCCTTGTCTCGGTCCAGCTCGCATTCGTTGCCATGACTCTTTAATCGCCGCTAGCACACTCTGGTGCAATGATCAACCATTCGACGCCTTCTCTCAACTGCAGCTTGGAATGGCACGAAGCTCCCCTCGGGATGACACGCTCGTATCATGCCGCCCACATCAAGAACGCCCGACCGCACCCAGCCCGCCGCCTCCGCCTCCGCCTCCGCCAATCGCTCTCGCATGTACAATCTCGCCGGCCATGCCCACTCCTCTGGCTCTCTCCTCCCGAGGTCTACCGACGTCCACGCCGCTTCCTCCTCTGCAGCAACCTCCGCTGCGCCGGCTAGAACCGTGGATGCCACCGATGCGCCCTACCTCACCAACCTCGAATCGCACTTTGGCAGAGTCACCCTCACAGCGCCCGACAATCTGTTGAGGAAACAGGCAAAGCAAAGGAAGCAAAAGATTCGACAAACAAAGGCACAGCATGCACACGCTGCTGCCGTCGCATTGGCACGCACCACACAATCTTCCTCCAACCTCCTCGATTCGAGTCGTCGATATCAGTCCACGTTGCAAGATGCGCCCGTGAGCACCCGTCTGCTTCTGTCTACCCCCGCACAGCATGTCGTCATACGCAGGGCTTACAGCGGCAATCACACACCAACCTTGGCTTCCACATCACATCTGCAGACACCTCCACCCTCCAATTCCCACCCAACAGCTACCCGGATGCGCACAAGACCACCCTCCGCAGCACGCGATGACGCCAGCAGACCCGCTTCCAGAGCCAGCGCCACTAGCCGTCCCGAAAGCGCTCTCTCGTTCAATGATCACCATCCGCCACAGCCACAGCCACAGCCACAGCCACAGCCACATGCATCCACATCCGATCGATTCCAACAGCCTGGTCCAGAAAGGCCGTCCCGCTCCCGCACAGAGAGTGCACCCGAACCACAGCGACGCTCCCACAATGCGTTTGCTCCAACTCCAAATGAGGTCGACACAAATGCTGCAGCTCAAGTGTCGGTACCATCCTCGAACACAGCACTCCAAACATCTCTACATCGCCAAAACGTGTGGAACGACATCACCGAAGCAGACCCAGACGATCTCCCGCCTCCCTTCCCCGAAGGCGCACCCCGGCCCCCAACTCCTCCGCGTCCACCTTCGCATTCTGAGGCAGCAAACCATGAACAACTCATCGCTCCTCAGCCTCATGTTCGAATCCCTCACAGCCCTCCACCGCCTTTCGTCAGCGACGACGACGAACCCACCCCTGCCAATGGCGATGCTTCTAGGACAAATTCTGCTTCATCCCACCCCGCAGCCCAACCGACTCACTCCTCTGCCGAACAACATGCTCCCGACACCACTCCACCCTCCAGTCGCGCTTCTACCCCTAGCTCCGAATCTTCCCGCGATGGAGAGAGTATCGCGCCAACCGAAGAGCGCCGTGCGTGGGAGGCTGATATTCGCAACGGCCTCAGCTTCGAGGTACGACTTTTGCGCGAACAGCAGCGCCGTGTTGCTCGCGAGCGTGCCGTTGCCCTTCAGGCTGCCTCTAGCCAGCAACATCTTTCCAGCGCCGAAGCATTCACTGCGGAAAGCGAGGTGGTGCAACGCGCCCAAGAAGAAGCGATTCATGTGCAACACCGAGTGACAGCGCCTCGAGAAGCTGCAGAAACTCCGGCAGTCGATACGTTGGCGCCCGAATCGAGTTCAGCTAGACCTGCGACGCAGGATGAGGTTGCTGAACCGCAGACGGCCCCTCAGACGTCCGATGACAGACAGCGAGCCGAGCTGCCGCCTGAGCCACAATCGCCACCTTCAGCGGCTGCGGCAGAGCCTGCGAGCAGCGATGCTCCAATCGCCATGCCGACTCAAGAAGCACGTACTTCGTCGCCGATTACTACTCCTCCGTGTCCATTGACCTCTTCGCCTCTAACCGAGCAGCCTTCTATCGCGATCGCGGTCACGGCTGAAACCAACAGCGATGGCAGACTTTGGCTTGCAAATGAGCCCCGCCTCGGACTTCCACCCATGCCCCACACTTCAGCTGCAGCTTCTCCATCAATCCGAATCAGCAGTCATGTTGCTGCTCATCGCCGCCCGGAAGGATTTATGGCTCGTGGACACGACAGCGATTCGCACCTTCCTCTCAGTCGACGTCCGGAGGATACGCTCTATGTCATCTCTGCGCCTCCTCCGGCCACACACGCCCGATCGTCGAGTGGAGACGAGGAGGTCGCTCCACCATCGCATCAACCCGATGTCGGAATCGCAGCCACCCAAGATGATGTGGCAGACGGCGCATCGAGCGTACACTCGGCCACAGACGACGACGATGACGCCGGCGCCGAATCCGATTCATCCATTGAGCAATGGTTGGCTGAAGCTGCTGCTTTCGACGCCTTGCGGAAAAGAGAGGAAGAGGCAGCCGCAAGGTTGCAAGCTCTGCGCGAGCCACCTGTGTCTGACAGTGATGTGGACGACGACGACGACGACGACGACGACGACGATGCTGCCATGCCTGGCGCCTTCAGTCACCGGCCTTCTCCTCACCGCAATCAGCCGAGCATTGCTGCCCGCAAGGTGCCGGATCCAGCAAACCTTGCCCTGATGGACCAAGCACTTCCGAAAGCCCCACCTCCTCTGGTCTTGGGTCGTTCACGCGGCGGAGCTGCCTACTCTGACTCATCTTCAGAGTCGACAGATACGGACGATGCTCTGGACCTGTACTCGTCGAGCGATGAGGACGATGAACAGCATCGCGCTTTCCAGCATGCATCGATGGCTGAGCCTCAGCGTAAGGAGAACGATCCTTTCGTCAATTCTCACAAGTCGGTTCATGCTCGCAACACTTCTTCCGCGCCGAATCTGACGACGCTCGGAGATTCTCAAGGCGAGAGCTCGAGCAAGACAATGACCGCAGCATGCGCGGCTGTATCAGCACACCGGGCTCATGAGCCTCTGAGGCAATCCAAAGAAGCACATGCCCTTCCACTGACGCCCGGCCAAATTCAGCCTGCTAACCCTCAAGTGTCGCGCTCGAACGTTCCAGGCCGCAGCTTGAGCCTCAGGGCTCAGGGGAAACTACCCGAAAGGAACTCTGCTGCTTCTGCACCGCAGCAGCCCGACACTCGCGCGGGCGACTTTGAGGAGGACACATCCAGCAGTCGCGATCTTTCAGATACGGAAGAAAGACCCCCCTCCTCCAGCCAACCACCATCCAGTATACCCGCTTCTGCACCCGTCAGCAGCAGCAACTTGTCACATCGAAACAGCGTCGCCTCTCTTCCCCTCCCTCCACAGGACACTTCGAAACGCACAACACGCGACCCTCTTTTGCAGCCCTTGGGATATGCCTCATTGGACCCTCTCCTGCAGCCTCTCGGATACGGTCCATACGCACGCACCGACTTGGGAAACCGCCTCAAAGGTCTTTTTGGCCAGCCTCTTGTTGCCAATTCGGCAAGCGCACAAGCAAACACCCCGGGTGCGCCTACACCTACCACACAGCCGTTGTCGACAAACGCAGAGACGCCGGTTTCGCAAGAGGGCTCTTCATCTCGAGATTGTAGTGCGTCTGTCGCACCTTCCGGAGGATCGTCGTTGCGTAGCCTACCGAGTGCAGGCAGTGGTTCGCATGCCGCCCAGTCTTCAAGTGCCGACGTAACCAAAGCGTCGCCTTGCTCGACTGTGCCTCCAGAGCAGAAAGCACGCGATGAAGCCCTTGCACAGATTGCACAGCTCAGTGCAACCACGCAATCAAGACAGGAGTCGCTGGCTGCGTTGGAGCGGCTTCTTGCAAAGACTCGTCGCCCTACCTCAATGATGCCTCCAAGCACGATGACCCGCGCAGAGCTCGGCGGGCGTCTGCAGTTGGCCTCGGATGTTTCTGCAGCCGAAACGGACAAGGAGGAAGCTCTGGACGCCAGCGAGCAGTCCTCTGCGGTGGATGCGCCTCCTGCGAGCAACCGTCTCTCCCGTGAGGGCGCTATCGTCAGAGGCCGGCCAAGTGCCGGGACCAAGGGCCCGCTGCCACCGCCTCCGTCGGCACTGTCTAGAACAGCTTCCAGTTCTAATCGCCCGGTCTCCTTTGTCAACCCGCGATCTTTCGCTGCGCCGATGCCGCGCGGACGTCTGCCAGCGATCACGGACGCGACTCGCCACTTCCCCCCATCAGCATCAAGCACAGGTCCCAGCGTCGCACCTTCATGGCTGTCGTACATCCCTTCAGAGGAAAGAGAGAGACTGCAGACCCCACTGGAGCCTCAGAGAGTCAATAGCGTCCCTGCTGCAAGAGCGCCTGGAAGCAGAGTCTCGGCCATGATCTCCAGATTTGAAGCACCTGCGATGCCACCCCAGGAGCAGCACCGCGGTCGGTCGCCGAGCTCGCCTACGAAGCAAAGTGCTCCTTTTTCGAGCGGTGGAGGTGTTTCCGGGTCCAGTTCGAATCTGAGCCACGTTGCTGAAGCCGAAAGCACTGGACATGTTGAAGAGAGAGCGGAGCCAGCTGTGTTTCGACGTTTTTCGCGCAATGAAAGAAGCGATGCCCCAGGCGACGAACGGATCGCGCAGAGACGACCGCCACCACCACCCCCATCCGTGCCGAGAAGGGTGGACACGAATCCATTCCGCCGGTTGGAGATGTGTGACCGCCCAACGAGTACCGGACCTGGGTTTACGCAGTCAGCATCGATGGAAGCACTGGCTGGGCAGATCGAGGAGGCCGCGACGGAATGGTCTACGGCATCTTTGCATGGCTCGGCTGACCAGCGGGAGGCCAATCAAGGAGCGTCCGGGAGTCGACTAGCAGTGCCTACTACTGATTTGACTTCGGAAACCACCTCAAGTGGTGGCAGTTCAAGCGCTTTGCCTCGCTCACCTCGCACTCAGGCATTGGACACCCTGACCGGACGACAACACGATGCTGGTGCGGTCACTCCCGCTGTATTGCCGCCCAAGTCGCCTCTCATTACACCCGAACAGATTCTAGCGGGCAGCAGCAGGAATGGACTTTCGGCCTCGATCGCCGCTGCTCAAGCTGCAGCATTTGCGCGTCACAATTCTCGCGAATCGCGCACCCACTCGGCGTCATCCAGCATGGACACAAGCATTCGTGAGACGGATACGCGTTCTCGCAACGACTGGCGAGAAGCAGACGGCGGGTGTGGGTCTGTCTCGCAAGGGTCGAGGCGGTTGGCGACTGTGCGTTGTTCTGTGAGGTCGAATCAGGGTTTGGGGATGAGTGGCGAAGTAGACTTTTCTCCAAGCAGAGGAATGCCTGTTCCACCTCCGCTGCCGACTCGACCCCGCGATCGCAACTGGAACAACTGCGTCGGCAACGGTTCAGAGACGACAAGAACGCGAGTGGAGACCTCGACGACCAACCCTCGACCTCCACCGAACGACGCAACCTCTGCATGCCCTCAATCCGACGCGTCTTGGAGCATGCGCGCACCGCAACGGGAAGCGTCGCTGGGAATCACCGACCTGGAACTGTTGGTGGCGCAACTCGAACGTTCCGGTTCGCACTTTGAATCGCTCTGTGCGATCGGCGAATTCCTGGGACCGGCCAAACCGACGGCGGCAACGGCGGAACAGCTGGCGTCGTTGTCGGTGGGGGTGGTTGAGTGCGAGTCGAGACGGGTGACGCGCGAGGGCAAGATCAAGCAGAAACTGAGCTGTGTTGGGGTTCGGGTGGACAAGTGTGCGATCTGTCTGGTGCAGTTTCGCGAGGCTCAGAGGGCGGTGATTCTCCCGTGTGGACATATTTTCCACGAACAGTGTACGGTTGATCTGTTGAAGCGCATCACGACGTGTCCGACATGTCGTGCACCGGCGGTTTAAAAGTGTCACCACCGAGAGACGACTGCAATCAAAAGGGGGGGGGGGGGGGTTCCCAAACGAGTTTGGGGCAACATGTCACATTTACTTTTGTGTGTGGGTGTATGTGTGTGTGCAAACAGGGTTTGGTGGACAAGTATGGGGGAGGTTTAGTTTTTGCCGAGGGTGGAGAGGGCGTGGTCGTTGAACCCGGACTGAGAAAGTTTGTTAGCATTGAGGAAGTGATCGTTGACACCGTCTTGACTGCTGGATCTGCTGAGTCTAGCCTTGAACCAAGTGTTTGCGTGTGGACTCTGCCTCCTCTTCGCCACACCCTCGCGCAGAATATCCAAAGCGTGCACTGTGGTATCCCAGTTGATGCAAGCATCGGTAATGGACTGGCCATACTTGAGCGCGGTGGGACCCTGAGCCGGAATCTTCTGGTGACCCTCGACCAAATTGCTCTCGATCATGACACCGAAAATGTTGCAAGCGTGTTGGTCGCCCACAGCGAGTTGGGAGGCGATGGAGCGAACCACGTTGATCTGGTTCTCGTGCTTCTTCTCCGAGTTACCGTGCGAACAGTCGATCATGATGCGTGCGGGGAGGTTGGCCGCGACGAGTTTGGACGACACGGCGGCAACGTGTTGGGGCGAGTAGTTGGGGCCGGTGTTGGCACCTCGAAGAATGACATGGCAAGCGTCGTTTCCGTTTGTCTCGACAATCGCCGAGATGCCCTGCTTGGTGACGGACAAGAAGACGTGTTCGGACGAAGCGGCCTTGATCGCATCGACGGCGATGGAAATGGAACCATCAGTTCCGTTCTTGAAGCCGATGGGCATGGACAAACCCGAACTCAACTCTCGATGAACTTGACTCTCGGTGGTCCTTGCACCGATGGCACCCCAAGAGATGAGGTCTGCGGTGTACTGTGGCGAGATAGTATCCAAAAACTCGGTTCCTGCTGGCAAGCCGAGATTGTTCACCTCGAGCAGGAAGCCACGCGCCAATCGAAGACCCTTGTTGATCTGGAAACTTCCGTTGAGGTTGGGATCGTTGATGAGACCCTTCCAGCCGACGGTAGTGCGGGGCTTTTCAAAGTAGACACGCATCACGATATGCAAGTCATCTCTCGCGCGGTTTGCATACTCTGCAAGCTTGTTGGCATACTCTAACCCGGAACGAACATCGTGGATGGAGCACGGACCAACAACGACAAGCAAACGGTCGTCTTCCTGCTTGACAATCTCCTCGGTAGCCCTTCGCGCCTCGGCGACGGTCTGCGCCGCCTGGAGGGAAAGCGGATATTCTTCGACGAGGATCTGGGGTGGGATGAGCGGCTTGATCGACTTGATGCGTCGGTCATCGAGCTCGTTGAGAGCGTCCTTGTATGTGAGCGAGGACATGCTGTGTTGCTGGTGTTGCTCACTCGAAGCTGACTCGAAGCTGAATCGGGTATTGAATGGGCGGTTGGTGGTGGTGGTGGTGGTGGTGGTGGTGGTGGGGGATGGTGGCGGGTGTGGCACTCACGAGCTGCAGCCAAATGCACGCACGCGGCCAAGCACTTGCACCAATCACGCTTCTTCCACATTCCGCGGTGTAGAACACACTACACAGCACAGTACACAGCACACTATACAACACACTATACAGCACACTATACAGCACAGCAGTATACCAGTACACTACACATTCATGATTTCATTCGAGTCATTCATCAACGCGCCTCGCTTCATTTCATATTCAAATCGACGCCCGATACATGCCATTTCCCCGATCGATGTATGAAGCTTCTCACGACACACTCCCCAGCGCTACCAACCAGCCACATCAAGGGCTATGCAGAGGTATTTGGCGAGATGGCCACGGCTGGCAAGCGTATACAGTACAGTGCTTGCTGCAAACGGTACGCATGGCATGGAGATGGAGATGGGGATGGAGATGGAGATGGGGATGGGGATGGGGATGGACCACGTTTGGAGAAAAGAATCGAAAAACATTTTGCATCGATTGGTGGTTTGGTGCGTGTGCACACTGTGCTGTGCTGCAGACTCATGACTTGGTTTCACGTTTGTGCTGCGCGATGTGCTGCGTGATGTGCTGCGTCGATTCGTGCAGCCGAGTCGGCGAGTGAGTGTGGGTTGCGCAGCCCAACGCGTCGGTGCGCGATGAAGCACCAGCAGAACAGCACCAACACGCACCAACACGCACCAACAGCAGCCGCAACAGCAGCAGCCGCACAATGTCGATGCAATAAAAGCAAATTGGTTTTGGGCTCCCCCTCGTCGATGCCTTCCCTTTTCCCCCTCTCCCCCTCTCACTCCCGTCGTCGTTCTACCCCGTCCATTCCCGTCTCCCGTTGATTTTTCTTTTTTCTTTTTTCTTTTTTCTTTTTCTTTTTTTTCTTTTTTTTTTCTCTGGGAGGGGGAGACGCGCTCTAACATCCTTTTTCCGTCTCCAAAATTCCTCACTCACCCACCCACACCCACACCCACACCCACACACCCACACACACACACACACACCCTCTCTCCTCGATAATGTCGGACGACGAGCGCATCGCCTCGGGCGCTGGCGACGACGAGCTGTCGCTGCCCAAGGCAACCGTGCAGAAACTCATCTCGGAACTCCTCCCCAAGGACGTGAGCTGCTCCAAGGATACACGCGATCTGCTCATCGAGTGCTGTGTCGAGTTCATCCACCTTCTCTCCTCGGAGGCCAACGAGGTGTGCGAGAAGGATTCCAAGAAAACCATCGCCCCCGAACACGTGCTCAAGGCCCTCGACGATCTCGGCTTCCCGGCGTTCATCCAAGACGCAAAAAGCGTGCTCTCCGAACACAAGGCCGCACAGAAGGACCGGGAGAGGAAGACCACAAGAATGGAACAGAGTGGCTTGAGCGAGGAGGAGCTTCAGAGACAGCAGGAGCTCCTCTTTGCTGCAAGCAAGGCCAGATTCGACGCTTCCAATTGAGTGCCCTCCCTGGCTGCTTCACTCCTCATTTTGTCGTTATATAGCTTCCCACATGCACAAGCGTCTCTTGTACTTTTACCAACCAACCACCCATCATCTCCCCGCTCCAACCGTCGCGATGCCAACTCGATGGGTTTGTTTGGTTCGCCACAACTGGAAACACGTTTTGTTGAGATTGTAGAGCGAGCGCTGCATACATGCAAACTGGTCCGCCTCGAGTGGCCGGCGACGTTAGAGCTTGCTCTTGATCTTGCTCTTGAGCTTGCTCTTGAGCTCGGCAGCACGCACCGACTCTGGACCTCGCGGGTACAGGGCGACGTCGGTCTGTTTCCACCAAGGCCACAAGCCAAACCGTTCGAGATGCTTGATCGTTCCTCGGAACTGTGGCTTTCTCTTTTCGAGGAAGCTCTTTGCTCCTTCCACTCCGTCGAGTCGTGAGGTTTCCCAGATTCCCTGCGATTCGAGCAGGTGTGCGTCTTCGGGCGAATCCACCTGTCGCCAGATTTGAGCCTTGCACAGCGCCATCGACACCGAGCTGTTCTGTGCGAGCTTCTTGGCAAGTGCCAATGATTCGTCCAGCACCTTTTCCTGCGGCAGCGGTGCTCGGGTCCAGAGAGCCATGTAGCTTTCGTCGTTGGGGGAACGTACATCACCGGTGAGGATCATGTCCATAGCCTTGCTCACACCAACCAGACGCGGCAGCAAGTACGACGAACACGCCTCCATCGCAATCCCCCTCTGCACAAACGGAATGGCCACCTTTGCATTCTGCGCAATCAGGCGGAAATCGCAACTCAACGTCATAGTCACGCCAATCCCAATCGCATTCCCATTTATCGCCGCAATCGACGGCTTGCTACACCGCAGAATCGCCAACGCCACCTGTCCACCCCCATCCCTATGAGCGTTTGCATACTCCGAAATCGCGCCAAACCCCTGCTCCAGATACGCACCCGCACAAAACACATTGCCCGCACCCGTAATCACCACCACCTTGACGCGCTCATCCGCATCGAACAGTTCAAACGCAAACACGATCGAGTACGACATGGCACCCGTAAACGTATTGTAGTGCGATGCGCGATCGAGCGTCACGATCGCAATCCCATCGGGTCGAAGCTCCACCTTGATGTCTTGCCACGCATACGCGGCGTAGTCGAAGCTCGCCACGTCCACGTCGCTCACGCGAGGATGCGGGTTGATGGGCGTCCACATTGTGTTCCAAACGTATGGGTTCGGTCGAGGCAGGAACGGTGTGTGGATGCAAACGTAGATGGGAAGCAAGAGAGTGGGAGAGAGTTGTGCGCGAACAAGTTGCGTGGCTTGTTGCGTGGCATGTTGCGTGGCTTGTGGCTGTCAAATATGAATAACCACAAACCACAACCGGCTCACCGGGCCACCAGCTTTGCCGAATGGCGAATCACGAATTGGTGTCGAATTGTTCGAATTGTTCGAATTGTTGGTTTGGAACGATGTAACAGAGGCGAAATGCTCGCGTCGACACACGCGTAGAGCACCTCGCTTCGGCGTCAGCGTTGTGCGTGACTCGCACCTCCTGGCAGTCCAACACTTGGACCCACGTCGCCAAGAAGGCGAAGAAGGCGAAGAAGGCGAAGCGGCAAAAGCGTATCCAAAAGCACAGCGCTCAAGACAAACAGCGCTTGGACACCCACCACGGATCCCCTTTGTGCAAGCTAGACAAGCTCGTACCGTCAAGTCGCATCCAACGGTTCGCGTGCCACTCCAAGTTGAAATCGGATTGGCTCGAAATACAAAACTGCAAACACTCGACTGCGTTTGGGCGCAAACAGTTTGAAGCGAGTCGAGTGCAACCAACACTTTGGCACACGCAACCACACGCAACCACACGCAGTCACACGCAGTCACACGCAGTCACACGCAGTCACACGCAGTCACACGCAGTCACACACAATCCACAGTCACACACTTCACACAGTCACACAGTCACGAGTCGTACGCAGCAAACAGCAAACAGCACACCATGCGTGATTCGTGATTGCCACCCTCTCGCCCTCGCGCCCTCTCGCCCTCGCTCTGCCTTCCTTCTCTTCCTTCATCTCGATCTGCACACCCGCCATCGCCACCCACCACCTTCATCTCCTGCGCACCAGCCACGCTCTACACTCCGTTTGCGCTTCTTTCATTCGTGCTCCTCCCACAGAAGCCTCGATCTGCGTTTCCATCAACATCATCACCACCTCCTCTGCTTCAAGCTTTCCACACCCTACATCCAGCCCTAGCTCCAACGCTCGCTCATTCATTGCGCTCAAACCCCCAATCATAGAGCCCCTCTCGCCGCATCTCTCCAGCCACAACATCCATCCATCCATCCATCTCATCTCGCTACACATCTGCCGCGCTCCATCGTCCACCCCCAGCTTTCCCTGGCTCCTTGGCCATGTCGCGAACGCGAGACCCAAGCGGCGCCTCCACCCCCTCCATCCCCAACACCACATCCGTACAGGTTGCCGTCCGAATCCGTCCCCTCACAACCGCTGACCAGAGCAACATTCCCCCAAGATGGCAAAAGACCGTGCTGACTGCCTCTTCCTCAAGCAGCGTCACCGTAGATCCTGGCTCTTCACCCCCCTCCGGCCCCGCAGCCGCCGCCGCCTCTTCCTCCGCACTCTCTCGCGATAAGCGCCACGCTTTCAGCTTCGACCGTGTCTTTTCTCCCGCCGATGGCCAGCCCCAAATATTCACCGTCGCAGAACCCTTGATCCACCGTTTCATCCAAGGCTACAACGTCACCATCCTCGCCTACGGACAGACCTCGAGTGGCAAGTCGTATACCATGGGCACATCCGCTACCGACGATGTCGACTACGAGGGTCTCGTCAATGGAAGCGCCCCCGATCCTCAGATGGGCATCATCCCCCGTGCCGTCGCTCGCATCTTCTCCACCCTCCGCCACAACAAGTCTTCTTCCACTCAGCACAGCGCAAAGGTCAGCTTTATCGAAATCTACAACGAGGACCTCATAGATCTGCTCGGCGACGCCGTCGACGGCGATTCACGACCCCACGTCCAGATTCGCGAGGGCAAGAATGGCCAAATCATCTGGAGCGGCTTGCGCGAGGTCAAGGTGTCCAACGTCGCACACGTCATGAACCTTCTCCTCCAGGGTAGCTCTGTCCGCAGGACCAACGAGACCGACATGAACGCCCAATCTTCTCGATCCCACGCCATCTTCTCCATCACCCTCACCCAAAACAAGTGGGTCGGTTCCAGCCCGCCTCCCAACGCTACTCCTCCCTCCAGTTTCAGCGGAAGATCCACGCCCGCTGGACGAGTCTCGAGTCTGTCCAGAGCCTCGTGCATCCCCATAGCTGGGCGCGTCGCATCGCCTTCGTTCGGCCGCAGGACCCCAAGCGGTATCCCTGCCTTGGGCACACGCACTTCGTCCTCCTCCAGCCTTCGACCAGCCAGCGCATTTGGCGACGCCCCCGATGATCCCGCTGCGTCCGTCGACGGCGAGTGGGTCACCGTCTCGAGCAAATTCCACTTTGTCGATCTCGCCGGCTCCGAGCGTCTCAAGCGCACCGCTGCCCAAGGCGAGCGTGCCAAGGAGGGCATCTCGATCAACTCTGGTCTCCATGCTCTCGGCAATGTCATTTCCGCTCTCGGCGATCCTGCCAAAGCCAGACGTGCCACCCACGTTCCCTATCGTGATAGCAAGCTCACTCGACTCCTCCAGGACAGTCTCGGCGGCAACGCCCACACGCTCATGATCGCCTGTGTCTCGCCCACCGAGTACAACGTCAGCGAAACCGTAAACACGCTTCAGTACGCCAACCGCGCCCGCAACATCAAGAACAAGGCCGAGCTCAACGAGGTCGAGGTGGGCTGGGACGACGTCGACTATCTCCAGACTCTCGTACACCGTCTGCGCAAGGAGCTCAGCATCATCAAGGGCTCCGCTAAGGGTGCCGTCGATCTCGACGATCCGCACGACAAGGATGTCACTCGCACAACCCAACGCGAAATCCTTGCGTGGCAGGACAAGTACGCCTCGCTCAGCCAAAAGCACTCCCAGCTCACCGCCCAAGTCACACAGCTTCGCGCCCAGCTCGACCCTTCCAAACAGAACGCCAACGAGCACGACTTTTTCCGTGCCGCCGAACCCATCATTGTCGAGTACGAAAAGTCCATCGACGCTCTCGAAGGCCAGCTCAACCTCACCAAAGCCGCGCTCGCCTATGTCGAGGACATTGCCAACGAACGCGAGGCCCAGATCGAGCAGCAGAGCAGCCAGCTCGAAATCATCGGCGCAGAACTCGAACAAAAGGAGTCCTCCCTCGCCGAGTTGCAATCCCGTCTCAACAAGCTCCAGGAGCGCGAGTCGTCTTCCGAGGTGTATGCGCGCGAGCTCGAGGCGCGACTCGAAGCCGTCGGTTCGCGCGGCGACACCGACTCCGCCGTCCTCGTCGAATTGCAAAAGGAGACTGCCCGGCTCAAGGAGGTCGAATCTTCCTCCGAGCAGTACATTCGCGACTTGGAGGCCAAGCTGGCTTCCTCCGAAGAGTCGACTGCCAGCCTCGCTCAAAACGTCACTCACATGGAGGAGACTCTCCAGAAGCGCGACGAGGACTACCGCAACCTGCTGTCCCGCTTCGAGCTGCTCGACAGTGGCAACGAGACCCGCGCCATTGCTGCCGAGTTGGAAGCAAAGAACGCCGAGGTGAACAAGCTCGAATCTCGTTTGGCCGATGCGACCGCCAAGCATCACACGCTTGCGTCACAATTCGACAGCCTTACGGTCCAGCATGAGCAGCTCTCCAAACAAAGCCAGCGGCATGAACAGGAGAAGGAGTCGCTTTCGCAGCAGATCAAGGAGCTCCAGGTGGCTGCTGCCGCCGCCGCCGCCGCCGCCGCCGCTGCTGCTGCTGCAAAGTCAGGCAGTGACGACGACGAGCAAGCGGAGCAAAAAACTGCGAGCGACGGGGCGGCTCAGCTCAGCGAAACCGATAGCAGCGCATCAGTAAAGGAGCTTGAACAGCGCCTCCATACCTTGCAGGAGCAGATGCGTGCCGTTCAAGACTCCGAGTCTAGCATCCGCGCCGAACTCGAAGCGACCAAGCAAAAATACAAGGAGTCGCTCTCCGAGATCAACGACCTCAATTCGCAGCTCACCCAGATGAATCTGCACGGCGGCAGGTTGCCTCCACACCTCGAGCCCGACTCGTTTGAGCTCGACAAGGACTCTGGCGACGACGAACATGTCGAGGTGCTTGACTCGCAAGCAGACGAGAACCGGTCGCCACAGACGCCGGCGCGTGCTGGCACCCACCAGCAGCGCGGACCCGCCAATCGTCGTCCCGGCAGTCTTCTGATTGACACCACCAACCGACGCACGCCGAGTCCGTCCAGCCGTCTCACCCGTCGTTCCTCGGGTTCTTTTTTAGGCTACAACAAGAGCGACGCGCCCAGATCTGCGGGCATATCGCCGCTCGCTCACGGTCGTGTTCGATCGATCTCACAATCTTCTTCGCTGGACTTTGCCTCGGCGTTGCCGTCGCAGCTCTCACACACCAGGGGGCCAAGGCCGCTCTCGTTGACTGGCTCCGTACCGCCCTCGCCCACGCTCAAGCCATTCGAGCCCGATTCGCCCGCGAACTATGAACGCAAGGTGGCGTCGCTCGAGAAGGAGACCATGCGTCTGCAAGAGGCACTCAAGGACCGCGATGACGAGATCCAGGTGCTCGAGACCACGTTGCGAAGCAGAAGACAGTCGGTGGTCGTATCTGCATCCGAGTCGGCGTCGAACGCGGAGCACGATGCTGCGTCGGACAATGCAGCAACACGTGCAGATGAAGGCGACCAGATGCTGCTCCCTCCCGCGCACATTCCTGCGAGCAGAGCATCGACCCCTGCGACACAGAAGGAGCTGGAAGCCATTCGACGTGTGATGGCGGACATTGCGCCTGGTGGTGCAGCCACCGAATCGAATCACACCCACATGCTCGACGATCTGATGCGATCCATGGCCCGCAAGGAGACGCAGCATCGCGAGACGCTCGAAAGTCTGTCGGCCGAACTCGTCTCGCTCCGAAAGCAGAACGAGACGCTCGAAACGCTGTCCAAGAACCAGGTGGCAAACATGTCGCTCGAGATTGAGGAGCTGCGTGCCCAGCTTGCCGCCAAACCAGCGACAAGCGCGCGTGTTCTCGAATCCAGCTCGAGCCGCAGCCTTGCGGATGAGCTCAATGATGCTTCAGTCGCCGAGCACAACCAAGCCAATGCCACCGCGCAAGCCGACGTGGAACGTCTCAAGGAGGAGCATGCCAGCCGGGATGTCGAGGCGAAGCAAGCGCTGGAAGCTACGAAGAAGGAACACGATGCCGAGCTCAAAGCTTTGCGAGACAGTCACTCCAAGGGGCTGCAAGAACTCCGGATGGAACTCGAGGCGCAACATCTCTCGGCATTGTCGGTTGCTGTGAGTGAAGCCGAAACAGCCGCAGCAGCCAAGCATGGCGCAAAGCTGAAGGAAGTGCAAGAGCAGCATTCCGGTTCGGCGGCACAGATGGAGGAGCAGCTCGCGACGCTCGAGTCGGAGCACGCCAAGGCGTTGGATGCGGTCAAAACGGAGCATGCGGCCAAGCTGGAACGCACGCTTCTGGATCTGCAGATTGTGAGCAGTGACCGGGACGAGACGCGACAGGCGTACGAGGCGCTGTACTCGAAGCACCAGGATTTGCTGGCGCGGATGGACGTTGACCCACACGAGGTGGAAACGCTGCGCGCCGAGTTGAACGATACGAGCGATGCGTTGGTGACGCTCGAAGCTGCGCTGACCGAGGTGCAGGAGGAGCGGGATCAGTTGCTGATCGAGATGGAGACGGTGCGGCAAGAGTCGGAGCTGCAGCAGGACACGGTGTCGACGTCGAATGGCAGCGCGGTGAACGGTGCGGGAATGGCCAGCGCGGCGGATGCGGCGCTGAAGCGAGAGCTCGAGTCGCACAAGTCGGTTCTGTCCAAGACGAGGGCGGATATGAGCAAGCTCAAGGCGGAGCTGCAGGCGGCACGCGACGAATGCAGTCGGCACGAGCAGTGGGTGAAGGAACTGCAGCTGAAACTGGCGACGTCCGAGACGAGATCTGTGCGCTCGAACGGCAGCAGCAGTTTCGGACATCAAAGCCAAAGCGAGCACGACGCCGCAGCAGCAGCCACCACGCTCAGCAACGGAGCGCGCTCTCCGATCAACGGCCGCCGAGCGTCGGACTACGAGCCCAACGCGCTTGATCTGCGAAACCACCGTCCGAGCTTGGGAGCAGTCAAGCCCCCACCGCCAACGCCTCCGCCGAACATGCCGCCCCCGCCGACGCCTACCGGAGCAGTATCGCGTGCAGGAGTGCGCACCTCGACATCGTCTGCAGTGACGCGTCCCGAATCACCGGCAACGGGAGGATTGGGATTGGAGACTCGCTCGTCGTCGATGACATCGGTGCATTCGCCCGCGGGCCACATGGTGGGCAACGGGATGGGACCAGACGTAAAACTAACACGTCTTCTATGCGAACAAGCGGAAGAAATCAAGAACCTCGCCAAGCAACTCAACCACTGCGAAGCGGACCTACAAGCCAACATCGACCTGGTCGCCACACTCGAAGCGGCACTCAACGACAGCGAGCGAAACCTGCGTAAGAGCCGTGTGCAACTCGCCGAAGTGACGCGCGAAAGGGAAAGGTATCTCGCCGAAGCCAACGCGATGCGTGCGCAGCTCAACACGGCGCAATCCGAGGTGGAAAACGTGCGCAACAGCGTACTGATCGAAAAGCAGGGGTACGAGAGTAAGATCGAGGAGGAGAGACAGGCGAAGGAGAGGGCGAGGAAGGCGTTGGAGACGAGGCTGGAGGAGGTGAGCAAGCGCAAGAGCAACAAGCTGTTCTGCCTGTGAGCCGCGCAGCTCGGTGGGATGTGGTTTGGATGGGGTCGACACTATTGTTTTTGTTTTTTGTTTTTTGTTTTTTGTTTTTTGTTATTTGCTTTTGGTTGTCATGGGTTCCTTTCGGTTGCTGTCGAGGTACAGGACAGTCGATGCTTGATCTAGTGTACATCATATCCACCGATTCCACGTCTGTCGAAGGGGGTGGAACCGAGAGGAGCAGAGTGTGAGCGAGAGGGTGAGTTGGGAGTGGGTGTGTTAGATTGGAGGGGCGAGGTGGGTGGATGAGGCGCCATGCAGTTTGTGCGGTTGGAAAGCCCCTGAAAGTGTCGATCGAGCGTGCTGGCAAGTGCTGGTTTGGAATGCACTGCCAACAGCGACAGCACAGCACAGCACAGCACAGCACAGCTTTTGCTCAGCTTTTGCTCAGCTTTTGCTCAGCATTTGGTCGCATTTTATTTGCTACGAAATCGATTCGATCCAAAGCGGACGCATCCAAAGCATATTCATGATCCCTTGCCCACAGCCTCTCTCTCTCTCTCTCTCTCTCTCTCTCTCTATGATTTCGAGCTGGTGGTTGCATGCTGCATGCTGCATACTGCTCGCTGCTCGCTGCTCGCTGAAAATGAAATCAGCGTGCTCTGTCGCCAGAAGCGGCAGCCGGAAAAGACGAGCAAACGTGTGGGTCGAGGGGCGCGTGGGTGAATGATGAATGAATCGCTTCTCCACAACTCGCCACGCTCTCTCCACTCTCTCTCCACTCTCTCGCCACTCTCTCGCCACTCTCTCGCCACTCTCTCGCCACTCTCTCGCCATCGCCTCGCTTTGCTTCCTCGCCATCACCATCATCCTCCCCACTCTCCTTTTTCCATTCCTCGGTTCAAACCGCTTCCACTCCTCCTCCACCCTCACCTCGGCTAGTCAAGCTACACCAACTCTCTGCTCTCTGCTCTCCAGCTTGCCCAACCCCTTCCGCGCTCCCTTTTTCCCACCATGCCAGCCAAACGAGGTGGCGGTGGAGGCTACGACATCGGGTAAGTGTGCAGTCCCATCATCCGCCTGCTTCCAAACAGACGCTCCCAAAAATCACAATAAAATAAAATAAAAAGTGGCTGAAACTCATCTCCTTTTGTCTTTCATCATCGTCAACGCCCCCACAGCCTCATCTTTGCCCACAAGATCCTCACCCTCCTCTTCTTCCTCAGCACCGTCGGATGGATCGTCGCTTTCATCGGCCAGTGTGCCGCTGAAGCCGGCGCAGGTGGTCGCCAGGGCGTGCTCTGGTTCGCCATCTTCCTCCAGATCTTCCTCATCGTCGCCAAATACCTCTGCGTCATGTCCGACTCGCTCGCCATGGCGCATCTCCAGCTCACCACCTTTACCGCCATCGCTCTCGTGTTTTCCGTCATCGGCGTCAACTCGGGCATCTACTCCAACAACTCCGCCGAGGAGGCTGTGGCTGCCGGTTGGTTCTTGATCACGCTCACCAACATTGTTTGGCTCTTCTTCCTCACCACCGACGACGATTCGCCCTTCTATTCCATCGTCAACATTGCCAACCATGGCATCACCCCTCCTGCCGCACGCGCAAGTGGCAGGTACAGTGGCGCTGGTGCGCGTGCCCAGTCCATGAGGATGGCCGGTGGCGCCGCTGCCAGTGCCGGCTTGCGCGCAGGCTACGGCGTCGCCAACCCAAGCGCGTATTCGGGTGGCTTCCAGCCCGGTGCTGGATACCAACCCGCCTACGCCAACAGCCCCTCCGCTGCCGACATCACCACTCCCAACGCAACCGGTCTTGGCGCTCCCAAACTCTCGTCCGCCTCCATCCGCAGCCGCAGTGCTGCTGACGCCGCCGCAGCTGGCCTCAGCCAAGACGCACCCAGCGTCGCCTCCCACGGTGCCCCCACCAGTCCAGCCCAACCCGGCCAGAAGAGCTCCGAGCTCCCAGACTACGGCTACAAGGCGCGTGCGCTCTACGCGTACCAGGCCAACACCGACGACCCCACCGAGATCAGCTTTGCAAAGGGCGAGGTGCTCGACATTGTCGACAACTCGGGCAAATGGTGGCAGGCCAGAAAGTCCAACGGAGAAACCGGCATCGTCCCCAGCAACTACATGCAGCTTCTCTAAACCCCTTGCTTTTCTTCCAGTCGTCCGTTCAACCCAGGTTCGTCGATACCCTCCCCACCCCCCTCCTCCTTTTCTTTCCTTTCCCCGTCGTCTCTCGAGTTGGGCTTCTGCCCTGCCCCTTTTGTGCTTGGCTTGATCGCGTCGAGCATGGCGCATGGCGCAACTTGGCCGAGGTCGTGCGATTCTTTCCGGATTCTCATCACTTGACACTCTCGTTTACGCCCTCTTCAAAACACAGATGCACGCGCGTTGGCTGGATGCGAAGTTGTAGTCTATACTTTTCGACCCACTTTCGTTTCGTTTCGTTTCTTTTTTTTCTTTTTTTCTTTTTTTTGTTTCTGGTTCCACCTTCTTTTGTGCTTCGTCCTCTTCTGTTGGCTTTCGTTTGTGAAATGCAGTCCACATGTGTATTGCGTTGGTGCGGGGGGTTTGTGTGTGGGATGGGGTGGTGGCGGGCGCGAGATGAAGGTGGGGGGGTTTGTGCGGGTTATCGTGCGAGAAAAAGTGGAATGTGTTTTGGTTTGGTTTTTCGGAAGTCGGGCAGAGATTCGCGCTGTACTGCACATACAAGACATGCTTCCAACCACTCACTCTCTTCTCCGCTTGCCCACCATCTCACCCCACCACCATCAACACCCGCCCATTCGCTTCGTCATGTCATACCTAAAGCAATTCACAAAAATCCTTCGAGGCTCCCTCTCCACCACCCCCACCCCCACCCCCACCGGTCCAACCTCCGCATTCCACCTCCCCATCCGAAAACTCGTGGTGCGATACAACCAACACAACCCCTCCTCCTCCGGAACGCGCGCCTTCCTCCTCTCGCCCAGATTCGCCTCCCTCTCCCAATCATATCCCACAATCGAATTCGTCGTCGACCATGTCGGCAGCAATAAACATCCGTTGGTCACTGGCTTCTATGCGGGCAGTAGGAGGAAGGATGTTGGTTTGGCGAATTTGGATCAGAATCAGGTCGAGGCCAAGTTGAGGTTGGTTGTCGAGTCGAGTGGGAATAGGGTGGTTGCGTTGAAGAGGAAACCCGTGGTTAGTAGGGCCGAGAGTGCGAGGGGTGTTTGGAGTCAGTTGCACGATAGGAAAATCAATGTTTAACCCAACACAACCCAACCCCCACAGTATCGTCTTCGCTGGTGTATCAACATTTCCGATATACAATCCCACTCGGAACACTGGAAACAACAAACCGCTCGAGCCAAAACAGACAACCCCCCTTTTCCAAGCATACTTCAAGTTCAACCCAAGCCGTTTGCGAGCTTGGCATGTCTACCAGCCCCCCATCCTATGTCACTTGGAATCCGGTTCAATTGCAGTCTTGTTGTGTGCGTGCAGGTCTGGATACAGTCGAGTGTGTGCGTGCGTGAAGCATTCTATTCAACCCAATACCGGCTCAACCAGATTGGTGAAAGGAGTGAGAAACCGTCACGAATGTCGGGCGTAAACACGCAAGCAAGCCAGTGCGTCGCCAAGCATGCGTTGCAGCTCACACACAAACCCAAACCAACCGCACATTCTCACTGCTGACCAAACTTGATCTTGCCCTGCTTGGCAGGCCGGAACAGCGAGGTGGTGTGTTGGATCCTGGTTTTGATGCGGTTCAACAAAGAACCACCCCTGCCGAATGCTCGATTCGCTCTCATACTCGACAAACGCAAATGGTGTTGAAGGTTGGGCGAATGTCTTGGAGATAGGATCGCCCATAGTTGGAAGCCTTCTGCTAGCTCCACGTTTGGTTGCGCCCTCGGAGATGGTTCTTCCGGCTCGGCAATATGACTAGCCCCAACCACCCCCGCCTCCTACACCGCCTATTTCAGCAAGAATCCTTTTGGTTTGCACAGTTGGACACATGGGGAGAGCGTGCGACTTACTAGGTTATGCGTGTCTTTCGAAGACGATCCAAATTCCCATTCGCTTGTATGAACAATGTCATGCCAACTCTCCTCGACAATCTCTCCGCCTTCAAAAGGCACACCGACTACGCCGCAAATCGCCACGGAAAGTAGGACCAGTCGATAAGCCAGCATCTCGTCAATCCACTTCTAATCCCCCCCCAGCTATTGTGCAGGTTGGCTTTCCAAGCTTTATATCGTTTCCCCATCCTTGCAATGCTACTCGCCCCCTGCCAAGAACAAGACACGCACACTCACTCATGAACAAAACGGTTCATCACCAAAAGCCTAACCAAAACCCTACCCTACCCCACCCCCAAACCATGAACCTGAGTCTGAGTCTGAGTCTGAGTCTGAGGCTAAGGCTGAGGCTGAGGCTGAGGCCGAGGCCGAGGCTACTCACTTCATCACCACACACACCAACACAGTTCCGTCGGAATATACTGGTTGAACACCCTTTTTTCCTTCATTCATTCACACACATGCATCTCTACCAATCTACAAATACAATCCGCTCCAACCAACACCACACTGTGAAAAGGAAAAGCGCGCCGGGTAACAGCGTTGAGCTGCAACCGCACCCACGAGTCCATTCCAACGGTTGAGTCTATCGAGCGACGGTTTGAGAGTAATCGTACTTGCTGAAAAAGCGCTCGGAATCGGTTGTTTCGCTCACGTGGTTGGCGCCTCGTTTCCTCCCACGTTTGGCCTCCTCGTGCGCACGCACCAGCTTATCGTCGCGAAGCCACGCCAGCGATACATTGAGCAACGGCGACAGATCGCGCTCGGTATCCGCAGCGTTCGTGTACGGGAGCGCGGCTGAATCGGCGGGGTTGGTGGCGGGCCAGTCGATGGGCAGTGTGGTGGTTGTGGTGCCGAGTCTCATGTGCGCGAGATGGGTGGGGAAGCTCTGAAGACCGTCGAAGATATGTGTGGCGTAAATGATGGTCGCTCCGCGTTGTTCGGTCTCGAGCTGCAGGAAGTCCAACAGATCGGCGCGCACTTGGACGTCCAGATCGACGGTCACCTCGTCGAGCAAGAGCAGATCCCACGGCTCCATCAACCCCATACACAACTGCACCCTGCGTCGCTCCCCATCCGAAATCGCATGCATATGCCAGGTAAGATCGACATCGAGAATGTCCAACAACCGATCGCGACGCTGCTTGTGGCGATATCCGCCAACCGAGTCGAGGAAGGTAGACACGACAATGTCGGACCGGACCACCGGGTTCATCGCCCACTCGGTACCCAGATACGTAACGCCCTCGGGAGAATCGCGGAACACGTCCTTGCCGAAAACGCGCACGTTGGAATCGCACAGCTTCTTGCCCGCCAACAGCCGCAACAGCGTCGATTTGCCCGCCCCATTCGCTCCGATGAGCAGACACCGAGAACCTCGCTTGAGATGCAGGTTGCAGTGTTCGAGCGACGGCGCAATGTCCGGGTTGAAGCTAAACGTGAGATCGGACACCTCCACCGCAAGATGCTCGCCCTCGGCAAGCTCGAGAGACTTGGCGGCCGCATTGTCGACGACGCCATTCTGAGGCGTGCTTGCTACCTCGTGAGGCTTGTTCCAATCCCAGTAACCGGAGCCGTTCTTGGCAAGCTCGTCTGCAAGTCGCAGCACCTCGGCAAGCACAGCATCACCGCACGAAGCAACGTCGGAGACACTGCAATCGACAAAGCTGATCAACTGCTTTCCCGCCTCGGAAATGAACCCGTCCTGCACCGCCAAATCAACCATCTGCTTGAGGGGCGTATAGAACCCATTCACATTCAACAACACCATGGGCTTGCGATGAATCCCAAGCTGCGTCCAAGTAACCATCTCCATCACCTCCTCGAACGTGCCATATCCGCCCGGAAGCCCGATAAACCCGAGATCGCTCTCCGCAGCCATCCTCTGCTTCCTCTCATGCATCGACTGAACCACCACCGTCTGCACATGTCCGCGGGCAACAGCCGGATGGAGCAGCGTCGGCCCACTCCCCTCCCTGGAAACAACCGTAACACCCCCAAGCTTCTGCCCGGGATGACCGGAAGGAACAGTGGCAGCCATGACTTGAGGAATCACGCCAAGCACATTCCCACCCGCCTCGGCCACGGCTTGAGAAACGCCGCTCATACACCCGCGCGATCCACCGCCATACACGAGCCGATACGCATGCGCCGCAATCGCACGACCAACACTCGCAGCCGCGGCCATGTATTCGGGCTTGGTGCCCGGCGAAGAGCCGCAAAACACACAGATCGAGTTGGTATACCCAACCATGTCCAACCCGCACTGTAGAGGTTAGGGGTGGGGGGATATCGAAGGCGGAAGGCGGGAAGCGGGAAGCGGGAAGCGAAAAGAAGAAGAGAGATCCAAACGAGCAGGTGTTCGGTGCAAAACGATGATGGTGGTAGCAAGCCAAGCAAGCAAGGCGCGATGATGGATTTGGGTGAGTATGTATGTGACAGCACGTGACTGTGACTCAGCCAGCTGATTGTTAGACCGACAACCCCAACATGGCTAGCTGCGTCGGCATTCAGAGCGGCGTCTTGGCCGGATGGCGCTTTATATATACAGTAGACACAGCTTATATATATATATATATATTATATATATATACACATGCAAGCATCAGCACCTCCATCCCCCCACCCAGCGCTGCTTCGAGATGGTGCAAGCCTGCCTGCTCAACCTCGATGCTGCGTCGCGTCTGCGTGCCCGTGGATACGACCCCGAATGCGTGGTGGAGCAATACCGCAACGAGGGATACGTCATCATCGATGGCATGCTCTCGTCTGATCGTGCATCGCCCCTGCATCTCGACTCGCTCCGCCGATGCGCCGAAACAGCGGCGCAGCTCACACGCGATGGACGCTGGCCACACCGTCGTGTGGTGGGCAACGCGTTTCCTCCGTTCACAAACCACAACGCCGATAGCTGGGGCGTGCAACACATCATGAACCCCCAACTGGACTCGCTCTGCCCGGCTTCCGAATCGCTCGCAAGCACGTTCCAGCAATTGTATGCAAGTGCGGTGCTGCTCGATGTGGCGTCGCTGTTGATGGGTGTGCAGGTGCACGAGATGCAGATGGAACTGTTCAACCTTCTCATCAATCCTTCCTCGCACAGTTTCGCGCTTGGCTGGCATCGCGACGACATCAAACACGACGTCTCGGTCTCGGAAGAAGAGTGTCGTCTAGCCACCCCCACATACGGCGTGCAGTTCAACACGGCGCTCTACGACGACAACTGTCTCTTGATCGTCCCCACCACGCACCGTCGCACGCGCAACGCTGCCGAAATCGTCGCCAACAACGCCAAACCACCCGCTGCCACCTTGATCACCACCAACTCTGCATGCCAACGCCAACAACCCGAATCGTTTTCCCCCGACGGAACATGGATCGGCGTAGACCCACCAAACACACTGCGGGTCCACCTCAAACCTGGCGAAACCGCATTCTATTCACAACGCATCCTGCATCGCGCAAGCTATCTGCCACATGTGAAGCGCGCTACTCTGCACGGTTGTTTTGGAGACGCTTCGCAAGGCGGTAGGGGCGCACACGAGAGAGCGCGCAATGTTTTGCAGCATGGTGTAGAGTGGATGCGCGATGCGCAGTTTGGTGATGGTTTGCCCGAGTGTTTGAAGCCTAGTAAGTTTTCGGTTTCGGTTTCGTTTTCGTCTTGGTCTTCGTCCTTGTTGGTGTCGATGGTGTGGAGCAAGTGTTGCTGACTGGGTGTGTGTTTGGTTGGTTTGACTCGAGGTAGTGTGGGCGAATCTGTTGCGGATGGATGCTGCGTATGCGGATAGGCAGCTTGGATTCTCTCTGGATAATGATTAGAGCCGGGTTGTGGTGCAGAGATGTGTGTATGTGGTGTGTGTGGTGTGTGTGGTGTGTGTGGTGTGTGTGTGGGATGGTGGTGTGAGCACGAGAAGCCTGATTTGAGCGTCACACTCGCACACACCTCACTACCATCCCAACCTCCATGCTTGCAACTCGCATGTTTTGGTCTGCTTCCGCCACCCTCGTCATCCTACGCTCCAATCCTCAACAATGAGCCAATGTCCACTCGGCTTCAAAGGCACCCCGCCACCAGCACATCCCAAGATCGCCCGTGTCCAAAACACCTCGCCAGGCACATCTGAACCCCCCGGCTGGAATCCGTGGCTGCTGCTCGCACTCGACGCGCTGTTCATCCTAGCTGCCATCTACATCGCAACAAACGGCCTTCCAACATCCATCTCCGATCTGCTCAAGTCGGCATTGCGCACAAACCAACCCAAGCCCGATGCAAAAGAGAAGACAGAGTAGTCTCGCCTCGCTACCCGTGTACGCCAGCCCGACGCCTTTCCATGCACTTGGCTGCACTTGGCTGTACTTGGCTGCACTTGGCTGCACTGCACTGCACTGCACTGCACTGCACTGTACAAGTATGCTTCTCGCCGTCACCTCGGTACAATGCCATCCGTGATCGCATGCGGACGAATGGAAGCGCAGCGATGGATGTGCCCCAATCGGGATGCATCGGGTGCCGATCGAGCGGTCGACGTGGCAGATGCGTGTCGAATTCGCCGATCTGCACGTGCACGCGCACGTGCCCACACCCACCCGCTGTGGTTCCTTCGCTCCTCGTCCTCACTTGTCGTCCTCGCTTCTCGTCCTTCGTGCCTACCACCACTACATTGCTCCATCAACATGACCCTCGTGCAGCTCGGCGTCTGTGCCGGCTCTATCTACACCACCTTTTTAATATGGGGGCTTCTTCAGGAACGACGTAAGCATCACCGTCGCTCGCCATCGTTGCGCTGCGCCTGTCTAGCTCCGTTTCTCACTCTGATGCACTCTTGCCTTGCTGTGAAACAGTCACAAACACACCCTACGCTTCGCCACCCACCTTGCTCCATCCCAGCCCGCAGCCCGAATTCTTTCGTTCGCCGCTCTTTCTCAACACTATCCAGGCGCTCTTTTCCTCCGTCGTAGCCTGCATCTATCTGCTGGTGCGTAACCGTGGCTCCCACCAGCCCGTTTCTCATATTCTTGGTCTCAACACTCTCTTGCCCAATCACGTCCCTACACAAAACCACAATCCATCTTCCGTTTCCAACCGCACGCCGCCTCCCTCCCTATCCAGATGCATCTCGCCGCTTCTCTCGCGTTACATCGCCATTGCCGCGCTCCAGAGCACCGCTTCCCAACTCGGATTCCTCAGCCTCCGCTACATCTCGTATCCGACACTCACTCTTGCAAAGTCGTGCAAGCTTGTTCCGGTGCTCATCATGAACGTCGTGCTGTACAGGCGCAAGTTTGCCCGCTACAAGTACGCCGTGGTTGCACTCGTCACGCTCGGCATTTGGTTGTTTATGGCTTTTGCTCCCGCCAAACCGGCCAGCAAGTCGAAAGCTCCTCAAACCAGCAGCCTCGTCGGTCTTGTTCTGTGTCTGCTCAACCTCGTGCTCGATGGGGCCACCAACAGCACGCAGGACCAAGTGTTTTCCAAATTCGGCCGCAACACCGTCTCTGCCGGCCAGATGATGCTCGTCATGAACATCATCTCTGCCATCCTCATGTCCCTCACCCTCTCCCTACCCCTCCCATTCGTCTCGACACCCGGACAACCCACCCAGCTCTCCACAGCCCTCGCGTTCACCCACAAACATCCACTCGTGTGGAGACACATCATCGCCTACGCAATCGCCGGTGCCGTCGGCCAGGTGTCGATCTTTGAAACGCTCCAACGCTTCGGCAGTTTGACTCTCGTGTCGATCACCGTGACGAGGAAGCTGTTCACCATGTTGCTGTCCGTGGTGGTGTACAACCATCACTTGAGCCCTCTCCAGTGGGTGGGTGTCGCAGTCGTGTTTGCCGGCATTGGCATCGAGGCGAGCGAGAAGAGACGCGAGGGGCTTGCGAGAAAGGTGGTGCACGATGAGAAAAGCGCGCTTGCCAAAGATGCCTGATGTGGTTGTTCGAGCCTCTGTTTTCTCTCTAATGGCGATTCGTTCAATATACAGCTGTGCGAGTGATCGGTGGAGCATGTCTGTGGTTGCAAGCTTGAGTGGTCGATCGCGCCGATCGCGCCAATCGCGCCAATCGCGCCGATCGGGCACCCGATCGTTCCAAAGTCGCGCGCATCCAACGCATTCGTGTGCCTCGCTCCTCGTCATCGTCGTCGTCGTCGTCGTCGTCGTCGTCCTTCTCTCTCATCCACATTGCTCAACCACCCTTGCTCTCGCCGACTCTTCGCCATGACGTCGCTGCTGGCCAATACTGCCGCCTCTCGGCTGCGTGTATCCGCCGTGATGCACACTTCGCTACTCTCCACAACGTCGTTGTCCACCATGCCACCCGTTTCCCTGCCGCCATCGCTGGCACCAAGTGTCCCCCGCTCTGCCGTCTCGAAAGCCTTACACACCCCTTCTGCCACAACACCCACACGACGCTACTCCACCGCCCCAAACCAGCACCACGTCGCCCAATCCTTCGGCACACCCTTCGCCCAATTCGTCTACACCATCTCGCGCATCGCCCGCATCATCACGTTCACCGCGCTCGGCGCAGCCACCATCGGCGTGGTCTCCTTCGAGGCTGCGCACCAATACGTCGAGCACATCGCAATGCCCCAATCCGCTGCTTCCTCCAAAAACACCCCGGACGAGTTCGGTTGGAACCAGCTTGCGCTCGAGGAGTCGTGGTCCGGATCGCCACACCGTGCCGGAACCGATCCCAGACTTGGCATCAAGGGCAGACATGCGGTGAGGTCCGCGTGGATGTGCGTCAATTGGGGTGGTGGCATCTCCCCCGGCGTGCTGTTTGGTGGTGGTGGCGCGGGCAGCTCGGGTTTGGGCACGACGCCAACTACTTCGTTGGAGCATGCTAGAGCGTTCAACGTGGAAGATGGCATGATCTTGGCGATGCAGTATCTCAACCTTGCCGTCAAGATCGCTGCACGCAAGGCGATCAAGCTGCCCGATACGGATGCGATCAGAGCTGGGTTGGTCAGCGAGGTTGCTGCAAAGGAGCAGCTTGGCCATGTCGATCCGCTGGCACTCGCTCTCGAACAGAGGTTGGCCGCCGTCAACGAGCGACAAGGTAGCAGGCGAGCGTTGGAGTCTGCCATTGCGAGCTACGAAAAGCTGTACCACATTGCAACCATGGTCGGCGAGCCAAATGTGCACAATGCAACCAGGCGGGTTAGACTCGCCACCAAACTCGGCGACCTCCACGCATCACTCGACCAGAGACGAGATGCGGAAGAGTGGCTCAACAAAGCCATTCATATCGCTGCCACTGCTGGTGCACACACCTCCGATCTCGACCAGAATGACGCTACCCACACCGATCAGACCAAGCCGCCCAAACGATATCTCTCTGCATGGTTCTCGTCCAAAACACCCACCCCCGTCGAACCGCCATCCGAAGCCACGCTGACATCCACACATGCTGCACCAACCCCGGCACTGACAAGAGCACTCATCACCGCACTCGTATCCAAATCGGCTTTCCATGCCCACACCCCCACCCCCACATCCCTGCACCAAGCACTCCAAACCCAACTGTCCGCTCTCCATCTCTCCACCACCGAACTCCACCGTCTCACCCCCTCCACAACCTCCAACCCCCACGCTCACCTCCACAACCTCTGGCTCACACACCACCAATCCATCCTACACCTTCACATCGCTGAAACCACCTTTGCCCTCTCCCGCCCCTCCCCCCCACCAAACTTACCAACACCACTCGAATCAATCAACCACGCCGACTCGCGCGCCACCACCGTAATCCAAGCATTGGAAACCAAACACCCCAAACACACCAAACATGGCGAAACTCACTTGCGAGATACGTGGACGCTCCACAACCAGATCAGGTCGCCAGCACAGAGAGTGTTGAGGGATGCATACAGGGTTAGGCAGACCGCGCAGAGGTGTACCATGTGGTTGAACGCGCGTGAGTAGTTGCATGTTGGCTTGCGCTGTTTGTTCGAGCAGCAGTGCGAATCGTTGGACAAAAAACGTTGCATTGCGAGTCCGCGAACCAAAACAAATCAATGTCTACCAAACATAGGTGTGCAAAACTAATGTGCATGTGTGTTGTGAGACACATCAGCGCTTTCTCGTTGCCAGAGCCTGCAACTCGTCGATGTTGTTGGCGAGGTTTGCGGTGGGATGGACGGAGTGGTACGTTTTCCACATGGCTTCGACCCAGGTTGGGTTGGTAAACTTGCGGCAAAAGTGGACGAGTCTCCAGACGTCTTTGAAGTTGGTTGGTGGTCCTAGCGAGACTCGTACCAATCCGACGTCTGCTTCGGCGAGGAGCGAAGAGGCGCCCAAGTCGGTGATGAGACCACGTTGCATCACTTGGGATGAGGCTCCTGGGTTGCACATACACGGTCCGCCTCGAAGCGAGATGTTTTCCTGTGCTGCGGCCCAGATGACAAACCTGTAGTTGAGCGCATCCCCATTCGCCGCACTAAACACCAACGGCAAAGTAAACCCCCTCTTCTCCCAATCCCTCGACCCCCCAACCCTCACCAACCCCCTCCCCCCACGCCCCTTCTCCATCGAAGAAACACACGTCGCCGACTGGTCGAAGGTCGAACACGACGACCCACACTTTTCCGCCACCTCTGCCTCCGCATACCGTATGGTTTCCAACTCGTCCACCAACCATCGCATAAGAATCCGATTCCTCCTCGAACTGCCCCGCATCCACCTCTTGGCATGCTCCAACCCGGGCTTGACAGCCGACATGCTGGCAAAGTTGCAAGTCCCATCTTCGAAGCGTTCGGGTCCGTCGACCAGACTGAAGTCGAAACGATCCATGGTGATGCCGATGATGTTGCCGCCGAAAAAGGTTGGCTTCTTGGTCATCTGGGCATACATGCTCTTGCGCATGATCAGCGCACCTAGTCCGGTGGGGTAGCCACAGATTTTGTACAGCGAGATCACCATGAAGTCCACCCCGGGGTTCTTGCGCAACGAGATGCGTGTGGAAGGAGCAAGCGCTGCTGCATCGACACCGACGTGCCATCCCAGAGCTTTGGCAGTTTGAATCAATGACATGTCGAGTTTTGCACCCGTAATGTTGCTTTGGCCAGTGAAAAACACCAACCCGTTCCCGTTGGAAAGCGATGCTTCATACGCCTGGTTCGAAATCGTATCCTTCTCACCCCCGGGAGTGGAAGCAGAATCAAACTCGATAAACTCAAACACCCCTCCTCCAGCCTGGGCCTTCCTCGCCAACGAGTTGAGCGAATTATGTGCATCCCTCGGAATCAAAACCCTCCTGCGCTCAAAATCATACGTCTCGCCAACAATCCTAAACCCGCCCGTCGCATTCGCCGTCCAAACCACCTCATACTCGGCACCCTGGGCATCGAAGAACTCCAAAACCGCCCTCCTCGCCTCCTCCGCCTTCCCCCCACTCACCATGGCCGCCGGCGACGTCGAATGCGGATTCCCCACAACCCTGCGCTTCAACCACGCCAAATGGGCGTCCACCAACGACCTCGGATACAACGCTGCGCCCGTATAATCCAAATACACGCTCCCCCCCTCCGAATCCAACCGCGCAAACTCACGCCTTCGAAGTCGACTCTGCTCCGAATCCAAATAGCGCGGATGCGACGAAACAAACCTCTGCTTGTCGGTCTGGTACAACACCGACTCGGAAAACGTCAACGCGTCTGTCTTGAGACTTGTCTTCACCGCCTTGACCAACGTCACCACCATATTTGCGCAGCGTTGGCAGTGTTGGAAGAACGCAAAGAATGCAACAACGTGGAGATAGAAAGTTTGGACTGGGTGAAAGCGGTGGATGGTTTGGATGCGGTTGGTGTTGGTTGGGGGTTGGTTTCACAAGCGGAGGAATGCAGGAAACGTTGCGGGAGAAGAGTGTGGCGGTTCGGCGTTTGGGAGCGCAAGAAACTGGATACGATGCGAGCTGTCACACTCTCCGGACGATGTTTGTTTTCCGACAGCTGGGTTGTTCTAGAATGCGGCGTAACCCAGCACGAAGATGTCAAACAGTGCTTCTGGTTGTACCAACCACAACCTGCACGAGGGAAAACAAAGTCCGGGGGAAGATGCAGGGCACAGGAAAGGCGGGGGGAGGTGGGGAATACTACCACAAGGTATGGTTGTATTGAACCAAAAGGGAAGGGAATATAGTGTCTGGTAGCGAACAGATGGCGTGATGCGATTTGGACGATGGCGTGCTTAACCTCCCGCCGCGGCGTTCCAACCGTCCAGAGCGATTGGTTTTATACTCTCGGCGCCATAAGTCGAACCATTTCCAGAACCAACCCGCATCTCCAACACACGCCGGCACACAAGGCCGACTCCCCTCCGCCAGTCTCGCTCTGTTTTGGTGCTAGGATTCGAGTCAGATTCGCCAACGCTCCAGACGATAAGACGGCTGATAACATCGAGGTGAAAAGGGTTAGGATGCATCGGTTCTGGAACATCTAGCGCGAACGTGTTTGGCGGCCAGCCAACTGCGTTGGTATACGAGGAACAACGACTGTTGACGATGCCCACCCAATCGCCACGCAGCTGTCAAAAAAGAAAAAGAAAAAGAAAAAGAAAAAGAAAAGTAGCCGAAATTCATGTTGTCTTCAACTCCGGCTACTTATGGCGGTTTATCATGCCGACGCTTGCAGTCGTCGTCCGCCGTTGTGCTTGTGCGTAGCAGATACCGCTTGGCACAAAGGATCGGGCGGGTTTGGTATTTGGTATTTGGTATTCTTTTTTTCTTTTTTTCTTTTTTTCTTTTTTTCTTTGTTTTCTTTTTTTCTTCCAAACGGCGATGCACTTGGGCGTTGGGTAAGGCCATCCAACCACATTCGTATTCGTATTCGCATACCGAACAGGTGTTTGCAAAATCAAGAGTTCCACACCGGTCCAGTCTAGAGCGAGTTGCGCAGAGCACCAACCAAAGCACGTCGGTCATACGACCATGCTGACGTGGAATCGTCACGGTTACTTTGGCAGCTTTTTGTCGCGGTCTGTTCGCTTCCGGTCGTCGAATCCACTTGATACACACAGTCTGGCGTGGATGGATGAATCGCTCGAGCTTTGGTCGAAAGTGTGGGTATACCAAACCAGGTGCGCGCAGAGCAAAGTACCCGCTCGGTTTTTGCTCAATCCGCAATCATGCCCCCTCCTCAACAAACCATCCGCCCATACATCGTGCATCCTGGATTGTGCAACCACAAATGCCAATACCAAATGTGCACGCCCACCCGCGATTTTTTTATATTGGTTCGCATCCATATCACTGCCGTTTGTCTGGGTGTCGACAACGCATCCAACACTACTATACACTCCAACCACCTAAACAATCTTACCCTCCACCCTCAACGCCACACACCTTGGTCTAGCGGCAACTTTCCCGTCTCCCATCCTCCTATCGTCCGTCCGAAATCAGCTTATACACTACTCTACCGTGCTGTAATTGAATCGTGGTCCGCACTGTACATCCTAACCCCGTCGGGTCCAAATTCTTATGTGCAAGTCCAACTGCGTGCGAGTACACCGCAGAGCATGTGCAATCCATATATATTCAATCCCCCGGCCGTCGCACACATGTTGAGCCACCTTAACCAATCCAATCTTCCCCCCCAACCTACTAGTATACACATCTACGCCAACGATGAACGATATCGAATCACCCGCTTCCACAGGCGGGCTTGTCTGGCACGACATCAGAGTGAGCGTGCCTGTCCAGCGTGGTTTCGTCCAACGTTTGCGCAAAACCGCATCCCAACATTCCTCGTCCGCGAGCGAAAAGGTTCTGCTCCAGGCGTTGTCTGGATCCATCGCTCCGGGTGAGATGCTCGCCATCATGGGTCCGTCTGGTGCTGGAAAGTCTACCCTCCTCGATGTTCTCTCCACCCGAAAGACGCCCTCCGCCGGCTCGGTCGCTGTTTCAATTGGCGCACGCGACGTCAAAAGCGTATCCAGCTATGTCGAGCAGTCCGATTCGCTTCTCGGTGTGCTCACCGTGAGAGAAACCATCTGGTACTCTGCTAAACTCTCTCTCCCCCCCTCTACCTCCAACGCCGAAATCGACCAACGAACCGATCTCATCATCTCCGATCTCGGCCTCACCGGTGTAGCCGCCCAGAAGATCGGCACGCCTATCCAGCGTGGCATTTCAGGCGGTCAGAAGAGGAGAGTCAGTATCGGTTGCTCGTTGGTGACGCTCCCCAGCATCTTGTTCCTTGACGAGCCCACGAGTGGCTTGGATACGTTTACCGCACACGAGGTGATCGCCGCAATTCGAAACCTCGCCAAGCGACACAACATTGCCGTGCTCGCCACCATCCACAGTCCCAACTGGGAGATCTTTAGCAGCTTCGATAATGCGCTCCTCCTGAGCAAGGGTAGAACCATCTACCAGGGTTCCACAATCGGTGTGGCTCCGTGGTTTGCTGCGCTGGGACATACGTGTCCCCAACACACCAATCCGGCGGATTTCATGATCGAGTTGGTCAACGACGATTTCCTCTCTTCCCCGCGCAATGCGTCCGAAAAGATGCAGCAGGTGCACGGCGTCATTACCAAGGGTGATACGAATGCGTTTGCTGATGCTTGGGCCAACCACGTCTCGCTCCCCGTCACCGCTTCCGCCATCCGCGCTTCATCCTCTTCCTCGTCCAACATGCCATGCAATCAAGTGAAACAACCCCAATCCGATACCGCCCACACTCCCGCGAACCAACAATCCAACAATGCCCTTGCAGTGCAATGGTCTCGAACCGTAACGTTGACACGTCGAAACTTTCTCAACTACTCGCGCAATCTGCTCGCATACGGCGTTCGATTGGGCATGTATCTCGGTATGGGAATCCTCCTCGCTACGGTGTGGGTGAATCTCGCCCAGACGGATACCAGGATCAACGACCGTCTTTCGGTGCATTTCTTCTCCGTCGCTTTTCTCGGCTTCATGGCCGTCGCCGGTATCCCCTCCTTCCTCGAAGAACGTTCGGTGCTCGTGCGCGAAGCCAAAAACGGTCTCTATGGACCATTCGCATTCACGCTCGCCAACACCATCTCCTCCATCCCGCTCATGTTCCTCTGCAGCGTCATCTTCTCCGTACTCGCATACTGGAGTATTGGTTTGCATCCCGGAGCAGACTACTTCCTCCGCTTCCTCGCCTTCCTCTACCTAGGAGTGTTGGCCGCAGAATTCCAAGCCCTCTTGATCGCCGCTGCCATCCCCATCTTCGTCGCTGCCCTCGCGGTCTGTGCGTTCCTCAATGGGTTTTGGATGTGCGTTCAAGGCTACTTCATCCGCGCCGTCAACCTCCCCCGATTCTGGTACTACTGGGCTCATTGGATCGACTACGAAACGTACGCCTTCGATATCCTCGTCAAGAACGATTTCAAAGGAATCGTCTTCACCTGTCAAGGTTCCATCCAGGCGGCCAATTGCAATTGCTCCTTCCCAAGCAGTCTCGTGCCAAAAGGCATTTGCGCCGTCAGCGGCCAAGACGTCCTGGATGCTTTGCAGATCAACGGAATCAGCATCAGTCTCTATGCCTGCATCCTACTCATCATCATCATCGTCTACAGACTCCTCTTCTACGTCGTACTCCGTTATCAACTCCGTTAAATAGTTACCCACACACTCACACACACATACACATACACATCATTCCTTACATGTCCATCCGTCATGACTTTTCTGTCTCGCGCTTTTGCAATTGATACCTGAATTCACCGTAAAGCAAAATCACTTCGAACCCCGGGTAGAATGTGTTGGTTGTATGCAAAGCGGTTGGGGGTTAGTCGATGACGACATTGCAACATCCACTCTTGTTCGAGGGTTTCTTCTTCTTGGTCACTTTGACTACCTTCGTCGCCGTTGCTTCATCGCCTGGTTGCAAACCCTCCCCCTTTGATCTGGTTTGCTTCTTCTTACTCTTCACCTTAACCCCAACTTCCGGCATTTCTTCCTCCTCCAACACCCGCGGCGTCACCACCTTCTCCACATCCCCCCCAGTCTCGCGTCCAGCCTTGGCGAGATCCGCAGCAACAAGCTCGTCCAATCGCACGATCGGAATGTGTTCCACTTCGTTGGATGTTTGTTTGGTGCGACGGGTGGGGTGGATGAGGTAGAACGGATCTTGATGTTGTTTTTCCAGTCGAGCTTCGCGTTGGAGCTTCTTCTCTTCGGTTGAGAGTGTCGAGGTTTGGGATGCGCGGTTGGGGGGTTGGGGGGGTTGGGAGGGCGGTTCGTAGTCGAGATCGATCGGTTGCGCGGTGAGATCGATTCCGTCGAGAACGACGTAATCTTCCGTGGGTACGATCCAGGAATACAGATCCACTTGGACAGGTTCCGGAACTTTCGTCTGCGCATTCGCCCCCACTGGTCCCAAAGCATGGTTGAACAACAACGGCGAAAGCAAATCCAAACTCTTCGGCGGTCCCAACCCCCCCTCCCCCCCCTCCGAAATCGTCACCGCCAGATACGATTCAAGATCGTTCTGAATCAACCTAAACAACTCCCTATACTCCCCCGTCCTCTCCTGCACCTCGGCATGCATCGAAATCGCATGGATCGCCTCCAACCTCGCCACCACCTCGTTGGTCATGTGCACCAGATCGTCAAACTCCACCACAGGCTTGATCCCATCCTGCCTCCATCGAGTCGAAACCGTCGTCGCCCAGAACGCATACACCTTGAGCGCACCATGCACGCAAGCGGCCGAAGTGGATGCGTCGCAAACCGCCGCATCGAACAACGCCGGTTTGAGCAGGAGAGGGATCACTTGGGATGGGGAGGAGAGTTGGTACGAGTATTCGCCTAGGATCCATGCCGCGGCATGGATCACTTTTCTCGCCTCGCGCATTTCGTCGCCTCCCGCACCTGTGATAGAAAAAGGTTTGCTGACAACGATCCCAGTCGGTGTGGAAGATACGTTCCAATCGTAGGGAGGGAGCAGACGACCATCACGAAGTAGTGCGATCACCGCTTGCGTCGCATGTGCTCGAACCGCCCTCACCCTCGCGGTAACATCAATCAATTGGTCTCGAATCATGGACCCGACTTGATTCGGCGTAGCGAGGTTGGAAACGGTGGACAGATGAAGCAACGTATCAATCCACCAAGAGAAATCCACCACATTCGCATACGTGTCGAAACACGCCAACGCCAAAATCCTCTGAACCATCTCCAACCTATACGAAGGCGACAACGTGGGATTATTCGCCAAAGCAATCGCCGAAAACGAACGGGTGGAAGCATCTGCATCCAATCCCGACGCGGTACCAGACAGACTTGCTTTGAGCGCTGCAGCAGCCACACCAACCCCGTCAACACCGAGAGGTGAGCAGGGCGGTTCGAGGTGGGAGAGGAGTTGGGAAACGATGCTTTCGAGGTTTCGACTCACCGCCATGCCGGAAACGAGTTCGAGCGCGCGGAGGCGGATGGAGAGGTCGGGGTCTTCGATGGATTCGAAGATGACGTGTTGGTGTTGGGCGACGAGGTGGGGGTGGGTGGGGAGGATTTTGACGAGGGCGAGGAGGGCGATGTATTTGAGGTTTTGGTCGGTGTCTGTGAGGAAGGCGGCGAGTTTTTGGACGCAGATGTGCGCGAGGTCGTCGCCGCCAGGTTGGGTGAGCATGCCGCCGATGATGATGGTGTGGATGCATTCGTATAGGAGACTCATGGCTGGGGTGGTGGAGATGATGGTGTTGATGGGGGGGACGAGTTTCTTGACGAGACGTGGTTCGAGGGGTGTAAGTGATCCAAACAGTTTGATGATCTTGATGAGCATCCAGTTGTTGGTCGAAGTGGTCAACAGTCTGAATAGTTGGGGTGAGAGTGGCAGAAAGGGACGTGGATCTCTCCTCGCCAACTCGCAAACGATGTTGACCGCCGCAGACACCACGCCCAAATCCGGATCGTCAAGCTTCTCCCTCAACCGATCCCACGCCACCTCCAACAAATCCGGCGCCTTAATCACGAGCGCATACAACACCAACAAAGCCTTCTTCCTAATCATGGGCCTACTATGCGTCAAAAGCTTCACCACATCAGGCCCCAAATGCCTCGCCAAATCGTGTGTGGCCACATGCGCCAACCCATTCAACGCCACCGCCACATCCAACACCTGACTCGACTGCAAATCCTTCTTGATCATATTGGTGGCCAGAATCAACACCTCGGTATCGGCACTAAAACACTGCGCGGCGGCAAGATACCCAATATGTTTGTGATGATACTTGGGCGACGCCATCGTCTCGAGCATATGAAAATTGGCGCCTGAAAAAGGATACCCCAACATCTGCAGATACGTCAGCTTCAGAACCGCCTGCGCCTTCACCTCCAGATCGCCCGACCGAACCTCGTGCCGAATCTCATCCATCACCTGAGCAACATACTTGGGCTCATCCTTGCCACGATGCGACCGAAGCCCCTTGATAAGAGCCGAAAGCGAGCGTTCGAACATGATCCCACACCAACCCTATCGCCGAACTGCTGATGGTTACTCGATCCACACTACGCCGAGTTGGACATGGTAGTGTTTCGAGACGTGTTGCTTGAGCCGCGCTCGAGTGGGATGGGGGGTGGGGTTGAGTGGTGGTGGTTGTGGTGGAAGGAGGAGAGCATGGAGACGGGCCAAGCTTGTCGAATCGAATCGAATCGAATCGAATCGAATCGACTTTCTCCAGCTTGCGATCGGCACGATTTCGCCCGATCGCTATGAATCGCCTTCATGAACAACCAAACGTCCATGCTCAATGTGTCGCAATCACTCACAGTAGACGGCTCGAAGCTCAGCACAACACCAACACGCAAGACAACCCTTGCGTCAGTACGCTTTTGTGAGATGTTCCACCAAAGCCGGCGCAACAATATATACCATCAGATGCCGGTTGGAAGCTCCTCGGGCGGTTGTGATTCGAGCTCCTTCTGACGTTGAGCCTGTTGCTGCTTGAGCGCCTTTTCCTGCGCAGCCAGCGTGTGCTCCATCTGCTTGTTGGCTTCGTTCCTGAGTCTCTGTTCACGATCAATCTGCTGTCGCACCTCGCTCGACAGCTCCAACACCCTGAGACTGCCTCGGAACCTCTCATCCCACTCGACGCCCTTGCCGGGTCGGATGATCTCGAACCCCATCTGCGCATTCGTCCACTCCTTCTCCTTGTTGAACCTCTCCTGCCGCAGCTCGGCCTCGGTCTTGCTCGGATCGTTCTTCTCGATCTTGGACGCCTGCCGCAGTCCTCTAGCCAGATCACGTGCGTCCTTGAGGAGTTTGGGCAGCGCTTTGTAGTAGCTCTCCCTTGCGTGTGCAATGTTGTTGTCCGAGTTGAGAAAGTAGGGTGGGTAGCGTTGTTCGCTGTCCAAGCCCCAGTCGAGATCGCCGCCTTGAGGCGGAGTGTCGAGCACCTGACCGGGGAAAGTGGCTTGGTGACCGGGCTGGAACTCGCGTGCAGTCTGCTTGGTTCCATACACAAGCGTAAGTGCAAGCTCAGCACCATGTCGCACCTTATCGCGCTGTCGGAAGAACTGATACATTCGGACAGGGATGTTGCGCCAACCCACAAGATTGGTAAAGTCCACAAAACAGATCGGCGGCTGTGCTGGGATCTGCGTCGGTGGCTGCACAAGTTTCGCATGCACACGTGCCGCTGCTGCCTCCGCTTCGGTCTTGACACGCTTCTTCTCGGCTTGTGCGGCAGCAGTGGCGGAAGGGCGCATGATCGAGTTGAATGCATTGGCACCTGAACCGAGCGTGTACGGCGCAGAACCCAACTTGTTGGGGGTGGGAGCGAAGCGGGAGGGGAGGGGGGCACCGGCTGCGTCGAGTTGGGCTGTGTGGGCGAGTGCAGCGATGGCGCTGTCCTTTTGGTCGAGGAATTGAGTGGGTGAGGAAGCGTTGGAAGACGCGGATTGCTCGACGGGCAACTCGTCGAAAGCATGGTCTTGAGCAAGTCGTTGAGCAAGCTCATCATCGCGATCACGTTTAATCACCTCGAGCGGTGTACACCACCCATTCTTGAGCGCCCAAGCCCACTCCTTATAAGCAGGCCTACCCACCAACACAATTGCGCCATCAATCTCCCTCTGCAACTGCTGCTGCGGAGTAAGCGAAAAAGGAGTTTGAGACATGAGCGCAATCTCATCCATCCAAGGCTGCAAGCCCAACAACTTCCTCCTCCTCTCCTGGATGTTACTCTGCAACTCACGAGCAAGCCCCCCATGCCGCGTCCCATTCGTCACCTCCCAATCCACCCCGGCAGCAACCAACACAGGCTTGACATACCTTTTAAAGTACCGCAACGCCTTATCATAATCATCATCCCCCGGAGACCGAGTGGCATACACTGTAATCTTGCGAGGCCATTCTCCAGGCTTCATAGGTGCACTCGACAGATGCTTCACCTTGTCCACGTAGTCTTGCTTGAGGAGTTGGCATTCACGACGGTCGTCGTAGTACGCGTACGAGAGCGTGCCTACCGTGATGAGGAAGATGGACCAGTTTCGAGAGGGGAGGCGCGGTTTCCAGGCGAGGACGGATTTGGGGATGCCCATGTATTCGAGGGGACGCAGCACGGGGGGGATGTGGCGAGGGATGGGGTTGGGCTTGGCGGCGACATGGCTGGGTGTGGATGTGGATGTGGATGTGGATGTGGAGGTGGATGTGGACGGGGATGAGCTCATTGTTGAGGGATGGGCGCAGAGATGCTGCTGAGTGGCTGCGGGTGGATGATGGTGGATGATGGTGGATGATGGTGGATGATGGTGGATGGTGACCAAGCGGCTTTCAGACAGTGCGTTTGACGTTTTTTCACCAAATTCACAAATTCCAACTCGGAACTCGGACATTCATGATTCGCTCGCACAACATTCCTTCTTCTTCTTCTTCTCCTTCTTCTTCTTCTTCTTCTCCTTCTTCTTCACCACCAACAGCAACTGCAACTGCAACTGCAACTGCAACATCCATGGCAGCTGGCAAACGAACCTCCCCCACCGCGCTCCGACCGTTGTCCGCCCAACTCGGCATACTCGCACGAGCGGACGCCAGCGCTTCGTTCAGCTTTGGCCCCCTCAACGTCGTCGCCTCTGTCTCCGGTCCGAGCGAAGTGCGCATCCGCGACGAACTCACAGACCGAGCCACTCTGGACATCATCTTCTGCCCCCAACACGGAGTAGCCGGCATCGCAGCCCAAGCTGTTTCCGACGCACTCTCCACCGCCTTCTCCTCGGTGCTGCTTCTGCACCACCATCCACGGTCGTTGATCCAGGTGGTGCTGCAGACGCTCTGCTCTCCATCGCTGCCACAGTCTTCGGAACAGACGGTGCATAGGGATGTGACGTCGAACCAGAGATGTGTGGCGAGACAGCCGTTGCTGTTGGGACCGGATGCGGCGCCGAGTGTGGCAGAACAGGCTGCGTTGATCAATGCGGCGTCGTTGGCGTTGTTGGATGCAGGGATTCCGGCGAGGGGGAGTGTGGCGGCCTGTGCTTGTGCTGTGCTTCCAGCAGCCCAGGGTACGGTTTTGAGGCAGAACAGCCATCTGGCCGAGATTTCCGAGACGCAACTCGCAGACCTCGTACGCCAGTACAACCACGACCAAGCCCAAACCAACCACATCCGCATCGACGACGCCACCACCCGCACCAAACAATGCGCATCAGCGTAAGTACCGCGCACGATATCCAACACCCAACGCGCTCCCGAACCGTACATGCCTAACTGACCATATTGTGTGCGTTGGTGTTGTTGCACGCGTGCAGCACGGTGGTGCTGTTGGATCCAACACCGGTGGAGCTCGACTATGCACTGAGCACACACGTGTTTGCGTTTTGGTTTTCGCAGTGCGTGGACGACAATGCGGACGAGCATGTCGCGCACCACGTTTCGGAGCAGGTGTTGGCCGAATCGCACGGCGCGGTGCAGCTCCACGATCTGGAGCGTGCGCGCGAGCTGTGTTTGAATGGCTGCGACGACGTTGTGGCGTTTCTCCGAACCGCACTGCACAAACGAGTCGTGTCTCGGACTGTCTGATGGATATGCGCCTTGTCTCTTGTTGCGAATCGAGGGTTGCTGCTGCTGCGGCTGGTTGCTGCTGCGGCTGGTGAGTGAATGTTACGCCGTCGAGTTGCAACATGTGGAGCCCAACACGGTGGAAAGCGTGGCCCGTGCGCGTGGTTGTGAATCTCGGGTTTCGGACATGCGAGTGTGCAGAATGCGTGCATTCGCTTCCAACGCATGTGTCCAACCATGCAGCCAACCATGCTCTCTCCTCCCCTTTCATCATCCACCCGCTGCTTTCTCTTTGTTCGCCAGTCCCCCAACGTCTACACCGCCCATTCCTTTGTGTCTCGATTCTACGCCCGCGCCCGCGCCACCGCTCGCCATTGTGCCTCTCTGCCGCTCCAACTCGCAGATCTCAAAGCGACCGTTTCGAAGCCTGCTCCCAGCTTGCTCCCAGCTTGCTTGTTCTGCATAATCTAGAAAAGCAACCCCACTTTATCGCACGCCCTCGCTCGCAGTGGAGCCTGTCTCCCATCATGATTTCTGCGTTTTTCATCTTCAACCAAAAGGGCGAGGTGCTCATCTCGCGTCTGTTCCGCACCGACCTCCGTCGCAGCATCGCCGACATCTTTCGCATCCAAGTGGTCTCCAACCCAGACGTGCGCTCGCCCATCATCACGCTCGGCTCCACGAGCTTCTTCCACGTCCGCCACGACAACCTCTACATCGTCGCCGTCACCAAGTGCAACGCCAACGCCGCGTTGGTGTTCGAGTTCTGCTACCGCGTCATCACCATCGGCCGATCGTACTTTGGCGGAAAGTTGGACGAGGAGGCGGTGAAGAACAACTTTGTGCTTATCTACGAGCTGTTGGACGAGATTCTGGATTTCGGGTATCCGCAGAATTCCGAGATCGATACGCTCAAGATGTACATCACCACCGAGGGCGTCAAGTCCGAACAGGCGGTGAGGGAGGATTCGAGCAAGATTACCATCCAGGCAACCGGCGCGACGAGTTGGAGGAGGGCGGATGTCAAGTATCGCAAGAACGAAGCGTTTGTCGACGTCGTCGAAACCGTGAATCTACTCATGAGCAACAAGGGTACGGTTTTGAGAGCCGATGTGGATGGTGCCATTCTCATGCGCGCATATTTGACCGGTATGCCAGAGTGCAGGTTTGGGTTGAACGACAAACTCGTGTTGGAGAAGAACGACAAGAACAGGGGCAAGGTGGATGCGGTCGAACTGGATGATTGCCAATTCCATCAATGCGTCAAACTGTCCAAATACGATACGGATCGATCCATCTCGTTCATCCCCCCGGACGGAGAGTTTGAACTGATGCGATACCGCTCCACCACCAACGTCAACCTGCCGTTCAAGATCCACGCCATCGTCGAGGAAATCTCGAAATCCAAGGTGGAATACACGCTCAACCTCAAGGCCAACTTCGACACCAAACTCAGCGCCACCAACGTGGTGCTCCGAATCCCCACGCCGTTGAATGCATCCACGGTCAAGTGTCAGGTGAGCTTGGGCAAGGCCAAGTATGTGCCCGCGGAGAATCACATTGTGTGGAAGATTGCTAGGATTCAGGGTGGCGGCGAGGCGAGGTTTGGGGCGGATGCCGAGTTGAGTAGTACTACTGTGAGGAAGCAGTGGAGTAGACCGCCCATCGAGGTGGATTTCCAGGTGCTCATGTTTACCAGCTCGGGTCTGCTCGTGAGGTATCTCAAGGTGTTTGAGAAGTCCAACTACCAGAGTGTAAAATGGGTGCGATACCTTACAAGGAGCAACGGTACCTATCTCATCCGCTTCTAATCACCCCCCTCCCCCCCTCCCCCATCTTTCTCTCTCTCATTCCACTCTAATCCACTCGTTTTCAACATCTTGTCAACCAAACACACACACACACACACACAAACACACAAACCCAGCGTGCAATTCATGTATATGCTTCGATTGCAACCGCAACAACCATACCCATCTCCCACTCTGTCTGTACCTTGATAACAAAACAGCGCACAATAGAGAACGAATAACCGTCAGCATCCATCACAACGATGCATATTAGCAACCTCAATATTCAAGCGTCCGTCGGAAAAAAAAAAAAAAAAAAAAAAAAAAAAAAAAAAAAAAAAAAAAAAAAAAAAAAAACTTCTTTAAAAACATGATCTCCACAGCGATCCTCTCCCCCCCCCTCCCTACAAACAACGCGACCCGATTCACCAGCTTCCACAACGTCGCATGGGATCGTCGACACGTGATGAAAACAGTCAGAACCGAACCCACGCACACGTTGGTGTGATGGAGACGGGTGAAACGAACGAGAGGCAAGCGAGGGGGATTGGTTCGGAGGATTGACAGATTGTAGTGGGTTGTTGTGTTGTCGTCATTCGCTTGGGTCTACATCATACTGGGGTGGAGTGTATGGGGAATGGGGGGGGGGTTGGATACTTACGATTCGGTCGAGGTGATGGTGGAATGGCAACGTGCGTTGGCGTGAATCGCGACAAACATGTTTGGTTGCAAAAACGGAAAAGAAAAAGAAAAAGAAAAAGAAAAAGAAAAAGAAAAAGGTGGCTATTCTCGGCCGATTAAACCCCTCCACTCAACCACCTTGAACCTTCGTATCCGCCATCCCCCTCTCTCTCCCTCTCTCTCCCTCTCTCCCTCTCTCTCTATTCGACAAACACTCACATCGCAACCCATCAAACCTACCCCTCTCGACAGTATCGCACACAACAACAACGATGAGTGCGCAAAACGATGCCGAAGACCGTGCTGCATTCCACCTCCTCGGCCATCCACTTCCCGCATTGCTCGATCTAGCTTCCACGTGCGGTACCACCATCGACCTCTTCACACTCTCGCTACGCCAACCCATCATGCTTTTCCTCTACCCGTCCACCACGATCCGCACGCCAAATTCATGTGCGCAAATGTGTGCAACGTCCGAGTGCATTATACAATTGACCACGGTGTCGTCGCACGTGGCTCGGTTGGTTGCGAAGGAACCCGATCTGAAGATCTTTGGTGTTTCGACGCAGTCGGTTGCGCAACAGATGAGGGTGAAGGAGAGATTTGCACTTGGGTTTGATTTGATTTCGGATGAGCGGGGGGAGTTGATGAGGGGGTTGGATATTCCCACACAGCAGGTGGGCGCCGGGAGGGGGTTGAGGAGGATGACGTTGGTTTTGAGGGGCGGCCAGATTACCAGGGTGGATTATCCAATTCATGTGGTGGAGCAGGTGGCGACAAGCGCGGAGCGGTTGTTGAGGAGTGAACACGAGTTGATGGAGGAAGTCGAGGCGAGAGACGCGGCTAATGCGGCGGCAGCGGCCAAGATGCAAGCATAGATACATTGTTGGTCGTGGTTTCAATGTCGAGTACAGAGCAATACATGTTTGTATGATTGGTTCAGGAAGGATGGATGGTCATTTGGAACGATCAACGACCCCTACCCCTACCCCCACGCATACCAACCCCCCTACCCCTCCCCCTCCCCCTCTCCATCAACCCCCCCCTCGCCCCCCTCGCCCCCCTCACCACCGTCTCCCTCCTCTTCCCCTTGGGCTTTGGCGCATCATCCACAAGCAACATATCCAACGGCAAAGCATCGGGCAAAATCCAATACCGAATATTATTCCCCCGAATCGACAACGTATCCAACACCACCGCCGCCCTCCCCCTCACCGTCATCTTGACCGTCTTGAGATGCGTATTCATCTGAACATCCACCCCAGTCACCGTACCATGAACCACCGTACCATTCTTCAACTCGATGGTCACAGATTCGTTGTTGAGCTTCATCAAAAACCTATCCGCACCCACGCCAAAGAAAAAACAAAACAAAACAACAACAAAACAAAACAAAACAACAACAACAACAACAACATACAAACAAACCCATCAGCTACCAAACCCGCCACCTGTACCAAAAGAAACACACACACACCGCCGCACGAGACGGTCAAGATACTACTCACCTGACGAGCTTCATCTTGGGAGAAGATGCGGATGGAAATCCGGGTGGTTGGGTGTGCTCGACGGTTGTGTTGGGGGAATTCGGGGTGTATAATGCAGATGGTGTATTCCAGGGCTGTGCGGAAATGTGTGAGCGATGGATGGATGGATGGATGGTGGTTGCGAGGCGAGGTGGCAAAAGAGACGAGCGATTGGAATCGTGAATGGCGCAAATGCGTGTGGTTGGTGGTTCGATCGGGGGGAGATGCTTCCCCCGATGGTGGGGTCCAGATCGGGTGGTAGTGCGCGCGAGAACCGCGTGACGTGACTGGAATCGACGTCGCGCTCATTCTGTCGTCTCTGCCACCACACACCATCACAAGCTGTTGGTGCGCTATGGGCATCCAAGGGCTGCTACCCCTGCTCAAGGACGTGCAGACCCCCGTGCATGTCTCGAGCTACGCCGGCAAGACCCTCGGCATCGACGCGTATGTGTGGCTCCATCGCGGTGCATATGGGTGCGCGCGCGAGATCGTGCTCGGCGACCCCACCCCGCGCTACATTGCGCATGCGTTGAGTCGCATTCGCATGCTGCAGCACTTTGGCGTCAAGCCGTACCTCGTGTTTGACGGCGATAAGCTTCCGGCCAAACGAGCCATCGAAGACGCCCGCGAACAACGTCGCGCCCACAATCTGCGCCGAGCATCCCAACTCGAACAGCAGGGCAACATGCAGCAAGCCAGAGACGTGTACACCAAATGCGTCGACATTACGCCCGAGATGGCTTACCAACTCATCAAGTCGCTCAGGGAACAGCACATCCCCTACGTCGTTGCACCGTACGAGGCGGATGCACAGCTGGCTTATCTGGAGCACCAGCGCCTCATCGATGGCGTCATCACCGAAGACTCGGATTTGTTGGTGTTCGGCTGCAAGACTGTACTGTTCAAACTGGATCAAGCAGGGAATGCGATCGAAATGCTCCAACATCGCTTCTGGTCCAATCGACACCTCGCGCTCTCCGGCTGGACCACCGTCGAATTTCGTCAAATGGCCATCCTCTCCGGCTGCGACTACCTCCCCAGCATCGTCGGCCTCGGCCTCAAAAACGCGCACCGTCTGCTTCGACGCTACAAAACCATCGACAAAGTGCTGCAAGCAATCCGACTCGAAGGAAAGTTGCGCATACCACCAACGTACAAATGCGAGTTTCGAAAAGCCGAACTCACGTTTGTGCATCAACGAGTGTTCGATCCACGACACAAGAAATTGGTCACTCTTACGCCTTTACCAAATGGTACGCATGATGAGTTGTTGCCGTTTATCGGAGCTGCGATGGAGGATCACATCGCGAGGGGGATAGCGGAAGGGTTGATCGATCCGATCGCTAAAACGCGGTTCGTGGATTGTGGGCCAAAATCGCTCGGTTTGCGTAGTTGCTCGGCAAACAATGTGGGTTCGACTACTTCAACCAGTTGTCTATCAGGGTTGCATGTGTTGCAGAGAAGCTCAACCGCACCCTCACCTTGCGCATCAACATCAACATCAACAACCAAGAAAAAAGTACTGACCAAAGAACCGGGTCTACAAAGCCTCAAAAACTTCTTCGCCGGTTCAACCGCCCGCAACCCCCCACCTGCTTGTAAACCAACAAACCACACAATCGTCTTGGCACCGCGCGACACCAACCGCATATCCGAACCGCATTCGGAACCCAAGCGGGTGAAAACCAAGTTCTTCGTCGGTTCGGAACCGAGAAGCTCATGTGCAGTGCGCAGGGTGGATCATGCGTATTTGCATCTGGATGGTCAGATGACTCCCCAGAAGCTTCGCAAGAGTCGAGACGACGAGGGGGATTGGGATGACGAATGCGATGATTTGCTCGATTTCGTGCGGTCCAGTAGTCCGCTTCGATCCGCATCGGTGGTGGTACCACAGACTCCGTGCAGACGTAGGAAGAGGGTGGATTCGGGTTCGGTACAGCCAGAGCCAGTGTCGTTGGTTTCGTCGCCAGAGAGTGGCGTCGGGAGTGGCGTCATTTCGTCGCCCGCTTCGTCGGCTATTCGAGGTGCAGATGCGGGTTGTGCGAAGCAGAATACCAGCGAAGAGGAGGAGAATGATGATGATGATGAGGAGGTGGTGGAACCTGTTACGCCATTGGCTGGGAGGAGTAATGGGGTGAATAGACGCGTTTTGCAGACGAGTGCGAGCATGTCGAAGCTCGAAGCGTTTCGATATTCCACCCACCCTCCGCGACCAATGCAGGCGAAACGTACCGTGTCGAGCAACGTTCTCGGCGCACCAAGCAACTCGCCATCCGTGCTGAAAATGACCACCAACACTTGCACACCAGCAAACAAAACACCAAGACCAACCAAGATGCTCAAACGAAGCCCAACACTGCTACTCGCACACCACCACCACGAGTCGCACGAACTCGACACCAACCAGCGCAACACCGGGCTGTTTGACAGATTCCGCTTCTCTGAAGCCGCGCCAGTTTGTTCGGCTTCGGCTTCGGCTTCGGAATCGGAGTCGGAATCGGGTTCGGGTTCGGGTTCGGGTTCGTTGGCGAGACAGGTTCTGTTCTAAGCTTGGTAGGTATGCGACAATGGGATAATGGGACAATGGATGCGGGTGTGGTTTGTGGTGTGTTGTGTGTGCCAAGAAATCGTCGGGCGTTAAAGTGGCGAGCGGAGTTTGGCTGAGTGGTTTTGGGCGCGCCTTCCGAGGTTGCGCCCATGCACTGTCCGATTTCATATCCCGTGTCAAAAGTCGAATCAACACTCTCCACCACCACCACCTCCTCCTACCTCGACACGATGGCTTCGCGCACCCGAGGCGTCGACCTGCACTCGCTACGCGAAGCACCACTCGCCAGCTTCGGCGCACTCTTCGTCACCATGTGCCTCGTATTCTCCATGTTCCCCCTCTCCACGATGTTGCCCAACTACGTGTCACCCGTGCGAAACGTGTTGGGCGTCCAGCCGTCACTCAGCGCACACGTGCGCAACGACGTGCATCTGGACCAGACGCGGTGCAAGGCGGAGTTCTCGCGTCTGTATCCGCAACTGGGCTCGAACGAGGCGGTGTGGAAGGCCAAGGGGGGGATCGGGTATGCGGATGTGCAGAATGCGGCAAAGAGTTGCAGACATGGATGTGTGCATGTGGTCATCAAGTATGGGCAGGTGTTTATTCGCAGTCAGCACAAGGATTGGCAGAGTAGGGTGAGGTCGTGTTTGCAGTTGTTGGTTGGCGCGTATGAGGGCGCGAGTGAGCAGGAGAAGGCGTTGATTGAGGGCACCGAGTTGGTGATTTCCACCGCCGACTTTGATGGGTTTGCGGATGCAAACGCGAGCAGGGGCGCCGGGTGGGTGCTGGACAAACGTGTCAACGACACCGACGGTCAATATCTGTTTCCCGATTTCTCGTTTGCCAGCTGGCCCGAAGCAGGCATCGCTTCGTACCAAGAGTTCCGACGAGAAGCAGAGCTCGTCAACGCACAAACCCCCTGGCACTCGAAAGCCAACCGCGCGTTTTGGCGAGGAGATGCGCTCCAAGGAAAAGGCATCAAACCGCGCGACTCGCTCCTCTCCATCGCCACCACCCCCACCGCCGAATCATGGTGCGACATCAAACGCACCAGCTTCTGGGAACAAGGCGCGCACATGGCAAAAATCATCCCACCCCACCAACACTGTGTGCACAAATTCCTCATCCACTCCGAAGGCGTTGCCTACTCCGGTCGCTCCAAATTCATCCTCTCCTGCCAAAGCACCGTCATCACGCACACGCTCGAATGGACACAACACTTCCACCCCTCCCTCATCTCCTCCCCCACCTCCCCCGACCAAAACCACATCCTCCTTCCGCCCCCCTACTTCCAAAACCTCCCCGCCACCATAACCGCACTAATCGCACAAGAAACCAACCCAACCCACATCACACCAGCCCAAAAAATCGCCCAAAACGCAAAACGCACCCTCACAGACCGCTACCTCACCCCCGCCGCCACCGCCTGCTACATCCGTGCCGCCCTCATCAGCTACACCAACTCGCTCCACAAATCCACCTGGCCAAATCGCATCGGTCCAACCATCATCCCGGGTTCAGGTGTGAAACCAGGCGCGGGTACGCCAAAGGCATCTCTCAAACAGTTGGGTGTGAACGGTGATGTGGAATATGGCGTTTGGTGTAATTTGGGTCAGCCTGAGTGGCCTCCGAAATGATATTGTTTTTGTTTTTGTTTTTGTTTTTGTTTTTGTTTTTTTGTTTTTGCTTTTTTGTCACTTCACACAAAAATATCGCAACACTTCCAACACATCCACAAACCTCAACACCACCATATAAAACGAGAAAAACGGACAAACTGATAGACTGGTAAACTGGTAAACTGATAAACTGATACACTTTGTTATGGCGTTTTGTTTTGGTGGTTTTTTTTTTTTTTTTTTTCTTTTTTCTTTCTGTTCTGTTCTTGTTTCGTTCTCTTCGCTTCGATTTGGTTTGGTTTAACACAACCAGAGTTGTTGTGTTTCACTTTGTTTCGGCCCATCTCAGAAACTCGGCGTATCGCCTCCCCCACCTAACTCCTCACCCCCCTCACCCCCCTCGTCGTCATCCTTCTTCTCCTCACCTCCTTCGTCTTCGTCAGGCTTCTTGTCGTCGTCCTCGTCAGACTTGGTATCGTCAGTTTCGGAAGAGGTGGACGCGTCCGAGTCGCTTAGCACTTTGGGCTTCTGGGTTGAGGTGGTGGTGCTGGTTTTCGGGAATGTGGGCGACGTGGTGGTTTCGACTTGGTCTTGCGAAGAGGTTGAAGGGGAGGCGGAGATAGAGATGGTTTTGCCTTCGGGTTTGCCTTCTTTGCCTTCTTTGGATTCAGGTTTGTCTTCTTTGCCCTTGGGTTTGCCTTCGGGTTTGCCCTCAGGCTTGCCCTCAGGCTTACCTTCGGGCTTACCTTCAGGCTTACCTTCAGGCTTTCCCTCGGGCTTTCCCTCAGGTTTTCCCTCGGGCTTTCCCTCAGGCTTACCCTCAGGCTTTCCCTCAGGCTTCCCACCCTCCTTCTCATGCTTAGGCGGAGGCCCGCCCTTCGAAGCATTAATATACTCCAGATCCTTAATAGAAAACTTGGAGAATCCCTCCTTCGCCTTACCCGGGAAAAACACCACATCATAATACCTCCTCATCAACTCAGCTCCCACCCCCCCATGCTCACCCCTCACCCCGATCGAATGCACATCCGCCGAAACCGGACGTGCATCAACGCAAGCAGGAATCACAAGCACCACAAACCCAACCAGCGCCGTGAACGTCACAGAGAGCTGAACCATGTTGGCAAGGAGTAGATCGCGTTACGGTTTTGATCTCGAACGTGGTAGTAGTGTGGGGGTTGATCTATGATGGATCTATAGAGAGAGAGAGAGAGAGATAGTAGAGTAGAATAGAGAAGTTGTAGATATTGTTTGGTAGTTGGAGTTGTTTGGAGATTTGGAGGGAAGAAGATGGTGAGGAGAGGATGGCGGGGGGGGGGGTTTTATGTGTTTGAGAGATGCGTTTCGTGGAAGACATGGCGTGGGGGTTGGAGGCGATCATTGCAGGAGTGGCAGCAGAGATGGTTTGGAAGAGTGTTTGACATGAGTGTGGTTCTGCAGCCATCCCGCCGGAAGCTTGCGGACGATGGGATAGATGGTTTGGTCTCGAGAAGAAACTCAACTGGGTTTGGCGGGAGAAAAACAAAAAACAAAAAACAAAAAACAAAAAAAACAAACAATCAATCAATCAATCAATCAAAAGGCGAGAAAGATAGAGATGGAATGTCGACGGTTGGGTCAGTCGGAGGATGCCGTATATTTGCGATGATGGTTCCCATGGGCGCGGTGATGCCGACAAGTCGCAGAACGAACAGCGCGAGTGCGCAGGGTGAGAATGACGTGGCATGTCTGCTGCTCACTCCCAGCCAAGCTGGTATGCATGCATTCGGCGGCTGTCTGGCGAGGAGTCGGTGTCTTTGTCGGACCGTCTCCGAAACCCCCCCCCCCCTCCCCTTCATGAGAGCACAAGCGGTTGAGCATAATCTTCAAACCATGAGTGATCATAGAGAGCGCCGGAAGAACTCCACACTTGCACACTCGAGAAAGCCTTTCACAGGATGTGACCAACGCGGTCGGATAAAGCTTGCGCTCGCGGTCGGATCGAAGCGAAAGTGTGAGTCGGGACAGCCGTGATGCACGGGTTGGAAATCTGTCTGTTGCGCGTTCTTCGGGTGCAAGCCGACACACACACACACACACACACACACACACCCCTCTCTGCATGCGCATCACGCGGTGCTTTTTTAGCCACTTCCACCCAGCATGCTACGCCCTTCGACATAAGAACCATGGTCATCTGACATCCGCCCCGAGGTCTCTACGCCTTCCGACGGGCACCGCCACTGCTGCTGCCACCATGCTGAGCCGCTCGCTTGCCATCGCTGCGCTCGTCACGCTCGTGCCGCCGCTGCTCTTGAATGCAGCTTTGCGACTGCACTGGTCCAGCTTCGTCTGGGCATCGCCCATGCTCCTGCTCGTCTGGACGCTGGTGCTGCTTGCTGCGTACGTGCTTGCCTGCCACGTCACCGACGTGCATGCTGTGCATCGCCATCGCCGTTCGCGCGACGACCTTCGATGCTTGCCACGCCTCGCATTCCTCACCCAGGCAGCGTGGTCAGCACAGCACACGCGCCTGCAATGGGCTCGCGAACCACACGCTGCGTCGTGCTCCATCCGAAAACGCTCCGAGGACTCGGCTCTGGACTCGGCTCTGGACTTGGCTCTGGCGCGTGTCATCGACGAGGTGGTCGCGCTGATCCTGCGAGACTTTGTGTGCAAGTGGCATACTCCCTTGGCCACTGGCTCGCTCCAGCCCACTCGCTCCGACTCGGCACCCGAGTTTGTCCGCGCGGTGGAACACACGATTCGCAATGCGCTCGACAACGTCACGCAGCTCGTCACGCAGCTCGATCATGCCGACCTCGTCGTGCGCAAGCTCATCCCCAAGCTCACTGCGCACATCCACTCGTATCGCAGAGCCGAAGCCGACTTTCGCGGCTCCTCGGAACATGCGCAGCTCGCCAGCTTCGCGAGCGACCAGACCGACCTCTTTCTCGCCAGCAAGTTTGAACACGGCCATCTCCATCCTGCCGTCGGCGACATGAGCAGCCCGCATACCAAGCCTGCAGAGCAAGCCTTTCTCCGCTCCGTCTGCACCCGTCTGCTGCGCGCCACCATGCCCTATCCTGAGTGCCAGAGTGCTTCCGTCCACATTATCGTGCGCGAGGTGCTCAGCTGCACCATCCTCTTTGCCGTCATCGAGTCGGTCAGCGATCCCGACTTTTGGAACAACCTCCTCGAACAGAAGGCCGGCGCCGTCATCCATGAGCAGATCCTGGTCGGCAAGCTGCGCGATGCTCTCGACAAGCAAGAGTCGCTCTCCACTACAAATCCCCGCCGAACACGCTCCGTCCCCTTTGTCGACATCGACGCCAAGAACCTCCTGCCCTGGACGCACGATGCCAAAAGGCCAGATCAAAAGTCGTTTGACGCCTTCCTCCGCTCCATCACACATGCAACCTCGCTGCTCGAAGTGCGCCGAACCAAGAACGACATCGCCGTGCAGATCAGAAAGACAAAGACGAATCTCGAACGCTTGTCAGACCACTCTTCCGATTCGTCGCGCGCAAAGCTGCAATCCTACCTCCATCGACTCGAGTCCGCCTATTCGGTAGCAGACCAAAAGATTGCGCAGCTCGGCTCGCATAAGGGGCTTCCCGCGGTTTCGGCCAAAGCTTCCGCAGGCGCCGATCCGAACGCCTCGCGCGTCAAGTTGCACGATGTGCTGCTCAATCCGTCCAGCCTTTCGTTCTTCATGGAGTTTATGGACCGCCGCAAGAGATCCATCTTGGTTCAGTTCTGGCTGCTCGTCGAGTCGTTCAAGAACCCTCTCGAGGACTCGGAAGCTGATCCGTCCGCAGATCGCGAGCAGCTGAATGCGGCTGCAAAGGCTCCGTCCCCTTCGAATGCGGCTATTCAGACTCTCAAGGAGGACCTCCGGATGTTTGATAGCGTCTACTATTCTTCGCCCGCAATCAACGTGTCCAACCAATACGTAGACAGTGCAAGACAGTTTCTCAACACTGCCGATGCGGCCAACGTCACTGCGTTGCACGTTTGGCGCGTCAGACGCGACGTGCTTCGTTCCCAGAGGCAGATTTATCACGAGATGGAGGAAGAGGATTGGCCCAACTTCCGCGAGAGCGATCTGTTCGTCAAAGCCGCACAGGACCTGCACCCGGATCCACACCTTGCCGCTGGTCTCGCTTCCAGCGTCGGCTCGCTCGCTGCCGACCCACAGTCGTTCGTTCACAGCAAGGCGTCCGACGTGCACGAAGGCCTGCAGCGTCCAGTCGGTCGTCAGACCAAGCCCAACCTGGAGCACGCCGACCTGTTTGGCACCGATAAGCCCGTGGGTGCCGAATCGAAGCAAGCCGATCTTTTTGGCGACTCCCTCGGCGGAAGCAGGTCCAAAGCGAGTGCCAAGTCCGACAATCTCGACATCCTCATCGGAGGAAGGACGCAGCATGCAGGACCGGATGGTAGGACGCCGCTTTTCCGCGAAGATCCTCTGTTCGACGAGGTGGACGACAACGACGAAGCTCAAGACGGAGACGACCATCGCGGCGATAACAGTTCCGACTTTATCCATGTCGAGAAGATGGACGAGTTGCAGAGTGTATTGCAAAGCATCATCGATGACGACCTTGACAAGTCGCGAAAGCGACCGGCAGGCTTTGCTTCGCTAGGTGCGAATACCGCCAACAAGTTGCGCCGCACCAGCGATCAAGACGTCCATCTGCAATCGCAATCTCACACTTGCGACACCAAAAAGGCGAAGGAATCATTCCCCACCACCTCGGAATCCACCAGCCAAGCGCACACACCTGGCGAGAGTACAACCAAGCGCACACCCGAGGAAGCCTTTCCAGAACCAGCGTTCACCGGCGTGCCCAGCTTCAACCTTGGAGAGGAGATCCGCAAGATGGATGCGCAGCTCGAAAAGCTCGACACACAGGCCGACATCTTGGATGCACTCGCGCGGAAGGCCGAGTTGACTGGTGCGAGGAGCAGCGAGATGCGGTTGTTGGCTCAGTCCATCCAGACGGTACGGCGCGAAGCGCGCGAGATTCGGTGGCAGCGAAACCAGCTCGAACAGCAGATGGCGGCGACGCAGCTGATTGCCGGCCACACCAAGGTGTCGATCCAGGACACGATGATTTCGGTGGATCAGGAGGGAAAGGAGTATGCGGTGTATCTCATCGAGGTAGGCATCCTCGAGCACCACATTTCCAAACACGCGGTGGCTCCAACAGCGCGCGGCTGGATTGTGGGGAGGAGATACTCGGAATTCTGGTCGTTGCATCAGTCGCTCAAGGAGCGCTATGCCGAAGTGCGCGCGCTCGAGTCGGACTTTCCTGGTAAAAGGCTCGTCGGACTCGTCCACGCACCATTCGTCGACGCTCGAAAGGCGGCGCTGGAAAAGTATCTGCAGGCACTCGTCAAAGTGAGAGTGGCGTGCGAGAGTGAGGAGCTGCGTCTTTTCCTGTCGCAAACACCCACGGCTACCATGTCAAGCGCGGCGTCGCGTTCGTCCGAAGATTCGGTCGCATCAACCAAGCAAACTGGGGCATTCCCCGGAGGCGGACTCGTCAAGACGCTCTTCAAAGGCATGACTGGTGTAGCCGAAGGCCTCGACGACCTGATCGGAATCGGACCCTCGATGCTCGACGTGGTAGTGCAACGACTATCCACCCAAATGCAAACCAAATCAGGCACGTCGCTCGTACAAGCCATCGCGGACATCGACATGGTCTCGCAAGCCATGGACCAAAACGCCACCCCCGCCGAACTGCGCGAAGCCGCAGGCGCGGGAACAACATACTGGACCGAACCCATCTGCGACCTCTTCATCGAACTGTTTGAACTGCACGAGAAAAACAACTGGCTACGTCGCCAAGCGATTGTCATCCTACTGCAACAACTCTTCGGCTCCACGGTGGAACGCAAGATCCGCGAAACCTTCTGCACCGCCCTCTCCGCCCCCTCGATCACCACATACATCTCCACGTTCAAATCCAACCTGTGGCCCAACGGCTCGCTCAAACCACCAAGCGCACCACGAACCCGAGCGGAAAAGCACGCGCTGAGAGAAAACGCGAATGCCAAACTCGCGACGCTCATCCCCGAACTCGCCGCCAACTTTGTCGGCAGGGAAAACGCCCGAAAGGGCACCAGGAGGGTGTTTGCCGCGTTGCAGAATAAGAGGCTGAATAAGCATCTGATTTACTGTTTGTTGGACGTCGTGGTGGATGAGGTGGTTTCGGTGGCGTCGGCGATCAAGTCTTGATAACTAGAGCGTTCGGAAGCGATGGTAAGGGGGGTATGATTTTGCAAACGGTCAACAAACAAGACAAAACAAGACAAAACAAAAACAAAAACAAAAACAAAACAAAACAAAACCAAGACAAGACAAAACCAAGACAAAACCAAGGTATCGCTGACACGGATACTCGTACACAGTACTGTACTGTCCAGCCTCGATAGTTGGGGGGGGGGGGGGATGATGATGATGATGAAGAAGAAGATGATGATGATGATGATGATGATGAAGAAGAAGATGATGATGATGATGATGATGATGATGATGATTTTTTTTTTTTTGATTTTTTTTTTTTTTTTGATTTTTTTCCACTTTTGTTAGTCGATCGAAACGTCGGCTTGCAATGCAAGATGCGTCTCACGCATAGTATTCGTTTCTGAATTCGGACCATGTACCAACCCACGTTGATGGTGAGCCGACTGAATGTGTGCGTGATGATGCAAACAACGATCCGAGCTGATTTCGGCATGCACGCCATGCGTGGCGATTGTGAGATCCGCCTGGATATGCTCGGCGTCGTCATCGTCGTCGTCGCTCTGAATGTGGTCCAACTCAGCCGGATGCAAAACTTTGGCGCGCACATTGTTTGGGTGTATATACTTTGTCAAAATCGCGTTGGTAGCTTGCTCCACCATCATGTCCACCAACAGCGTACACCTTTGATGTACGGCATCCAACTCGAAATCCACATGAGCATCGCCATGTTCACTTTCGGAATCCACGTCACTATCGTCGCTGAAAAAACGAGTCGAAAGTTTGGATGGCGAAACATGATGGGGCGAAGCATGTGCGGACGAATGTCGGGCTTCACGAAGACGTTTGCGAAGTTCGCGGATTTCGTTGGCCTGTTTGAGTTTGGTGAGTTCGAGCGCGGCGTTGATGGCGAGGAGCGATTTGTTGGTGATTTCGAGGTCGAGGAGTTTGCGGTGGATTCGTGCTTCGTCGGCTTCGCCTACTTCGCCTACTTCGCCTACTTCGCCTACTTCGCTGGGGGAGTGGGGAGAAGGTGCGGGTTCGGATGATGGTGATAGTGGATGTTTGTTGGTATGAGTGTCATTCGTTCGTTGTCGGATATGGTTTGGAGAAATTGCATATACCGAACGTTGATCTGAACCACCATTCATGCCTCCAACTGCGCTTCGCATATTGGGGATTGAAATCGGGATTGAACGCTTGGTATCCGACACTACAACTTGGGTATGTTGACTATGCTGCAACAACTGTGTTCGCATACCGAAATACTGCGACGTCGACGACGCCAAGTGCGAATTTGACAATGGAGAAATAGGCCAAGACGATGTACACTTGGACGATATCAACCCAGATGTTTCCACCACGTCGTGCATGCTCTGTGGCGAAACTAAATTTGTAGATTCAACACCCAACCCCATCAACTCGGTGGATATTGTGGCTAACGTAGGCCGAACCAATCCGGCTACCGATGACGTAGTCGACTTGTTGGATGTAGACGCCACCAAACCTTTGGTATTCGACGATGCATGCGAACAAGATGCTGCCAGATCAACACTTCCATTGCGCGATCTGCCCCGGCCGAGACGGATGGAGATGTTGCTTCCATCGAGCGCATTGTCGGGTTTGGTGTCGACGATGCGAAAGGGGGAAACTCCGTTCGAAATAGTCGATACCGTAGAGCCGGTCCTAGAATGAAACCCCCCCACCTTTGCGCGGCCGGTCTGCAAGCTCGGCTCGATCCTCGCCGAAGCAACCGAAGCAACCGAAGCAACCGAAGCAACCGAAGTGGCCGAAGTGGCCGAAGTGGCCGACTTAGGACGGCCACCTATGGACGGAGAAATCGCAGACATATCGACACGCGCGCGACGAGTGCCCGGAGTTGGACGCCCCACAGTGGGTGTGGTGTTGGCCGAAGTCGAGATGGAAGGCGACGAATACGCATGGTGGGCACGGATGATTCGAGGACGCGAGTTGGGGGTGAGGTTGTTGGAGGGCGATTCGGAGGGACCAGCATGCATGCGAGCCATGACCTTGCGTTTGGTGGTGGCGGTGGGCGTGGAGTGCGACATGGGCGATACGGATCGCACGGAGTGGTGGTGTTTATGGACGGGATGGTTCGAGGTTCATTGGAAGCGATGGAAGCGATGGAAGCGATGGTTGTGGAGAAGAGGAATGGAGGAGACGATGAAAGTGAATGCACGCACACACATATTAACACGCAAACCAAACAGCCACCATTCACGATTCACACTCGCTCACCACACAACCCACACACACACACCCCCCAAACGCACCTTGGCGCTGTGCAACAACTCAGCTTGCCACGCACACTACGCAAACAAACCCCAATCACAAATCCGCAACGACGCCGCCGCGGTCTCAAACCACTCGTGCACCCGACAACCATGCACAGCCTCGTGTGCATTCCGCGGCTGGTTGAAGCTCAACACAAGATCGATCTTCTTAGCCTCCAACCTCCACAACGCCATCCAAATCCAAACCTTCTCTTCGGGTCCATCTCTGCGTCCAAACTTGTTTACACATTGAACGCCGGTTAACAAACTCGGCGCGGGAGTGTCCAACAACCCCACACCCACACGTTGATGAGCCACGTTGGTTTGGTGGACCGTCGAACTGCTCGCCGAATTGTCCTGTGCAAGCGAATCAAAATGAAACCTAAAAACCCAACGCCCCCCCCCCCCCCCCCACCACCAATCCCCCCACAATATCAATGTTAGATATGTACTTTCACCTCGATCGAATGCCAAACACATCGACACGAATTGCAAACCCCACTTACCGTATAGCGTGTTCGAGACTCTCCCCCGCGCCTTCTTGCGTGGCTAGTTGGAGTACTTCGAGGATGACACTTACGTCGCTATCATCGCGAACAAACACCTCTTGGTTATCAGGCACTTGACGAAACTCGCTAAGATTTCCTCCCCCCCCCCCAAAAGAAAAAGAAAAAGAAAAAAAAAAAAAAAAAAAGAAAAGAAAAAAGAAAAAAGAAAATAATAACACAGTCAAAAACACGATGGAAAAACAAAATCAAACAAAAAAACAAAAAAAACAAAAAAAAACACACACACACACACACACATACCTTGCGTCAAGGAACGCCTTATCCAGCTGCATCGTGATCGCCCCCCCAAACAGCGCTCTCGTTTCGGTGGTCGAAGTCATTTGGCTATGGCGTGCGAGCGACGTGGCAGAATGGATGGATGGATGGATGGATGGATGGATGGATGGATGGATGCAAGAGGGTGGTGGCGAGAGAGAGAGAGAGAGAGAGAGAGAGAGGGTGGTGAGAAGGGGATTGGGGGGGGGGGGGGGTTGGAAAGCGCGCATGACTGAAGCTTTGTCATGATGTGTCATTAGTATGGGGGGGTGGGGGAAAACAAAATCAGCCCATTTGTGGCGCATGCGCGTGTTGACAAACCCGAAGCACATCTACCCAACTTGTGGTTCTTTACAATCTTCCCTTCTCCCCCCCAACACCCCCCAACACACACACACACACACACATACACACACATACATACCACACTACTTCCACAATGACGCCTCGCGCAACCACCGATGTTCGAAACAACGAAGCCATCTTGAACTACACCAAGTTCTGGCAAAAGGAGTCGAAGGATGATTCTGCAACGGATACAGCCAACCGAGTTGCGGAGTATACTTCGGTGGTGAATGGGTATTACGATGGTGCGACGGATTTGTACGAATACGGTTGGGGACAGAACTTTCACTTTGCGCGTTACTATGCGGGTGAGGCGTTTATGCAGGCGATTGCGAGGCATGAGCATTATTTGGCACATTGTATGCAGTTGAAGCGTAATATGCGTGTGTTGGATGTAGGTTGTGGTGTGGGTGGTCCGGCGAGGGAGATTGCTAGGTTTGCCGATGTTCATGTGGTTGGTCTTAATAATAATGAGTATCAGTTGCACAGGGCTATCAAGTATACTCATACCGCTGGGCTTTCGAATCAGGTTGAATGTATGTTTCCTTTCCCCCCCCCCCCCCCTTTTTTCCTAAGTTTTTTTTTTTTTGCTGCTCACCTTGATTCGTTTGGTTTTGGGGTTTTCTTCCACGTAACTGCAGTCGTCAAGGGAGACTTTATGAAACTCGACGAACAGTTTGGCGAAAACTCGTTTGACGCCGTCTACGCCATCGAAGCCACATGCCACGCACCCAACTTCGAAGGCATCTACGGACAAATCCAAAAGGTGCTCAAACCAGGAGGAATCGTAAGTGTCTCTCTCTCTCTCTCTCTCTCTCTCTCTCTCTCTCTCTCTTTCGCCTTGCGCTCGTCGTGGTGGTTTGAATTCAACACAACTTGATTCGGAAGATTGGATTGCTAATTCTGATTTGTTGTTTGTTGTTGTTGTTGTTGTTGGTGGTGGTTTTTTTTGATGCAGTTTGGTGTATACGAATGGTGCATGACCGACAAGTGGGATGCTACAAACGCAAAACACAAACGCATCGCTCACGGGATTGAACTCGGCGATGGAATCCCCCAAATGCGCACCATCACCAACGCACGTACCGCACTCGAAACCGTAGGATTCGAGATTGTCCACGAAGAAGATCTAGCCAACCGAGACGACCAAATCCGATGGTACTATCCTATCGCCGGAAATCTTCATGATTGTCAAACAGTGTGGGATTACTTTACCGTAGTAAGGATGACCAAGATAGGAAGGTATATTACCCAAATTGCGGTCAAGTTGTTGGAATGTTTGCGTGTTGTGCCCAAGGGTACGCATGCGGTGGGAGAGTCGTTGGTGGTTGCTGCGGATGCGTTGGTTGAGGGTGGGAGAGAGGGCGTTTTTACTCCGATGATGTTGTTTGTTTGTAGAAAGCCTTGTTCGCAGTAAGACGCGTCGCCACCCCCGGGGGGGGGGGGGGTGTTTTTTTTTACTCGTCATCTTCTTTGCCACAACTGATACTCATAAACAGTCTCCCCCTCCCTAACAACCATCTCCCCCCCATCAACCAATGTGCGTGGACATGAATCACCCAAATACTCGCGCAACGTTTCCACCGTTTCCCTCCTCCATTCTCCCTCCCCCCCATCTTCTTCTTCTTCTTCTTCTTCTTCTTCTTCATCATCATCATCATCCAGATTAAATCCTCCTCCTCCTCCTCCTCCTTCTCCTTCTCGTCGTGGTTGTTCTTCAATTTTTTTATCAATTTCTTCTTCACCAAGAAAAGGAATCAAACGCTTCGCAAAAGTCAACTCGGACCTTACCTGTTTGGAAGTACGAAACTCTGGAAAGAAAGTATCGCAACCAAACAACGGTGACCAAATCCTAGTCACCAAAAGCTTATCCACCACCGCACCCACCAAATCACATGTCAAAAGATGCGTATACAACTGTGCACCACCAATCACAAACACCCTGCCAACCTCCCACCCCTCCCACCCCGCCTCTTGATGTTTGGTATTTTTCAACTTGCAAATGTACTCCAACGCTTGTTCCACCGTCGAAACAACCCTAACCAACCCCTCCCCCTCCCCCTCCGCTTCTCCTTCTCCTTTTCGTTGGTGTTCTTGTTGATGTTCGTATTCTGAAAGATTCAAACTACTACTAATCACGACATTGAATCGTTGTTTAAGCGGACGAAACTTTGACGGAATACTTAGGTATGTTTTTCTACCCATCATTACTACATTCCTAACAACGCCTCCATAATCGTGTCTTTGTTGTTTCTGTTGCTGTTGCTGTTGCTGATGTTGTTGATGTTGTTGTTGTTGTTGTTGATGATGATGAGGTGGAAGAGGAACGTAACAAGTTACGTTGCGAAAATACGCAATCTCTTCTAAAAGTTTCCACCCAAGTTCGCCTTGGTTTCCGATTCCGTTGGTGCGTGTCATCGCTACCATCATCGTCAGTTTGAGTTTGTCCATATTAACCAAAAAAAAAAAATTTATTATTATTATTCTTCTTTCTTTTTTTTTTTCTTTTTCGTTTCGTTTTGTTTTGTTTTGTTTTTGTTTTTGTTTTGTTTTTTGATGGGTGATGGTGGTGATAGTAGTGATGGTGGTTGGGAAGGTAGAAAGGAGGAAAAAAAAAAAAAAAAAAAAAAGGATGTTGGTATTTGCGAAGAGTAAAAAACAAAAAAAAACAAAAAAAATGTTAAATTCCCTCAACCCCACACACCCCCCCCCCCCCCCCTCCTCTCTCTCTCTCTCGGCCGTATTGAAAATCTCCCGATTGATTCACACAAACCCCCCCGATCGATATACCCCCCCCTTGCTTACTCGCTTAAAACAACAAACAACAAACAACAAACACCACACAAAGGTCAACCCCTCGAACCGCCCCAAAAAAAAACAAAAACAAACAAAAAATTTTGAATTGAATCTGATCTGGATTGGTTTTGGTTTTTTTGGGGCCAAAAAAAACCAAAACAAAAAAAAACCCCCGGGAACCAAGTGTGTGTGTGTGTGTGATGAGAGCCAACAAATTGTTAGAAGGGGGGGGGGCAAAAAAAAAAACAAAAGGGGGTACTATATGGCCTTGCGCGCGCGCGACACCAAAACGCCAATATATATATATATATATAAATTTAAGATGTTTCTGTTGTGGTAAAAGCGCGCCCCCAATTCAGACGTTTGATTGGTTGTGTGTGGGGGGGTTTTTTTTTGGAAATGTTGTGTTTAGATGCCCTTTGGTCAACTGCTTACTTCCCAAGTTTACTTGGCAAGACGGCGATGGATGCATATTGAGACGTGGTGGTAGATGCATTGGTCAACTGCATACATCCAGTATACTTGGGAGGAGGCGGATAGTGTGTAGATGCATTGGTCAACTGCATACATCCAGTATACTTGAGACGAGGCGGATAGTGTGTACTTTACTCCCTTTGGACACACTTGCACAAGAAAGAGAGAGAGAGAGCCAATGTGTGGATGTGTTGGTCAACTGCATACTTCCCCAGTATACTTGGGACGAGATATGTGTGTCAACTGCATACATCCCAGTACACTTGGCACGAGGCGGATAGTGTGTACTTACTCCCTTTGGACACACTTGCACAAGAAAGAGAGAGAGAGAGCCAATGTGTGGATGTGTTGGTCAACTGCATACATCCCAGTACACTTGGGAGGAGGCGGATAGTGTGTAGATGCTTTGGTCAACTGCATACATCCCAGTACACTTGGCACGAGGCGATGGATGCGTATTGAGACGAGGTGGTAGATGCTTTGGTCAACTGCATACATCCAGTATACTTGAGACGAGGTGGATAGTGTGTACTACTCCTTTGGACACACTCACAAGAAAAATAGAGAGAGCCAAGGTGTGGATGTGTTGGTCAACTGCATACACCCAGTACACTTGGGAGGAGATGTGTTGGTCAACTGCCCAGTACACTTGGCACGAGGCGATAGTGTGGATGTGTTGGTCAACTGCATACACCCAGTATATTTGGGAGGAGGGGATAGTGTTTACTTGTTAGGATCGTAGGATCTGGAAACTGCAAGTGGCTATGGTCAGTTGGTGTTGGCAGGAATGGAGAAGCTGTGGGCATGGTTGTAAATGGTGGATCACTGTGGGATGGGGTTGATAGTATTGACTTGGCAGCTAATGAGTGAACTAAGTAATACATGTGGATGCACGCTGCGCCATTGGGACATTGGGGGTGATCACAGGTGCTTTGACCAAGGGGTCATGTGCAGAGGGGGTATCCAATGGTGATCTGAGCACTTACCCTGGCAGGGCTGTGTATACAGTTGCCATGGGCCTAACACCACCCCCTGGTGGAGCCCAGTGGTCCACTGCCAGGCATTAGCAGTCATAGTGGGCCACATGTGGGGCCTGGCCTGGACTGGGGGTGGGAGAACCCCCGTGGCAGGTGGTGCAGGGATTGTGGGTATTGGTGGGTGTTGTGGGTTGTGAATACCCTCACAGTGGACAGTGCAGGGACCATTGGGCACACAGGTTGCAGTTGGCACTCTATTTCATTTGGGGTCTGGCATAGTGCAGTGGGTGCCATGCTGCACCAGATGCCAGGAGTTGTGGACAATGCATTGTCTACTTGTGGCCACAGGGCTCAGTCCACATAAAGGGTCACTATCTGCACCCTGCATGTGTCAACCCACTGATCAGGAGGAGGGCCCCATCCCCAGGGTTTGCAGCCCAGGGGGATATAAGGACTCCTTCCCTGGCAGATGCTCCTTCCCTCCCTTCCTCACCCATACTAACATGTCTTCTACACCTTACACTCCAAATGGCAGGCCCCCCACCATGGGGTCCACCCATATTGAAGATATCTCCATGGACAATGGTGAGTACCCTTCCAGAGGTTAGCATTGGGACCATGCGCTAATGTCCACCATTTTTTTTCTTCTTTGAGTCAGTGACCACATTATGGCGGGTGCACCCACAGAGGGGGAGGGTGCTCTGGTGTTGGCCCAAGTGTGGGCCCCTCACCCAACTTATGGGCCCCCACAGGTTAGTGAGGGGATGGAAGCACTCACTGCCAGCACAAGTTTTCAAGTGGCAGGTAAGTATCAGCCATGGGTTTTACAGGGAGCAACAGGTATGCTGACCCCCCCCTTTTTTGCTTCTCTTCCATCTGATTTCTGCCACCATGGGCTCAGGGTGGGCTGACCACCAGGACACCCCCTTGGTCTGGCTTGTTGGGATGCCCATTGTCCACACCTTTCCCCAGGCTGGGTTAGGGGGTGTGGTGGTGCCCATGGATGCACAGAGGAGGGGGCCCATGAAGAGGCCCCCCAAGCAGGTATGGGGGGTGGATGCCCCAATCAAGATCTTGTCAGTTGAGGACAAGGGGGTTGTGGTGGGTTCCTGGGGGGGTGCAGGGAGAGCAGTGGGCACTAGGCCTGCCCCCCCCCCCCTGATGGTTGAGGAAGAGGGTGGACCCATGGTTGGCAGGCCTTCTGAGGCAAGGATGGAGGGCAGACCTGTGGTTGGCAGGCCTTCCATGAAGGAGGAGGTGGACAGGGGGGCCCCAGCTGGCACACCCCCAGTGATGTATGTGGACATGGGTGGGGGGGTGGTTGTTTTGGTGGTGGACTTCTGCCTGTGGCTCACTGGTGGCAGCATGCTGGCATTGACTGCAATGGAGATCAAAGATGGTAAGTACAACCATCTGTGGGAATGTTGTTCATGCAGGACCTACTGACACTACTCTCCCTTTCCATTGATCACTTGCAGAGGTGGATGAACTGTGGTGGTGTGCTTGGACATGCTGTTATGGGTGTGCAGTGGCCAATGGTGGATGGGGGGTGCCCTGCAAGCAGGTGCCCAATAAGCCCTGTGTCAGGGTTGGGGACCAATATCGAGTGTGGCGACTAGCTTGGCTATGCAGGTTGGCCTATGCGTGTGCGAAATCGAGGTTAAGAGGCCCTTATCCTTGATTTCACTGAAATTGAGTTTAAGGCCTCCTTAAATTCGATATTGGTTAACCCTGTTGACACCCTGTCCAGAGGTTGCTTGGCACATTTGTGGGAGCAATGCAATGGCACCTCCAACTCCCAAGGGTGCACTACTTGCCAGTTGGAGTGTGTTGAGTGGGTGTAAGACCTTTGCTACTGTTGTGTAAGGCACTGGTGTTGGTTCCAGGGCCACGGTTGAGGTTCCACCTGCAATGTCGGTGTCGCAGGGTCAGTGATGGTGCTGACCTGATGTTCTTGGTGCTCCTTCAACTCCTGGAGCTTGCACACTGTACAGAGTAATTGCAACTACTTGTATTGTGATTGTGACAATGCATGAAAGACTGATACTAACAGATAAGGATGGTAAAGACTAGAGTGGATGAGGATCCACTTTTCTGATGATGAACAAGACCTGGACCTATATAGGGCTACCTCTGGGGTAGGCCATGCTCCTCGAGCTCCTGGCTCAAGGCACCTGCCTCCAGGGCAGGCTCTGCTACTTAGTGAGCCCTCCTCCTTGCCTCCTTGTGCCCCTATCCTCAGTACTCGAGCTCCAGGCCTGTTCAGGCCTCCTGGACCTGCAGATGGTGAGGCCCCAGCTCTCCTCATGAAAACCCCTTAATTCCTATATGTCCTACCCTCTGCGTGGAGCCTCCTACACTGGTCCTATTGAGCTAATGCCCCTCCACCTGTGCCCCTTGTCCTGACGTGATTCACTGGGGGTTCATGCACCTGCACATGGTAGAGCTCGAAATCGAGTTTAAGGGGCGCTTATCCTCGATTTCGCGTACTCAGGCACTAGGCCTGTGTGCGCCCCGTAACATGCACCCTCTCCTGGGCAGCCTCCTCCCTCCAATCAGGGTGCCTGCGGGCCCACTGGCAGGCCTGTTCCTGGCCCTGGCACCACCCCCCCAGCTCCTCCACTCTCACCTGTAACCCCTCTGGGAGCCACTGCACCTTGAAAAGCTGAAGTTGCATGTCAGGGTTAGGGTGATACTCCTGCCCCACACCCTCCTCCCACCACCATGCCAACAGGGTGTTGTAGACCTCCCTGTGGAGGGTGTTGACTGCAGGGTCCCTCCTGCCCACCAATGGCTCTGGGGAGGGACCAAGGGGGGAAAAGAGGGGAAAAAGAGAACCTGTGGTGTCAGTACTTAGCCCACAACACCCATGACCATGCTTGCTGGTACTTACTGATCATGCCCACATCAAACAGGTGCGACTTGTTCTGGCACTGATGGCAGCAGGGCTTATTGGGCACCTGCTTGCAGGGCACCCCCCCCCATCCACCATTGGCCACTGCACACCCATAACAGCATGTCCAAGCACACCACCACAGTTCATCCACCTCTGCAAGTGATCAATGGAAAGGGAGAGTAGTGTCAGTAGGTCCTGCATGATCAACATTCGCACAGATGGTTGTACTTACCATCTTTGACCTCCATTGCAGTCAATGCCAGCATGCTGCCACCAGTGAGCCACAGGCAGAAGTCCACTGCCAGAACAACCACCCCCCCCCACCCATGTCCATGTACATCACCAGGGGTGTGCCAGCTGGGGCCCCCCCATCCACCTCCTCCTTTGTGGAAGGCCTGCCAACCGCAGGTCTGCCCTCTTCCTCAACCATCAGGGGGGGAGGCCTAGCACCCACTGCTCTCCCTGCACCCCCCCCCCCCCCCCCAGGAACCCACCACAACCCCCTTGTCCTCCTCTGATGAGATCTCAATTGGGGCATCCACCCCCCATAACCACTTGGGGGGCCTCTTTGTGGGCCCCCTCCTCTGTGCTTCCATGGGCACCACCACACCCCCTAACCCAGCCTGGGGAAAGGTGTGGACAATGGGCATCCCAACAGGCCAGACCAAGGGGGTGTCCTGCAGCTGAAACTTACCCACCACTTGGAAACTTGTGCTAGCAGCAAGTGCTTCCATCCCGTTGCTAACCTGCAGGGGCGCATAAGTTGGGTGAGATGCCCATGCTTGGGCTGACACCAGAGCACCCTCCCCCTCTGTGGGTGCACCCGCCATAATGTGGTCACTGACTCAAAGAAGAAAAAAAATGGTGGACATTAGCGCATGGTCCCAATGCTAACCTCTGGAAGGGTACTCACCATTGTCCATGGAGATATCTTCAATATGGGTGGACCCCATGGTGGGGGGCCTGCCATTTGGAGTGTAAGGTGTAGAAGACATGTTAGTATGGGTGAGGAAGGGAGGGAAGGAGCATCTGCCAGGGAAGGAGTCCTTATATCCCCCTGGGCTGCAAACCCTGGGGATGGGGCCCTCCTCCTGATCAGTGGGTTGACACATGCAGGGTGCAGATAGTGACCCTTTATGTGGACTGAGCCCTGTGGCCACAAGTAGACAATGCATTGTCCACAACACCTGGCATCTGGTGCAGCATAACACCCACTGCACTATGCCAGACCCCAAATGAAATAGAGTGCCAACTGCAACCTGTGTGCCCAATGGTCCCTGCACTGTCCACTGTGAGGGTATTTACAACCCACAACACCCACCAATACCTGCTGGTTGGGCTTGACAAGTGAGCCCACAATCCCTGCACCACCTGCCACAGGGGTTCTCCCACCCCCATTCCAGGCCAGGCCCTGTGTCAGGGTTGGGGGACCAATATTGAGTGTGACAACTGGTTCGGCTATGCAGGTCTGCCTACGCGTGTGCGAAATCGAGGTTAAGAGGCCCTTATCCTCGATATCAGTTAACCCTGTTGGCACCCCCGTCCAGAGGTTGCTTGGCACATTTGTGGGAGCAATGCAATGGCACCTCCAACTCCCAAGGGTGCACTAGTTGTAGTTGTTTGTTGGAGCATGTTGAGTGAGCATAAGACCCTTGCTGCTGTTGTGTAAGGCACTGGTGTAGGTTCCAGGGCTACGGTTGAGGTTCTGCCTGCAATGTCGGTGTCACAGGGTCAGTGATGGTGCTGACCTGATGTTCTTGGTGCTCCTTCAACTCCTGGAGCTTGCACACTGTACAGAGTAATCACAACTACTTGTATTGCAATCACGACGATGCTTGAAAGACTGATACTAACAGATAAGGATGGTAAAGACTAGAGTGGATGAGGATCCACTCATCTGATGATGGACAAGACCTTGACCTATATAGGCCTACCTCTGGGGTAGGCCATGCTCCTCGAGCTCCTGGCTCGAGGTACCTACCTCCAGGGTAGGCTCTACTACTTGTTGACCCCTCCTCATGCCCCTATCTTTGGCACACAAGCTCCGGGCCTGCTCAGGCCTCCTGGACCTGCAACTGGCAAGGCCCCAGCTCTCCTTGTGAAAGCCTCTTAATCCCTATATGTCCTATCCTCTACGTGAGGCCTCCTTCACCAGCTCCTACCGAGCTAATGCCCCTTCCTCATGTGTGCCCCCTTTTGTCAGGATGTGCTACACTGAGGTTTGCGCATCTGCATGTGGTAGAGCTCAAAATCGAGTTTAAGGGGCCCTTATCCTCGATTTCGCGTGTTCAGGCACTGGGCCAGTGTGCACTCTGTGACACCCTGCATGTGGCCCACTATGACTGCTAATGCCTGGCAGTGGACCACTGGGCTCCACCAGGGGGTGGTGTTAGGCCCATGGCAACCATATACACAGCCCTGCCAGGGTAAGTGCTCAGATCACCATTGGGTACCCCATCTGCACATGACCCCTTGGTCAAAGTGTCAGACCGGACGGCCAACTGACATGGTGCCCGCTGAGGTTGGCGCCCTCCCAGCCGAGAGACAGAGGGGCCAGCCACGCTGTGGCATGTGCCAGCTCCAACCAATGCTAGTCCTTCCCATGCCCCTGACAGGGGTTGTCAACCGACCTCCATCACATGTATTACTTTCTTCGCCATATAAGCAATAGTAGTGCTGTGCCCCAACCACTGCGACATACTGTCACACAGCTTATAAGACCCCATCACTACCCTTAGACCCTGGATGGCCCCCCGTACCATTCTGTTGCTCTCAACCTCTCCTGCCTGGCCAATCCTGACCGACCATAGCTGCCTTGCGGTATCCAGACCCTATGGTTCCAACATTACATGTGACCTCCCCATCCGGGTAGACGTTGTGAGTAACAATGGTTCAAACCAGGAGCAACAACAGCCCCGACGGGGATGCCACCACCTGCAACAATGCCGCCACCAACATTCTTACCACTGCTGACAGCGTTACCAGCAAGCAGACCAATGCTCCCACTTCATTCACCTGGTTGGAGCCGACACTGTCTGACATCACCATGCTCCTACAGAGCCTGATGCAGGAGATCCAACTCCTGGCCCACGCCATCACAACGCCAGTGCCAGTGGCTGCACCCCTGACCATGGAGCAACCCTGCAAGACCCCTGTCCTGACAAGGGAGGCTTCCGTAGCCTCCTCAGAGCCTGTGGCAGAGACCACGGCAGGTTCCCCGGCGGAAGTGGAGCCAAAAGCAGCACCCCACCAACCATCATACCCCCCATGGGTCAGCCTGTTGCCAGCTCTGAGGCAGCCCCCACTGCAACCCCATGTGGCTCCGCTGGCCATACCGACACCAATGGCGGGGGAAGCGCCCTCAGCACGCCCAGAGCCAAAGGTCCACGTTGCAGCCCCGTCATGGGATGGTACCAAGGAGGAGCTGGAGGAATTCATCGACCAGTGCAAGCTGAACTTCGAGGCCAACCTGGCAGCCTTCCAGACTGACACCTGATGCATCATGTTCACCATCGGGAACATGTTGGGTGCACTGCACATCTGAATGATGAACATTCGACAGTCTGATGACCCACCATGCTGGCTCAAGAAGTGGCCAGTGTTCTGCAAGGATCTCCATTGGGTGTATGGCGATCCCGACCCCAGCTACACAGCCCGCCTCAGGCTGAACAATCTCTGGCAACGCGTATTGGAAGGAGTGAACTGGTAATGTGTTACCATTGCCGGTTCAGGGATCCTGGGGAAACCACTGATCAGCTAAGGCAAGGGTGAGTAGCTATCTCGACAGTGCCTTCCCTATATCGGAGGGGCTTGCAGAGCTAAGTCTGAGGATATTTCAGTCTAGATACACTCCATATGTAGAGCATATCAGGGGGTTGCAGTAGTAATTGAGGAGCAACTACCAACATAGGCAACTTAGCTCACGCAGGAGGAAGAGGAGTGGAGAAGAAGAAGAGGAAGCAGACCTTGCTATGTGAGGATGTGGGAACTAGTTTGAATGACCTTCTGCAACTGTATCTACAAGTGAGTCAATGTATATATGTGTTTTCCTATGATGGTAATGCCTTCATGAGGTTGGCTATGTCTTCGCTATATCGAGGGCATGATACCTGTATTGAATCTTGGAGAGTATGGAGCATCACTTGGGATCTTGAGTAGAGACAGTGAAACCTTGTGGGAGCTTGTCCTTGAGCATGTGTGTGGAGTTGCATATATATGCTATCTTTCCCTATCACAGAGGAGTATGTTCCTATCTTTGCTAGTATATATGGTCCATACTCATCCAACACAAATTGTGTCTTAGAGATATGGGTCTGGGGTCCCTGCAATCATGGATCAATAGCCGAAATCGGGTAAGTGCAGTCCTATAGCCAGATGTGGGGATCTGAAATTGAACTTTTCTTGATGCATCGTGGCCTAACAGTGTCAAAATAATTTTTGTGGAATATTGACACATCCTAGTTGCCTGTGTTGGACCCCCACAATCTAACAGATCGTTCCGAAGTCGAAAACGCGAGTGACTGTATATTCCAACAACACGGACCCGTCACCCAGTGGGATGCGGCCGAATTCATGTCGCTCACAGCCCATGTGAATGCAACTGATGACCAGCAGATGCTCATGTTATTCATGCACAGCCTCCAACCGCGACTGCGGGAGAGGCTGATGCATGTGCCACTGGACAACATGCACAACTTCATCCAGGCAGCCATCCTGACAGAGAAGCAAATGCAGGTCATCAGCGATGCTGCCATCCCGACGACCACACCGGGAAGCCGTCCTTGACCACCTCCAGCACACCCGCCCCCCCGCCACGAGGTTATTGGAAAAATGGTGAACCAGTAATGGGTTACCGTTGCTGGTTCAGGAATCCGAGGGAAATCTCTGATCAGCTAAGACAGAGGCAAGGAGCTATCTCAACAGTGTCTTCCCTATATTGGAGAGGCTTGTAGAGCTAAGTCTGAGGATGTTTCAGCTTAGATACACTCCATAGAGAGAGGATATCAGAGGGTCGCAGTAGTAATCGAGGAGCAATTAACAACGTAGGCAACTTGGCTCATGCAGGAAGAAGAGAGATGGAGAAGAGGAGAAGGCAGACCTTGCTATGCGAGGATGTGGGAACTAGTTTGAATAACTTTCTGTGACTGTATCTACAAGTGAGTTGATATATATATATATATATATGTGTTTTCCTATGATGGCAATACTTTCTCGAAGTTGACTACATCTTTGCTATATCGAGGGTATGACACCTGTGTTGAATCTTGGAGAGTATGGAGCATCATTTTGGAACCTCGAGTAGAGACAGTGAGGTATTGCAGGGGCTTATCTTTGAGTGTGTGTGTGTGGGGTTGCGTATATACGCTATCTTTCCCTATCATGGAGGGGTGCGTTCCTATCTTGGTCAATGTGTTTGGTCCATACTCATCCAACATAAATTGTGTTTCAGAGATGTGGGTCCAGGGTCCCCGTGGTTGCGGGCTAATAGCCGAAATCGGGCAAGTAGGATCCCATAGCCAGATGTGGGAGGTCCGGAATTGGACTTTTCTTGATGCGTCATGGTCTAACAGTGTCGAAATACTTTTTGAGGAATATTGACACATCCTGGTTGCCTGTGTTGGACCTCCAGGATCTAACAGATCGTTCTGAAGTCGAGAACGCGAGTGACTGTATATTCCAACAGAAGTGACCAAGGAGGAGCAGCCGGCCAACTACAACTGGCCCACCATTCCGCTGGAGGACCCCAGTTGCGACGTGGCAGAGCACCTCCACCAGTCCCGATGAGCCAGCAGCAAGTGCTACGGCTGTGGAGGTGACCACCTTGTCCGCGACTGCCCCAGCGCCATGCAGATGCAAGGCCTCCATGCTCATGCCCTAATGGTGGATGAACCATTGGGAAGCATCCTTGTCAACCCCCTCTACAACAATGATGAAGACAATGAAGGGGACAAAGAGGTCAGTGACAATTGTGCCAAGCCAGGCGACCTGTCCAATGGCAACGAGTCGGGAAACTAGGCATCAGTGGGTCCCCTCAGTCCAACCACATTGACAACCTGGCCCAGCTATGCACGCACGCCACCACCTTCTGGGCTGCCCGACAGACCAACACTCCTGTCATGGAGTGTGATGGAGAAATCCTCCGCATTCACCACCACCCAATGCTCCCCACCTACGAATGCCTGGTGACAGTTGGCAACACGCAAGGCCTGGTGCTACTGGACACCGGCATGACAGCCTTGTTCATCACCCCTGAGATGGTGACAACCACCGCCATCACCACACACCCCCTTCCCCAACCGCTCAACACTGCCTTCCTGCAGGGTTGGTCATTGAGCATTACCCACTTCACCCTCTCTGACATCCGCATCCAAGATCACCCAATCACTTCCAGCATGTGCCTGCTTGTCACCCTGATGTCCACCCACAACATACTCCTGGGCATGGACTGGATTGAGACAGCCCGGCCGGAGCCCAACTACGCCCTCCAGACATGGGACCTCCGCATCCCCATGCTCCTACCTGTTGGAATATACAGTCACTCATGTTCTCGACTTTGGAACAATCTGTTAGATTGTGGAGGTCCAACACAGGCAACTAGGACGCGTCAATATTCCTCAAAATTATTTCGACACTGTTAGGCCACGATGTGTCAAGAAAAATCCAATTTTGGACCCCCACATCCGACTATAGGACTGCACTTACCCAATCTCGGCTATTGGTCCATGACTGCGGGGACCCTGGACCCATATCTCTAAGACACAATTTGTGTTGGAAGAGCGTGGACCATATATGTTAGCAAAGATAGGAACACACTCCTCTGTGATAGGGAAAGATAACATATATACGCAACTCCACACACACACTCAAAGATAAGCTCCCACAATGTTTCACTGTCTCTACTCAAGATCCCAAACAATGCTCCATACTCTCCAAGACTCGACACAGGCATCATGCCCTCAATACAGCGAAGACATAGCCAACTTCATGAAGGTGTTGCCATCATAGGAAAACACATATATACATTGACTCATTTGTAGATACAGTTGCAGAAAGTCATTCGAACTAGTTCCCACATCCTCACATAGCAAGGTCTGCTTCCTCTTCTTCTTCTCCACTCCTCTTCCTCCTGTGTGAGCTAAGTTGCCTATGTTGGTAGTTGCTCCTCGATTACTACTGCAACCCCCTGATATCCTCTATTTACAGAGTGTATCTAGACTGAAATATCCTCAGACTTAGCTCTACAAGCCCCTCCAATATAGGGAAGGCACTGTCGAGATAGCTACTTGCCCCTGCCTTAGCTGATCAGTGGTTTCCCCAGGATCCCTGAACCAGCAACGGTAACACATTACCAGTTCACTCCTCCCAATACTACCAACACCGGCCGCAGCACACCCCACTGCAACTGACTTCACCCACATCGTTGGGGACAGGCAGCTCCTCTTGGATGGAGAGCAGCTATTTGCCCCGCCAGAACCCAACAATCCTCCACCAACTCCTTGGGTTGCCACAGCCACAATGGCAGAGGATCAACTGGTCCTACCGGCTGAGTACTCTGCTTATGCCAATGTGTTTGACATCCAGCACACAGAGGAACTTCCCCTGCACTGGCTGCACGACCATGAGATCCACCTGGAGGATGGCAAGATGCCGCCATCCAGCCCGCTGTACTCCCTCTCACACTGGGAGCAAGAGGAGCTTTGGACATACCTCCACAAGATGGAGAGCATCGGCTTCATCCAGCCATCTGCCAGTTGCGCGGCAGCCCTGCTCCTGTTCATACCAAAGAAGGATGGTTGGCTCTGCCCATGTGTGGACTATTGGGCACTCAACATGATCACCATCAAAGATTGCTACCCAATCCCCCTCATCTCTGAACACCTCAACCAGCTCGCGACTGCACAAGTGTTCACAAAGCTTGACCTGAAGGGCACGTACAACCTCCTTCGGATTGCGCCGGGCCATGAATGGAAGACATCGTTCCAGACGCACTACGGCAGCTACGAGTATCTCGTGATTTTTGGAATATACAGTCACTCGCGTTTTCGACTTTGGAATGATCTGTTAGATTGTGGAGCTCCAACACAGGCATCTAAGATGCATCAATATTTGTCAAAATTATTTCAACACTGTTAGGCCACAATGCATCAAGGAAAGTCCAATTTTGGACCCCCACATCTGGCTACAGGGTTGCATTTACCCAATTCTGGCTATTGGTCCATGACTGTGGGGACCCTGGACCCATATCTCTAAGACACAATTTGTGTTGGAAGAGTGTGGACTGTATATGTTAGCAAAGATAGGAACACACTCCTCCATGATAAGGAAAGATAGCATATATATGCAACTACATACATGTGCTCAAAGATAAGCTCCCACAATGTTTCACTGTCTCTACTCAAGATCCCAAACGATGCTCCATACTCTCCAAGACTCGACACAGGTATCATGCCCTCAATATAGCAAAGACATAGCCAACTTTGTGAAGGTGTTGCCATCATAGGAAAACACATATATACATTGACTCATTTGTAGATACAGTTGCAGAAAGTCATTCAAACTAGTTCCTACATCCTCACATAGCAAGGTCTGCTCTCTTCTCTTCTTCTCCATCTCTCTTCCTCCTGCATGAGCTAAGTTGCCTGTGTTGGTAGTTGCTCCTCGATCACTACTGCAACCCACTGATATCCTTTACATACGGAGTGTATCTAGGCACTGTCAAAATAGCTACTCACCCTTGCCTTAGCTGCTCAGTGGTTTCTTCTCCAGGAACCCTGAATCGGCAATGGTAACACATTACCGGTTCACTCCTTCCAATACTCGTCGACATCACACGGGATGCCATGTGTGTCAGTGCAACGCCGGCACCATGGCTTGCCGGGCACACAGATGCAATCTTCACCTGCTTGGACGCAGGTGAAGCAGTCACCCCACTCACCTGCCCATAGTGTTGCCAGCTTGTCGCCGACATTGCCAGGGGTGGCTGCCAGCACAGAGGCAGCTGGTGTCCACATGACGAGCTGGGTGGTGGGGGTGGCAGCAGAGGAGGCCGCGGCCAAGGACGGCACCAGGGCCGATGAGGATTCGGCGAGTGCAATGGGCACTCTCTTGATGATGGGCGCATCCATCATCATGACATCATCATTGCCATTGTCCTCAACCTCTGTTGACCAAAAAGGGAAGCGAGATGGATGGGTTAGTGAACACTCCCAAGATACCTCAACCAGAACTGTCCAACTTACCAATGACAGTGCCAGCCAGCGCAGGGGTTTGGGTGCTGGCCGATGCAGAGGAGGAAGCGCCATGCGGTGCAGGAGTTTGGGCGCCAGCCAACACAGAGGATGAGGTGCCATGCGGTGCAGTAGTCCGGGTGCCACACAGCGCAGTGGGGTGGGCAGGCCCCAGCAGGTCCTCAGGCAGCGGCACATCCCATTGGTACAGGTGGGAGCGTGCTGCCGCAGCACAGTGTGGCTGCAACGGACCGGAGGAGGGTGTGGCCACCGCAGAGGGAGCGCGGTGTGCAGGGTCGGCCCAGTCTGCCACACATGGAGGCAACAGAAAACTGTCAGTGACCAACCCGACCAAAGGACCCCTGGCACGAGCAACTTACCTGAAATGTGGCAATTGATGCCATCTACCATGAATGGTGTGGGTGCCGCCGCCGCCATCACTGTCATTGTTATTGTCATATCTGTGTCACAGGAAAAACAAGTGCCAACCATCAGTACCAAGCCATGACCAAAAACACTGACCAATGCCAAGGCACTTACCACCTTCCACATCCATGGTGCAGTCATGCATGTCGTCGTTGTCTGGGGGTGTTGAGACTGGGGGGTATAGCCCCGATGCAAAGGGGTAGGTTGCAGAGAAGGGAGGGGGTGACATGGTGGATGATAGCAGATGAAACAGGAGTAACATATGGGCTCCCCACTTATATGCTGGCACACAGCCCGAGGCTGCAGCAGCCATCTTAGCATTGTGTGGTCTTGCAGCAGCTAAGTGCAGAACAAGGTTTGGATGGCAGGAGCACCATGCATGCGCATGAGAGTTGTGCAGCCCCACCAATATGAAGCCGGCAGTATGCAGAGATCAATGCTGTGACACATGACAATCAAAGGGGTGACACCTGCACAATCCTGCAGGCACACATCTGACGGTTGCCCCCTGTGATGGGGGCATCACCACCCCGACCACCCTGACCATTGCCATTGTTGCCCGTGGACAGGCAACTTGGACAGGGGGGTAATGTCAGACCAGATGGCCAACTGACACAGTGCCCACTGAGGTCGGCACCCTCCCGGCCGAGAGACAGAGGGGCCAGCCGCGCTGTGGCATGTGCCAGCTCCAACCAATGCTAGTCCTTCCCATGCCCCTGACAGGGGTTGTTGACCAACCTCCATCACATGTATTACTTTCTTCACCATATAAGCAATAGTAGTGCCATGCCCCAACCACTGCAACACACCATCACACAGCTTATAAGACCCTGTCACTACCCCTAGACCCCAGATGGCCCCCCGTACTGTTCTGTCACTCTCAACCTCTCCTGCCCAGCTGATCCCGACCGACCATAGCCGCCTCGCAGTATCCAGACCCTACGGTTCCAACACAAAGCACCTGTGATCACCCCCAACATCCCAATGGTGCAGTGTGCATCTCTATACTCACTCCTGTGTCCCCATGAGGTTCCCAAGGAACCTCATCACATGTATTATTTAGTTCACTCATTAGCTGCAAAGTCAATACTATTGACCCCTTGCCATGGTACTCTACTGTTGACCAGTGTGCCCATGGCCTCTCCATTCCCACCAACACCAACTGACCATAGCCACTTGCAGTTTCCAGATCCTATGGTCCTAACAAGTACACACTATCCCCTCCTACCAAGGATACTGGGTGTGTGCAGTTGGGTGTATGCAGTTGACTAATGCAACTACACTTTGGCTCAATATGCACTATTGGAGACAAGGTGAGGATGTGTTGGTCAACTGCATACACCCAACTGCACACACCCAGTATCCTTGGTAGGAGGGGATAGTGTGTATGGAGACAAGGTGTGGATGTATTGGTCAACTGCATACTGTCAGGGTTGAGGACCAATATCGAGTGTGGCGACCAGTTCGGCTATGCAGATCTGACGACGCATGTGCGAAATCGAGGTTAAGAGGCCCTTATCCTCGATTTCGGTGGAATTGAGTTTAAGGCCTCCTTAAACTCGATATCAGTTAACCCTGTCAGCACCCCATCCAGAGGTCACACAGCATGTTCGTTGGAGCAGTGCACTGGCCACTCCAGCTCCCAAGAGTGCACAAGTTGTGAATTGGAGTGCATTGAGCAAGTGTAAGACCCTCGCTGCTGTTGTGTAAGGCACTGGTGTATGTTCCAGGGCTACGGTTGAGGTTCTGCCTGCGATGTAGGTGTCGCAGGGTCAGTGATGGTGCTGACCTGATGTTCTCGATGCTCCTTCAACTCCTGGAGCTCACACACTGTACAGAGTAATCACAACTACCTGTATTGTGATCACAACAACACTTGAAAGACTGATACTAACAGATAAAGATGGTAAAGACTAGAGTGGATGAGGATCCACTTGTCTGATGATGAACAAGACCTGGACCTATATAGGCCTACCTCTGGGGTAGGCCATGCTCCTCGAGCTCCTGGCTCGAGGTACCTACCTCCAAGGTAGGCTCTACTACTTGTTGAGCCCTCCTCGTGCCCCTATCTTCAGCACACGAGCTTCGGGCCTACTCAGGCCTCCTGGACCTGCAACTGACGAGGTCCCAGCTCTCCTCATGAAAGCCTCTTAATCCCTATATGTCCTATCCTCTATGTGAGACCTCCTACACCAGCTCCTACCAAGCTAATGCCCCTTCCTTGTGTGTGCCCCCCTTTTGTCAGGATGTGCTACACTGAGGGTTTGCGCACCTGCACGTGGTAGAGCTCGAAATCGAGTTTAAGGGGCCCTTATCCTTGATTTCGCCAAAATCGAGGTTAGGACCCTGTTTATCCTCGATTTCGCGTGTTCAGGCACTGGGCCAGTGTGCACTCTGTGACACATACACCCAGTATCCTTGGCAGGAGGGGATAGTGTGTACTACTCCTTTTGACACACTCACAAGAAAAAGAGATGCAAGGTGTGGATGTGTTGGTCAGCTGCATACACCTGTTATGGAGCGCACACAGGCCTAGTGCCTGAGCACGCGAAATCGAGGATAAACAGGGCCTTATCCTCGATTTCGGCAACCACCGGTGCCACATGGCCATGAATTTGTCTCGGCTACTCAATTGATCAAGGCTGCATTGCATGATGGGCCCATAGGATTCATGCTGTTGGAGGCCCCTCTCAGCTTGCTACCAGCCTTTGGTTTTGTGCCCACAGGCAACAATTGTGGTGTGGAAATGGAGGTGGAGCCTGAGGCCCTGATCCAAATGGAGGTACTGGCTCCATATAAGCACCTTGAAGGGGTCTTCTGTGAGGTAGAAGCTGACAAGCTGCCCCCTCATGCTGATCATGACCTGCAAATTGAGCTGGTACCAGGGGAGAAACCCCCTCATGGCCCATTGTACCTCAAGGGACCCAAAGAGATGGCAGAGCTTAGGAAGTACCTTGTGGAGAACCTCGAGAAGGGCTTCATCAGGCCCTCCAAGAGCCCTGCACAATCACCAGTGCTCTTTGTACCAAAGAAGGATGGAGGCCTATGGCTGTGCATAGACTATTGAGGGCTCAATGAGGTCACAGTCAAGAATCACACTCCACTGTTGCTCATTGAGGAGCAGCTGTTCCTACTCTGGCAGGCCACCATCTATATGAAGCTGGATCTCAAGGCAGCGTACAATCTGGTGTGTATTGCTCCAGGCAACAAATGGAAGACAGCCTTTGGTACTCAACTGGGCCTCTATGAGTACCTGGTGATGCCATTTGGGCTGGCAAATGCTCCAGCTCAATTTCAATCTCTGGTGAGCCACATATATTGTGATATCATTGGTATTTACATGGTGGTGTACCTTGATGACTTCCTCATCTTCAGTAATAGCAAGGAGGAGCATGTTGCACATGTACAGGAGGTGCTGAGACAGTTACAGGAGAACTGGCTATTTGCTAAGCTGTCCAAGTGCACTTTCCACACCAATACTGTGGAGTTCCTAGGGTACATCATCAAGCCAACTGGCATCAAGAAGGACCCCAAGAAGGTATGAGTGATCAAGGAATGGCCCCTGCCAGCAAGCATTCATGACATACAGTGGTTCCTGGGGTTCACAAACTTCTATTGAAGATTCATTGCAAACTTTGCTAGGATTGCTAGGCCCCTGACATCGCTGGTCAAGCCAGTTGAGAGGTTCAAGAAACTACAGCTCAATGAGGAGGCCCAGGGGGTGTTCTACAAGCTGATTGAAGCCATCACCACTGTAGGGGTCTTACAACACTTCCAATATGACAAGCCCACACAATTAGAGACTGATGCAAGTGATTTTGCAATTGCAGGTGTGCTCAAGCAAGAGCACGAGCATAGATGGCATCCCATTGCCTACTACTCAAGGAAGTGTTGGAATACACAGTCACTCACGTTTTCGACTTTGGAACAATCTGTTAGATTGTGGAGGTCCAACACAGGCAACCAAGACATGTCAATATTCCTCAAAAATTATTTTGACATTGTTAGGCCACGACACATCAAGAAAAGTCCAATTTTGGACACCCACATCTGGCTACAGGTTACATTTATCCGGTTTTGGCTATTGCTACATGATTGTGGGACCCCAGACCCATATTTCTGAGACACAATTTGTGTCAGATGAGTGTGGGCCATATACATTGGCAAAGATAGGAACACACTCCTCCATGATAGGGAAAGATAGTGTATATATGCAACCACAAACACATGTTCAAGATAAGCTCCCATAACAATTCACTGTCTCTACTCAAGATCCCAAATGATGCTCCATACTCTCCAAGACTTGACACAGGTATCATGCCCTCAATATAGCAAAGACATAGCCAACTTTGTGAAGGCATTACCATCATAGGAAAAGACATATATACATCGATTCACTTGTAGATACAGTTACAGAAAGTCATTCAAACTAGTTCCCACATCCTCACATAGCAAGGTCTGCTTCCTCTTCTTCTTCTCCACTCCTCTTCCTCCTGCGTGAGCTAAGTTGCCTATGTTGGTAGTTGCTCCTCAATTACTACTGCAACCCCTGATATGCTCTACATATGGAGTGTATCTAGACTGAAATATCCTCAGACTTAGCTCTACAAGCCCCTCCAATATAGGGAAGGCACTGTCAAGATAGCTACTTGCCTTTGCCTTAGCTGATCAGTGTTTTCTTCTCCAGGATCCCTGAACTGGCAATGGTAACTCATTACCAGTTCACTCCTTCCAATAGGAAGATGATGCCGGCAGAGCACAACTACGAGATACATGATAAGGAGCTGCTTGCCATAGTTGCCTGTCTATGCCAGTGGTGTCACATGCTTGCAGGCCTCCCAACTCAGTTGGTAATCCTCACAGATCACAAGGTCCTCAAGTACTTCAAGTTGCAGCATTGGATCACTGGCAGGCAAGCGAGATGGGCTGTAATACTAGCTGACTTAGACTTCATGCTCCAATATAGGCCTGGAGACAAGGCCAGCAAGCCTGATGCCCTTACTCAGTGACAGGATATGCAGCCCATAGGTGAAGAGGTGGAACACAATGTTTGGCAATTATTGCCAGCTAGGGGTTTCATGTCAGAAGCCGAAATCAAAGATAAGGAGCCCTTATACTCAATTTTGGTGAAATCGAGTTTAAGGCCCCGTTATCCTCGATTTCAGATGCATGCTGGCAATGCAACCATGGAAGAAATTGCAAATGGTTGCCTTGAGCAGCTAGCTCACACCTTCCAGCCCCTGGACCAGGAGCTCATGACAATGCATAAGGACTAACCTTTCGAGGACAAGGATGACCTGTGGTACCACAAAGGAAGGCTAGTGATCCCCCGGGTCACACTACCAGGCAGACAGGGCTGTGGTGACACATGAGGAGCAGCTCAGGTAAGGGAAGGCTCTCTCTCTGTGGAGCACCTGCAATATATGGTCATGTCACAGTGCCATGATGGAGCCACCACTGGCCATGGAGGAAGGGATGCCACCCTAGAGCTGGAACAACACCACTATTGGTGGCCAGGGAAGAGTGCCTGGGTAGCAGACTATGTAGCAAGCTGCCCTGTATGTGCTTGATATAAGACTCCGTGCCACAAGCCCTATGGCTTACTGCAGCCACTGTCCACCCCTGAGCGGCCCTGGGACTCAATATCTATGGACTTCATTGAGGGCCTACTGCCAACCAATGGGTACAACTCCATACTCATCATGGTCGACCATCTCACAAAGTTAGCCATCCTAGCTCCCACATACAAGACAGCCACCTCTCAGGACACTGCAGGGCTGTTCAGGACCCATGTGATGAAGTGATTTGGAGCCCCAGACCACATTGTCTCTGACAGAGGCAGGCAGTTCATCTCAGCAACTTGGAAGAAGTTCACAGAGGCTCTGCTCATCAAGCACTCACTCAGTACAGCTTATCATCCACAAACTGATGGCCAAACAGAAAGGGTGAACCAAGTGGTGGAGCAGTACCTGCAAATGTATTGCAAATATGAGCAGGACAACTGGGAATGCCTGCTACCAATGGCAGAGTTTGTGTACAATAACGTGGTGCATAGCAGCATAGGAGTATCCCCCTTCTTCGCCTGCTACAGGTGGAACCCTAGGATGCACCCGGACCTACCCCATGCAGTAGGGGTGCTAGACCCAGCAAGACAAGAGTTTGCATGAGGACAGCTGGAGCTCACTCAATACCTACAGGAGCAGATCAGGCAAGCTCAAGCCCATGCAGTAGAGCAATACAACTGCAAGCACACAGACATGGAGCTCAAGGTAGGAGACTTGGTATACATTAACCATCACAACTGGAAGATGAGAAGACCCAGCCCCAAGCTTGATATGAGGTTCACAGGCCCATACCCCATCATCGAGAGGGTAGGTTGATGAGCATATTGCCTACAACTCCTGCCCAAGCTCAGGGTGCATGATGTAGTCCACATATTGCTGTTGGAGAAAGTCAAGAGCAGTGAGCTACCAGGTCATACAAAACACCAGATCCAGCCTCAAATCCATGAGGAGGACCTTGATTTCAAGGTAGAGGCCAACATGGGCATGCACAGTTGAGGGGCAAACCTCGAGTACAAGGTCCTGTGGAAAGGGTATCCAGAGGAGGCTGCCTCCTGGGAACCTCATGATCACCTCGAGTGCCCTAGCCTCATTCAGGAGTATGAGGAATCAGTGGGGGGAGGTGTTGACACAAGCAACTAAAGAGGAGGCTGGTGCATTTGGAGCTGGAGATAGCGAAGCCTGAGAAACGCGAAATCGAGGATAAGGACGTGCTAAACTCGATTTCACCAAAACAGAGGATAAGGGTATTGGAAGGAGTGAACCAGTAATGGAGTTACCATTGCCGGTTCAGGGATCCTGGGGAAGAAACCACTGATCAGCTAAGGCAAAGGTGAGTAGCTATCTCAACAGTGCCTTCCCTATTTTGGAGGGGCTTGTAGAGCTAAGTCTGACAATGTTTCAGCCTAGATACACTCCATATGTAGAGCATATCAGGGGTTGCAGTAGTGATTGAGGAGCAACTACCAACATAGGCAATTTGCTCATGCAGGAGGAGGAGAGAAGAAGAAGAGAAGAGAAGAGCAGACCTTGCTATGCAAGGATGTAGGAACTAGTTTGAATAACTTTCTGCAACTGTATCTACATGTGAGTTGATGTATATATATGCATTTTCCTGTGGTGGCAATGCCTTCTCAAAGTTGGCTATGTCTTCGCTATATTGAGGGCATGATACCTGTGTAGAGTCTTGAAGAGTATGGAGCATTGTTTGGGATCTTGAGTAGAGACAGTGAAATGTTATGGGAGCTTATCTTGAACATGTGTATGTGGTTGCATATATACACTATCTTTCCCTATCATGGAGGAGTGTGTTCCTATCTTTGCCAATGTATATGGCCCACACTTATCTGACACAAAATTGTGTCTCAGAGATATGGGTCCAGGGTCCCTGCAATCATGGAGTAATAGCCGAAACTGGGTAAATGTAGCCTATAGCTGGATGGGGTGGTCCACGATTGGACTTTTCTTGCTGCAATGTGGCCTAACAGTGTGGAAATAATTTTGAGGAATATTGGTGCATCATAGTTGCCTGTGTTGGACCTCCATGATCTAACAGATTATTCCAAAGTCGAAAATGCGAGTGACTGTATATTCCAACAAAGGCCCTCTTAAACTCGATTTCAGGACGCACCTCACAGACCAAGGGACAAGGCAAAGATACTGTGATCAGCTCATGTCACAGTCAGGCTCGCATCAGCAGGGGATCAAGTGTCAAGATTGTAATTGAAGGAACCTCGAGGACATGGGAGAAGGGATTAGTAGTCTGCAGCATATTCTGTGGACTGGGGGACAAAGAACTCAGGGTTGAGTTCAGTGTCACAGAGTGCACACTGGCCCAGTGCCTGAACACGCGAAATCGAGGATAAACAGGGTCCTAACCTCGATTTCGAGCTCTACCATGCGCAGGTGCGCAAACCCTCAGTGTAGCACATCCTGACAAAATGGGGGCACACGCGAGGAAGGGGCATTAGCTTGGTAGGAGCTGGTGTAGGAGGCCTCGTGTAGAGGATAGGACATATAGGGAATAAGAGGCTTTCACAAGGAGAGCTGGGGCCTCGCCAGTTGCAGGTCCAGGAGGCCTGAGTAGGCCTGGAGCTTGTGTGCTGAAGATAGGGGCATGAGGAGGGCTCAACAAGTAGTAGAGCCTACCCTGGAGGTAGGTACCTCGAGCCAGGAGCTTGAGGAGCATGGCCTACCCCAGAGGTAGGCCTATATATGTCAAAGTCTTTTCATCATCAGATGAGTGGATCCTCATCCACTCTAGTCTTTACCATCTTTATCTGTTAGTATCAGTCTTTCAAGTGTTGTTGTGATCACAATACAGGTAGTTGTGAATACTCTGTACAGTGTGTGAGCTCCAGGAGTTGAAGGAGCATCGAGAACATCAGGTCAGCACCATCACTGACCCTGCGACACCTACATCGCAGGCAGAACCTCAACCGTAGCCCTGGAACCTACACCAGTGCCTTACACAACAGCAGCGAGGGTCTTACACTTGCTCAATGCACTCCAATTCACAACTTGTGCACTCTTGGGAGCTGGAGTGGCCAGTGCACTGCTCCAACAAATGTGCCATGTGACCTCTGGATGGGGTGCTGACAGGGTTAACTGATATCGAGGATAAGGGCCTCTTAACCTCGATTTCGCACATGCGTCATCAGATCTGCATAGCTGAACTGGTCACCACACTCGATATTGGTCCTCAACCCTGACATTCAGCAGGAGGAGGAGCAACTGTGGGAGAAGGAGGAGTGGGGGGAGGAGCAACAACATCGTGCAACGAGTCAGGAGGACCACCAGCCATGGTGATAGACTCATGGGGCTGGTGCTTGGAGTACAGCCAGCAGCACTGGGTCATGTACTGCACCATAGCAGCCATGACTGGGCGCAGGTAGCCAGCCTCAAGCTCCCAGACCTGGCAGAGGATGAAGTCCCAGTCCTCGTGACCGTGAGGATCAAAGATACAATCCTCACAATGCACCTTACCAAGACTGCAACCACAGGAATGGACTAGGTGAGCCCATTCCACACCATGCTCACTGACCTGAAGATGCCAGGGCTCGGCATCTCCAGTGTAGCGCTTACCAAGGTGGGTGTGGACCACCCTGGTACATCCCATGTGCCCAGACAAGTGGCAGTGAGTGCACTTGCTGGGAACACACTGGTGCTCACCCAGAGGATTGGCAAACGTGGAGGGGAAATGCCTGTGAGAAGGGGGGGTCAGTAAAGTGCCAAGTAAGGAAGCAAAAGGGGGAGAGGGACTTACGGAATGTTGAGGTGAGCACAATGCTTGCACAACCAGCTGGGCCACAGCATACAACCCTTGGTCAGGTGCAGCATGACCAGGGAATGAAGCTGGGAGGCAGAGGTGGAACCTCACTCCACTACCCACCAGCGAGGATAGAGGCCATGGGTGACAAGGAGGAGAAGGATGGGGGCAGGGAACTCTGAGCTCCACAAGTCCAGCTCCTGGAAGGAAGGAGAGCACATGGCAGGAGGAGTTCCTGGTGGGCAAGGGGGAGACCCAGGCAGAGACTCAGGAGTGAGCCTCTGCACAACAGCTGGGTTGAAAATGGGGGTGGGTGGCTGGAGCACCTCATCCACCAGCTCATTGGCAGGAGGAGGAGGGGGGATGGGCCACTGAAGCTCTGCCTCCCACTGGGCCATCGCCTCTGCAGAGGTCTTGCAAAAGGCATGAGCATCAGGGCCAGGAGGAGGCTCCATGGCCACTGTAACACCCCCCTCAAAGATGGTCAGCAGGGGATTGTTTGGATCCAAGTGATGGTGAACCCCTGTGGCACTCACCAGGCTGGATGGTAGAGAAGCCTCCTGAGCTGGGCCAGGGCTCAGAGGCGAGGGGGGAAGGGGGTCTACTACGTGGCAGCAACATAGTTTGACCACTATCCTATGGTGGGGAGGCTCTTCTGCTGCAAGAACAGCTGGCGGGGAGGCAGGGACCTCAAGGGGCCCCACCAAAAGGGGAAGGTGAGTCCCTGGTACCAAGGGTGGGGTGCGAGGAGGCACCAGGGACTCCTCAAGGTGTGGAGGAGGAGGAGAGGCCTCCTCCAGAAGGAAAAGGGTCCGTAGGGGCTCTGAAGGGCCTGAAACAGGTGCCAAGGAGGATGAAGGGCCTGGAACAGGCACCGAGGAAGGGGTATGTGCAGCAGCGCGGTGGCCCTTGCGGGCCGAGCACCGTGAAGAAGAGCTGGAATGACATGGCATGATGATGCAAGTGCCAAAGAACAATGAGGAGGAGGTGGGAGGAAAACACCACTGGTGGTGTCCAAATGATGGTCTTGTAGGCCTGGCACCAGACTTCATTTGCCTCGACGGTGCTCAGCCTTAGAAGGGGGGTAGTGTTATGGAGCGCACACAGGCCTAGTGCCTGAGCACGCAAAATCGAGGATAAGGGCCCCTTAAACTCGATTTTGGGCTCTACCGCATGCAGGCACATAGACATCTGGCAATTCACACCAGGATGAAGGGCACAGGTGAAGAAGGGGCATTAGCTCAATAGGGCTGGTGTAGGAGGCTCCACACAGAGGGCAGGACATATAGGAAATAAGGGGTTTTCGCAAGGAGAGCTGGGGCCTCACTGTCTGCAGGTCCAGGAGGCCTGAGCAGGCCTGGAGCTCGAGTACTGAGGATAGGGGCATGAAGGAGGCAAGGAGGAGGGCTCACCAAGTAGCAGAGCTTGCCCTGGAGGCAAGTGCCTTGAGCCAGGAGCTCGAGGAGCATGGCCTACCCCAGAGGTAGGCCTATATATGTCAAAGTCTTTTCATCATCAGATGAGTGGATCCTCATCCACTCTAGTCTTTACCATCTTTATCTATCAGTACCAGTCTTTCAAGTGTTGTCATGATTGCAATACAGGTAGTTGTGATTACTTAGTATAGTGTGCAAGCTCCAGGGGTTGAAGGAGCATCAGGAACATCAGGTCAGCACCATCACTGACCCTGTGACACCTACATTGCAGGTGGAACCTCAACCGCAGCCCTGGAACTTACACCAGTGCCTTACATAGCTGTAGCGAGGGTCTTACACTCACTCAACACACTCCAATTTCCAACTAGTGCACCCTTGGGAGTTGGGAGTGCCATTGTATTACCTCACGTGAATGTGCCATGCGACCTCTGGACGTGCCAACAGGGTTAACCAATATCGAGTTTAAGGCCCCCTTAACCTCGATTTCGCACACGCGTATTTGGATCTGTATAGCCGGACCTCACCGCTCACTCGATATTGGCCTCAACCCTGACAACACCCAGTACACTTGGGAGGGGGGATAGTGTCTACTACCCCTTTTGACACACTCACACAAGAAAGAGATGTGAGGTGAAGATTGACAGGGCTGTGTGCCAGATATCAAGTATATCGAGGCTTGAGGCTCTTGAGGATCCAGGTGTCTAAATATGCATTGTTAGGACTGTAGGATCTGGAAACCACAAGTGGCTATGGTCAGTTAGTGTTGGTGGGATTGGAGAGGCCATGGGCATGCTGGTCAATGGTGGGGTACCATGGGAGGGGTCAATGGTATCAACTTGGCTGCTAATGAGCAAACTAAGTAAGACATGCCATGAGGTTCTGAGGGAACCTCGCAGGGGATCAGGGGCGCATATGAGGGTGTGTCCCATGCCATTGGGGTGCCGATGGTGATTGAGGGTGCTCCCCTGGCAAGATCACATGTAAGACTGCCATGGGTCTAACACTACCCCCTGGTGGAGCCCAGCAGCAGACCGCCGGGCAGTGGCAGCCAACATGGGTTGTGCATGGGTGTGACCCAGAGAGGGGGGCAGGTACCTTTGTGGCAGGTGGCAAGGGAGGCCACAGGGCACACTGATTGTCATTGATACCCCATTTCATTTGGGGGCATGGCACACCACTGTGGGTGCCACCATGCACTGGCTGCCAAGAGCTGTGAACAATGCATTGTCCACCCTTGTCTGCAGGATGTGGCCCACACAAAGGGGCACAATCCATACTCTGTGAGTGTCAGCTTTCAGATCAGGGGGAGGGCCTGTCTGCAGGGCTCATCACCCTGGGGGGTCCAGGGGATATAAGGGTGCTTTCCCTGGCAAGTGCTCCTTCCCTCCTCTCCTTTCCTCACCCTAACATGTCTTCTCCTTCCAACACAACTGCTGGTGAGCTCCCCATGGTGGGGTCAACCCACATCAAAGAGATCTCTATGGAGGATGGTAAGTCCTTTGCTGCAGGTTGTTGGTACAGACCATGGGCTGACCTTTGCTGACATTTTCTTATTTCCCCTTTTGCGAGTTACCAACCACAATACGGTGGGCAAGTCCATGTAGGGGGAGAGTATTGGAAGAAGTGAACCAGCAATGGGGCTACCACTACCAGTTCATGTGTCCAGGGATAAAGGAAACCACTGATCAGCTAAGGCAAGGCAAGTAGCTATCTCAACTGTACCTTCCCTATATTGGAGGGGCTTGTAGAGCTAAGTCTGAGGATATTTCAGCTTAGATACACTCTGTATGTAGAGGATATCAGGGGGTTGCAGTAGGGATTGTGGAACAACAACCAACATAGGTAACTTTGCTCTTGCAGTAGGAGAAAGATAAAGAAGAAGAAGAGCAGACCTTGCTATGCGAGGATGTGGGAACTAGTTTGAATGACTTTCTGCAGCTGTATCTACATGTGGACCAATGTATATATGTGTTTTCCTATGACAACTATGCCTTCTTGAGGTTGGCAATGTCATCACTATATCAAAGGTATGAAACCTGTGTAGGATCTTGAGAAGTATGGAGCATCATTCGGGATCATGAGCAATGTACTGAACATTGGGAACTTATCATGTGTAGATGTTATCTCTTCCATCCTTATCATGGAGCAGTGTGACCCTATCTCTCCATCATATATGGCCCATGCTCATCTGACACTAATTGTGTCCTAGAGATATTGGGCCAGGGTCCCCACAAATGTGGAGTGATAGCTGAAACCAGGCAAATGTTTCCTGTAACCAAGAGTGGTTTCCAGATATTGGGTTGCTTGCTTGATGTGTTGAGGTCCACCAACTGTTGAAATTGGTGGTTCTAACAGGAGGAATTATTTTTGAGGATTAACACATGCCTAGTTGCCTATGTTGGGTTTCCATGATTTAACAAATCATGCCAAAGTCAAAAAAGCGAGTGACTGTGTATTCCAACAGAGAGTGCCCTTGTGATGGTATGGGTGCAGGCCCCCCACATGCCCTTTGGACCCCTGCGGGTGGATGAGCAGGTGGAGGCGCTAGCCACTGGCATGGGCTTTAGAGTGGCCAGTAAGTTTTGTCTGTGGATACAGGGAGGACAGCAGATTACTGACCCCCACCCCTTTTTTTGTTTGATTCCCTTCAATCCCCACAGTTGTAGGGTGGGAGAACAGTCAGGTGGTCCCCCTGGTCTGTCCTGTGGGGACCCCAGTGGTTCTCACCGCCCCCCAGGCTGGGTTGGGGGGTGAGGTGGTACCTGTTGGAATACATGGTCACTCGCTTTTTCGACTTTGGCACAATCTGTTAGATTGTGGAAATCCAACATAGGCAACATGGCACATGTCATTTCTCAAATTAAATTCCTCCTGTTAGGGCTACCATTTTCAACAACTGGTGAACCTCAATGCATCAGGCAAGTAACTTAGTATCTGGATACCATTCTTGGTTATAGGAAACATTTAGCCAATTTTGGATATTGCTCCACACCCATGGGGACCCCAGCTCAATATCTCTGAGACACAATTAGTGTTGGCTGAGCCTGGGCCATACAGAATGGAGAAATAGGATGACATTGCTCTGTGACAAAGATAGGAGAGATAACATATACATACATGATAAGTTCCCAACATTCACTGTCTCTACTCAAGATCCCAAACAATGCTCCATACTCTTCAAGCTCCTACACAGGTTTCATGTAGCAGCCAGCTCTGCTCCAAGCAAGCACACTCCCAGTCACACCCTACAATGCCTACACTATCAAGCCACAGGCACCTTATTGGGAAACCACCAAGCTGTATGCACCGTCCTACACCATTATGGGAAACCACCCACTTATAAGCACCATTCCTGTCCCCAATAACCTGGGACCATCTGTCATGCCTTACAGCACACACACTGCTCTACTGCCCAAGCACAATACAGCTATAGCAGCACCCTTAGCAGACATCCAGGGGCCCCCAAACATATATATACAGCTCACTTGAGCTAGCTCTCATCACTTCTTGACACCTTACATCCATCATCCTTTCTTTGTACATCATTTCCCTCACCAACCTGTTACGGGGCGCACACAGGCCTAGTGCCTGGGTACGCTAAATCGAGGATAAACAGGGTCTTAACCTCGATTTCGGGCTCTACTGCATACAGGCACACTGACATCTGGCAATACACACCAGGATGAAGGGCATGGGTGAGGAAGGGGCATTAGCTCAATAGGGCTGGTGTAGGAGGCTCCACACAGAGGGCAGGACATATAGGAATTAAGGGGTTTTCACGAGGAGAGCTGGGGCCTCGCCATCTGCAGGCCCGGAGCTTGAGTACCAAGGATAGGGGTACACAGGAGGCGAGGAGGAGGGCTCACCAGGTAGCAGAGCCTGCCCTGGAGGCAAGTGCCTCGAGCCAGGAGCTCGAGGAGCATGGCCTACCCCAGAGGTAGGCCTATATATGTCAAAGTCTTTTCATCATCAGATGAGTGGATCCTCATCCACTCTAGTCTTTACCATCTTTATCTTTAGTATCAAGTCTTTCAGCATTGTCACAATTGCAATACAGGTAGTTGCATTTACTTTGTACCATGTGCAAGCTCCAGAAGTTGAAGGAGCATCAGAAACATCAGGTCAGCACCATCACTGACCCTGCAACACCTACATCACAGGTGGAACCTCAACTGCAGCCCTGGAACCTACACCAGTGCCTTACATAGCAGTAGAGAGGGTCTTACACTCACTCAACATGCTCCAATTGCCAATTAGTGCACCCTTGGGAGTTGGGAGTGCCATCGTATTACCTCAAGAGAACGTGCCATGCAACCTCTGGACGGGGTGCCAACTATTGGAAGGAGTGAACTGGTAATGAGTTACCATTGCCGGTTCAGGGATCCTGGGGAAGAAACTACTGATCAGCTAAGGCAGGGGTGAGTAGCTATCTCGACAGTGCCTTCCCTATATTGGAGGGGCTTGTAGAGCTAAGTCTGAGGATATTTCAGCTTAGATACACTCTGTATGTAGAGGATATCAGAGGATTGCAGTAGTGATTGAGAAGCAACTACCAACGTAGGCAACTTGCTCATGCAGGAGGAGGAGAGAAGAGAAGAGTATGTTGGAATATACAGTCACTCGCGTTTTCGACTTCGGAATGATCTGTTAGATTGTGGAGGTCCAACACAGGCAACCAAGATGCGTCAAATATTCCTCAAAATTATTTCAACATTGTTAGGCCACAATGTGTCAAGAAAAGTCCAATTTTGGACCCCCACTTGTGGCTACAGGCTGCATTTACCTGATTTTGGCTATTACTCCATGATTGCGGGGACCCCGGACCCATATCTCTGAGACACAATTTGTGTTGGATGAGTGTGGACCATATATACTGGCAAAGATAGGAACACACTCCTCTGTGATAGGGAAAGACAGCATATATACACAACCCCATACACACACTCAAAGATAAGCTCCCACAATGTTTCACTGTCTCTACTCAAGATCCCAAATGATGCTCCATACTCTCCAAGACTCGACACAGGTATCATGCCCTCAATATAGTGAAGACATAGCCAACTTTGTGAAGGCATTGCCATCATAGGAAAACACATATATACATTGACTCAATTGTTACACAACATTGCAGGTGGAACCTCAACCGTGGCCCTGGAACCGACACCAGTGCCTTACACAACAGTAGCAAAGGTCTTACGCTCACTCAACACACTCCAACTGGCAAGTAGTGCACCCTTGGGAGTTGGAGGTGCCATTGCATTGCTCCCACAAATGTGCCAAGCGACCTCTGGATGGGGTGCCAACAGGGTTAACTGATATCAAGTTTAAGGAGGCCTTAAACTTGATTTCGCACATGCGTAGGCCGACCTGCATAGCTGAGCTAGTCACCACACTCGATATTGGTCCCCAACCCTGACATTAGAGTGGATCGTCCAAGCTGTACCCCACGTTCGAAATGACAGAGAGCAACCTGGTGGAGAAGCTTGACAAGCTCATCCAACTGGTGAGCAAGCAGACAGACCTACTCCTCAAGTGTAGTAGGTTTGAGGAGTTGTACAATGTGGCCTTGCTATGGGATCCCAACATGCCATCACTGCAACCCAGGCCTACAGTCGAGGAGCCCCAAGCATGAGGAAATCAGGCCTACAGCGACGAGGACCTGTACTCCACACCCACAGGGTCCAGGATCCAGCATAAGCAGGCAGCCACTACCGAGCCAGAAGAAGGGACCCCTCCAGCAAAGAACGACCTCAAGTATCTTTTTCCAAAGTTCAATGCTCGCAATGTTGAGATGTTCCTCATCGAAGCCACCACCTGGCTGTGACACAATGGGGTAATGGACCACAAGACCATGATCAATTACACTGCAAGCCACATAGAAGGTACAGTGAGAGAGTGGTGGAAGGCCAAGCTTAGGACTGATAGGAATCAGCAGGGCTGGCTCTTCCACAATTGGGACTTCTTCACACTCAGGTTATGAGAGCAGTACAGTTGTCATAATGACCAACTGGATGCCTACAACAAGCTCCAAGGGCTTAAGATGGAAAGCAATGTTCCAGGAGCAGCTACACACCATGTAGAATGCTTTAGGGACCTGGAAAGCCAAGCCAACATTGATGACAACAAGCTCATTTTGTTCCTCTTTAGGAACAGCCTCACTTGCAGCCTCCAGGAGAAGTTCGAGAGGAACCCTCCAGAGGACCCCTGGAGCTGGTACAGGGAGGTCGAGGCCATTGACAAGAGTCGTATTGCCACCTACCCTGGTGCTCCTACTTGGAGCAGGCTGGACACAGGCCAGCAAGGCATGAGCAGGCCAGGAGCCGGGGCAGCCCCTGCCAGGACCACGGGAGCCAGCAAGGGGGCCCCCTGGCCCAGGGCTATGGGAGGCACAGTCATGCCAGCCAGGCCTGCAACTATTGAAGGATGACCAGGCAATCGCGTGGGAAGCAGACCTCTACCCCCACACCTGGCCCAGAAACTGCCAGTGACAGGTACCCCCACTACTTTTGGTAGCAGTGTCTGTTGCATCTGTCAAGGAACTGGGCATTGGTCTTACAATTGCCCCAACAGGAATGCCGGAACCTCATGACCCAAGCCCAGTGGTCCTTGAGTAGCAGTCCACCCAGTAGTGGAGGAGCTGCATGAGGAGTCCAATGACCAGGAGGACCAACCCTCACAAGAAGAAGGGCTGGACCTAGGCAAGTACAGGCAGGGGCCTGAAGAGAACCAAGGCAACCAGGGAAACGAGCATGGGGAGATGCAGTGATGGCCTGCCTTGCCCTGGAACCTACCTCGCCATCCCAATGCATATACCAAGACTGTCAATACTGCTTCTCCACCAGCACTACTCAAGCAATGGTGCTTGAGCTCAAAGGCTCCATCAATGGCCATCAGGCTCGCATCCTTGCCAACACAGGTGCTGGATTGTCCATATTATCTCAAGAATTTGTCCAAAGACACCAAGTAGCTACAAAAAACATAAAAAAAAAAAGGGAGGTACATGGTGTGACTGGCCACAAGCTCACAATCAGCAGCAGCACCAGCATGGCTGTGGAGGTGGGGGGTCAACCACTAGGTAACCTTGAAGTACCAGTGGCCCAGGCCTCAGACTATGACCTAATTCTGGGCTTTGACGAGCTAAAAAGGTGGAAACCAAGGATCAACTGGGATACTGGGCAATTGGAATTTGAGTCATGTCCAGGAAACATGAAACCAAGGATAAGGGTACCCTTAAACTCAATTTTGGCGAAATCAAGTTTAAGGCCATCCTATCCTCGATTTTGGCAACCACCCATGCCACACGGCCATGAATTTGTCTCGGCTGCTCAATTGATCCAGGTGGCATTGCATGATGGGCCTATTGGGTTCATGCTACTGGAAGCCCCTCCCAGCTCGATGCCAGCTTTTGGATTTGTGCCCATGGGCAATGATCATGGTGTGGAAATGGAGGTAGAGCCCGAGGCCCCATTGCAAATGGAGATACCAGCCCCATACAAACACCTTGAAGGGGTCTTCTGTGAGGTAGAAGCTGACAAGCTGCCTCCTCATACTGATCATGATTTGCACATCAAGCTGGTACCAGGAGGAAAGCCGCCTCAGGGCCCATTGTACCTCAAGGGACCCAAGGAAATGACAGAGCTCAGGAAGTACCTCGAGGAGAACCTTGAGAAGGGTTTCATCAGGCCATCCAAGAGCCCTGTGCAATCACCAGTGCTCTTTGTACCCAAGAAGGATGGGGGCCTGCGCCTGTGTGTAGACTATTGAGGACTCAATGAGGTCACTGTCAAGAATCATGCTCCACTACCTCTCATTGAGGAGCAGTTGTTCTTACTCAGGCAGGCCACCATCTACACGAAACTGGACCTCAAGACAGCATACAACCTGGTGCACATTGCTCTGGGAGATGATTGGAAGACAGCCTTTGGTACTCAACTGGGCTTCTATGAGTACCTTGTGATGCCATTTGGGCTAGCAAATGCTCCAGCTCAATTCCAATCACTAGTAAACCACATATATCATGATATCATTGGTATCTATGTAGTGGTGTACCTTGATGACTTCCTCATCTTCAGTAACAGCAAGGAAGAGCATGTTGCACACATGCAGGTGGTACTAAGGCGGTTACAGGAGAACTGGCTGTTTGCGAAGCTGTCCAAGTGCACTTTTCACACCAATACTGTGGAGTTCCTGGGATACATCATCAAGCCAACTGGTATTGAGATGGACCCTGAGAAGGTGTGAGTGATCAAGGAGTGGCCCCTACCAGCAAGCATTCACAACATACAGTGCTTCCTGGGCTTTGCAAACTTCTATTGAAGGTTCATTGCAAACTTTGCGAGGATCGCTAGGCCCCTGACCTCACTCGTCAAACTGGTAGAGAGGTTCAAGAAACTATGGCTCAATGAGGAAGCCCAGGGGGCCTTCCACAAGCTGATAGGAGCTTTCACCACTGCAGGAGTCTTACAACACTTCCAATACAACAAACCTACATGATTAGAGACTGATGTGAGTGACTTTGCAATTGCAGGTGTGCTCAAGCAGGAGCACGAGCATAGGTGGCATCCCATTGCTTACTATTCAAGGAAGATGACCTTGGCGGAGTGCAACTATGAGATACATGATAAGGAGCTCCTTGCTGTGGTCACCTGTCTATGTCAATGGTGCCACATGCTTGCAGGCCTCCCATCTCAGCTGGTAATCCTCACTGACCACAAGGCCCTCAAGTATTTCAAGTCACAATGACGGATCACGGGCAGACAAGCAAGGTGGGCTGTGCTGCTAGCTGATTTCAACTTTGTGCTCCAGTATTGGCCCGGAGACAAGGCCGGTGAGCCTGATGCCCTTACTCAATGACAGGACATGCAGCCCGTGGGCAAGGAGGTAGAACATAATGTTCGGCAACTATTGCCAGCTAGGGTTTTTGCGCCAGAAGCCGAAATCGAGTTTAAGGCCCCGTTATCCTCGATTTCAGACACATACTGGTAATGCAACCATGGCTGAAATTGCAAATGGTCAACTCGAGCAGTTAGCTTGCACCTTCCAGCCCCTGGATCAGGAGCTCCTGGCAATGCATAAGGCCCAACCGTTTGAGGACAAAGATGGCCTATGGTACCACAAGGGAAGGCTAGTGATCCCTCAGGTCACTCTACCAGGCAAGCAAGGCCATGGAGACATGCAGGGAGCCACTCAAGTAAGGGAAGACTCACTATCAGTGGAACATTTGCAATACATGGTAATGTCCCAATGCCATGACAGAGCTACTGTGGGTCATGGGGGAAGGGATGCTACCCTGGAGCTGGCGTGACACCATTACTGGTGGCCAGGAATGAGCGCCTGGGTAGCAGACTATGTAGCAAGCTGCCCAGTGTGCGCTCGATACAAGACTCCACACCATAAACCCTACGGCCTACTGTAGCCATTGTCCACCCCTGAGCAGCCCTGGGGCTCAATATCCATGGATTTCATTGAAGGCCTGCCCACATCCAATGGCTATGACTCCATCCTCATCGTAGTTGACCGCCTCATGAAGCTAGCTGTCTTAGCACCTACATACAAGACAGCCACCTCCCAGGACAATGCAGAGCTGTTCCGGGCCCATGTAATGAAGCAATTTGGAGCCCCAGACCACATTGTCTCCAATAGGGGCTGACAGTTCATCTCAGCAACCTGGAAGAGGTTCACAGAGGCCCTGCTCATCAAGCACTCCCTCAGTATGGCTTACCACCCACAAACTGATGGCCAGACAGAAAGGGTGAACCAAGTGGTAGAACAGTACCTGCGAATGTATTGCAACTATGAACAGGATGATTGGGAGGGTCTGTTGCCCATGGCAGAGTTTGTGTACAACAATGCAGTGCACAGCAGCATAGGGGTGTCCCCCTTCTTTGCCTGCTATGGGTGGAACCCTAGGATGCACCCAGACCTACCATATGCAGTAGGGGTGCTTGACCCATCGAGACAAGAGTTTGCATGTGGACAGCCAGAGCTTACACAGTACCTACAGGAGCAGATCAGGCAAGCTCAAGCTCACATGGTAGAGCAATACAACTGCAAGCACACAGACATGGAGCTCAAAGTAGGCGACTTGGTGTACATTAACCGTCGCAACTGGAAAACAAGAAGACCCAGCCCCAAGCTCGACACGAGGTTTGCAGGCCTGTACCCCATCATTGAAAGGGTAGGCAGACGGGCATATTGCCTGCAACTGCCATCCAAGCTCAGGGTACACAATGTGTTTCACATATCAATGTTGGAGAAAACCAAGAGCAGTGCACTACCAGGCCATATGAAACACCAAGTACAGCCCCAAATCCATGAGGAGGACCTCAACTTTGAGGTGGAGGCCATCATGGGCAAACATGGTTGAGGAGCCAACCTCAAGTACAAGGTCCAATGGAAGGGGTACCCAGAGGAGGCTGCCTCCTGGGAGCCTCATGATCACCTCGAGTGCCCTAGCCTCATCCAGGAGTATGAGGAATTGGTGGGGGGAGGTGCTAGCACAAGCAATTAAGAAGGAGGCCTGGGTGATACAAAGCTGGAATAGCGAAGCCTGGGAAATGTGAAATCGAGGATAAAGATGTGCTAAACTCGATTTCACCGAAACAGAGGATAAGGCCCCCTTAAACTCAATTTCACCAAAATTGAGGATAAGGCCCCCTTAAACTCAATTTCACCAAAATTGAGGATAAGGCCCCCTTAAACTCAATTTCACCAAAATTGAGGATAAGGCCCCCTTAAACTCAATTTCACCAAAATTGAGGATAAGGCCCCCTTAAACTCAATTTCACCAAAATTGAGGATAAGGCCCCCTTAAACTCAATTTCACCAAAATTGAGGATAAGGCCCCCTTAAACTCAATTTCAGGGTGCGCTCCACAGACCAAGGAACAAGGCAAAAGTTACTGCAACCAGCTCACACCACACTCAGGCTTGTAGGGGGGGAATCAAGTGTTGGAATTGCAATTCTAGGGACATGAGGAGAACTAGTAGTCCATGGCATACTCCGTGGACTGAGGGACAAAGAACTCGAGGTCGAGTTCAGGAGGGGGCAGAGGGGTGGAAGAAGGAGAGGAAGCAGGAGGAGGGGGAGCCAAGACGTCGCTAATGGGGTCAGGAGGACCCCCAGCCGTGGTAACAGACTCGTGAGGCTGACACTCAGAGTACAGGCACCAGCATTGAACCATGTACTGCACTAAGGCAGCCATGACCGGGCGAAGAAAGGTTGCCTCCACCTCCCACACCCAGCAAAGGGCAAAGTCCCAGTCCTCATGACTGCAAGGATCGAAGATGTGATCCTCCTGGCGGACTTTGCCCAGACCACAACCACAGGCACGCACTAGATGAGCCCATTCAATGCCATGCTTGCCCACCTGGAACCTCCATGGCTCAGCATCACCAGTGTAACGATGGCCAGGAAAGGCCCACACAGTCCTGATGCACCCTACATGCCCAGACAAGTGGCAGTGTGCACACTTGCTGGGCACACAATTGTGTTCACCAAATGGGTTGGCAAAAGCAGAGGGAAAACACCTAGATAAAGGAAGGAAGAAGTGGGGGTCAACAAGGGAATGACAGATGGAAGGGGGACTTGGAACACTTATGGAATGTCCAATTGAGCACAACACTCGCAAGACCAACTAGGCCAGGGCATGGAGCCCTCCGTCAGTTGAAGCATCACCACAGCATTGAGGTGGTGAGCAGCAGGGGACCCACGGTCCATGACCCACCACCGTGGGTACAGTCCCCAAGCCACCAGCAGCAGGAGAATGGGAGCCAGCAACTCAGAGCTCCATGAGGCCAACTCCATGAAGGTGGATGGCCTCACAGGAGGAGGGGGGCCAGGGGAGCGACTCCGGGGTGAGGTGCTGCACCTCAGCCTCGTAAAGAGGGGTGGGGGCTTGGAAGACCCCATCCAACACAGCATCCACAGTAGGAGGAGGAGGAAGAGGATGCTGAAGCTCCTCCTCCCATTGCACCATCACCTCTGCTGAGGACTCCCGGAATGCACCAGGCCCAGGGGCAGCAGGAGGTGCACGAGGCACAGTGGGGCCCATGACAAAAACACCCATCAAGGGATCCTCAGGATCCAGACGGCGATGATTGCTCAGAGGAGTGACCAAGCCTGTGGGTCGAGAGCTCCTGCCAGCCAGGCCAGAGCTGGCAAGGAGAGGGGAGGAGGCCACCGCTGACTGAGGGCAGCGCAGCTTAACCACCAGCCTCTGTCAAGGAGGCTCTTCTGCCACCAGAGCAACAGGCGGGGAGGTAGGGGCCTCAAGGGGCCCCACCAGGAGCGGAAGGTGGGCCCCTAGCACCAGGGGCAGAGTACATGGAGGCCCCAGAGCCTCCCCGAGAGGTAAGGAAGGAGGGGAGGCCTCCTCCAGAAGGAAAAGGGCCCATAAGGGCCCTGAAGAGTCGGTGGCAGGTGCCAGCGGGGACAAGGGGCCTGGAACAGGCACAGGAGGGGAGGGTGGTGCAGCAACATGTTGGCCCTTGCGGGCCGAGCACTGTGAGGATGAATTGGAATGGCGAGGCATGATGATGCAACCATCCAGGAGCAATGAGGATGAGGTGGGAGGAAACTGCCACTGGTGACATCCAAATGTTGGTCTTGTAGGCCAGGCACAGGACTTCATTTGCCTTGATGGAGCTCAGCCTTGGAAGGGGGAGTAGTGTTACAGAGGGCACACTGGTCCAGTGCCTGAGCACGCGAAATTGAGGATAAACAGGGTCTTAACCTCGATTTCGAGCTCTACCACACACAGGTGCGTGAACCCTCGGTATAGCACATCCTGAACAAGGGCACAAGCAAGGAAGGGGCATTAGCTCTGTAAGAGCTGGTGTAGGAGGCCTTGTGTAGAGGATAGGACATATCGGGATTAAGGGGCTTTCATGAGGAGAGCTGGGGCCTTGCCGGTTGCAGGTCCAGGAGGCCTGAGCAGGCCCGGAGCTTGTGTGCCAAAGATAGGGGCATGAGGAGGGGTCAACAAGTAGTAGAGCCTACCCTGGAGGTAGGTACCTTGAGCCAGGAGCTCGAGGAGCATGGCCTACCCCAGAGGTAGGCCTATATAGGTCCAGGTCTTGTTCATCATCAGACAAGTGGATCCTCATCCACTCTAGTCTTTACCATCCTTATCTGTTAGTATCAGTCTTTCATGTGTCATTGCAATCACAATACAAGTAGTTGCAATTACTCTGTACAGTGTGCAAGCTCCAGGAGTTGAAGGAGCACCAAGAACATCAGGTCAGCACCATCACTGACCCTGCGACACTGACATTGCAGGTGGAACCTCAACCATGGCCCTGGAACCAACACCAGTGCCTTACACAACAGTAGCGAAGGTCTTACGCTCACTCAACACACTCCAACTGGCAAGTAGTGCACCCTTGGGAGTTGGAGGTGCCATTGCATTGCTCCCACAAATGTGCCAAGCAACCTCTGGACAGGGTGTCAACAGGGTTAACCGATATTGAGTTTAAGGAGGCCTTAAACTCGATTTCAGTGAAATCAAGGATAAGGGCCTCTTAACCTCGATTTCACACACGCATAGGCCGACCTGCATAGCCGAGCTAGTCGCCACACTCGATATTGGTCCCCAACCCTGACACAGGGCTTATTGGGCACCTGCTTGCAGGGCACCCCCCATCCACCATTGGCCACTGCACACCCATAACAGCATGTCCAAGCAGACCACCACAGTTCATCCACCTCTGCAAGTGATCAATGGAAAGGGAGAGTAGTGTCAGTAGGTCCTGCATGAACAACATTCCCACAGATGGTTGTACTTACCATCTTTGATCTCCATTGCAGTCAATGCCAGCATGCTACCACCAGTGAGCCACAGGCAGAAGTCCACCACCAAAACAACCACCCCCCCACCCATGTCCACATACATCACTGGGGGTGTGCCAGCTGGGGCCCCCCTGTCCACCTCCTCCTTCATGGAAGGCCTGCCAACCACAGGTCTGCCCTCCATCCTTGCCCCAGAAGGCCTGCCAACCATGGGTCCACCCTCTTCCTCAACCATCAGGGGGGGGGGGGGGGGGGCAGGCCTAGTGCCCACTGCTCTCCCTGCACCCCCCCAGGAACCCACCACAACCCCCTTGTCCTCAACTGACAAGATCTTGATTGGGGCATCCACCCCCCATACCTGCTTGGGGGGCCTCTTCATGGGCCCCCTCCTCTGTGCATCCATGGGCACCACCACACCCCCTAACCCAGCCTGGGGAAAGGTGTGGACAATGGGCATTCCAACAAGCCAGACCAAGGGGGTGTCCTGGTGGTCAGCCCACCCTGAGCCCATGGTGGCAGAAATCAGATGGAAGAGAAGCAAAAAAGGGGGGGGTCAGCATACCTGTTGCTCCCTGTAAAACCCATGGCTGATACTTACCTGCCACTTGAAAACTTGTGCTGGCAGTGAGTGCTTCCATCCCCTCACTAACCTGTGGGGGCCCATAAGTTGGGTGAGGGGCCCACACTTGGGCCAACACCAGAGCACCCTCCCCCTCCATGGGTGCACCCACGATGATGTGGTCACCAACTCAAAGAAAAAAAAATAGTGGACATTAGCGCATGGTCCCAATGCTAACCTCTGGAAGGGTACTCACCATTGTCCATGGAGATATCTTCAATATGGGTGGACCCCATGGTGGGGGGCCTGCCATTTGGAGTGTAAGGTGTAGAAGACATGTTAGTATGGGTGAGGAAGGGAGGGAAGGAGCATCTGCCAGGGAAGGAGTCCTTATATCCCCCTGGGCTGCAAACCCTGGGGATGGGGCCCTCCTCCTGATCAGTGGGTTGACACATGCAGGGTGCAGATAGTGACCCTTTATGTGGACTGAGCCCTGTGGCCACAAGTAGACAATGCATTGTCCACAACTCCTGGCATCTGGTGCAGCATGGCACCCACTGCACTATGCCAGACCCCAAATGAAATAGAGTGCCAACTGCAACCTGTGTGCCCAATGGTCCCTGCACTGTCCACTGTGAGGGTATTCACAACCCACAACACCCACCAATACCCACAATCCCTGCACCACCTGCCACGGGGGTTCTCCCACCCCCAGTCCAGGCCAGGCCCCACATGTGGCCCACTATGACTGCTAATGCCTGGCAGTGGACCACTGGGCTCCACCAGGGGGTGGTGTTAGGCCCATGACAACTGTATACACAGCCCTGCCAGGGTAAGTGCTCAGATCACCATTGGATACCCCATCTGCACATGACCCCTTGGTCAAAGCACCTGTGATCACCCCCAATGTCCCAATGGCGCAGCGTGCATCCACATGTATTACTTAGTTCACTCATTAGCTGCCAAGTCAATACTATCAACCCCATCCCACAGTGATCCACCATTGACAACCATGCCCACAGCTTCTCCATTCCTGCCAACACCAACTGACCATAGCCACTTGCAGTTTCCAGATCCTACGATCCTAACAAGTACACACTATCCCCTCCTCCCAAATATACTGGGTGTATGCAGTTGACCAACACATCCACACTATCGCCTCGTGCCAAGTGTACTGGGCAGTTGACCAATGCATCTCCTCCCAAGTGTACTGGGTGTATGCAGTTGACCAACGCATCCACACCTTGGCTCTCTCTATTTTTCTTGTGAGTGTGTCCAAAGGAGTAGTACACACTATCCACCTCGTCTCAAGTATACTGGATGTATGCAGTTGACCAATGCATCTACACACTATCGCCTCCTCCCAAGTGTACTGGGTGTATGCAGTTGACCAACACATCCACACTATCGCCTCGTGCCAAGTGTACTGGGCAGTTGACCAATGCATCTCCTCCCAAGTATACTGGATGTATGCAGTTGACCAATGCATCTACACACTATCGCCTCCTCCCAAGTGTACTGGGTGTATGCAGTTGACCAACACATCTCCTCTCAAGTATACTGGATGTATGCAGTTGACCAACACATCTCCTCCCAAGTATACTGGATGTATGCAGTTGACCAATGCATCTACACCTCGTCTCAATACGCACCATCACCTCATGCCAAGTGTACTGGGCAGTTGACCAATGCATCTCCTCCCAAGTATACTGGGTGTATGCAGTTGACCAACGCATCCACACCTTGGCTCTCTCTATTTTTCTTGTGAGTGTGTCCAAAGGAGTAGTACACACTATCCACCTCGTCTCAAGTATACTGGATGTATGCAGTTGACCAATGCATCTACACACTATCGCCTCCTCCCAAGTGTACTGGGTGTATGCAGTTGACCAACACATCCACACTATCGCCTCCTCCCAAGTGTACTGGGTGTATGCAGTTGACCAACACATCCACACTATCGCCTCGTGCCAAGTGTACTGGGCAGTTGACCAATGCATCTCCTCCCAAGTATACTGGATGTATGCAGTTGACCAATGCATCTACACACTATCGCCTCCTCCCAAGTGTACTGGGTGTATGCAGTTGACCAACACATCTCCTCTCAAGTATACTGGATGTATGCAGTTGACCAACACATCTCCTCCCAAGTATACTGGATGTATGCAGTTGACCAATGCATCTACACCTCGTCTCAATACACACCATCGCCTCATGCCAAGTGTACTGGGCAGTTGACCAACACATCTCCTCCCAAGTATACTGGATGTATGCAGTTGACCAACACATCCACACATTGGCTCTCTCTCTCTCTTTCTTGTGCAAGTGTGTCCAAAGGGAGTAAGTACACACTATCCACCTCGTGCCAAGTATACTGGGTGTATGCAGTTGACCAACACATCTCCTCTCAAGTGTACTGGATGTATGCAGTTGACCAATGCATCTACACACTATCCGCCTCCTCCCAAGTGTACTGGGGATGTATGCAGTTGACCAACACATCTCCTCCCAAGTATACTGGGATGTATGCAGTTGACCAATGCATCTACACACTATCCGCCTCCTCCCAAGTGTACTGGATGTATGCAGTTGACCAATGCATCTACACACTATCCGCCTCGTCCCAAGTGTACTGGATGTATGCAGTTGACCAACACATCTCCTCTCAAGTGTACTGGGTGTATGCAGTTGACCAACACATCTCCTCTCAAGTATACTGGGATGTATGCAGTTGACCAATGCATCCACACTATCGCCTCGTGCCAAGTGTACTGGGCAGTTGACCAATGCATCTCCTCCCAAGTATACTGGATGTATGCAGTTGACCAATGCATCTACACACTATCGCCTCCTCCCAAGTGTACTGGATGTATGCAGTTGACCAATGCATCCACACTATCGCCTCGTGCCAAGTGTACTGGGCAGTTGACCAACACATCTCCTCTCAAGTATACTGGGATGTATGCAGTTGACCAACACATCTCCTCCCAAGTATACTGGGATGTATGCAGTTGACCAACACATCTCCTCCCAAGTATACTGGGTGTATGCAGTTGACCAACACATCTCCTCCCAAGTGTACTGGGTGTATGCAGTTGACCAATGCATCTACACACTATCCGCCTCCTATCAAGTATACTGGGTGTATGCAGTTGACCAACACATCCACACTATCGCCTCCTGCCAAGTGTACTGGGCAGTTGACCAACACATCTCCTCTCAAGTATACTGGGATGTATGCAGTTGACCAACACATCTCCTCCCAAGTATACTGGGATGTATGCAGTTGACCAACACATCTCCTCCCAAGTATACTGGGTGTATGCAGTTGACCAACACATCTCCTCCCAAGTGTACTGGGTGTATGCAGTTGACCAACACATCTCCTCCCAAGTGTACTGGGTGTATGCAGTTGACCAACACATCTCCTCCCAAGTATACTGGATGTATGCAGTTGACCAACACATCCACACATTGGCTCTCTCTCTCTCTTTCTTGTGCAAGTGTGTCCAAAGGGAGTAAAGTACACACTATCCGCCTCCTCCCAAGTGTACTGGGATGTATGCAGTTGACCAACACATCTCCTCTCAAGTATACTGGGTGTATGCAGTTGACCAACACATCTCCTCCCAAGTGTACTGGATGTATGCAGTTGACCAACACATCTCCTCTCAAGTATACTGGATGTATGCAGTTGACCAACACATCCACACCTTGGCTCTCTCTATTTTTCTTGTGAGTGTGTCCAAAGGAGTAGTACACACTATCCGCCTCGTCTCAAGTATACTGGATGTATGCAGTTGACCAACACATCCACACCTTGGCTCTCTCTATTTTTCTTGTGAGTGTGTCCAAAGGAGTAGTACACACTATCCGCCTCGTCCCAAGTGTACTGGATGTATGCAGTTGACCAACACATCTCCTCTCAAGTATACTGGATGTATGCAGTTGACCAATGCATCTACACACTATCCGCCTCCTCCCAAGTGTACTGGGTGTATGCAGTTGACCAATGCATCTACACACTATCCGCCTCCTCCCAAGTGTACTGGGTGTATGCAGTTGACCAACACATCCACACTATCGCCTCGTGCCAAGTGTACTGGGCAGTTGACCAACACATCTCCTCCCAAGTATACTGGATGTATGCAGTTGACCAATGCATCTACACACTATCCGCCTCCTCCCAAGTATACTGGGTGTATGCAGTTGACCAACACATCCACACTATCGCCTCGTGCCAAGTGTACTGGGCAGTTGACCAATGCATCTCCTCCCAAGTATACTGGATGTATGCAGTTGACCAATGCATCTACACACTATCCGCCTCCTCCCAAGTGTACTGGATGTATGCAGTTGACCAACACATCTCCTCCCAAGTGTACTGGGATGTATGCAGTTGACCAATGCATCTACACACTATCCGCCTCCTCCCAAGTGTACTGGGATGTATGCAGTTGACCAACACATCTCCTCTCAAGTATACTGGGATGTATGCAGTTGACCAACACATCCACACATTGCCTCTCTCTCTCTTTCTTGTGCAAGTGTGTCAAAAGGGAGTAGTACACACTATCCGCCTCGTCTCAAGTATACTGGATGTATGCAGTTGACCAATGCATCTACACCTCGTCTCAATACGCACCATCGCCTCATGCCAAGTGTACTGGGCAGTTGACCAACACATCTCCTCTCAAGTGTACTGGGATGTATGCAGTTGACCAATGCATCTACACACTATCCGCCTCCTCCCAAGTGTACTGGGTGTATGCAGTTGACCAATGCATCTACACACTATCGCCTCCTCCCAAGTGTACTGGGTGTATGCAGTTGACCAACACATCTCCTCTCAAGTATACTGGATGTATGCAGTTGACCAACACATCTCCTCCCAAGTGTACTGGGTGTATGCAGTTGACCAATGCATCTACACCTTATCCCCCCCTCCCAAGTGTACTGGGTGTATGCAGTTGACCAATGCATCTACACCTCGTCTCAATACGCACCATCGCCTCGTGCCAAGTGTACTGGGTGTATGCAGTTGACCAACACATCTCCTCTCAAGTATACTGGCATGTATGCAGTTGACCAATGCATCTACACCTTACCCCCCCCTCCCAAGTATACTGGGTGTATGCAGTTGACCAACACATCTCCTCCCAAGTGTACTGGGTGTATGCAGTTGACCAACACATCTCCTCTCAAGTATACTGGGTGTATGCAGTTGACCAATGCATCTACACCTTATCCCCCCCTCCCAAGTATACTGGGATGTATGCAGTTGACCAATGCATCTACACACTATCCGCCTCCTCCCAAGTGTACTGGATGTATGCAGTTGACACACACATCTCCTCCCAAGTATACTGGGATGTATGCAGTTGACCAATGCATCTACACACTATCCGCCTCCTCCCAAGTGTACTGGGTGTATGCAGTTGACCAACACATCCACACTATCGCCTCGTGCCAAGTGTACTGGGCAGTTGACCAATGCATCTCCTCCCAAGTGTACTGGGTGTATGCAGTTGACCAACACATCTCCTCCCAAGTGTACTGGGTGTATGCAGTTGACCAACACATCTCCTCTCAAGTATACTGGATGTATGCAGTTGACCAATGCATCTACACACTATCCGCCTCCTCCCAAGTGTACTGGGTGTATGCAGTTGACCAATGCATCTACACACTATCGCCTCCTCCCAAGTGTACTGGGTGTATGCAGTTGACCAATGCATCTACACACTATCCGCCTCCTCTCAAGTGTACTGGATGTATGCAGTTGACCAACACATCTCCTCCCAAGTATACTGGATGTATGCAGTTGACCAACACATCTCCTCTCAAGTGTACTGGATGTATGCAGTTGACCAATGCATCTACACCTTATCCCCCCCTCCCAAGTATACTGGATGTATGCAGTTGACCAACACATCCACACTATCGCCTCGTGCCAAGTGTACTGGGCAGTTGACCAATGCATCTCCTCCCAAGTATACTGGGATGTATGCAGTTGACCAATGCATCTACACACTATCCGCCTCCTCCCAAGTGTACTGGATGTATGCAGTTGACCAACACATCTCGTCTCAAGTATACTGGGGATTGTATGCAGTTGACCAACACATCTGCTCCCCAAGTGTACTGGGATGTAAGGGGCCGGGAGGTGGATGTGTTTGTAAAAAATCTTTCTGAACCGGGTTTGTTTTTGTTTTTGTTTTGTTTTGTTTCTCTCTCTCTCTTTCTCTCTCTCTTTCTCCTTCTCTGTGGGGGGTGTGTTTGTTTTTTTTTCTTCTTCTTCTTCTTCTTCTTCTTTTGAAATCGGCGAAAAAAAACCAAATCCGAGTCTTGCTTCCTTTTTGGGGGGGTTGTTTTTTCGAGAGTTTTTTTTCTTTCCAATACATATTTTCACTAAAAAAAAAAATACCCTTGGAGGTTTAGATTGCCACTCGCCGCGGGAGGGGGGGGGGGGGGATTGATTATGTAAGCCTGAATCATGGTCGCGTCCCCCCCCCCCCCGCCAACTAACAATTTTTGTGAAATTCGGAAATTCGGAATTCGGGACTGCAACCCAACCCAACCCCAACCAATTAGTTGTGCGCCTTTTTTTTTTTTTTTTTTTGCACAACCTCCACATTGCGCGCGAAAAGCTGAGTAAAAAAAAAAAACACACACACAACTCGATCGGTTCAATAACAACCCCCCCCCAACCCTCTCTCTCTCTCTCTCTCAAGCTTACCAAGCTACCACCACCATACACACACACACATACCCTCCCCCCCGCCTTTCTCGCCTCCTTGCACCCCACTTGGGCTACCCCCCCCCCCCCCCCCGCGGAAAATTCCCCCAACTTACACACACACACACGCCCTCCCAAATGAACTCGCACCAACCCACACTGCAAACCACACGATTGCTTCGGTTCCACCGTCAAATCATCCACTCTGTGATTGGTGGTAGTAGTGGTGATGGTGATGGTGAAGAAGAAGAAGAAGCATCATCATCATCATCATCCAAACACAAAGTGGATAAAGTGGATAAACTGGACGATAAGGATGTGTTGGTGATCGTCGCAAGTGGGCTTGGACTTGGACGTATTGTTGGTAGTGTATTAAGCATGTATGCTTGTGATTCAAGTGTTGTAATAGTGGTGAATGCGACGAGGGAAGATGAGAAGGTGATTGGGGAAGAAATGGTTATGGTTGCGGGTTGCAAGTCGAGGTTGGGTTTGATTGGATGTGAGATGAGGTCGGGGAGGAGGGAGGAGTTGTATAGGATGGGTGGGGTTTTGAGTGTCACTTCGACGATTTTGGTGGTGGATTTGTTGGTTGGTAGGATTCCGTTGGGGTTGGTGAATGGGTTGGTGGTGTTGAATGCTGAGCGTGTTTGTTACGGTTCGGTGGTGGAGTTTATCGTGAGGATTTTTAGACAGTCTTGTCGTGGCGCGTTTGTTTGCGCGTTTTCGGATAGGCCTCATCTCTTTTCGATGCGAGGGGGGTCGTTGCAATCGGTGATGAGTTTGCTTACTCTTAGTAGGGTAGAGTTTTGGCCAAGATTTCATCAGCATGTAAAACTCGATTTGGATCTTAGATGTCCTGATGTGGTCGAGTTACATCAACCTTTGACATGTTCCATGCACAACATTCAATCCGCCATCATCGAATGTCTTGACGCGACGCTTTCCGAACTCAAGCGTGGAAACCCAAATGTAAGTAGTAGTAGTAGTTGTTGTTGTTGTTGTTTGTTTTGTTTTGTTTTGGGTTTTTTTGGGGGTTTTTTTTGGGGGTTTTTTGGGTTTCGATCGAATAGTTTCTTCTTCAGTTACTGATTGTTCATGTCGTCCGAACGTGGGGTTGGCGCGGTTTCCAGTTGGAGATGGAAGAGTATTCTATCGATCATGTAATGTTTCGTTCTTTCGACGTCATGGTTAGGCGTCAACTTGATCCTATATGGCATCGTGTTAGTGGTAAGACCAAACAACTTGTGGCAGATTTAGCCACTCTTCGCAAGCTGCTCCAGTAAGTAACAAAAAACACACACACACACACACACATACACATTCCTCGATGCGATTTGCATGGGATGCAAATTGAAGCTGATTTGCGGGTGGGTGGGGGGGGGTTTTTTGTTTTGTTTGTTTTGCGGCATAGGTATCTTGTTACGTATGATTGTGTAACGTTTAATTCGTATCTGGAAACCATCTTGGCATCAAGTACAACCACGAACAACCGAATCGCACCACGCGACCAAAGTGGTTGGATGTATATGGAAGCATCCAACACCATCTTCCACGAAGCCAAACGAAGAGTCTACATATGCAATCCAACCCAACCCGCACGTCCAACTCAACAAACCCAACACAATACCCAAGCGCAACCCATTGCACAACAACACGCACCACCACCACAACCACAACAACATGTTGATACACGCGTTGGTGAAGCTTTGACGTGGATTCCGGCTCACGTGGAAGCGGTGTTGGAAGAATCGCCAAAATGGAGCTTGTTGAAGCAGGTGTTGGACGAGGTGGAGCAACAGATTCATTTCAGCCAGCGTTTGCACGGTTTGCATGGTTTGCATGGTTCTAATACTATCCTCATCATGTGTGGTGACGAACGTACTACCATGCAACTTCGACAAGTGGTTTCTACCATGCATGCTACTCCGGCGGATCAACCTGGATACAAGGTTTTACGTACTCTGTTTCGGTCTTACTTTGGATGGAAGGCTAGTTTGCGCAGGTTGAATCCACAATCGAAGGAAGGACGGAGGGGGGATGGGGATGGGGATGGGGATGGGGATGGGGATTCTCGGTTGATAGGGCAAGCACGACGGCCAGGTTGGGTTGACAAGGCGCGAATTAGTGAAGCAATGAAACGCAAGATGGAATACCAAAAAGCGAAACAAACCTATTCAGATAAACGACGTCGTCAAAGAGGAGCATCCTCCACCCCACACGCCATCACCCGATTCGACAACCGCACAAGCGTGGCTGAACAAACCAACATTCCAACCGAACTCAACCACGCAACCGAGCTGCACACCTCCAACCCAAACCACGACAACCCGACTGGCATCGAAGAAGAAGAAGAAGCGATCGACACGGAACACATTGCGGACGACATTTCCGAAACCGAATTCGACGCGTTGTTTGGCGTACTAAGCATGGAGAATTTGGTGGTGATACGATCGTATCAGGGAGATGCGGATGATAAGATGTTGGAGCAACTTGCGCCGAGGTTTGTGGTGATGTATGATCCGGATATGGCGTTTGTGCGGCGTATCGAGGTGTATCGTAGTACGAATCCTGGTTTGGGTGTGCGCGTGTATTTCTTGATGTATTCGGATTCGGTGGAGGAGCAACGGTATCTTGCTGGATTGCGACGCGAGAAGGAAGCATTCGAAACATTGATCCGCCAGAAATCCACCATGGCACTAACACTTTCCACAAACGTTGCGCACGACAAACAACTACCACCACCATGGATGGATACGCGTCTTGCGCGCGCACAACGTAGTACCAACCGCGCTTGTCGCATTATAGTGGATATGCGCGAGTTTCGGTGCAGTTTACCATCCATGTTGCATGCGGTGGACGTGGAGGTGGTTCCGTGTACGTTGCACGTGGCGGATTATGTTTTGACGCCAGACATGGGTGTGGAGAGGAAGAGTTTGGCAGATTTGGTGCATAGTTTGGCTTCGGGTAGGTTGTATGCACAGTGTCAAATGTTGTGTGTGCATTATCGGTTTCCGATTTTGTTGATCGAGTTTGAACACCAGTCGTCGTTTTCGCTCGAGTGCATCAACCATATCAACGCTGGTGGAGTGGGTGGTGTTGGTGCGAGGCGTTCGAATATGGAAATGATGGATATTCAATCCAAACTAACGCTGCTGACACTCTCCTTCCCACGACTTCGCCTAATCTGGTCGCCCTCCCCCACCACCACCTCTACCATCTTTGTCGACCTCAAACAAAACTTGGCCGAACCGTGCGCAACCCAAGCCTGCCTAATCGGTCTCCATCCACCGTCGAGCTCGCATCAAGCGGCGCAACAACTTCAGGATTCGTTCAACCTCGCTGCGCAAGACGTGCTACGCGCTTTGCCGGGTGTCACTACCAACAACTATCGGTATCTCATGAGTCGCGTTCGCGATTTGCACGATCTTTGCAGTCTATCTCGTGAACAGCTTGGCGGGGTGATTGGAGTGGAACCGGCGAGACAGTTGGTCGACTTTATCCAATGCGGGTTGTAAAGTTTACTTGGCGATTCAGGCGGCCCGGATTTTCAACGATTCAGCCATTGTTGGGGGAGGGGGGGGGTTGGGGTTTCGTTGTTTTCTTTCTTTTTGTTTTTTTGTTTTTTTTTTTTGTTTTTTTTTTTTTTTTCAATTCACGCTGTGTGGTTCGAAAAGCGGAAAGCGCGAATGGATTCATTTATATTGGTGGTAGAATGCAACGCTTGGATGGAGGCAAGGGGAGGGTTTGGTTGGTTGGTTGGTTGGTTGGTTTTTATATGACACTGGAAACACACTGTTTAAACGTGGCTCGAGAACGAGAAGAGTGTGAGGGAAAGAAGAAGAAAGAGGATTGGGGTCTCGAGAGTGACTTTGCGGGGGGGGGGGGGGGGGGGGGTGAGAGGACAACTTCGAAAGTGGATCAAAAAAAACAAAAAACACAAACCCAACCCCCCCCCCCCCCCCACGGCCGCCCCGCCTAAGTGCTGCGGGCGATTTCGTCAGCCTTCTTCTTAACATCGTCAATGCCACCACACATGTAAAAAGCGGACTCAGGCAGACCATCATGATCACCCCTAAGAATCTGCTTACAAGCCGAAATGGTATCCTTCAACGCCACCAACTTTCCCTCGATACCCGTGAAAACCTGTGCGACGGCAAACGGCTGGCTCATAAAACGTTGAATCTTACGTGCGCGTTCGACGGTGAGTTTGTCCTCCTCCGACAGTTCGTCCATGCCTAGAATGGCGATGATGTCTTGGAGCGATTTGTAGTCTTGGAGGAGTTTCTGCACACCGGTGGCGATGTTGTAGTGTTCACGGCCTACCACGGCGGGGTCGAGCATGCGCGACTTGGAGTCGAGCGGGTCTACGGCGGGGTAGATACCTAGTTCGGCGATACCACGCGATAACACAGTGGTGGCGTCCAGGTGCGCAAACGTCGTAGCAGGAGCAGGATCGGTCAAGTCATCAGCAGGCACGTAAACTGCTTGCACAGACGTGATGGAACCTTTCTTGGTGGTAGTGATACGCTCCTGCATGACACCCATATCGGTAGCAAGAGTGGGTTGGTAACCCACCGCCGAAGGGATACGACCCAGAAGAGCCGAAGTCTCCGAACCAGCCTGGGTGAAACGGAAGATGTTGTCGATGAACAGAAGCACATCCTGTCCCTCTTCGTCACGGAAGTATTCGGCGATGGTGAGACCGGTAAGAGCGACACGTGCACGTGCACCGGGGGGTTCGTTCATCTGACCAAACACGAGCGCGACCTTGGAATCTCCGTCGAGGTTGATCACACCCGTCTCGATCATTTCGTGGTACAGATCGTTACCCTCACGCGTACGTTCACCAACACCGGTGAAGACAGAGTAACCACCATGAGCCTTTGCGACGTTGTTGATAAGCTCCTGGATAAGCACAGTCTTTCCGACACCTGCACCACCAAACAGACCAATCTTACCACCACGCGCATAGGGCGCAAGCAGATCCACCACCTTGATGCCGGTCTCGAGCACCTCAGCCTTGGTAGACTGGTCTACAAACGCAGGCGGATCGACGTGAATGGGGGCAAGCTTGTTACCCTTGATGGGACCACGATCGTCCATGGGTTCGCCAATGACGTTCATGATACGACCCAGAGTGCCGGGACCGACGGGGATCTGGATAGGGAGGCCGGTATCCACGACCTTCTGGCCACGAACCAGACCCTCGGTACCCTCCATGGCAATAGCACGCACGGTGTTCTCACCAAGGTGCTGTGCCACCTCGAGGACCAGACGACCGCCACCCTGCACATCCTGCACCTCGAGTGCGTTGAGGATAGAGGGAAGTTGGTCCGAGTCGAACTGGACGTCGACGACGGGTCCGATGACGGTCTTGACCGCACCGGTCGGGCGCTTGGGCGAGACCTCGGTAGCGAGACCGCGGGCTGTACAGGTAGAAGAGAGAGAGAGAGAGAGAGAGAGAGAGGAATGTCAGAACAACTGCAGACGGGCGAGCTGGAAGCACAGGTGCGAAAGAGCAAACACTTACCCTGGACGGCGGGCTTGACGGCAGCGACGGCGATCTTGGGCGCGGCAGCACGGACGGTGGACGAAGCGTTCACGGCAGCGCGAGCGACAGAGGAGAACGCGGCAGCATTCTGACGGGTACGGAGAGCGGAGCGGCTAGCAGCCCTGACAGCAGAGCGCTGGATGACAGGCATGATGGCGACAAATCGGATGGGTAGGATGGGGGAAGGAGAGAAGGAGAGAAGGAGAGAAGGAGAGAAGGAGAGAAGGAGGAGAGGGGCGGGTGTGGTTCGCACGTCCACAAATTCCAAGACTGCGATCGCACGGTTTGGCACACAGAAGCGGAGCCGAGAGCACACAGTCGAAACAAGCCAACCAGCCACCGATCAGTGCGCCAACGAATAGAATCCAAATACAAACCCACACATGCATACAAAAGCGCGCTACGTCCAAATGTTGAATTCGTTTCTGTAATCCATCGCGCACTCTCGGTGTGTGTGGTTTTGTTTGCCAAATTGGATGCGGATCCGCATTTGGGTTTCGAATCTGCACTGCGTTCGCCCCGTTTCATCCCGGCTCGACACACGTGCGAGAAAAAAAAAAACAAAACAAAACAAAACAAAACAAAACAAAACAAAACAAAACAAAACAAAAAAAAAAAACAAAAAAACAAAAAAAAAAAACAAATGCCGCCAATCCAACTCTAACACCAAATGTAACTCGAGGTTGTGCTTCCACCTGATTCGTCCGTTTCCCCCCTTCCCCGCCTCTCCACCACCACCACCACCACCACTACTACTACTACCATCCACACACACACACAAACTATCTCGCACCATGATCGCTGCCAGATCCATCTTCAGGTCCGCCACGTCCGCCACGTCCGCCACGTCCGCCAAGTCCGTTGGTGCATTCGTTGGTTCGATCGCGACGCCTTCGCTTGGGCGTGTTGCTGTCCGAGCATACGCTACGAATTCGGCGCGCACGGTGACACAAAAGTCGGATGCGCCTTGGGCGATTGTTTCCGTGCTCACTTTTGGAAGTCTTTTCGTCTACTTCACCTCCCCCCCCTCCTCCTCTGATCATTCGCATGCCAACCACGACAACATCGACCAAAACAAACAAAATGTTGTTGTTGACCAACACGACGACGCCGTGGTGGAGTTGGAGCATGGGAGTATCCAACATCCGCAGGGGTTTGTGCAGGTCAACACCCCCCAGATTAGCGAGCATGCTCCGGTGGCGGTTAAGCTTTTGCTTCCAAACGAGTTGGACGTGGATGAGGCGTTTGAGATGCTGTCCGAGCACGAGTAAATCTTGGACACAATCAATTCACACGCGCCATCTCTCTCGACCATGCGGTGCTACATGCACGTACGATTTGAACCATGCTGTACATTGGATCGATTCGAATGTGTTCGCAAACCGCGTTCGATGTAATGCCGAACAGCTTGTCGATCCAACAATTCGATGGCGTGTGTGATGCTCGTGGTGTGGTGGTATCGCCACAGAATGTACGACATGGCAATCTTGATCTCCACTTGCGATGCGTCGAACAGCGACCACCATGGTGCGGGTGATTGGGGCAGTTCCACTTTGGGTGTGCCCATTTGGGCTGCGAGTGTTATTGCGGCACAAGCGACAATGTGGGGTGAGAAGATGCAAAGGATGGGTGTTTGAAGTCTGTGCATGTACCAATTGTGTTGTTGATGTGTTTTAGTTTCATCCAGCGATTCCACACACAGAGAGAGGGGGGCAACTTACGCATCGTTTACGAAGGACCAAGCAGCTTGAGCTAGTGAAATGCATTCCGACGAACCCAACCGCCACCGCGAATCTTGATTCGGACGATAAGCATGCGGATTGAGTTGGATTTTCACCTCGCCATGTGCGAGACCAAGAACCTGCAAGTAGTTGACCAACAACCCATACGGCAACACCACCTGCACATGAAACCCCAACCTCTTCAACACCTGCATCTCCGCCACCACCACCCGCTCCCTCCACCCGCTCATCTCGTCCGAATCCCACCCAGGCGCCTCATACCCCTCCGACGACGACGACGACGACGACGCTCGAGCCGTCTCAACACGATACTGCACAAAATAAAACGCATATACCAAGTGGCGAACATCGACGCGTGTGTCCTCGAGTTTGGTCGAGAGCAGCACACATCCGAGCACGATTTGGTTGGCGGAGAAGTCGCACATGGAAGAGGTGAACCAGAAGCGTTGGAAGAACACTTGGGCTACCGCCATGGTTCGTTGGGGTAGTCGTAGTAGCATGCCGATTTGTTGGATGAGTTGGCAGCCGAGCGCGCGGAGTTCGAGCTCGAGTTGGTGCGTGACACCATGCGCCATCGAGGCGGTCATTGCCAGTTGTCGACGTGTGGCGAGTGGATTGAGCAGCATGTTGCGCAGCTCTGGTATTGCAGTTGGTGGGGTGTTGGCAGAGGTTACAAGCTGTCATGGAATGCGATGTGGAGGCACCGCAACACCAACGCGATTGTGGTTCCGAGTGTGAGATCGACAAAAGAGTCACAGTGTAGTCTTTTACAGTGTAGTCATTCACAGTGTAGTCATTCACAGTGTAGTCATTCAGCCCACGCGTGTGTTCGAGTCTCGTGAAAGAGCCACATTTCCACATTTCCACATTTCCACATTTCCACATTTCCACATTTCCACATTTCGCATCCCTCCTCACCATCATCCCTCTCTCAACCCTCGGCAACATTGGACTCAACCTGATATCCAAACCAAAACACATCAACTCGACTACTTCGTGGTGGTTGTGATTGTGTTGCGATCGGATTATCATTCCATTTTTTCTTTTTGGCTCTTCGACCACCATGTTTCACCAACGTTAGCATATCCCGCAACCGTGCCGTCGACACCTTGCTTCGAAGCCATCCCCCGCGTGGTGGTCACCAGTGTGGAATTTTTGGTGCGGGCGGGGAAAAACAAAAAAAACAAAAAAAAAAAAAACAAAAAAAAAACAAAACCAAAAACACACAAAACACAAAACAGAATGTCGTTTCTTTCGTCCATGTTCTATCGCGCAACTGTTAGCGACGAGTCGAGACGTGCGCCGGTTGGAAGGGTGACCCGCACCTTGCGATCTGGAACGCGAATTGGTAGAAACGACGCTGGAACGATCAAACAGGCGAGTGATATCATCCACGACGATGATGTTGTGGGATTGGTGCAAGTGGATGGTGGGCGAAGCATTGAGGAAGCGGTTGATAAGAAGGTGCAGGTGATTCAAGAGATTCTTTTGGAACACGATTTGTACAGCGTGTTGAAGGTGAAACCGAATGCGACCAACCAAGACATTCGACGAGCGTTTCTTACCCGAAGTCGATCGTGTCATCCGGACAAGTTTCCCGAGGATCCGAATTCGACGATTGCGTTTCAGAAGCTTGCGTTTGCTTACCAGACGTTGTGCAAGCCAGCTTCTCGTCAGGCGTACGACTTTTCGCCGGATAGTCATGCGATGTTCAATGGCAAGTCGCCACACGATGCGTTTGATGACGAGTTCGGTGACGCTTTTGCCGATGCAACACTCCAGGACGTGTTGTTTAGCGTGTATGTCGAGTTTTTCGAGGGCGAGTTTACTTCGGTCAAGGCGTTGCTCAAGGTGTTGGCCGACAGTGGATTGGGCACGTATAGTGATGCGAATATCAGTCGGATCGAGGCCAAGTTCAGAATGCTGTCGCGGGTGATGCGCGCGACGAGGAGGTATTCGCGCGTGGTGCTCAACGAGATGTCGCGTCTGTACGAGATCCAGCACGATCTGCGCCGACTTTCGTACTTGGACATTCCGGGTCGGCTGCGACTCACGTTGGAATTGGCGAGGGTGACGTTGAGTATTCCGTTGGCCATCGATCATGCCATGCAGAATGCGGACGATTACGATCGGAACGAGTTTGCACACTGGTTTGACCACATGCGCGCGCACTCGGAGCATGATAGCCAGACGCATGAGCATGAGTCCAAGCTGGAGCGCGAGTTTGGGCTGGACGCCGAGGTGGGGGGGGAGGCTCCGGGGTCGGATGAGCATGCACGCATGCGATATGTGCGTGCGCGCGATGCTCGCATTGCACGCAGAGCCGCACAGCGTCGCCATGCTGGCACGGACAGTGACGCCAACCGCGATGCAGACGCGGCGACGCTGCCAACACACCAGGAGGTGAAGCACCAAACTGCGGGGTTCTTGGGCGCCACCACCACTGCGCTTTTTACCCGCATGGTCAACGTGCTCGAGGCGGGCGAGGCATGGATGGGCGGTCGAGCAGAAGACACATTGTAGGTTTGCGCGGCTGCAATCACGAATCACGAATCACGAATTGTTTTGGATGAATTGTTTTGGACGAATTGTTTTGGACGGATTTATTTGCGCACATTTGCGCACATTTGTGAGAGAATTGCATGTTGGATGTGGACTACCAAGTTGCGTGTCGCAAACACGACGTGCTCCAACTCAGCCTGTTGCCACACACATGGCTGATTGCTGCCGCCACAACAATGACATGCGACACATCGTCACAATGGCTATTCACCCGCTCCGACCTCACGCTCACGCCGTCGGTACTCGTGGGCCGACTTGATCCAAGCGAGGAGAAACAACGCCGGTTCAAGGGCGTGAATTCGATCTACCGCATGGGCGAATACATGCGGCTGGCGCAGCATGTGATGAACACGGCGTCGATGTATCTGCATCGGTTCTACATGCGCAGGTCGTTGGAGTATGGCGTCAAGATGGGGTATTCGCACTACGAGATTGCGGCGACGTGTGTGTTTTTGGCGTGCAAGGTGGAGGAGTCGCATCGCAAGTTGGCGGGCGTGATCGAGGCGGCGATGGCGTCGTTCGATAGGTCGACGGCGGGCGTGCAGAGGTGGATGGAGAGGAGTCTGAAGGTGGATGCGTCGAGTAAGGTAAGTGGCATCACACCATGTCGTCATTGTGGATTCGGGGTTCTGACCAGAGGTTTGGGGTTGGTTTGGGTGCGGGTAGGAGTTTGTGAGGTGGAGAGACATTATCCTGTTGTGGGAGGAAACATTGCTCGAGACGTTGTGTTTCGATCTGATCGTCGAACATCCACACGAGATCCTCGTGAAGGCATGCAGCCGCCTAAGCGTGGATGCGACACTAGTGCGACTAGCCTGGACGATTCTCAACGACACGTAAGCACCACACACTCTTCCCACACTCACGACGACGGACGTATGCACTAACACAAGCTGTTCACTCTATGTGGGGGTTGGGGGTTGGGGGGGGAATGTTGGTTAGGTTGAGAGATGCAACGTGCGTGATGTTTGAAGCGCCGGTGTTGGCGGCGGGGGCGTTTTACCGGGCGTGCGGGACATCGCAGGTGGATGCGCGCAGGTTTACAGCAAGGTGGAATGCGAAAGCGGAGGCGGAGGCAGAGGCAGAGCGTGAGCTGGGGTGGACGGATGTGTTTGATGTGGATGAGCACGAGGCGGCGGAGGCGGCGGAGGCGATAGAGAAGGATGTGTATCTCTCGCACGAGCAACATGCGCAATAAGATGCACCAACGATTGGGTGCGAGTGCAGACTCATACTGTGCTGTGCTGTGCTGTGCTGTGCTGTGGGAGTGCAAATCGAATCGAATTTGTGCGGCTTGGGCTTGAGGGTGCGTGTGCATTTGTGTGCATTTGTGTGCATTTGCGTGCATTCTGAATCCCAAATTTTGAAAGGAATCTGGTGCTCATCTCGGGCGCTGTTGCAGCAAGCCACTGCAGCACGACCGACCGAGCCAGCCAAGTAGCCAAGTAGCCACTGTCGTCGTGCCACTATCGTCGTGCCACTCGGTGTTGCTCTGCACACACACACGCGCGTCCGAATCCACCTCGCTCCCAACCACTCTTTTCTCGTCCATCCGCTCTTCTCACCACCACCACCACCACCACCACCACCACCACCATCAACTCGAGCAACCACCTCCAGCTTCGTAGCTCCACTTCAACAATGTCCAAGGATCACACCGCGCTCCCCATGCAGAGCCTCTCCATCGACGAGAAGGCCGGCCACGACCCCATCACCGGCCACCGCTCCCCTTCCGTAGTCTCCCCCGGCCACAGCGGTATGGGCGCACACCCCACCAACGGCATCCTCCCCGGCGCCCCCGCCAAGCACGACAAGAAAAAGTTCCACCCCGCCGTCATCATCGTCCTCTGGATCGCGCTCTCCAGCAGTGTCATTGTCTACAACAAGTAAGTGTCCACCAACACTCCTCGCGTCTCTCGATGCCAACATGCTCACTCGCTTCCTTCGTTTCCTCCCTGCAAAACAGGTTCGTGCTCGACCCCAACCAGCTCAACTTCCCCTTCCCCGTCTTCCTTACCACCTTCCACATGGCGTTTGCCACCGTCGGCACCCGCTTGCTCGCCAGGTACACCCACCTCCTCGACGGTCTCGCAAACGTCGAGATGACCAACCAGCGATGGATCAAAAACATCCTCCCCATCGGCGCTCTCTTCTCGTGCTCCCTCATCTTCTCCAACATGGCCTACCTCACCCTCGGCGTCAGCTTCATCCAGATGCTCAAGGCTTTCACCCCCGTCGCCGTGCTTCTCATCTCGTTTGCATTCGGCCTCAAGCAGCTCTCTGGCACACTCACCATGATCGTCGGCTGCATCTCGTTTGGTGTCGCGCTCGCTTCGTACGGACAGGGCGACTTTGCCATGTCCGGCTTTATCTGCCAGGTGCTTGCCATTGCGTTTGAATCCTCGCGTCTCGTCATGATCCAGGTGTTGCTCCAGGGACTCAAGATGGACCCTCTTGTCTCGCTCTATTACTTTGCTCCCGTGTGCGCCGCTATCAACGCGTTGGTGCTCCCCTTTACAGAGGGTCTCGTGCCGTTTTTCCAGATCTCCAATCTGGGGCCGTTTGTGCTTTTCACCAACGCTGGCGTTGCGTTTGGTCTCAACATCGCCGCCGTCTTCCTTATCGGCGCGGCTAGCTCGTTGACGCTCACGCTTGCTGGTGTGATCAAGGATATTCTGCTCATTCTGGGCTCCATGCTTCTTTTGGGTGATACGGTTTCGGGCCTCCAGTTTTTCGGTTACGGCATCGCATTGGCTGGCCTCGTCGCGTTCAAGACCCACAAGGGCTAGGTCTCACAATACCTCCTGCTGCTGCTGCTGCTGCTTCTGCTGCTGCTTTTTTTTTTACCTTGGCCCCGCTCGCTGCCGGGGGGTGTTTTTTTTTTTTTTTTTTTTTTGGACGTTTTTCTTCCCCTCCCTCTTCCATCATCCCGCCTCCATGCTCGTCTTTTGCGGTGCGTGCTGGTCGCATTGAACTAGCCGTGTTATGTATTCCCCCCGCCCTCTTGCCCTGTTCGTTGGATAGACTTTCTTTTCTCTCTTTTCTCTCTTGTGCTCGGCTGTACTTTGTTCCAATACATTGGGGGGTTTTTTTTTTTTTCCCACTTGTAGTGTGCTGATTTGCCAAAACAAAAAAAAACAAAAAAAAAAACAAACAAACAAAAAAGATGCGACCAACACTTAATTTACGCGTCCACCACCACCTCCACCACCACCATCACCACCACCATCCCTATCATCATCATCATCATCATCATGATGCGCTCACAACAACCACCGCACCTCACACTGCCAACCCCATCAACCCCATCCGAATTCCACTTCCCCTACCCCACCGCCTACCCCATCCAACTCGAGCTCATGCGCCACATCTTCTCCACCATCGAATCCTCCCAAATCGGCATCTTTGAAAGTCCCACCGGAACAGGCAAATCGCTCTCGCTCATCTGTGCCGCCTTCACGTGGATGCGACACAATTCGAACCGTGATACGTTAGCCTCGTTTAGTTCGACTTCTACTACTAAACTTCAAACCAACATCGCAGATGCAGATGCAGATGCAGATGAAGACGAGGATTGGGTGGTTAGACATGTGGAGCAGTCCAGACGTAGAGAGAGAATGGCGTTTGAGAAGACGTTGATGCAACGTATTAGAACGGCTAAGATTCAACAACAACAGCTGTTGAGTAAGAAGATGGATATCAAGGTTGAGGTTGAGGTTGAGGTTGGGGTTGGGGTTGGGGTTGGGGTTGATTTCGTACATTCTCAGGATAATCGTCCGAAAAAACGCTCCAAACCCACGCATATCAATGCGAAGGATAAGCATAAAGCGAAACAAGAACAACAACAACAACAAGAAGACGACGACGACGACGACGACGAATTTCTCATCCACACGAACCAAACACATCAACATCCCAGTGTCTCCCAACATCATGATTCCAACATCACCCCCGCAGTGCGTGCTCTCATGCAACAATACCACGAATCCCACTCTTACTCTTGCCACCAAACCCAACCGGAAACACAAGATCCAGAAACACTTCCGCGCATAATCTACGCAAGTCGCACACACACCCAACTGTCGCAGTTCGTCTCGGAACTTCGCAAAACCACATTTGGCAAAACATCCATCGCGGCCGCGGAGGAGGAGGAGGAGGAGGAGGAGGAGGGGGGGCGGGGGGGGGATGGATCGGTGCGCACGATTGGGTTGGGGAGTCGCAAGCAGATGTGTATCAATCCGGAGGTGGTATTGTTGGGTAAGATGCGGGGGGTGGAGAGGATGAATGAACGTTGTTTGGAAATGCTAAAATCCCCCCCCTCCTCCTCCTCAACCTCATCATCATCGAAGAAAAAGGAAAAGGAGAAGAAGGGGGGAAGGTGTTTTGCAATGAGTAGTTTCGACCAAGCTGGCAGGCGCAAGCTGATGGAGTTTCGGGATTTGGCTTTGGGAGAGGTAGCGGATATTGAGGATTTGGTTAGGTTGGGGAGGGGGAGGGGGATTTGTCCTTATTTTGCTGCGAGGACGAGTGCGAGGCAGGCCGAGTTGGTGACGATGCCGTACAATTTGTTGCTAAACAAGCATGCGAGGAGGTCGTTGGGGATAAGTTTGGATGGGTGTGTGGTGATTATTGATGAGGCGCATAATTTGGTGGATACGATTCTGTCGATTCATTCGGTGGGCGTGGATTCGGTGCAGGTGGAGCAGGCGGGGAGGCAGATGGATGTGTATTTGGAGCGGTTTGCGATGCGGTTGAGGGGGGAGAATGAGCAGAATTTGAGGAAGGTGAGGAGGGTGTTGGTGGGATTGGGTAAGTTTTTGTCCGAGTTTGCACGTAAGGGGGAGAGCGAGGTGGTGATGTCGGCGACGGATTTGGTGAACGGGATGATGGGTGGGTTGGATCAGATCAACTTGGTCACGTTGGAGACTTGGTTGAAACAGACACAGATCGCTCGAAAGATCAGCGGATATGCAGAAAAACATGCGCCCCGAAATGCATCCACCATCAACGCCATGGATGTGTCGCCCGTACCAGGTGCAAGTGCAATCTCGAGCATGCACGCCATCGAATCATTCATCCTCTCGCTGGCGAATCGCTCGGAAGACGGTCGAATCGTACTCACGCGCACCTCGTCCACACCCACCTCCCCCCCCACCATCCGCGCCAAATACCAACTGCTCAACCCCTCGCACGCATTCCAATCGCTCGTAGACGAATGCCGCTCCATCATCCTCATCGGCGGCACCATGGAACCAATGTCGGACTTCCGTCAACAACTACTCGGCTTCGTACCCGCCGACCAACTCGTCAGCTTCTCGTGCGGTCACGTCATCCCGCCCACCAACCTGCTCGTGTCGGTGCTGTGCACCACGCCGAAAGGGCTCCCATTCGAATTCAAATTCGACTCGCGCGATAACACCGACGTGCTCGACGAACTGGGTCGCACGCTCGTCAACCTATGCCACGTCATCCCCGCAGGTGTGGTGGTGTTCGTGCCGTCGTATGCATTCCTGGACAAAGTGATGGCGCGGTGGAAGCGGACGGGGTTGGGGACCGCGGGGATTTGGGAGCGATTGCGCGGTAGGAAGACGATTTTTTTGGAACCCAAGACGTCGATGCAAGTGGATGCGGTTTTGGCTGAATACACGCGCGCGATTCAATGCGCTCAGGGTAGCATGACGGGCGCGATTATGTTCGCAGTGGTGGGTGCCAAGTTGTCCGAAGGCATCAACTTTTCAGACAATCTCGCCAGAGGCGTTATCATGGTAGGCATGCCTTTTGCAAACATCAACAGTCCAGAATTGGCAGAACGCATGAAATACGTTCGTCAACTTTCTGCCCAATCTACCAATTCCAATTCTCCCGACGCTGTAAGTCGCGCCCTTCCTCCTCCATCGCCACTCGTTCTGTCTTGCACCCGCTTCAGTCGAACTGGATCACCAACCCTCGACAACTTTCTTTTTTCTTTTCTTTTCTTTTTCTTTTCTTTTTCTTTTCTTCGCATGGGTAGGGTCACGAACTGTATACCAACCTGTGCATGAAAGCGGTGAACCAATCCATCGGTCGTGCGGTGCGTCACCAAAACGACTATGCCGCGCTCATCCTGCTCGACCGTCGGTATGCACGCACCGACATCCGCAACCGTCTGCCCGGATGGATCCGCTCGCAAGTCACCGTCCCCGACCGCTTCGGCCAACTGCTCCAACACACCGCTGCGTTTTTCAAGAACCGATGCGAATAACCCACCGCGCTTTGGGCTTCAGCGTCGAGTTTGGGGTGTTGGTGCGCGAGTGGGCGAATTGATTTGAGAGTGTTAGATCGCGGAGGCGGTTTGGGCGGGGGGTCGAGCGCGTGAGTTCGGTGCACCGAAACTAGACGAGAGCATGCGCCGTCAAGGCCGATTGGACGACTAATGCACACACACTCACTCACTCCACGAGTGGGGTCCCCACAAATTCAACACACCACATCCGCCTCCTTCCCTTCGTCCTACATCCCATCCTCTCCAGCACTCTTTCTCATCCTGCACCAACCATCATCAACTAAACAAACCCAACCCGCTTGTTTTGTTTTGTTTTGTTTTGTTTTCCCCAACATGCTTGTTCGAACCGTGCTGCGTCAAACCCTCGCGCTGCGCACCACATCGCGGCTGGCGAAACGCTTCTACGTCCAACCGTGTGTTGCGGTGCGCGTCGTGTTGCGCACCGTCTCGACGAGTGTGCGTAGCTTTGCGACGACGCCGAGGGGGTTGCGGGTGGAGGTGAGGCCGTATTTGTTGGCGGATGTCGGAGAGGGGATTACCGAGTGCGAGGTGGTCAGGTGGTTTGTTACTGAGGGCGAGCAGGTGGACGAGTTCGATCCGATTTGTGAGGTGCAGTCCGATAAGGCGAGTGTCGAGATTACGTCGAGGTTTAAGGGGAGGGTGATCAGGTTGATGCATAACGTGGGCGACGTGGCTAGGGTGGGCGAAGCGTTGTGTGAGATTGAGATGCAGGTCGAGGCCCAGCCGGGCGACGCGGAGATGGTCGAGGTGAACAACGTGGAGGCCGAGGCGCAGGCGCAGGCGCAGGGGGGGAAGCGGTTTGTTTCGGCGCAGGAGAAGCTTTCGGGGGTGGGGGTTTTGGCTACTCCCGCCGTGAGGAGGGTTTCGAGGGAATATAATGTTGATCTTGCAAACGTGCGCGGGACTGGTCGAGATGGGAGGATCACGAAAGAGGATGTGCTGAACCACATCCAGAACGCCTCCGCCTCCGCCTCCGCCTCCGTCTCCGCCTCTGCTTCTTCTTCAGTCAACACGACGATCGAAGCCTCGACAACCACTGAAGAAATCGCGCTCACCCCAATGCAACGCGCGATGTTCAAAGCCATGACCGCCACGCTCACCACCCCCCACTTTGCCTACTCTGACGAAATCGACGTCACCGACCTCTCCAACCTCCGCACCCTCCTCTCCACTCCCTCGACCAAACTAACCCTCCTCCCCCTCCTCATCAAAGCGCTCAGTCTCTCGCTCCACTCCCACCCTCTCTTCCTCTCCACGCTCACCCCCAACCAAACCCTGCTACGTCGTTCCACGCACGACATCTCAATCGCGCTCACCACCCCCACCGGCCTCGTCACGCCCTGTCTCCCCAACATCCAAACCAAAACCATCCTCGACATCGCCTCCTCCATCACCCACCTCCAAACCCTCGCGTCCACCACCGGTCTCACCCCCATCCATCTCAAACCCACCGGAACCATCACGCTGTCCAACATCGGCGCCATCGGAGGCGGAACGTATACACATCCGCTTCTGCCTCCTACGGGACAACTCGCGATCGGCGCGCTCGGAAGGGTGAAAGTGTTGCCCAGGTTTGCGTCCGAAATTCCGTCGTTCAAGCGCGAACGCGCGCAGGTGGAGGTGGATAGCGAGCCGGATACGATTGTGAGGAGACTCATTATGGCGGTTTCGTTTACTGCGGATCATAGGGTAGTCCAAGGCGCCGATTTGGCGAGGTTGGTGAATCGCTGGAAACAATTGGTTGAAAATCCTTCATTGTGGTTAGGTGTATTAATCTAACCCTCCTCGCCTCCAAACCTTTTGTGCGCTAACCCTTTCACGCCCACGTCGATATCCTGCGTATTCTTCTTCTTCTTCTTCTTCCACACACCATGGTTTGAATCCAGCACTCACTAGACATGAACTAGATTCTTCGTCAACACGTTGTTTACAAAACCGCGACCAAAAACAAAAACAAAACAAAAAACAAAAAAAAAAGGCCGAAAGCGTGCCAGTTAATATAGTTAACTAATAGTTGGTTAACTAACTTGAACACCGGATCCGTCTTGAGAACAAAACGCCTCGGCGCTGGGAAATTGAGCCAACTCGCTACTCTACGGTGACAGACTTTGCCAAGTTTCTCGGAAAGTCAACATCCACCCCGGCGGCGGTAGCCAGATGATATGAGAGCAACTGGAGAGGAATGACGGTCAATAAACCCTGCAAACAATCGACGGTCCTGGGTACGCGGATCGTCTTCATGCCCTGTTTGATATCCAGATCGTCGTCATTACAAATCACGATGGGCTGTCCCTTTCTCGCGGTCACCTGCATGAGTGCAGTCTGCACCTTTGGATACAGTGAGTCCTTAGTCATGATTAGAATCACCGGCATCGATTCGTCAATCAAAGCCAAAGGACCATGCTTGAGTTCACCAGCAAGAATCCCCTCCGAATGCATATAACACACCTCCTTGATCTTAAGTGCTCCCTCGAGACACGTCGCATGTTGATAACCTCGTCCCATAATGAGCAACGAACGCTCCTTTGCCAACGTATTATGCGCCAATGCCTGAAGTGCCTTATCCTGTGCCAGAATCGCGTTGATCTGATCCGGAAGCGCATGCAATCCATCAATGATGGCATTCCTTCGTTCGGTCATGGAGATGCGATCTTCGCAAAGTTGCACCGCCATCATGATGAGTGCAATGTATTGCGACGTGTACGCTTTGGTGGAGGCGACGCCGATTTCGGGACCGGCGTTGATGTGGATGCCGCAGTGGGTTTCGCGCGACATGGTGGAGCCGACGGTGTTGACTACACCCAGACACAGTGCACCGCGTTCGAGACAGTAGCGCAGGGCAAGGATGGTGTCGGCGGTTTCGCCGGATTGCGAAACAAACACGCATACGTCGTCGCGGAAGATGGGAGTCTTGCGGTCCAAAAAGTCGGACGCGAGTTCGACCGACACGGGGATTTCGGTCAACTCCTCGAAAATCGCGCGCGTGGCGAGACACGAGTGGTACGACGTACCGCATGCGGTCATGACGATTCTGCGACAACGACGGATGGTGTTGAGGAATGCGGTGAGACCGCCGAGTTTCACCTGGCGTTTGTCAAAGTCGACGCGACCTCGCATGGTGTTGACGACCGACTCGGGTTGTTCGTAGATCTCCTTCTGCATAAAGTGGTCGAACGAGCCCTTCATGATCTCGGCGAGTTCCATCTCGAGTGTCTCGATGGATCGCATGGAGCTGAGGCCGTCGTTGCGGCGCAGTCGGTGGATGTGCAGCTCGCCCTCGGCAATGTGGGCAACGTCGTCGTCTTCGAGGTAGAGCACGCGCTTGGTGTGTTCGACGACGGCGGAGGCGTCCGAGGCGATGAAAAACTCGATGGGCTGGGGCAGACCGTCCTCGGAGAGGAAGGCGCGCGACTGGGAGCGGAGCAGCTTGTTGTTGGCGTTGGGCACCGAGAGGGAGCCAGGGCCCGAGGGGTCGGCGCCGGGAGGGGCGAGGAGGCCGGCATCGCCAAAACCAGTCTCGTCGACAGCACCGCCGAGCTCGACGTCGACAAAGTCGACCTTGAGCTTCTTCTCGGTCTTGACGCCGATGAGGAGGGGCGAGCCGCGACGGGCGACGACGACCTCGCCGGGGAAGTGGACCGACTTGAAAACAAACGAAAAGGCACCCTCGAGCTCCTTGACGACGCTCTTGATGAGCGAGGTAAAGTCGGGCTTGCGGGCGTGTGCCGAGTCGTAGAGATACTTGCAGAGGATGGCTACGGACTCGGTGTCGGTGTCGCTCTCAAACTTGTAGCCGCGCTTCTCGAGCACCATGCGGAGCTCCCTGAAGTTGGTGATGATGCCGTTGTGGACGACGGTGAACTCGTTGGTGGGGTCGGAGCGGTGCGGGTGGCAGTTGAGAGGGCTGGGCTGGCCGTGGGTGGCCCATCGGGTGTGGGCCATGCCCATGTGGGAGATGGAGACCTTGTGGAGGTCGACGGGGGACTCATCAATGTGCTTGCGAAGCGCGGCGACCTTGCCAACCTGCTTGAAAATGAGCGTGTCCCTTTCGGTGTCGCCGTCAATGGCAATGCCGGCCGAGTCGTAGCCTCTGTATTCGAGACGAGCGAGACCGTTGACAAGAATGTCGATGACCTGCTTGCGGTCCTTCTCCACGAGGTGGCTGATATAAGCGAAAATGCCGCACTGCGATGCCAACACGAGACAGCAAAAGACGAGAAAGAAAGGAGAGCGTGAGAATGCGAGGTAAAGAGAGACTGGGTGTGGGAGAAGACGATGCTTACCATGGTTGTGACGGTTGTATGTGAACGCGGGGCCGATGCTCAGCAACGGAGAGTGGACAGATGAACGAAACGAAACAAAGCGGAGGAGGCTGGGTGTCTAGAGTGTAGAAGCGACAGGACGACGGCGCGGAGGAGAAGGTGGTGGTGGTGGTGGAGGAGGAGGAGGAGGAGGAGAAGAAGAAGAAGAAGAAGAAGAAGAAGAAGAAGGATGAACGACGAACGCGATGGGAGAAAAACAAAGGGTGGAGGGCGAACGACGATGAAGCTGGAGGGCAAGGGAGACGACGATGTCGACGGTGCGGATACGGAGAGTTTAAAGCAGCGGCGATGGCAGAGAGAGGCAGGCGCTGGCTTGGCAGTCGCTTGCTCAGCAGTCACTTGCTCAGCAGTCGCTTGCTCAGCTCGGTTTCGCTGTTGGTTTCGCTGTTGTGCTGTTGTGCTGTTGTGCTGTCCGCCGAAGCGAGACACGGCGCGGGAGCAGCGAGCGGCGTGTGAGTGTCAAAGTGCGTGAGTCAAACTGGCCAAACTGGCTTGCACGCACGCTGGCAGCCACACTCACTGGCTGGGCGCTGTGCGCAACCCAACAGCGAGAAAAGGGGCGGCGAGTGTGGCTCGAGCCACAAACACCGTGAAACGAACCAACACCAAACAGGCGCTGTCACTATTTGTGACTTTGTGCTTCTCCAAACGCGCGTCTCGGTCGAGAGCGCGAGACCAACACACACACACACACACACACACACACAGCTAAGTTGGGGTTTGGGGATCGACTCCTGAGCGTTGGAATTCCGTATCCACGCTGTGCGTGCGTGTGCGTGCATGCGCGTGCATGCGCAGCCACCACCTCACTCCGCCCGCATTGCTCTCTCTATCTCGCCATCCCATCCCAACCAACCCCTCCATAGCCTCGTCCCCGCTCGCACCATCTCGAACCAAATGCGGGTGTGTAGTCTCCCCGACGGTGGAGCCAACCGGTCTCAAACGCACGCGCGCGCTCGCCGAGGCACGCAGAATTGCGTCGAGGTGGCGCAACGATTGCCATGCCCATCCAGCGAGTTCACTCGACCAAAGTGCGAAATCACGCGCTGAGTTTGAATGTTGGTGTCTCTCTTTCTCCGTGTGCGTGTGCGTGTGCGTCTCGTCGTTGGGCGAAAAATCACAAATGGGATTTTGCGCAGATCGCAGTATGAGTGTGCGCATGCCATGCCGATCATCGGGGGGAGGGGGGGGTGGGGGTGCGCGACGAATCGGCAGATGGGGGTTGGTGAGCGCGTGGCGTGATGAGCGCAGTGACACATCTCGGTGAGTGCTGCTCATCCTCTCGATCGCATCCCACGCGCATCCCGCGGCTGTTCCGATGTGCTCTGGTGCATACGAATCGTGTCGAATCCATCTCGAGTGGCAAACAATCGCGCCTCTCCTCACCACCATGTCTGCGCCCATCTCAGCCCACACGCACTCCTAACCCCTCGACACCTTCCGCCAACTGCGCACCACCAATCCTCTCGCACACTATACTCGTCCCAACAATGCAACCCATCCTAGAAGAACTGCGTACAATCCGCAACCACACTCTCCATCCCCACACCAGCAACATCCAGAATTCACACACTCACCACTCCATGGTGGTCGCGCCAGATGTGTCGCTCCATGGTCGGTCGACGCGACGTTTGGGTTTCGACCCGGTTGGCGAGCCGCATGTGTCGGATAGTGAACCTGGTAGTCCGCAGAGTGAAGCGGCGTTGGAGTTGTTCTCTGTTCCCCACCATCCGGATGGTGTTGGTATACCATCCATGGATGTGGTGCATGTAGCGCTTCAAGCAGCCTCGGTATCCAACACGTTGGTCGAGCGTCAGATTCGCACTACACAGTCCACCGCCATACTCGACACCTCGTCTGCAGTCACAACACCACATTCCCCAACCGAAACTCTTCTACCCGCAATCACCTCCGAGTCTCCACATCCGCTTATGAGCCAGAATGGTCTCGATCATGCAGAGCTGTTCGATGGTATTGATGCGGATGCGTTTGACCATGTCGAGTTGAGTCCACCCATCCGCAGACTTGCTTTGGCTTCGCAGTCGAACCATGTCGTCTCCGAAGCGCCCCAAGCGCCCGAACCCGCTCGGATCGCGTCGTTCCTCCATCCTTCGTTTGCGGGGTTCAAGACAGGACATGGAAAGCACGTCAAACCGAGCGAACGCGCGCTCCAAGTGGCACGAAAGCTTATGCTCGATCTGGAGCAGTCGCAGGATGTGTTGCCATCTGTTCGTGCGGTCCAATCGTCGTCGCGCGAGTTACCGTCTGGTTTGGATTCCGGAGGGTTGAACCCAACCTCTATGGTTGATAGGCTACCCATGGCGCAGATTCCACCCAGACAGGGTGCGAATGTGGTTAGTGGGCGCAGCGAGCATTCACCCAAGCTTGTGCCCAAGCTTGGTTCGATACATGTCGTTTCGGCTGCACAGACGCGCGGAATGCGTCCAGCCGAGCGTACAGCCGATGCGACGCCACAGCCGATACCTAGTGCGGTGTTTTCCGAAGCGTTCAAACTGTCGAGTCCACGCACTCCCGTGGTTGGGTTGAGTTCGCGGTTTAGCACGCCGCAGTCTGGTAAGCGTATATCGCTCGGCATGATGCCACGCGGCGAAATCGGTGCCAAAAGTGTAGGTAGCAAGAGGTCGTTGCCTAAGTTCGTCACGCCTTTCAAACGTGGCAAACGTCCCCGCATCCAGGTTCATCAACATCCCGCATCGCCAATTCGAACGCACAATAACAGTCCAAACCATCTTTCTACACCCTCACCCGTACCCAATCGAATCTACCCTCCAACCCGCAACACCAAAACAAACCCGCTTGAAGCACGTACCGTGTTCCGTCTACAATCCAACCAACCGCGCCAAAAGTTGTGCGACATGCCCAAACCCGAACACTACTCTGCACTTCAAATGATCGCCAAGGGTGTGCCCGATGAAGTGATTGTCATCCTGAACGATGCTTCGCGTGCAGCACAATATGCATTCGAAGCACCGGACGGTGGATTGTTGATGCAGAGACATGCACTCGAAGAACTCCACTCGCTCGGATGCACACATGCCCAACTGGGATGGGTTCAGAACCATTGGACGCTTATTCTGTGGAAACTTGCTGGTCTGGTTCGTCTCCAACCCAACTCCGCACACGAACGGTGGAGTTGGAACGAACTCATGCGTCAACTTCTCTACCGATATGAGAGGGAAGTGAATCTGGCGCAGCGGTCGTGTGTGAAGCGCATTCAGGAACGTGATTCATCTCCCGCAAGACCCATGGTGTTGTTCGTATCGAGCATCTTCCAAGACGAGTCCGAGGTTCAGCACAAAGACGGATCGATCACGCTTCGGACCATCACGGTTCTTGAACTGTCAGACGGATGGTACAGGATACAAGCACACATCGATGCGGTGCTCACAGCCGCATGTCGACGCGGTCGTCTTTCGATCGGTCAAAAACTCGCCATCATGGGCGCCACACTCGACACCCACGCTGAAGGAATCGAAGTACTTTCCGCCTACCACATATCCACCCTCATCCTCGCTTCCAATTCGGTCTCCCTCGCGCCGTGGCATGCGAGGCTCGGGTTTGCTCCCACGCCGTTCTTCGCGAGTTTGCGCAGTCTTACTTCCGAAGGTGGGTTGGTTTCGTTGATGGATGTGGTGATCACCAAGGTGTATCCTCTCGCGTATGTCGATGTCGATCGTTCCACCTCGAAAGCCGGTATTGCTCGCGGGGAGGAGGAAGAGGCGGAGGAGAGGGAATTGTGGACCAAACGCCGGCAAGATGCGATTCAACAGTTCGAGCTTCACATCGAGTCGCACAATCGTCGAGTGTACGATCTGGTGCAAACATTGTGCGAGATCGAGGGCGATGCATTCCTACCGTGTCTGCCCGAGGATCCGAGTGGGAAACTGGAGGCTATGGCGGGTGAGATTTTGGACCGACTTATGGCGAGGACGAATCCGGCTTGTGCGGTGGGTGAATTGGTGACTTCGGTGGGGTGTTCGGGGTTGGTTCCTTGGTTGGTTGCTTTGGCGAAGGGTAGGGTGGTGGGGGGGGAGGGGGGGGTGGGGGAGTTGGATAGGATTTGTCCGCCGAGGAAGGTGCGAGAGTTTCGGGTGGTGAGGTTTCGAGATGCGCGTCTTCCACCACCACCACCACCACCACCAGTATCGACTGTGGTTTCGGGAGGGGGAAATGGGGGGAGGAAGAATCCATATGCACGAACGGTTCAACTCACCGTGTGGGATTCTGCACAGTTGGGGGAGGAGTTGCAAGAAGGACGCAGGTTTTTGGTGACCAATCTGGTACCGTTGTCCAAGAGTGCATGGAGGAAGCCGGATGAGGTGGCGGAGGTGTTTCTTTCCACGAGACGCGATACGAAATGGCGGCCTTTACCGTAGCATTGTAGCATTGTAGCATCGTAATGGTATGGTAGCAAGTGGGGGGTTGGGTTGGGGTTTTGTGGTGGTTGAAAAGTGTATTTTATTTTGATTTATTCGCACACACACGAATCGATATGGTTGACAAATTCGACGTCTGTGTGGATTCAACTGCAAAGTGTGTATGTGTATGTGTGTGTTGGGTTGGGTTGGGGGGTTAGGCATCGACGATAGGGACAGTAACATCATCGAAATAATCGCGACCATCACTGGCAGGAATGGTGAGCGGCTGAGTACCCAACCCCCCTTCCTTCTTCTTCCCCCCCTTCCTCCCCGCATCCTTCCCTCCCCCAACCCCCGCACCCTTGTCATCCTTCGCCACGGGAACCGCAGCAGCCGCCGGAACCGCAGGAGTCTTTGGATTAACCGGAACGGACGGAGACGTTGAATCAACTGGATCGTTCGGATTAGCAGCAATCGGTTTCAACTCGACCTCTGGCTTAACCTTCCTGCCAGACCTTGGACCAATCACCGCATAAGGCAATGGAGTGTCCTCATTCTGACAAGCCATCAACTTCTTCTCCATATAATCCTTCGGACCGATAATCAACTCGACATTATCCGCAAACCTCGCCAACAAATGACCCGGCTCCCCCGTAGGCCGCTCCACATACCGCATCACCACACACCCTTCCTTGAATGCGAAATCCAACTCGATACAACATCCGCCGAAACACACCTGGAAAGGGTATTTTTCGTACAGATGTCGTTCGAACAAAAACGCGCCTTCTACTCATCCCCCCAAAAAACGGTTTCTAGACATTTCAGTACGGTTCTATTTTTTTGTGAACTTGTTCTGGGGGGGGGGGGGTAACTTACGGTTGTCGGTGGCGTTGACTGGCGAAGCTTGCACGAAGCCGGGTCGGACTTGGTCGATGTAGATGCAGTAGTTTGTATTGTCTTGGCAGAGTTGGCTGAGGATTACGGGCGAAAACACTTGGGGAGGCGGGAAGGTCGAAACGTCATCTTTTACGGGTGCAATTGCGGCGGAGGAAACCCGCATGGATACGCACAAGCTCACGATGAGAAACGGTACCAACATCGTGTATGTGGTTGAGGGGATGGTTAGGGGATGGTTAGGGGGGTGGTGGAGGAAGATGGAAAGTGAAAAGTGAAAAGTGAATTGGGAAGGGGGAATGGAAGGAGGAATTTTCCACCGAGTTTGATGGGTGATGAGGGTGAGGGGATCGACAAGAAGGACGATCAAACTTTTTCCACTTTCGTTTCACCCTCCAAAGTGCCTGAAAAAAGGGGGGGGGGGAGGTTAACTGAATGTGGATGGTTGGTTGTAACATGTGGTGAGGGGGAGGGTGATGAGTGAAGTGTGAAGCACCTATACAAAATGAAGCGTCGGAGGGTGGAACGTAATGCCCACGAAGGACGGGGGTTTTGAGGGTGGGGACTACGCATGACGATGCATGTTGAGCGTTCAATTTGCGAACCTCGAGTTTTCGTGTGTTCATTATTCCGAGTTGGGTGGGGGTAGTTTCATCTTGGTGCAGACAGGATGGATTCGGTTGCAGTTGTGGTGGATGAAGGGTGGATGTGGTTGGGTGGTTTGGTGGTGGTTTGGGGGGGGGGGGGGGTGGGGGTTCGGTTTAGATGGTGTGGCTTTTTTTTTTTTTTTTGGGTCTTGCGCAGTTTGACAATCGACTCTTTTGTTTTTCTTTCTGGTGTTTATGGTGGTATCATATGTGGCACTAGTGGTTCCAGTGGTGCCAGCGGTACCAGCGGCCCGTGGAGGGGACTGTGGGAACCGTGCACAGCCCCTCCAACCCTCAACCCTCAACTTCGCACCTTTCCCTTGCCACCACCAACCACAACCCAACTCCACACAAACCAACAAACGATAAAAGACGACCTCCAAACCAACCACCACAACCACCCCCCACCCTATCACACCATCCAACCAACAATCCACCAACACAAACCTCGTATTCTTCCCACGATGAACTTCTTCCTCACCACACTCTTCATGCTGCCGGTGCTGTCGGGCGCCGTCTCGTGCGATGCAGTTGCCAACCCCGGGTGCCGAACCTCGCCGAGCACGTGGACTGAACTTGCGAACAAAGATGCGTACTACTGGAAGTTCTACTCGCAGCCGCGCGGAACCGACCTGCGCTACGTCAAGCCCGAATATCACCGTTGCACGGTCACCGCTCATCAATACACGGACGAAATCTACAAGCAAGTGTTTGCCAACAACAAGGACTTTGAATTCCAGCAGCTGGACACCGAGAGTGTGGGCGTTAACTGCATCGATTGTGCTACCACCGTGTTGGGACATTACTATTCGGTCACGATCAGTGGCGTGATTACGTGCACTATGTACCAGGATAAAGTGATTGACTCGGGCGATAACTAAGTAAACGCGAGTTGATGCCCCGGGGGGGGGGGTTGTCTTGGCTGTTGCAATGTTGGTTGATGTATGGCGAGCGATGTTATGCGATGCTATGCGATGCGATGCGGTGATGTCGACGACCATATAGCCAAGCTGTGTGTGTGTATGCAACCATGAGAAAGACTGCGGCTGAGTTGCACCAACTGCACGTCGAGCGGCATGCATGCATGTGTGGGGGGGGTTGTCCAACACGTTGCACACGCGATGCATATGAAATTAGGTTGGACCCTTGCGCTGTACAGTATCTGTTTTGTGCGCACCCACACCACTTTTGCATCTGTCCAACTATCTTATCCACCAACACCACCATCCCTTTCTTCCACACACCCCTTGCCCACATATCGTCGTATTTGTTCACCATGTCATGCACACCATCAGCACCCAAAATCGTACTCGCCCTGCTCAACAATGCTTCTACCGTCCACCGTAGTTCCATCCTCTGCTATCTTGAACCCACGTGGGAGGTGGTGGCGGAACGCACGGTGCGCTTGGTTCTGCCCGAGGACGATGCGGTGTTGAGGTCGTTTTTGGAGTTCGAGATGCAGAGGTTTGGGGAGGCTGAGACGTTGGTGAGGTGGGCGGTGAATTTCACGGCGTCGTCGGTTCATGTTGTTGTGCTCGAGTTGAGGCGTTTGAAGGCGAGGGATGTGCATAAGGTGTTTTTGGATGGGTATGCGCGTGAGGTTTGGGAGAGGTGGGGGGGGGATGAGGTGTATGTTTCGCCCGATTCAACCGCGTCGATGCATCAGATTGGCTTGTTCTTTCCCGAACTACTTCAAGCATGTCTTGGCGAGGGGGAGGCGGATAGGATGGTGCATGTGGGGTCGAGTGAGGGGGGGGATGGGTTTACACACGATTCGATTGGGTCTTTTGAATCGGGTGTTACTGGGGTTACCAGTCCGAAGTCGGTGGTAGGAGGAGGAGGTGGTGGTGGTGTGTTTAAGGCTCGAGAGGTTCCAACGATGGTGAAAAGTAGACCTTCGATCGAACCACGTCTAAGCAAAGCGGCTATACTTCGAATGGGTATCCCCCTCCCCACCCCCCCTCCGCGCAACACCATCCCGCCCAAACCCGACTCCACCTCGGTCGGCATATCAGGCGTACCCAAACGACCCATCCCCCAACCAAACTCCCTCAAACCCCCCTCCATCCCCCCACGTCCAAACAAAGCGTCTCTATCGCGTCAATCCCACCCCTTCCCAACCACCTCCTCCACATCGAAAGCCCCTGTCGAGGAGGAGGTAGTTCGAGAGAGGAAACCAGTGGATTTCTCCACCACACCGGGCCACAAACGTCTCTCTCTAACCCCCACCCACCCCACCTCAATCTCACCCCCGACCATTGTCCCCAGACAGAACCGTGCGAGCATTACCCGCATTCACCAAGTGAATTCGAAAGAATTCACTCCTTTGCCCACGCCCCCGCGCGAAGCGAGGAAACAGGTGGATTTCGGCCAAACCCCCGGCCACAAACGCACCTCGTTATCCCTCAACATTCCCTCGCTCAAACAGCCGAGCGTGCAACCTAGACAGAACAGAGCCTCGCTCGCCAGAGTCTCCTCCCCGTTCAAAACGCAATGAACCTCCGCCATCTTGCAAGACGATAATACACGCCGGTAGTGTGTTTTTTTTTTTTTTTGTTTTTTTGTTTTTTGGTTTTTGGTTTCAACGCGAGAGAAAGTAAATTGTCCATATGAAAAAAAAAAAAAAAACAAAAACAAACAGAAAAGATCTTTACAAGCCAAAGCAAACAACACACGGAGAGAGAGGATGTGGGAAACGAGTCGATAGTGAGGGAGGAGGGTTTGGTTTGGTTTGGTTTGGTTTGGTTTAACTAGTTGAGTTGGGTAAAAGGGGGGGGAGGGGGGTTTAGGATTCTGAAAGGACGTTTTCAATCTCGCCATTGACGAACGCCTTTTTCGCGTCGATGGAGACGCCGTACTTCTGTTCGAGTTTGGCGCGCAGTTGTTTCTTGGTGATGGTGGTGAGGTCGGATTCGGCGATGAGCGTTCGAATGTCGAGTTTGATCTGGCTATCCGAAGGGAGAGCTTTCAGGCCGGGATCGCGAGGGGGGGTTTGGGAGGTTTGAATGGCTTGAACCGATTGATGTTGCTGTGGTTGTTGTTGGGATTGGGGATCGGTGATTGGGCCAAAGCCGAGTTGTGATCCACCGTATACCGATTGGGTGGTTTGTTGCGGGTAGCCGTATAGGCTTTGGGTAGTGTTGAAGGGTTGTGGCATGAATCCGCTGGTTCCGGTGGGGATGCCGTACGTGGAGCTTGGAGGGAGGCCGTACATTGACATGGTTGGACCGCCGAAAGCACCCTGCATACCGCCCAAGCTATACGTCGACTGACGAGCCGTATCCTGCGGGAAGTAGCCGCCGATCTGCGAACCCGCACCCGGTGCATATCCGCCGAACTGCGAAGGCGTCCCACCAAACGACGGCGAAGGACTATGACCAAAGCTTCCATTCGTAGGCACCATCGGTTGTCCGTACAAACTCGGAGCATACTGCGATCCTGCACGCGACCCGAGCGACTTGTTCTCCGCGCGCGCCGCCTCGATGATGGAACCGATCGAGCGTGCCGAGTTGCGTTCCCACAGCTCGTTCTCGTAGTCTGTCCACGTCTGCAGAGGGATTTCGCTCGGGTCAAACGTGCCTTCTTCGTGAACCACCACCTTCTGACCCTTTTCGCCCATGACGACACGCGTGTTACCCCACGAGAAGTCGTCCATGTGCCAGAACGAATAGAGCGGCAAGAACAACGACCAAATCGGAATGCCGATGATGTACACCACCATCCAACCAATCATTTCGAACTTTCGGTTGAGCAGGAAAATGATCGCCTGACAACCATAGATGGCAGCCAACATGATGATCGCCGTGAGTGGAATCGTCCCGTTCTGTGTAGCCACCAAAACGATAAGATACACAATGTACGCCACCGTAACCGGCGCAATCACAGTGGACAACAGATCGATAAACACCACGAATCGCATCGAAAACAGACAGAATCCGCAAAGCCCCGGAGTAAAGATGAGCTCCACCAGGTTGTGCACCGTCGAGTTGATCCATCGTCGACGCTGCGAGAGCAGCACCTTCCAGTCGTCGGGCGCGACGGTCCAAGCCTTGCAGTCGCGCACAAAGATGGTCTTGTACTTGCCGAAATGCTTGAGCACCAGTGTGGTCAGGTATCGGTCCTCACCGAGGTGGAGCAGGTTCTTGGTGTGCAGGGTGTCGACGCGGTTTTCGGCATAGTCCTCTACGATTGCCGAGGCGATGAACAGCGGTCGGTGTGTGTCGGGCGTGCGGATACGGAACATGGAGAAACAACCGGGCAGACATGTGACGGATCCGAACAGACTCTCGAACGCCTTGGCCAAGTAGTGCGAGATGTAGTACTCGTACACCTGCAGCATGGTGATGATGCTCGCCTTGGCATTCGACAGCGCCGTCTCACCGCAGAGTCCGATCACCTTTTTGTCACGAATAAACGCCGAAATGAAACGGTTGAGCGACAACGCCTCCACCTCGGTATCGGCATCCACCTGCAGAATGTACTCGTAGAAGCTCGGATTGACACCGATCACGTTCTTGATCTGGTGGTAGATCTCGAGCTCCATCGGGTTCATGGGCAAACCAAAGTGGACCTTGTTGAGGAATCGCATGAGCACCAGCTGCGAGTCACGCTTGCCACGGTTACCCGGACGCGAGCGCTCCGAGGGCTTACCGCACTTGACGACGACAATGTAAGGAACGACGTGACCGTGGTGCTCGTAGAGACCGCTGTAGATCTTGGCCATGTTGTGCTGCTTGCTGCCCTCGCCGAGCGACAGGAAGCTGAGCGCCTCTGGTTCCAAGTTAGGGTCAGCACCGAGAATATCGAGTACGATACGTGGCGTAGGTCGATCGTTACCCGAGCCGACAATCATACCGTCGCAGATGATGAAGAGCAGTTTGCGCTTGTCGTCGTACCTGAGCGCCGCGAGCGAGTTGATCGTCTTGCGCATCGACTCTTCGCCCTCGGTATAACAGGGGACCTGGCAAATAACAAACTTGTCGTGGTCCTCTGGCTTTCGGGCACGGCCGAATTGAAGAGCAGCAAGGAACTTGAAACCGAGAATGGCAACCATGAAGAGCGACAGGGCCAAGAGAATGTACTGCGAGAAACGGCACTGCGGCGAGTTACGGTGGTCGACCTTGCCGATGAAGTACAGGTTTCGCAGGCAGACTCGTTGGCGGTCGAGCACGTCGGAATCGAGCGGCAGATTGTCGAGCTGCTTGGTGATGTCCCTTCCGGGATTCTGCGCGATCAAGCTGATGACGGCATCGCTCATAAACTTGCGGTTGGTGTTGATAGGAGCCTGGAAGCCATCGGGAGCCCTGATGACACCCTGGTTGCCTTGCTTGATGTAGTCGGTCACGTCGTAGATATCGCCCTTGTAGATGGCGATGGCGCGTCCTTCGGCAATAATGTCACGGATACCATCACCGGTATAGCCCATGAAGCCGACTCGGTAATTGGAACGAAGCAGCCACATGGTCTCGTAGTACCAGTCAGGTCGAGGGTCGTCCACGTGGTACGATCGGAAGTCGTGGTACTGAGCATTCTTATCGGTGGAGTTCTCGTTGGAGAGCTGAACCCACGGGCTGACGTTGCCGTCGACACCGTTGCAGAGCGCGTTGACCTGGACGGGGAAGATGGGGGTAGCATCTTCGCCGGCATAGGCGAGAATGGAATTGGCAGGCACGACAGGAACAACAGCCTTGTGACTCGCAACCAGATTGCTGAGGTCAAACACTTCACCGCGGATCGCAGTATACGACGAGTCACCCTTATGTGTGGCGAACTCGTTCGGACTGTAGACGTGCTGCTTGGGACAGATGAGGTTTCCAAGCACGACAATGACAAAGACGGCGCAACCACAAATGAACCAGATGATGAGGTTGATGGCAAGCTTTTCTCGCCATGCCATGCGGATGTCGGGCCTCTTGAGCGAATTGAAGCGCTTGAGAATGAACGAGGGGATGAAGAAGGTAGCGGCCCAAGTGAAGGTGACCCACTTGCGACGAGTCGAAGTCACACCAACCTCTTCAGCCACCTCGCCGAGCGGCTCCTCGGTGAAGGCGGCAGTGCCAGTCTTCTCGTTGAGACCATTCTTGCCCATGTCGGCAAACATATTGCGCGAAGGGGCATACGCTTCGGACCCAACCACGGACGCAGCACCGCTGAGGCCGCCGACGAAGCTACGCCTTGGAAGCGTGCCCGAAACGCCCGAGTACTGGCTCTTGACCTCCTCGAGCGCATCGTCATTGTCGGCGGCGCCTCCAACGAGGGGAAGCACGACGGAGGAACGCTCCTTGAAGGGATCGCCGTACGCGCCGATCAAGTCGTTGCTACGGCTGCGAGCATGGTCGTCGGCGAGTACGGCGACTGGCGAGAAAGGGTCCGAGTCGCCACGTGCAGCTGCATCGGCGTCGAGCAGGGCTCTCCTCTCGTTGTTCTTGACCTCGTCGGGATCTGCAGCACGCAACTCGTCCTCGAGCTCGCGGAAAGCACTGTGGGAGAGGAAGACCTTGACGCGGCCCGAGGCGGCGTCTTGGTCGGACCACGACATGACGTCGCGCGCGGCCGAGAACTTCTGCTTGGCCTCACCAGAGACAGCACCACGCATCTGGATGGCGTGGAGAGATGGGATGTCGGCGTACCTCTGGCAGAACTCGTCGTAGGTCATGCTGACACTGTACTCGTTGAGGAGCTTGCGCGACATCTCGGAGAGGCCGAGGGTGTTGATCTGTTGCTTGACGGTTCTGGCTTCGAACTGGTTGGGCAGCTGGTTGTCGTTGGGTCGGATGCACAGCGTGAACCAGGTGTTGGTCTCCTCGAGGGTTTCCAAGAGCAGGTCGAATGCTCCACGGAAGTCGCCGGCGACGCATCGGACGGCGTTCTTCTTGGAAGCGGATGGGTCGGCGGCATCGGCGGCATCGGCGGCATCGTCGTCAGAATCATCGTCGTCGTTGTTGGGCTTCTTGACGGTGTTGCTTCGCTTGACGGTGTTGGCGCGGTTGGGTCGGCGGGTGGAGGGGGCACGCATGGGCCTGACGGACTGCTGGGCTGCTACGATGGTGTGATCGTTCTTGGGATGGGACTGGGTCTTGAGCAGCTTGGTGTTGAAGATGCCGCGGATAAAGGGGATGGTGGAGCCGGGGGTGGCGTTGGGGTCTGTGGCGAGCTTTGCAGCTTCGGGGTGGCTGCCGCGGAGGAGCGAGACAAAGTCGGGGCTGACGACCTCGCTGTTCTTGTGGAGGAGGTTGTGGCTGGTGTAGGTGACGGCGGTGTTGTAGTGGCTGATGGTGAAGCTGGAGAAGCCGGAGCGGTCTGCAGGACCGACTTTGAAGGATGGGTGGTTTCCCCATCGCTTGCCAAACGCTTCGATCATGGTCTGGTCGCTCTTCTTGGGCATCCTTCGGGCCTGGTCGTCCATGATGTGGATGAGGCCACCGGGCTGGTTGGTCATGAGACGGAGCGTCTCTGCGTTGTCAAAGTAGGGGATCTCGGGGGAAAGATGTTGGATGGCTTCGTCGGCGAACTCGTCGCGTCGCTTCTCAAAGACGCTGCGGAGCATGAAGCGGTGGAGGCTCTCGCAAGCAAAGTTGACGCAGAACTGGTCGAGCGAGTTGGCGCGGGAGAGGTTCTGGAAGCCGGGGAGGTCGAGGAGACCGATAAAGGTGTGAAAGTCGTCGCGGCAGAGCTTCTGGTTGAGACTCTCGTTGACCCAAGCAAAGAGGAGCGAGTAGAGCGACTTTGCGAGGTCGTCACGGTGATCAGATGCGCCGTCGGCATCGAGGAGGATGGTGCAGACCTCGTTGCGGATCATCTTTGTCTTGTAGGTAAGCGCCTCGTCGAGCGACTTGGAGGGGATGCCGAGGTATTCGGCCACCTTGTCGAGCACGTCGGGGTTGCGGACGGTGGCGGAATCCTGAGTGCGTTGTCGATCGTAGTGGAACTCGATGTTGCCGAGATGGAGGATGGCGGCAAGGACCTGGCAGATGGAAGCGACATGACGCTTGGAGAAGCCGAGGTTCTTGAAGGCAAGCTTGAGCGTGTTGAACTTTGCGGCATCTTCAGAGTGGCTGTTGCGCGAGGCCTGGCCAAGGTAGCGAAAGGAGGCAGCATCGTGGATGGCGAGGTATTGCTTTTCGTCGTCCGAGGCGCCGGCAACCATGTAGTGGAAAACGTGGAAGTTGCGCTCGCTGGAAGCGGCGCTGACGACGCGATTCTTTTCGAGATAGTAGTCGAGCGTCTTTGCGCCAACGAGCTTGCCCGAGTCGGAGAACTGGAGCTCAGTGTACTTGCCAAAGCGAGACGCATTGCTGTTGTCAAGGGTGCGCGAGTTGCCGAGTGCTTCGAGGATGTATTCAGCGGAGGGGACCTGAAGGGCGAGCTTGGAGCGCTTCTTGCCGGGAGCTGCTACGCTGAGATCGATAAGGGCGCGAATAGCCAGCCTGCGGACTTGGCTCTTGCCGCTGGAGGTATCACCGCTGTTGAGCAGGGTTGAGCAGGGTTGAGCAGGGTTGAACAGGGTTGAGCAGGGTTAAGAATGGGAGGGGGACATGGTGAGTGAAATGAAGGTGTTCGAACTGGAGACGGGAGAGAATACTTACGCCATGAGCAAGCTCTGGTCCTGGCCGGTACGACGCATGTAAAAGTATGCATTGCAGGCTTGGGCAAAGATGTGGGGAGGCAAGGCAGCACGACGGAGCTGCTTGTTTGTCTGGCGGTAGTGTGCAGTGTATTCGCGGAGGCTGTCATCGGAGTTGCGGTTTGCAGACGAGGCGTACGGGTTAACGGAGACGAGGATAGAGTCGGAAAGGGCGGTGTAAGGCAGTCCGGAATAGAATCTATCGCGGAGGACGGAAAAGATGGAGTCGGGAGAGATGTTGGGGAGCTGGGAAAGCTTGGCAACATCCTCGGGAGCAGGGTTGGCTGCAGGCATGGTGGCGGGGAGGAAGGGGAGCACGGCCAGGCGCAGACTCGGCGCGGCGGTTGATGAGATGGAGCACGACGAGACTTGGAGGCGTATCTAGGGGATGAGCGCGTTGAGTGGGTGGCGGCAGAGTCTACACCAAGGATGGTGGTGAGGGCGAGGAAGCGAGGAAGCAGTGTACTCGAAAGCAGAGCAACTCGAGACCGCCCAATGAGTTGAATCTCGCTTGGCGATTGCTGAGCTGAGCTGAGCTGAGCTGTGCTGTGCTGTGCTGGAATGGTGGATTGTTTGCTTAGGGGCACAAACTCATCACCAAAAAAAGGAAAAAGGAAAAAGAAAAGGAAAAAGAAAAGGAAAAGGAAAAGAAAAACGAAAAAGAAAAAGAGGCGTAGGCGTGTGCGTGTGTGGCATTTCATCTGCTCGCCCCTTTCTTTCTTCCGTCGTGCAGTCACGCTGTCATCTTGCACATGCACGCACATCAATTACGAAACTGTGAAATAAATCCATGTGCGATTGTTACATTCTCGGTCACACACACACACACCGTTCAGAAGCCATCCTTGAGCCTGAGTCGGTTGGTGGCTTTATCCATCACTGCCACCTTGCGCACCGCCGCACTCAACTGGTCCTTGATGTGGGGCTCCGACTTGAGTCGTTTTCGGAAGTGTTGCACTAGCTCGCTTGTGTTGGCGATCCTTCCGTCGCGGATGAGTTGGATGATCTCGCATTCTACCGCGTTCGAAGCCATGCGTGGTGCACCAGGGCTGCCCGCACGCGAGGCTGGTTTCGAGCCGGGTGGCGAGCAGGTGGGCGTGGCGGCTCTTGAGCTCGTGTTGCCTGTTTTGATGCGTTTCGCGTCCGGTCGACTCATGGCGCTTGGTCCAGTACAAGCAGCAGCAGCAGCAGCAGCAGCAGCAGCAGCACTACCACCACCAGCTGCTGCTGCGGCTGCTGCGGCTGCTGCGGCTGCAGAGACAGGCGTGGCGGGAGTGGGTTGCGAGTCTGCACGACGCTTCAGACTAGAAGGTGCCGAGCCAGCGCTGGTCGCTTCAGCGCCAACCGAGGGCGACTCGGTGCGGGGTGGACTCACACTGTGCGCCACACTCGGGCTCGACGAACGACTCACTTGCTTGCTACCCATCTTGGATGCACCGCGCGTCCGACTCGTAGCTCGCTGTGCGAGACTAACATGTCCCGCTCCCGGACGCTGCGTCTGGCTCCCAACAACCGGAACCGCTCGCTTCTCCACACGCTCCGTGGGCGTATTGCATCCCGACACACTCCCCGGCGTACACTTGCCCTTGGTCTTGCCAACTTCCTTTTCCTTCTTTTCCCGCTCCTCCCTCGCCAGCTGCATCGCCTTCTCTGGGTTTGCCACGTACGACTCTTCTTCGTCCGAGTCCGACTCATCCGTCGCATACGGGTTGCGTCCATCGTCGTCCTTCTCGTACACCTCGTTGCCTTCACGCTTCGCCAATGCTCGCATGATCTTCATCATCTGCTTGCCACTTCCCGTCAGAATCTGATCCTCGTCCAAACGTGCATTCGTCTCCTCCACTCCCTCGTCGTCATCGTCCATGTTGTTCGCACGTGCCATTTCGCGCTTCAGACGTTCTTCCAGTTCCTTCGCCTCTTCGTCCTCCGCCACGTCTGCTTCTGGATCGTGCGTCTCTTCGTCGTCGGCGAATTCTTCCTCGTAGTCTAGTTCGTCGTAGCCAGCACCTCCACTGTCTTCCCGTCTCCTCCTTCGCGAATCGCTCGCGTCGTCGCCGTCCGAATCGCGCAGCAGTTCACCACCATGCACCGCCATCAGGTTGCGTCGGCGTCCCGCTCCAAACGACAGCCCAGTCGGCAACCAAAGTCGGTTCACCTTCGGCCAGTTGCGCCAAGCCGCATTGTCTTCCTGCTTGGTTACCGACCGAGTCGACGCCACCGGTTTGTTGCGCAAAGCCCATCGGTCCATCTCTTTCGTCTTTTGGTACTTTTGGTATTCCAGCTCCACTTGTTCGTTGGTCATCGTCGAGTGTTTCGGCTTTTGCAGGAACTTGTACATGCGAGAGACCGGCACTACTTTGAAGCCTCCCGCATCGCGCTCGTCGAATACGAATAGTACGTGCAGCGATGACGCTTCGGAGCTAGAGTCGCCTTCCAGCTTTCCGATCCAGGGTGCATGCGATGTGGATGACGAACCAGTCGATGCACCCGTTTCTTGCTTGACGCCTGCTTCGGTCTTGACTGCACTCTGAGAGTCTTGCATCATCACATCGCCGTTCGCATCGTTCTTGGAGGCGGAAGCATTGTTGTTGTTGTTGTTGTTGCTGCTGCTGCTGCTGCTGGCGTGCTTGGCCTTGAGCTCGTCAATGTGGTCCTGGAGTGCACGTGCGCCGGTGGGGATGGGAGTGCGGATGCTTTCCCATTCTTCGCAAGTCTCAAAGTCCTCGAGGACCCATGGAAAGTGTTCTTCTTTCATGGTCTTTCTGGCGCTATCCGCGGCCTTGTGGATCTCTCTGACCTTCTTCTTGAACAGTTTGCTCTTGGCCGGTCTTGCGCTTCCACCGGGTGCGATTAGATTTTGGTCGGCACCGGGGCCCTTGGGAGCGATGTCCTTCTTGATCACCTCTTCGATGCGCTCAAGGTCATCGTCAGCGCCTGGCCACGTGAGCGGTTGACCGTCCTTGCCCATCATAGGTCGGTTGTACTTGTCGGTAATCGTATCGCCTGGGTTCGGACGCGGCAGCTTGAGTCTGGGCGGATTCTTTCGGTTGAGCTTGAGCGGCGGAATGAACTGCGCTGCGTCGTTCGGGTCGACACGAGTATGGTGTGCAAACTTCATGAGATGGGTGAGCCATTGTCCGCAGTCGGTGGACAGCAAAGGAATGTCTCGATACGTCGTCGGCGCAGGTGGCGCCACGTCCTTCTTGTGCTCGTCTACCTTGAGGTTGGACCTAGCACTCCCATTCGCAGCTCGCGGTCTGTTTGGTGCACCTCTCGCATTCTCGGTCTTGATGTTGCCTACGGATGCCGAGCCGGGTTCCGGTTTGACGGGAGGCATGGTGGGTGCGAAGCTCGACGCCGTCTGGACCGAATGCGTCAATGGACGGACAAAGTGTGGATGCGGCGTCTCCCAGAACGCGCGCGGACACGATGCAGAGAGGCAGTGCTTGAAAGATGATCACGCGCAGCAGAGGTGATGGTGGGCAGCACTGAACATACGCAGACGAGTGGTTGGAGGAGATGGTGCTGCCACTCCACTTTGGTTGTCTTCTCGCACGGATCAGCAGCGACGCGAGCTGACGCGAGCTGACGCGAGCTGACGCGGGTTTGTTTGAAACATGGGCGCATTTTGCGTACACACAACGTGTGAGTGCGTGCAGCGCATGGCTCGCCAGTGTGACGCAACCAGCATGCTGCCATCTTCGCATCCTACCCTCATATCCCCGGCCGCCTCTGTCAACGCCTAGGTGCAGCATGGCCTCCTAGCTCGTCCAGGGCACCGTCCCCAACCCCACCTCGAGCGTCTCTACAACCCCGGCGCAGTCTCGCTCCATTCCACAGCCGCCATGTCGATCTCCAAAACGCCTTCCAGCCTGGCGGTTGTCGACAGCGACACCGATCGCAGCCCGAGAAGGAAGCTCTCCACTGATATGATGAGGATCAAGAACTTTCCTTCCTCGCTTTCGCTCCGAAAGCCTGACCCAGACGCTTCGCCAAGATCCGACGCACTTGCCGCCAGTAGCACGTTTTCCCGCTTCAAGGCGTTCGGCCAGTCGCAACGTCCATCGCGAACCTCGCTCGGCGCTGAACAATCCGACACCTCCGTGGACACCAAGCCGGGAAAAAGAGCATCTAGGCTTTTGGACGCTTTCAAACCGTCCAAGAAACCGCCGCCCTCTTTCCAGGTGGTTCGCAAACCCCCTAATCGCAGCACTACCTCCTTCCACTCGTCCTCCCATCACCCATCTCCCCAACCGGAGCGACAGAGATCCTCCAGCCATCTTTCGGTACACAATGCTTCTGACCCTCCCGATCCAACACCCAGAATATCGTTGTCGGCGCCTCAGACCGAGTCGGCTACACCTCCTGGTCAGACTCAAGATGCGATCAGCCCTCGAGCACACTATCCGCCATCCACTGCAAAGACCACAAGGTACAGTAATAATGTGACTCTAGTCACTCCTCGTGGAACGTCGGATGCCTACCTCGGTCTTGGTTCTGCTTCCAACTCGCGTCCGCACTCGCCCGCCGTCAGTCCCAACATCGATCCTACTCCAGGTAGTTTCAGTCTCCACTCTTTCCGCAATGTGCGCTCCACCAGCGACGTATCCGCCATCGACGAGTCAGGCGTACACGTCCATTCGAGGGTGCAGAGTGTCATCTCGATCGATGAATACATGACTCCGGGAGAAGAACTTCCCGAACCGCGCTTTCTTGACGACAACAACAATGCCATCCTTTTGGATCCAAACGCTAGACACAAACTTGCTGACGTCGCAACAACACAGTCTTCAAGTCCCGTGGTTAATGCAAAGCCTGCCAGTATTTCCGCCGCCAAGTTCCGTCAAGCCTCGAGACAGAGGAGCGAAAGCGGCACCATACCCACGGTGGATACGGTGCCCAATGCGTCGGGTGCGTCGGGTGCGTCTGGGTTTGTCAGACCACCCAGATCCAGAACGCCTTCGCAAGACTTGGCTGCGATGGAAGCGATACTCGCCCAAACCCACCCACGTGCTTATCGTCCCGTCGATGTCGACCGACGTAAGAGCGCCGATCTGGTCTCGTTACCACCAGCCGTTTCCGCTCTCAATCTCAACGATGCGCAGTCTCGTCCAAAGCGCGGCTTCTTCATCGTCGTCGAGGGTCTCGACCGTGCAGGAAAGAGTACACAGGTCGAGAGGCTTGCCGAACATCTCCATGCCAAGCCGATCAAATTCCCCGAGAGGACTACGGCTATTGGTGGGATGATCAACTCGTATCTTGCACAGACCAGTGAGTTGGATGATCGCGCCATTCATCTGCTTTTCTCGGCAAATCGTTGGGAATGTGTCGCTTCGATCGAGAGGATGCTCGGGGCGGGCGAGAGTGTTGTGTGTGATCGGTATGCGTTTTCGGGCATTGCGTATTCGGTGGCAAAGGGTTTGTCGTACGATTGGTGTCGCAGTCCTGATGTTGGGCTTCCGTTGCCCGATCTTACTATGTTTCTTGACCTTGATGCACAGACTGCTGCTGCGAGGGGGGGGTATGGCGAGGAGAGATATGAGAAGCTCGAGTTTCAGGCCAAGGTGCGCGATGCGTTTGCACGTGTGTCCCAGGATGTTAGGGCTCATGGAGGAAGGTGGGTTACCATCGATGCGAGTAAGACTCTGGATCAGGTTACGGATGACATCCAAAAGGCGGTGCAGAGGGCCACTTCGTCCATCGACCGTGTTGGAGCCAAGTTGGGAAAGCTGTTTGTTTCCGAACGACCTCCGAACCATCGAGCTGGTTCGAGTGGCGAGATGAACCCACCGGTGGGGCTTCCAAGCGTCAAGAGAACATCGCTCTCATCGGAGCATTCGGGTCGCAGAGGCAGATCGTTGGATCAACCACGCATTGAGGTTCAGACAGCCACCACAAACGCGAGCTTCCCTGTCTCGAGACCGTCCGGCTCGCCTCTCACATACACCGAGCAGCTTTCTGCAGTTAGGACTGCTGCTGCTGGAACGCTCTCCGGTCTGTTTGGTGGTTCCAACGCCACCTTGGATCAACAAAATCCAGCCGCATATGGTGAGAAGCAGCAACCTGAAACCGATGGCCCTTCGCCTGTCAATGCGACTCGCGGGCAAGGATTCGACTCGGCCCGCGTGCTCGCCAAGTTTCCCGAGGGTGGCGGAAGGAGACGCACGCTCATCGATGTGATTGGAGAGATCGAGAACCAACCCACACAAGCCGGCTGGAACGATCGGAGACGTTCTGCATCTGCGACTGCAGAATCCACCTCGCCATCGTTGCAGTCTGCGACTGACGGATTTCCGAGCACATTTGCGCAGGTTAGCCGCGCACGTCGTAGCACCGATCATGGTCGGATGTGTCAGCTGCCAACCATTGTCAGTAGTGGTTCGCAGCCGATGGGGGGTAGTCATGCTACGAATTCTTCAGTGTCTTCACCTACTAGTCTGGGTGTGGGGGATAAGCCTTTGCCTTCGCCGTCGTCGTTCTCCTCGACAGGCGTTGGTGGTGGTGCGGAAGCAACACTGTGTGCACGATCCTCGACACTGTCCCCAGCCGTACGCACCGCTTCGCCTGCAATCACGACCTCTTCGCACAGTTCGATCACAAGCCCCGCACCACCCACATCATCCACCTCACCAATGCAGCGACCTGCCAGCACCAGTCCTGGCGACTACACCTACCCTGCCGACAGTACGGCTGCCATTTCGGACCTGAACTCTCGCCATCTTTCGATGCTCAACGTCCAACACGGTCACACGGAAATGCAGGAACAATACATGCGCAACTACATGGCGATGATGACCAACCCCATGCTCGCGCAACAGGCGCACTACCAAATGATGCTGCACAGACATCAACAGCAATACTACGGTCGAGCAGCGAGTGCGATCGGTGCGGGGTTTGGTGGCGGTAGCAATCTCGGAGCAGGTGCGAATGGAAATAGTAGTGTGGGGATCCAGTCGACACAGGTTGCTGCTGGACCGCCATTGGCAGCGTTTATGCAGCCGTCTGCGGTGACGACGCAACCGATGGAGATGGTGGGTGCGAATGTGGAGGCGGGCAGGGGGGTGGGGGTGCAGAGGGAGAGGTTGAGAAGTGCGCATAAGAGGACGATGTCTTCGGGGTCGATGTCGATGTCGACGTCGCAGCCGATGTTGTCGATGATGATGGCGCCTCCTCCTGCACCGGTTGTATCCAACACTGGGGTTGGTGGTGTGCAGATGCAGGGGTTTGCACCGCAGTATTATCAGCCTCAATCGCAACAGCAGCAGTATGGGTATGCGGGTCAACAGCAGATGTTTTTGCCGAACGGTGCATTTCCACACATGGTAGGCGGCGGATGGAGTCAACACCATGCGACCATGTATTCTGGTAGAGCGGTGTATTCGTCAGCAAGATCGGAAATCGCCCCCCCCACGCGCGGGCTGAGACCCCAAAGGAATAGTGAAACCGCCCTGAGGACCAAACCACAACAACCGCAACCACAGTAGCAGTAGCGAACAAAAAAAAAAAAAAGGCGCAAACAACGATGAAATGTTTACCACATGTACATGTTGCATAACATGTGTGTGTCGAGTCCGAGTTCAATGTGGCGGGTGATTGTGGAGAAGATGGGTAGAAGAGGGGGGATTTGTTGGTTGGTGGGAATGATGTGGAAGGAAAACAGTAGAGTATAGTCTAGGCCATTTTGGCGATCTTTTCCTGGAGCGCTTCATCGTTCTGGTTCTGGTTCTGGTTCTGGTTCTGGTTGCCAGCCGACTTGATACTAAGGAAAGTATTCCAAAAGATACTAACCACATTCACAAACAACAGCCTGTGACCCACCGGAACCAACGCCATATTAACCGCCTGCACGGGAATCCAAACCCCCCACGCAGTCTTCAGCGTACTCCACCAATTCTCGCTCACGTTCTGCCTCGCCTCGCCGACCGACCCGCCATTCATGAGCGTGGTGATGGAGAAAAAGAGGGCGACGAAAGTGGGCGACGCAATGCCTTGATCGAGAGCGACCTTGATGGCGATGTTGGCGGGTTTGGAGGCGAATTGGACGCGTTCGAGGGCTTTACTGAACCAGAGGGAGGCGAGTGGGGAGAAGACGCAACCGCCGTAGAGGGCGAGACGGAAGGTTCGGGGGTAATCGTGGGAGGAGCCACGTTTTTCGACGAATTGTTGAGCGATGGTGTCGCCGGTAGCGAACAGTACGCCTCCGGTGAGACACTGGCGTGGGAAGGTGGAGGATGTCGCGGCGAGAAAGCGACCAAGCCCGGACATTATGGGCGAGCGAATGTATGGAGGGGGTGAGGATACGGATGGGGATGGGGATGGTATCGAAACGGATAGGATGATGGTGGCAATGATAGGAGTGTGTGGTGAAATGAATTCGCCGAGACTTTGTGCTACGCAGCCGAGCAACACGGCGAAACTTCGCTGCCAACTCTGAGCTCGGCGATTTCATTCACCGCATGCTGCTTGTGGCATGCTGCTTGTGGCATGCTGCTTGGCATGTGGGGTTGAGTGCTCCCACCATGCCCAACCACATTCACGCCAACAAGACAATGTACAGCACTACCATTGGCCTCTAAACAACATGCTCTCACACATACTGTACAATTCTACATGCCGAGACACACATCTAACCAGCTGATCGACGCACCACGACCGCAGAATGAGCAGAATGATACTCACAGAACCACACTGAATGCCATCTGTAGCAAAAGCACGGCTGCGCGCCATCGAAACGGCTGCGACGGCGAAAGGCAAGGAAAAGAAACCCAACGGATGAGCATACCATGAAAGCCAAACCTATACATTCATACAGAACCGCAGGTGTCTCGATTCGAAAGACGCGGCGAGGTATACGGAAGGGATGCGGGGATGGTTGGGTTCTTGGAGCAAACTCATCTGTGTTTGGCAGCTGGTCTTGTTCTTTGGTTTGCTTGCAGCGGCGTGAACGATTCTGTTGGGGGGTTTCAGACAAGGATGCCTTCGGCGGCGGCGAGGGAATCGACCATGACGAGACGCCACAGTTTTTCGACGAATGTTTCGGCTTCTTCGGCGAGTACCTGTTGACACGACGATGCGGAACGATAGATGGTCAGTATACGGCGCTCTCGAACGACTGCAGAGAATATGGCAAGTCGGGGACGGGGATACTCACGGGTTCGACTTGTTGCACCAATGCTTGTGCACTCGAATGAGCCTGGAGACCCTCGATGACGACGGTGACCAGCTCGTCCACCTTTTCTCCGAGACTCTCCTCGATCTCGGCATCCGCCCACGGTCTGTACTTGGACTGGATGAGCTGCTCGTCGACCCATTCCCAGCGTGGCGCTTGTGCGAACAACGAGGCTGTATGCTTGGGTAGCGTTTGTGCGAGCTGTGCGAATTTGGCAGCCTTGTCCTCTTGCGACAGGCTGCTTCGGAGCTGAATGTGTTTGAGTCGGCCGGTGCGCTTCGCGTGTTGGTCGTCCTCGGCTTCGCCCAGCACAGCGGTGCTTGGTTTCGCCACACCAGCGTTGGATGATTGCGACGCTGCACCGGTGACACCAGCACTGTCTGCGTTCTCTTGCCTGGTGGCACTGGCAAAGTTGAGCTTGATGGGTGGAAGCGTGCCTCCTTGCTGCACAAGCACACCTGCTGCACGCTGTTGTTGGGCGAGCTTGGCCATCTCGGCGGCTTGGTGGGCCAAGAACTTTTCGGTCTCCTGCTGCGCACGAGCTTGTTCTTGCGCTTCGGCGGCACGGTCGCGGTGGTCGGCTTGCTGTTCTCTGCGTCGTGCGGATGCGCGGAGCTGGCGCCAGCGTTGTCGGTCGGTATAGAAGAGCTCGTTGCGGGTGGCGTGGTGGTCGCTCCAGTCTTGGCATCGGCGCAGAAGCGTGGCGCGGTCGCGGTGGCGTTTGTCGGATTCGGATTGCTCTCTGTGTTGCTCCTTTTCCCAATGTGCGAGTCGCTGACGCTCGCGGACGAGGTAGGCGCGTTCTGCATCGGCGGCATCTGCACGGGCGGCAGCTTTGTTGCGCTCTTGGCGCTGTTTTTCCTCGAGGTCGTCGGCAAGTTCGGGTTCGCGCACAGCGTCGGTGTTGGCGTCGTACGAGCTTGCGGCGTGAAAGTCGACGGGGCGTCGGTAGCTCTGTGGATGGTCGGCGGATCGAGCGTTTGTTGAGGATGATGCGGATGCGGCTGCGGCTGCGGCTGCTTGCAAGTTTTCCCTCCTGGCGCGCTCGACTGCTCTCTGCCTTTCAAACTCAGCCTCTCTTCTCCTGGTCTCGGCATCGCGAGCGGCAGCGGCGTGTCGGAACTGTTCGATCTCGGAGAGCACGGTTGCACGCTGGTGTTCGGGGAGCTCTTCGGGAGGCAGATCTTTGAGATGATCGGGCACGACGTAGCCGGGCTTGGACGGGTCGATCTCTACGGGCGCGTTGGGATCCGACATCTGACGCACAATGTGGTTGACTGCGGAGAGCGCACGAGTCTGTCTGGCGCTGTCGTCCGAGGAGGCGACACGCGTATGTTGGTAGTTTTGGAGAAACTGGTTGGTGCGCTCGTCGGCTTTGACGAGCAGCTTTTTGGGAGGAGCCGCAGCGTCGGCACCCATGGAAGGCAGCTCTCGGGCGTGGAGGACGTGGATGGCGCGGAGCACGGAGTCAGGGTCAGCATACTCTGCGAATGCGAACGCTTTTGAAGCACGCTTGAGGGAGCGAAGATGGCCGCATGCGTCGAGAAGTTTGGTGAGCCATGTGTCGGAGATGCCTGGCGAGATGCTGCCCACAAACAGCGTGGTGGCGACTTGGGGACCAGACGCGGAGGAGGACGAGGCGGCGTGGTCAGGGGCGGGACTGCGAGTGTCGTTGTGGGAGGCGGAGCTCATGTGTGGGGTGGCGTAGCCAGAGTGTGGCGACGCAGAGTGAACGTAGGCTGGAGTGTTGGAGCTGGGTATGGCTGCTCGCGGCCTTGGGGGTAAAGGCGCGATGTTGGGGTTTTGGGAGGTGTGCGAGTTGTAGGCATGGGCTCTACGTGACATGGTGGCCACTTGTACTTGGAAGTGTGTGTGGGATAGCGAAGAGGCAAGCGAAGAGGCAAGTGAGTGGGATGTGGAAAGGAAGCAAGGCTGGATTCATGATTGCGTGCGCGCGAGTTGCGGAAGTCGGGATTGATGTGCGAGAGCGCTGGCTTGCATCGGAGCCGATCTGGAGCCGATCTGGAGCCGATCGAAGAAGGTTGGGATGCGGCGAAACGCCAAGTTACAGCGTGGAACTCAATTCAAAAGTGGATTCAGTTCAAAAGTGGATTCAATTCAAAAGTGCACGCGCGCGCTGGACGAGGTCGCTCGAATTGAAATGAATCCATTCGCGCGACTGGAAGCGGATTCAATTCAAAACCAAGCAGCACAGCAGCACAGCAGCAGCAGCACAGCAGCAGCACACACACACACACACAAGGTTGCTGGATCTTCTGATCAGCAAACAGAGTCAATCAGTCAATCAGTGAGAGAGAGAGTGTGTGTGTGTGTGTGTGTGTCTCTGTGTGTGTCTGTGTGTGTGTGTGTGTGTGGTGGATGTGTGTGTGGCTGGCTGTGGTGGCTGTGGTGGCGGTGGTGGCGGTGGTTGGCTGCAGCGCCAGGTGTCGTGTTCTCAGACCAACAGTTGCCAACCCACCACACCCATCCTCCTTCTTCCTCTCTGCTCGTCACCATCTCTCTCTCGCGTCGCCGTCCTTCTCTCCGTCTCGCTGGCTTCACCCATCCGCACTGCGCCCAATTGCACACATTCCTCGCTCCAACCCTCATCCCAACCACGTTGGATCCATCCCATCTCCAGCGCTCATCCGCCCTCCACCGTCCTCTTCTTCCCATACACCATGCCCCAACCGCCTCCTCAGCTGCCCCCCGGCTGGGTTGCCCAGTGGGATCAGAATGCCGCTAGACACGTGTTTGTAGAGACTGCTACCGGCAGAACCAGCTGGCAGCCCCCTGCTGCCCTCGGTGCTCCTCCCCCGCAGCAGCAGCGTCCCACCCATCCGCAAGCCCACGCCCGAATGTCGATGCCCCAGATACAGCCCCCGCCAGGCATGCGAGGTCCTTCGTTGAGCCCCATTCCTTCTCATGGCCCTGCCGCTCCTGTGAGCCCTCCCGTCGCTGGTGCGCCCGCGCCTGCTTCCATCGCTCCCGGTGCCAGCCGACGACGTGCATACCCCACCGCCCATCTCGCCGCTAACAGCATCAGCTATGCCGCAGGCTACGATGCAGGTGCAGCTCCAGCTGCTGCATACCCTGCCGCACAAGACACTCAGCCTCAGCTCTTCACTCCTGGTGCTCCCGAGCATGTTCCCTCGCCTTACGCTGCCCAGCAGTCTGCCCCCGGGGCGCCCACCATGCCACCCCAGCCCGGTGCTCCCGTCGGTGCAGCTGCGCCCGCATACCCACCCAGTGGCGTCCAGGGCCTCGCCACCCAGTTCCAAGCCATGGACATGGGCGCCGGCGTGGGCGCAGCCATGGCCACTGGAATCGCCCAAAAGCTGAGCACGCTCCACACCGTCAACATCAGCGGTGTCCAGCCAAACGTCAACCAGCTCGAACGTCCTCCCCCCGAGATCCGTCTTCCCCCCAACGCCTGTGTCTCCACCAACCCCAAGGCCAACGCCCACCCTTCTTACCAGCGATGCACACTCAACGCCATCCCCACCACCTCTTCGCTGCTCCAAAAGTCCAAGATCCCACTCGGCCTCATCCTTTCCCCCTACCGATCCGTTCGCGACGTGGATGGCGACGAGCCCGTTCCCGTGGTGGCCGACACCGTCATCGCGCGATGTCGTAGGTGCAGAACTTACATCAATCCGTATGTCACGTTTATCGAGAATGGCAATCGGTGGAAGTGTTGCATGTGCAATATTTCTAACGAGGTTCCGCAGCTGTTTGATTGGAATTCGGACACCAACCAGCCGGCTGATCGGTGGCAGCGTCCAGAGCTCAACCATAGCGTCGTCGAGTTCATCGCTCCGCGAGAGTACATGGTGCGTCCTCCCCAGCCTCCCGTGTATACTTTCCTCATCGATGTTAGTTACCACGCCATCCATAGCGGCATGGTTGCTACCGCTGCTCGCACCATTCTTGAGACGCTCGATCGCTTGCCCAACTCGGACAACCGTGCCAAGATCTGCATCATTGGTGTCGACACCAGCCTCCACTTTTTCAGCATCACCCCAGAGAGCACCGAGCCCGAGATGCTCGTGGTGAGCGACTTGGACGACGTGTTCCTTCCCAAGCCCAACGATCTGCTCGTCAATTTGACCGAATGCAGGGCAGGTGTCGAGGCGTTGCTTCAGCGCTTGGGTGACATGTACAAGCATTCGCTTGTTACCGCTTCGGCGCTTGGCGCTGCTTTGCAGGCTGCGTACAAGCTCATCTCGCCCATCGGTGGTAAGATCATGGTGCTCACCGCTGCACTCCCCAGTGTTGGGCCTGGCGCGCTCAAGAATCGCGAGGATGCCAAGTTGCTTGGCACTGCAAAGGAGAGTACGTTGCTTAGTGCGGCTTCGTCGTTCTACAAGACGTTTCCTATCGATTGCTCGCGTTCGCAGGTGTCGGTTGATATGTTTCTGTTTTCGCCGTCGTATACCGATGTTGCTACGTTGTCGTGTTTGCCGCGCTACACGGGCGGTCAGACGTTTTTCTATCCCGCGTTCCATGCTGGTCGGTCCGAGGATGCGGTCAAGTTCTCGCACGAGTTCTCAGAGGTGCTCGCCAGTCCCATCAGCTACGAGGCGGTGCTGCGTTTGCGTGCTACCAAGGGTATCCGTGCTACCGCATTCCACGGAAACTTTTTCGTGCGATCCACCGACTTGCTCGCTCTGCCTGCCGTGCCGCTCGACCAGAACTATGCAATCGAGTGCGAGATCGAGGAGACGATCAATGCGCCGTTTGTAGTGTTCCAGTCGGTGGTTCTTCACAGCACCAGCTCCGGCGAGAGACGCATCCGCGTGGTCAACTTGGCTCTACCCACTACCAGCTCCATGTCCGAGGTGTATGCAAATGCGGATCAAATTGCAATCGCTACATTGCTGGCGGATAAGGCGGTGGAACGGTCGATCCATTCGCGTCTCGAAGATGCACGCGATGCACTGTTCAACAAACTCGTCGACATCTTCTCCACGTACAAGTCCACCATGACTTCGGCGGGTTCAGGTGCGAGTCCGCAGTTGAGCATCGCACACAATATGGCGCAGTTGCCACTCCTCGTTCTCGCGTTGCTCAAACACGTGGGTATCCGTCAATCCTCGTCCATCCCCTCGGACCTGCGTGCTTATGCACAGGCTCTGCTCACCACCCTCCCCGCACAGCAACTCATTCCTTACCTCCACCCCAACTTTTACTGTCTGCACAACATGGCTCCCGACGCGGGAACCATGGTGGCGGACAAACGCTTCGTCATGCCCGCAAAACTCAACCTCTCCTCCGAACGCTTCGAACGACATGGACTGTACCTCATCGAAGACGGACAGAACATCTTCCTGTGGGTGGGACGCGAGGCGGTGCCGCAGCTGTGTCTGGACGTGTTCGACGCGGCTAGTTACGGCGTTCTGAGGGGGGGCAAGACGACGCTGCCCAAGTTGGACAACAGTATGAACCAGCGGGTGAATGCGATTGTGCAGAGGATTCGCGAGTGTCGACGCGGTCCGTACCGTGCTCATCTGTATGTTGTCAAGGAGGATGGCGAGCCGAGTTTGCGGCTGTGGGCGTTGAGTCTGTTGATCGAGGACAGGTTCGAGCAGACGCCTAGCTACATGCAGTTTATTGGCCAGCTGAGGGACAAGGTGAATGGCGGGTCGTAGGCGGTGCGGTTTGTTTAAACATTTGTTAATACCATGAATTTTGTTGCTTGTTTCGAGTGGTGTGCGGTGGTTGGCGGCGGTGGTTGGCGGCATTTGAGTTGGCGGCGGTTAGGTTGGTAGAGTGTTTTTCTTTTTTTCTTTTTTTCTTTTTTTCTTTTTTCGTTATTTTGTTTGTCGAACCAAAAAAACAAAAAAATCAAAAAAATCAAAAAAATCAAAAAAGCAAAAAAACAAAAAACAAAAAACAAAACACAAAATCCGCCGCTCTCCCCAACCGCGCGCGCGTGTCAATCGCCTGCTCCACGTCCCACACCCCCCCAACCACTCCCTTCATCTCATCCATCTATCCCAACCCTATATCCCTACAGAACTACAACCATACACCCATACCACCGCTTCCACCAAACACTTGCACGTTTACCACACAGCACATTACACAATACGCAATCAAACACATAGCGCGACAAGTGGATTCCAAACCCAACCCAGGCGGAGAGGCATCAACACGAGTCATGTCGAAGAAGGACGAATCGGCGGCGAAGGAGCCTACGTACGACGATTACGTCGAACGGTAAGTTGCCACCATACCATTCTTTTCACCCGCTCCCCCCCCCGAGTTCGAGCTATGGTACCCATCAAACGTTCTAACAACCCTCTCGCCATCCTCCACCTCAAACGCTCTCTCTCTATCCAACCATCCAACCTGGTGCCTTTTCAACAATGCAGCATTCACTACAGCGACAAATACAACGACGACGAATGGGAATATCGGTAGGTCTGTTTGTGTTCAACCTTTTGTCCGATGAAGCATTGCGAAAACTCACATGGATGGTTTTGGGGTTTGATGCGCGTTGGTGGGGTGGGCGGAGGGTAGACATGTGATTCTGCCCAAACCGATGCTCAAACTTCTGCCCGAATCGTTCTTCGACCCATCCGAACCGGGAGTACTGCGCATTCTTAGTGTGAAGGAATGGCGCGATATTGGCATCAGTCAAAGTGTCGGGTGGGAACATTACGAAGTGCATGCGCCCGAACCGCATATCTTGCTCTTTCGTCGAGAAAAGGATTTCTTGGAAAAGGTACGTTCCCCCTCAACACCCATCCCACCAATCCTTCAATTCGCGATTGGACGACAGTATACCAAGCATGACATACCTGCATACCACCTCGCTATTGGTTCAAGCGACTACGAAACTAACCATACTGTCTTGTGTTGTTGGGTTTGGTGTTGGTCAGTACAAGACGCAAATAGAGGCGCAAGCAGCGGCTCAAGCAGCGGCTCAAGCAGCGGCGGCATCAAATGCCAAAAAGTAAAACCCCCCAACCACCAAAATCCAACTCGATCCCATCGCAATCACGAGCTTGCTGTCTCTCTCTCATCGAATTGGATAACTGTTTCCAACAAACACCGCATGGTAGAAAAAGGCAAGATGAAAGCAGGGGATTAATGGGACGGTAAGAATACAAAATAAAAATATATGAACCAAACTGTGTGTGTGTTTTGGGGGGGGGGGGGGGATTAGTCTTCCAAGCCGCCGAAGGTGTTTGTGGAATCGGCGATGCTGGAGGAGTAATCGTAATCGCTCGCGTCGTTAGCGGACAAGACGGAAGTGGTCAACGAAGGAGTGTTTGAGAGACGACGGTCCATGGGGTGAGGAGGTTTTGCGTCTGTGTCGAAAAAGGTACCTGATACAGACGTTGAGGGAGACGGGTGGTTGGTGATTGTTCGAAGTGCGCGGAAGGAAGTGCTGGTGGAGGCGAATGGGATGGTGGCAGTGACGAATGATGTGGAGGGAGATGCGGAGGGGGAAGAGGAAGGGGGGATGGAGGGGGTGGTGGGTGGAGCGTATTGTGGTACGGGTGATTGGGGTGGTAATGTACGTCGAATGCAGTGAATTCTACCCAGAGAAGTGGAGACGGTGGTAGAGTTGGATGGGTCTCTGCTGCGGTTGGTGATATTAGGTGTGATGGTCGAGACGCATGCATGCTGGCCATGAAAGCTCTGAATTCGACGTCGAGACTCGAGGCGAGTCAAAGCGGCGACGGACTGCATGTTGGATGTGTCGAAAGCGTTGGGTGACGAATCACGATCTGTAGTGTAACCATCCTCTGCGCTGTGCTCGCTGTGCTCGCTGTGCTCGCTGCGCGGGGTGGACGAACACGTGGCTACAAACGCTGGTGCGAGCTGACCATTTGGTGACGGAGAGTTTGTTGGTCGACCTGCATGTTTGTGAACTCTCACAGATGCGGTGGCGGAAGCAGCGACGCCAGCGGTAGCGTTGCGCGCAGACGGTCGAGGAGGCACGGGAAGCGAAGAAGCACCAGTCAAAGTGTAGGTGGAATCTGTCGAGGGATCGCTCGAACTATGAGCGCTTCGAGAGCGCGTATCGAGCACTGTCGCCATGGAATCATACGTGGTTTCGAGGTTTGCAGACGGCAGCAAGGGCATCTTGGCGATGTTGCCATTGGCGTACACTGTTGCAGCTGGGTTTTGTTGTGTGGGTTTGCGCAGAGCATGGGGCATGAAAGTGAGACGCGAATCTGTGGATGCATGTGGTGGGGTTGTGGTGGGGTGGGTGGAAGCATTCTCGACGGACGCGCTGTTGAACAACGAGCTGGATCTCGCACTCGTCACGACTGAATTCGACTCGGTGGTGCGGTTGACAGCACCGTTGGGGGCGGCATCGAGCGGGGCTGCTTGGCGACGCGCTGAAACTGAAACTGAAGCTGAAGCTGAAGCTGAAGCTGAAGGTTGAAGCTGGCTGTGTTGGGCACCAACCTCGGTGTTGATCGCGGCATCGAGCATGGTTGCATGCTTCGAATCGCGCGAATCATGCGCTGGCGAAGTATGGCTGGTCTCGCCCGTGGATACAGAGCGAGCCGAGGTGGTGGAAGGCGTGGCCCAACCGGAGCCGGAGCCAGATTCGTGGCGGGATTGCGGGCTACGCTGGTCGGAATGGTTTGGACTGAAGGGCGGACTGTGGTACGAGTCGGGCAAGCGAAGCGAACGGACACGAGCAGGCGGCTTGTGGGTAGTTGGGGCGACGGCTGGGTGGTGGGCAAGTGTGGATGGAGGGTGTGAGTGTCGGGTGACATGGTGGATGCTGCGGTTGGTGAGTTTGTAGTCGACATGGAGCGGTTCGTGGTAGGTTGGGTTGGGGGGAGGCGAGGGCCGCAACCATTTGGTGAGATTGGGACGCGATTTGGCTCGCGAGATGGAGCCGGAGGCGTTGGGTTGGGCAAGGATGGAGAGCGAAGCCAACATTTGGTGTGGAGGAGGTGGAGTTGGAGAAGACGTGGAAGCAGCTCGTGCAGCACCGTGACGAGGGGCGGCAGCAATGCCACGAGAGGGGAGAGCGTCGCCGTAGACGACTTTGAGGTTGCGGGTGAGCTTGTCGCAGGCGACCATGTCGTCTGGCTGGTATTCCAAGTAAAAGCGTTGACGACTGGACAATTCGTGTTCGATACGACAGAGCCACGTTTGGGCAAAGTGGTAGTGACCTTGATAATCGCAGACACCATCGAGCATGCCTCTGACGATACCGTCGTGGTCAATGACAAAGGTGCACCTGGCGTCGATCAAGCCGAAAAGGCGCCTGCCGACGCCCCAGGCATCCATGATGTGACGGTTGGAATCATGGAGAATGCGGAAACCAAGATGATGCTCGTCGACGAAGCGCCTGGAGCGAGCGGGTGGATCTTGGGAGATACCGATGACGAGAGCATTGAGGTCGTTGAAGATGGGAGAAGTACCGACGGCATCGCGAAAAGAGCAGCTCTGCTTTGTGCAATGGGGTGAACCAGCAAGAGGGAAGAAATAGAGCACGATGGGACGGCCGAGCTTGATGGTAGCATGGAGTGAGACGTCGCGGCCGAGGTGATCCTTTGCGAGGATCTCTGGTGCAGGATGGCCGATAAGAGGCGAGTTGCGTTCCTTTGCGGGGATCTTGAGCGCGACACCAGCAGCTGTGAGGAAGCTGTTCTCGGCGGCGATGGGGAAAGCGGATACGCGAGGAAGATGGGGCATGGCGAGGGGCTCAAGCGACGCACGCGAGTGTGAGATGCGTGGGAGGGGGGGGAGGGGGGAAAGTGGACAAACAGTTGGCGCACCTCGACTTGAACCAGACGGAGCGCAGCTTACGAGGAGAGCAACGGATACAGCATGGGGGGGAGCACTCTTGCGAGTTGGAAGAGACGGAGCAGTGGTGGGTGGATGGTAAGGGGGCTTTGAAGCAGTTTGTGTTGGCGGTGTTGGACTGCGGATTGGTGGATGGTGGATGGTGGATGGTGGGTTATGGATGATGGATGATGGATGATGGATGATGGTTGATGCAGGTCCACACAGGCACGCCAAGGTGGGGAAAACCACAAAAAGGCACATAATTTGCAGTTGCAGTACACCACACCACAGCACAGCACAGCACAGCACACCATTTCGAATTTGCAATTTTGGAATTGGAATTGAATAATGCGCATTTAGAATTGGAATGAAGGTGCAGGCTCGTGCCACAATTTAATCACAAATATCAAAGCCACCACGCGGCTTTATTTTCGAGCATCCATTTATCCATTTAGCCATTTATCCATTTAGCCATTTATCCATTCAAGCATGCCATCGACATGCAAGATCCAAGCCACCCCCATTCCTCGCCCGCCTAGCTCCAGTCTCGCGCCACCCGTACAGTACACCATTGCTGCACTCGCTCGTTTTCCTTCCTGCACAGTGCTGCTTGACCCGCGAACCCAACATGCAGTGTTCGATCCCGTCCGGAAGAGTATCCAACACGCGCTGCCATGCCTGTTCATCAGTCCGCCTTCGCACGCCGATTCGCGCGTGCCACGGTATATCTTCACCAAAAGCCGGTGGAAGTTGTGCCGTCACAGCTGCACAGTACAGTACAGCGCCACGATAACATACCTCTGCAACCAATTACCAACCCGATCTTCTGACACCGTCCTGCACTTCCAACACGTAGAATGCAGTGTACGTATGCAGTGCTATTTCTGTGTTGGATGCATATGAAATTTTTAATTAATCGCGCACATGGCTCGGCATCCCGGCATCCCGGCATTTCGGCATTTCATTTGGGCGCGCAACTTGTCGCTTCACCAACCCCCGTCTTTCGCACCATCTGCCCCCCATCTGGTGCGATCCACCAGCCAACTACATTCACACTTTTCCACTTTCGAATCTGGTTTCGAATCTGGTTTCGTTGCCACTGTTGCGCATACATTCCAACCTCGTCAGTTTTTCACGTTGCGTTTCCAATGGTTCACACAAGCACAAGTCGCGGTGGTGGGGGGGGGGGGGGTAGGGGGGTTTTCTATTCTAGTGGAGAAGAAAAACACAAAGCAGTAATATACAGCAGATGTAGCCACGAAGCTATAGGATGCGACATTTAGGATGCAAATGTAGCATCAAGACTGAACTGAAAGAGAGCACTAACATTAGGAACAACCGTACTAGAAACGCGCAAATGGAGAATCTTGAGAGAAACCAAGCCACCTTGAGAGGGCAATGTTGTATCTAGAAATCATTCTGAAATCCACTTTGGAATGTTTTGGCAATGTAAATCCCATCTAAACATCTAAACCATGCAATGATTATTTTCGAACGCACAATTGAGCGATAGTGTGCAAGCGACCCATTAAAAGTAGAATGATGGGCACAGCGGTTGCAACTATATCTAGGCTTGTTTTCCTCGCCAGGAGGTGAGACGGGGTTTAAGTCGACCACGTGATGGGTACGACGCCAACGTCAAGCCCCGCGAGTTGCTGAAAAGCACCGAGAGAAAGGTCGAGCGATCCGGACGAGCAAGTTGGGCAAGTGTCTGCCACCGTAGCTTCGATCGTCTTTCCGTTGCCATGGATATGGATCTTCTGTCCGCACATGCCGCTGTTCATCTGTGCGCTGTTGACTGCCACAATAGGCGTAGAGTCCGAGTTGACCTTTCCACAGCTACCAGCTACTCCGTTCTGGTAGTAGTACGTGGCCTGACCAGATCCACTCGAACGCTTCTGAGCAGGAGCAGCAGCCACCAACGAAGCAGCAAGCGCGACAGCGGAAACAGCGAGAGTAGTGAACTGCATTGTAAAGAAAGAGTGGATTGGGAGAGAGAGAGAGAGCGAGAGAGAGAGAGAGAGAGAAAGAGAGAGAGAGAGAAAGAGAGAGAGAGAGAGAGAGAGAGAGAGAGAGAGGTGTATGTGTATATGGAGTGTGAGATGGGTGGGTTTGATGGAGGAGGATGGGATTGGTTCGTCGATGGGGTCGGGTGCTTTATACGTTTCGAGCAGGTGCTACAGCCAGCTCCATGGTGCGTACAGTAAACATGGCGGACATTCAGGTGGTACAGCAGTAGAATCTGCAGTAGTAGCAGGAACCGACGACAGGGAAGCTGCTGTTGGAACAATTGGTGTAGGAACGAGAGCGGAGGAAGAAGCGAGACCGGAAAAGTTTTGTCTGGCGGTGTACGACAAGCCCAAGCGTGAATCTGGTTGTTAGTAGCACACCCACGGCGGGCACCAACGCCTCTTCATACGCTTCAACCACCACGAAAGAAACTAGAGAATTTCGACATGCTGCAAAAGCACATGGCCAGTGCGTGGCATTGTGGGCGAGCCAAAACGAGGGGGGTGGGGTGGGGGGAAGAAGAATCTAAAACACCATGAAGCGACGCACCCCCACCGCGGAAGGGGCTCGGTGAGCAGGCGGGAGACATCCGCAGAGTCGGACAGCGCATGTTACTGAGCCATGCTGGCACGTTTTTGACGTCGAAGCGTACCTCGCTCTGCTGAGGATGCCAACAAGCCATTTCAACCAAGGTGCATCCAGGTTTCGCTCGAGCTAGTCTGTGCACCCGGAACCACATGGGGGTGTTTTGGGTAGCCGAGATGGGATAGCGTGGCATCCAGATCGAATCGCACGTACGCGAGAGAGATTTTCGGTGTACTAAAGATCGACGACCAGGGTTCGTACGGCAACACGAGACGGCCGAAGCGAGCCGAAGCGAGCCGATGCGATCACGTCGGTCGTACAGCCGTAGGTCCCTTGAAATTCGATGGGCTGAAGAACAAACATGGCCCGTTCGGGTGGGCAAATCGTCGAGCCACGCCAGCCAACGCAAGCGGCTCGACTGCGGTGGCCGCTGGTGGTGTTGAAACACGGCGTGGCATGACGACAGCCGCGGCTCACGCGGCTGCACTCGACAGCGTCTCGACAGCGTCTCGACAGCGTGGCGACAGCGTGGCGACAGTGTGGCGACAGTGTGGCGACAGCGTGGCAACAGCGTGGCAACAGCGTGACAGCGTGACAGCTACGGCGCTTAATTACCAGAATTTTTACATTTATTTTTGGGCGGCAACCCTCGAAACTGTGTTGTCAGGCGCAATTCCTCTCTTCCGAAAATGAACCGAAAAGAAAACCTTTTTTCAAACCAAAAAAAAAAAAGAAAAAAAAAAAAAGAAAAAAGAAAAACCAATAATCGATGAATTCCCGAATCTCACTAGAAACAACATATAGTGTGTGAGTGTGAGCGCAGCTGCAGGTCTGCGTCTGCGGGGTGCATCTACGCTAAGCCCGATGCCAGTACACTCACTCCGCCTGTCTTGTGCAGCCAATGGTCTGTCTTGAGCTGCAAACCGATCAACCGACGATAACCGACGCGCTATCAAACACGCCACAACTGAGCGTTGACGCCGATCAAGATGAACAATCATGTTTGGCGAAACAAAAAGAGAGCAACTAGTCTAGCTGGAGCTCGATCTGCGATGAACACGACACCACGCATCTCTTCGGTTGCGGTAGGAGTTGCCAAATGCAGTAATTCACATCGTTGAACCACTGATGGAGTCGGCAAGCAGGCAAGCAGGCAAGCAGGCAAGCAGGCAAGCAGGCAAGCAGGCAAGCAGGCAAGCAGGCAAGCAGGCAAGCAGGCAAGCAGGCAAGCAGGCAAGCAGGCAAGCAGGCAAGCAGGCAAGCAGGCAGGCAAGCAAGCAAGCATGCATGCAAGTTAGGGTGGCTGTGCATCCGCCAAGTGGACAGCCAAAGCATGCAGGCGAATAAGCGGTGCATTCCAGCATTGACATGCGTGGAGTCGGAACAAGTGAAGGCGGAGTGCGCGGACCTATTGTTTTCGGCGTTGTAGGCGCCTAAAAGCGGATCGGAATTCACGGTGTTCATTCCAGCTGCGGTGGTTTCACAAAGCGGAGAAGCAAATCGCGTGCATGAGGCGGTCGACGGTCGAGGGGGGGGGGTTCACTCCATTGTTCTCTGAGACACACCGACGAATGGCAAGCCGGGTGCACCCCAAATTCGACCTTGCACCACATTCCCGGTCCTCACACGCTACTCTACCGCGATTGAGGTGTACGCTGACCATGGGTGGTGTGTGCCGCAGACACTTGACCGGCGATCTTTGCAATGCTGTCAACGACACACAGACAACGGCAGCTTGAAACACCGCGCGCCGCAACGATTCACTCTGACAGCTGAAGGCCGAGCCGTGCGCATTGCCACACCGACCTTTGTACACAATGAGCATGATCTTGCACTAACCCAACCCCCCCCCCCCCAGAATCTAGCGCGTTGCCTCGAGTTGGTTGATTGTCGCAGGTCTCCACACTAGAACGCATGGGTGTTGGACCGATACCACTCGTCGTCTCGCTTGCTCGATGCGACCAAGCTAGCAGGTGCATGCATCGATGCAGGTGAATCCAACCACAATGTGACCAACAGCATCGAACCCAACATGGATACCACCCGCGGCTAGTCGTGTTTGAAGTTCTGGGGGGAGTTGAGCAAATTCATGTTGCATGCTGGCTCGCTTATGGTGTGGCGATGCGTACATGATCCCTCGGCTGGATTGATCGCATGTATCCAAGTGATTTGGAAGAGCAGAAGCAGAAAAGTCGCCGAGAGAACCAAAGATACCGATGATCGTGAAATGTGTGGTTGTGAATCAGCCGATATGCCAGTGGACTGTTGATATGGTTTCGGATTGCGGGATAGACCAACGCTTCGTGAGCTTGTGGCTGTGCACTCAATCGACTCAAGGTACTTGCCAGTGTTTGAATGGATGGGCGGTGTTGTACGACCTGGCTTCAATCGAAACAAATTGAGTTGCAACACTCTAACAGTGTGGTGGTGACGAGTACCATCGCCGATCAGGGCGACGCATCAACCCCGATCGAGCGATGGATGCAAACGCGGAAGCGCGAGTCGCGCTCAAGAAGCAGAGCGAGGGAGCGAACCAAACTGCGGAGTAGCAAGCCGAGGGGTGGGGATGGACCAGAACCACATTCGCAAGTGCTCGTATATGCGAGGCGGGATCGACAAGCGGAATGAGTTGTAGAGAGTGAGAAGAATGGTGCGTGCGAACCAGTGGATGCACAGCGGATGATGATTCGAAATCCAGATCGATATGAGCACGCCAAGTGTGCAGCCGTGTACCATCATTCTGCATAGCTCGATTACAAACTGAGCGTGGCACATGGTCAAGTTGTAATCAATTCAGCCGAGGTCCACAGCCACCAAGCATGTGTCACGCTTGCGAAGAAAAGGCCAAGAACGGCCAAAGTGGATTCAAAGCGAATTTGTGATTGATTGATACACACGCCAATCCACACGCCAATCCACACGCTAATCCACACGCGCGCTTTGAATTGGTGTTGCTGTTGCTGCACACACACACACACACGCACCCACGCCCAGTGTGTGGTGGACACGCGCGAGTCAAGTCAGGGTCTTTGGGTCTCGAAATCAAATGTCAACATTTGTGATTTGTCGCTTGTCGCTGGCTGCTGCTGGCTGCTGCTGGCTCTACGCTGGCTCTACGCTGGCTACTACTACTACTATTACTACTACTCACTACTACTCACTACTACTCACTACTCACTGCTCACTACTCACTACTCACTACTGGCTTGGCTATTCGCTCTCCTGGTTACGCCTCTCGGGTTTCTGTCTCCGCCTCCAGCAAACATCGCTGCTGGTGCCCTTACGCTCTTGCTCGCCTGTCATCCCCCTTCTCTCGTCCCCCGTCCTCGCCATCCTGTGCCCCCGTCCAACGTGGCAGCCTCGTCCTATTCCCCACCATCCTGCGTCCCGCCTTCCCGCCTTCCCGCCTTCCCGCCTTCCCACCCGTTGGCTATTTCCCATCCGTCACGCCCCCAGAGCTGCCGTCTTCATCTCGCCCGCACTCCTCCATCTCGTCGCACCATCCCTCTGTCCTGCTCTGCTCACACCACACTGCGTCTTTCACATCCACCGTCTCCACCCAGTGCGCTCCAACCTTCGCTGCCATCTCACTCCCACCCCCCCAGTTAGAAGATCCATCATCTGCGCCAAGCTTCACCACCAAATCCAGCTGCGACACCAACCACGCTCCGTGGCATTCCCCCTTTGGTGTGCGCTAAAGCTTTACCATCCTTGCAACCACATCGCTTCTTTTGGCCAACCTCGGCGCATACCACCCATTCACGCCCTCTCGCCCTCAGTTTCCAACTCCTCCGTGTAGCCTCATTAGCCACGCACGCACATACAGCATCATGGCCACTCCAGCCTCTTCCGGCTATGCCTTCCACCATCGCTTCGATGCTGTGCCTCCAAACCAAGCTTCCGCTGCTGCCGAGCCCGCTGCTGCCGAGCCCGCTGCTGCTGAGCCCACTTCTGCCTCAAGTCCCAGCGCAGAGCACTTCGAATATCCGGATCTCGACGCTGGTCACTTTTACTCGTCCGCTGCACCCCACACCACTGCCACACCAGCTATGTCCAAGCTGCCTGACTTCCCAGAGTTCAACAACTTGGATTCCAAATCGCATGTCTTCTCCAGCAACAACTTGTTTCACCAATACGCCCCTCATCCCGCTGCTTCCGCCGCATTGGTTCAGCCCCAATCCGCTCTCATCCAGTCACGCCCTTCCTCCGAGCACTTCCAGTCCACCCCACCACCTTCCCGCCTCGATGCGCCACAACAACCCGTAGCAGCAGCTATCCAAGAGTCTCTCCCCGCTCCTGTACCCCCCGTGTCTGCTGAGCACACCCGTGCTTCTATCCACGCCCAAGCCCAGCTGCAACACTCCCACGAGCAAGCCCAAACACCCCACCACCCGCAGCTCGAGCGTCATTTATCGTCCGCCAACTCTTACGTGCAGCAGCCCTCGTTGCATGGTGCCAGCTACGACTCGCAAGCTCCGTCTCACAACTCGCATTCCAGCCCAAGCAGCCCGCTTCCCAATCCTCCTTCGCTGCCCACCTCGCCTCCCGCCCACGCTCCACAGCTCAACGCAGCACCATACCCACAAACCGCGCCTCAAGCTGCTCCCGCCTTTTCTTTCCCTACACAAATCCCTCCCACTGCGCTCCCCACACATGTGCCAGCAGCAACTCAGCAGCAACACCCACCAGCCTCGCCACAAATCCCCCTTCCGCAGCCTTCTCCCAACGCACTCCCCATGGCTGGTCTCCGTCTCAGCCACGCCCAACCTTCCGCCGACCAACAATCATCTCCGCAGCTCACAAACAACCCTGACCACACCCGAGATCGCATCCGTCCCAACAGCTTCTTTGGCATGCAGACGCCTGCTGCAGCGCTCAACTCCACCCGCCAACAAGTGCCCGTGCCTGCTAGCATGCTTGCACACCATGACGGCTTCTACCAGCATCAGCAGCACTTCAACCATCCCAACCGCGCAGCACAGCCTCAACAGCGCAGCCACGAAGCTCTCCCCCAACACCCTCGTCCCTCGTCCTTCTTTGGCATAGAGGGCGACTCGGCTTCCATCACCGCCCCAGAGTCGGTCAATCTACCCACTCCCGTCAGTGACGCTAGCGCTCCTCCAACTCGCCGCCCTTCCCTCCGCCCCGACTCGGCACCTCGCGCCATTTCCACCGCTGCTGGCGGCACCGCCAACGCGCCCATGCCACCTTTGGGCGGATTCGGCGGTCTCGGCCCTGCAGGAGCCAACCGGCCTGCCAGTATCGCGCCTTCGGTCGCCAGTGGCCCCCTCCTTGATCACAGCCATCTCAAGGTTGGTCAGAAAGCCTCGTTGCTCAGTCATGAAAAGACACTCGAGCTCTATCGTCAAAATGCAAAGAAGACCAACGATCCCAACCTCATCTACGAGCTCGCCGTGTTTATGATCGACGCTGCAAAGACGATCGGAACCGACGAAGACGGTGCTCCCGTCGCTGCCCTCAACGGTCCCAACAAGGCCGACGCCCAAAAGGAAGAGCTTATCAAGGAGGCCACCGGTCTGCTCAAAAAGATTGCCGACCGTGGCCATCCCGACGCACAGTACTTCCTTGCCGATTGCTATGCCAACGGCATCGGCACACGCACGGGCAAGCAAGACTTTGGTCAGGCATACACTTACTTTGTCCTTGCTGCCAAGCACGGCCATCCTGATGCTGCCTACCGTGCCGGCACCTGCTACGAAAAGGGCTGGGGCTGCCGCAAAGATACAGCCAAGGCACTCCAATTCTACCGCAAGTCGGCTTCTCAGAGCCATCCCGGCGCCATGTATCGCCTCGCTACCGCTGAACTCAACGGAGAGCTTGGTCTCAAGAAGAATGCAAAGGAGGGTGTCAAGTGGCTCAAGCGCTCGGCCGAGGCCGCTACACCCGAGTTCCCCCACGCGCTTCACGAGCTCGCTCTACTTCACGAGCGCGGCATCGACAATGTGCTCTTTGTCGATCCCGAGTACAGCTGCGAGCTGCTCGCACAGGCTGGCGAGATGGGATACGCACCCAGTGCCTACAAGCTCGGTGTCAACTACGAGTACGGACGCATGGGCTGCCCTCAGGACGGTGGTCTCAGCATCCACATGTACAACATTGCTGCCCAACAGAACCACAAGGAGGCGTGCTTTGCGCTCACCGCGTGGTATCTCGTTGGCGCGCCTGGCATCCTACCGCAGTCGGACACCGAAGCCTACTTGTGGGCCAAGAAGGCTGCCGAGCAAGGTCTTGCCAAGGCCGAGTACGCAGTCGGCTATTTCACAGAGATGGGCATCGGTACGGTCAAGGACATCAACGAAGCCAGGGCATGGTACAAGAGAGCAGCCGATCATGGCGACAAGCGCGCCAACCAGCGCATTGCTGTTCTCCAAGGCGCTGGCGCACCAACTGGTCTCCCCGGGGCGGGCGCTCGCCAAACCATGTCGCCACCTCCGCTCAACCGACAGCAACAGCGCATGGAGCAGAGACAAGAACAGCGCGAAAGCATGGCTGACTTTGGCCGACGCGCCCAACCCACTTCAGCACCGTTCCCGGCGAGCGTCACTCAGAGTTCCATGACCCCAAGCACGCAGACCAACTATCCCTCGCCGCTTGCCATGCGCGAGGCGCAGACTGCGCAGCGTGAACAACAGTACCTTGCCAACGTGGCTGCCAACGAACGCGCGCAGGCACGTGCTATGCTGCGACACTCGTCCTCGCAGCAGGAGTTTGGCTCGCCCGTTTCCCCAGCACCCTCACCTAGCACAGGCTTGCCTCGTCCTCCGCCCATGCCGCAACAGCACCACCAGCCGCGACCACCACAACGACAGAGCTCGTACTCGTCTCAGCCGCCCGTGCCATTCTCGCAGCCCCAGGCATATCCATCCTACCCGATGAGTGGCAGCACAGCGCCGCCACCGCCGCAGCCGTATGCAGACGGACCGCCGATGAACAATCCGATGTTCCCTCCGGCTCCTGGGGCTCCCTACGCTGCTCGACCTGGCCCTGGTCCGGCGATGGACGCCCCCGGCTCTACGCCACCAGCTCGTGCGGATGTGGGCAAAGACGACGACAAGAAGAAGAAGAAGGGCTGGTTCGGCCGTTCATGATCCTGCTACGTCGTGCATCACCATGCGACAGAATCTGGCTCACGCGTGGTTGAAGCGCACCTTGTCTCTTGTTGCCAAGTCTACTCTGCACATGGCTTCTGCTTTTCGGCCGCCTCGCACACATGTTTGTCTGGCTGTGAACAATCCATTTCATGCTTTTCGTTCTCGTGCCATGCGTCGCCGCGTGCTGGTGTTGTGAAATGGCTAGATGGTGCTGTCAAGAAGAATTGGGCCATCGCAATCATTGGGCCATCGCAATCATTGGGCCATCGCAATCTTTCGGGCAACCACACATTGTTCTCTTTTCTTTCCGAACTGCTTGCCGATGTGGTACAAAGCGAATGGTATGAGGACTCTGCTTGGCTGACAGCCGAGGGGTATAAGTAGTCTACTGATGTCAAAAATGGTGATGGATACAAGCATATATGTTGCACCATCAAGTATGTCTTGTCTCTTGTATCGGATCGGCCAACACTTGTGACCAATCTATTGCGTTTTCCTTTTGGGCATCGACGAGACCTACCAGACAAATACTATCGCCTCGAAGAATGTACAATCCAAGCGACATTTGTTCAACACCTTCATCGGGGCTAAAGATCCGTTCTACGGAGCTGGCGAGGATGATGCTACCGACGGGATCGGAGCCTTTGAGAGTTCCGACGATCACACGACCGTCCTGGGTGATGACAAGGACTTGTTGGTCAATGTACTGTTGCAAGGCGGACATTGTCGGGATGGTCTGGGCTGCGGTTTGTTCGAATTCTCCACTTCTAACGGGAGGGATGCTTGAATCGGTTCAGTAGGCTAGATTGATCCAAGCCTTGTGCGAAGGATTCCGATGGTGCATGTGACGCTTAGTCGCTCGATCGGGATATGGTGGCGGGTGGGTTCGTGGGTGGGTTCGTGGTCGGCGTCGACGCTCGGACTCGACAAGCACACGCGGATTCCAAAGTGTCAGCGTGCGTTCGTACTCGGCTATGAAACCAGCCAGTGGTGTGTGGATGGATTGTTGTTGAGGCTGACGAGATCGTGACCGGGATGATGGCGGGGAGGAAGCGTGGGTGGCGAAGCAGCCGCCAAGAATCCACAAGTGGAGCTTCCCAAGTCACGTGCAGCAGACCCGCATGTGGAAATCGGCAGTCGAAATCGGCGCCGATCGGGGGTGCGATGAGCTGGTTGGCGTCCGAGCAACTCTGCCGCTTTGGGAAGAATGGGAACACACACCACACACGCCATCGCTAATCTCGTTGTCGACCACCACGGTTTGCATCTCGATCTGGCATAACATGCTCGCCTCACGTAGCGTTCGTGCCGCTGCTGCGCCAGTGCGCTCTTCGATCCAGCCTCGCAGGCTGCTGATCTCCTCGACATTGCGCATGGCTGTCCCCACTTCGGCAGCTGCTTCGAGCACTTTTATGCTCGCATCGACATCACCATTGAGCGCGAGCTCTGCATTCTCACAGGTCGCACGACGCACTCTGTTTACGACAGCCCCACCCACGCCTCTGGCGCGCACGAAGCAGTTTATCTACCTCGTGTTTGCGCTGGCAGCCGGTACGCTCGGTGTCGCGTACTATCTAGACTCTCGATCGGCGATTCACCGTTGGGTGGCCATCCCGGCTCTCAAGGCTTTTGCGGATCCCGAGTCGGCGCAGAAGCTTGCCATCAAGATGCTCGAAACCGGCGTTGCGCCACGCGATCTGGTCGACGACGACGCCGTTCTCGAGACGGAGCTGTTTGGCAGAAAGCTCTCCAACCCAATCGGTCTCGCTGCCGGATTCGACAAGCAGGCAGAGGCCATCGATGGGCTGCTCGACCTCGGCTTCGGCTTCATCGAGATCGGCAGTGTTACGCCCGAACCCCAACCCGGAAACCCGCAGCCACGCTACTTCCGCCTGGTTGAGGACAACGCCTGCATCAACCGCTTCGGCTTCAACTCGGAGGGCCACAATGTGATCCTCAGCCGACTTAGAGATCGTATCCGAAGATGGCTCCTCCACTCGTCGAGTGTGGCCAGCTTGCAGGATGCGTTGGTTGGCTCGTCCGACTCTGCCACTGCGGATGCGAGACAGTTGATCGCATCGCATCCCAAGAGCACCTCGGCGTTTGTCGACGCCACAGACCTGCCTCGAAGTCTGCGACGAGCAAAGATGCTTGGCATCAACCTGGGAAAGAACAAGACGAGCAAGCAGGAGAGTGTCGACGACTACGTCAAGGGTGTCGAGCGTCTCGGGCCGTATGCTGACATGATCATCGTCAATGTCAGCAGTCCCAACACGCCCGGTCTGCGTCGTCTCCAGCGTCGAGGTGTTCTCGAGGACCTGCTCACCCAGGTGGTCAAGGCACGCGATGGTATGGCCGAATCGCATCTCCGATTCTCGGACAAGAAGATCCATGTGCCATTGCTCGTCAAGATCGCTCCGGATTTGAGCGAAGAGGAGCTTCACGATGTTGCGGATGCAGCGCTCAAGAGCGGCATCGACGGTCTTGTGATCAGCAATACTACCATCGCTCGTCCGTCGTCGCTTCGATCGTCGGAGCATGTGCGTGAGACTGGTGGTCTTTCCGGTCCACCGGTCAAGCCGCTCGCACTCAAGGCGCTCACTACGGTCAACAAGCGTCTGGAGGGCAAGCTTCCCATCATCGGATGCGGTGGAATCGCAACTGGTCAGGATGCGCTCGACTTTGCCAAGGCAGGTGCGAGCGCGATCGAGCTGTACACTTCGTTCGGCTACCAGGGAGTTGGCCTGCCGCGTCGCATCAAGGACGAACTGGTGGAACTGCTCAAAGCACAAGGCATCACCTGGAAGCAAGCCGTCGGCAGCGGAATCGATCTGTCCAACGTGTCCGTCTCGGCTCCCAACGCTGAAACACCCACGGGTCTGCACCCTGGCAGAGACGCCGCGTTCGAAAAGAGCGTCGCTAGCGTCAAGCTCGAACTCGACGGTCTGCGCGAAAAGATGGGTCTCAACCAGACACTCACAAAGCAGAATCTGAACAGCTTCCTCCCCTTGCGCGAGTCGGATGCCAGCTACTACGACCTGATCGAAAAGGCGCACTCCGCCCTCGGACTCGAGTTCGCTGCCGGCGAAAACACAGTGCAATCCGCTCCCTCCTCCACCTCTCCCCCCGAGAAGCAAGCGCCAACTGCGGGCGAGAAGCAGCTGCAAAAAGCCGAGCAGCTGCTGCAAGACCCCAAGGTGCCCACCATCAATATTGAGCTCAAGAACAAGACCCAAAAGGTGTTTGGAGACTCGACAGCGCGCAAGGTGCTCGAGGCAAACGAGAACGCGGCGAATCGCGAGTTTGCCAAGGTCGACAAGACTCGCGTGGTATAATTCCGGCTCGCAACACAGTGTCTGCTTGCGTTTGTTGTCTGTAGCTGTGTTTGTCCACACTATGAATGCACTTTGTTCAAAGCCAAGTCGGTGGTCACTGGGTTGAGGTGGTGCTGAATGAGGCGGAGGTCTGAATCGGGTGGATCGGGTGGATCGGGCGACACACACAAATTGAATCCGATTTCGCGTTTTGGTTCACGTGGCTTGGACCATCTTGGCTTTTCACACACGCTTGTGCTCACCATCTGCCTTTCCCTCCTCCATCTTGATCAGCAGCTCTATCTGCTACTCCGTCTCTCCAAGGTCTCGGATCCTACCGTCTGCTCGTAAACCTGCAGCTCCCACTCTCAGCCACAGCCACAGCCACAGCCACAGCCACAGCCACAGCCACAGCCATACAGGAAGGTAGGCCGGTGCCACCTGCTCAGCTGCTGCTTTCGAGTTCCCACACCATCTGGCGAGAGCAGCCCACAAGAGCAGCAGAGGGCTAACACTGGTTTCGCGCCACCTCGATCGCTTCTGACCGCCCCAGATAAAGTAGCGACATCGCCGACAAGGGCTTGGACATGGCTGGCAACTAAACACCGCTGAGCACCCTTTGCCTCGCACTCTCCTTCCTGCAAACGGCTCCCACTCGCATACCATGTCGGTGCTTGGCCTTCACCAGAGCGATGCGCTCAATCGCATCTTTGCCGCGCTCAAAAGCAGGGACGAGGCTTCCCGCCAAGCAGCAGGCGAGGAGCTCAAGTTACACGTCGCCTTTGTCGTCTCCGAGCTCAAGGGTGACAGCCTCTCTACGTTCAACAGCGAACTCCACCGCAGAATCTTTGAGCTCACACACAGTCAACATGTGCACGAAAAGCTCGGCGGTATCGTCGCCATCGAGGACCTCATCGAGCAAGAGAGCGAGGACAACAGTGCACGCCTCTACCGCTTCTACCAATACCTCAAACCCAACCTTCCCTGCAATGACGCCTCGGTCATGATCGCCGCCTCCCGCGCTCTCGGAAGAATCGCGTACCATGGTGGCCAGTCTCTTGGAGAACAGTTCATCGAGTATGAGGTGCTTCGTGCGCTCGACTTCCTCCAGGCAGGTGACCGCAACGAGTCCGGTCGATACGCTGCCGTCCTGATCATTCGCGAAATCGCCAAAAAGGTGCCTCAGCAGTTCCATCCATATGTACCACGCGTGCTCGACCGGATATGGGTCGCTCTCCGCGACGTCCGCGTCATCGTCCGCGAAGGCGCTGCAGAGGCCATGGGCGCCTGTCTCGGCATCATTGCCGCGCGTGAAAAACAGATGGGCAGCCACTTTTTCGAATCCATCTACGAAGAGGCCGAAAAGGGTCTCAAGATGAGCGCCGCCGAAGCCATCCATGGTAGTCTGCTCGCCGTTCAGCAACTCCTCCAGCATTCAAAGACGTTTATGCGCAACCGTTTCCAGCGCGCCTGCCAGCTCGTCTTCCGTCTGCACAAGCACAGGGATCCACTCATCCGTCGCACCATCACAAATCTCGTTCCCGTGCTCGCGCGCTACGACCCGCACTATTTTGCCGAAGAGCATCTCGGCGCTGTCATGGCCATCCTCACCGAGCAGCTGCGCAGGGAAAAGGATCGCTCCCCCAAAGAGTCGGCGCAGACTTTCGAAACCATCGGCTTTGTCGCAGCAGCCATGGGGCCAAGGATGAAGCCCTTCATCGAGCCTGTGCTCGCTTGTGTCAAGGAAGGCCTTCAAATGCGCGGTAAAAAGAACACTCCCCCCGATGGCCCCATCTTCCTCTGCGTGGGCAACCTTGCTACCGCCGTCGGCCCACACCTCACAAGATACATGCATGATTTGCTCGACCTCATGTTCTCCTGCGGACTCAGCATCCCGCTCGTTACAGCGTTGGATGGCATCGTCAAGGCCATCCCTCCACTCATCAAGCTGGTGCAGGATCGTCTGTTGGACATGCTGTCCATCACTCTTATCGGTCAGCCTTACTGCCCCCTTGGCGCACCCGCAAGCCTGCGTCCTTCCGCAAACGCCAGCCGCGATGTGGTAGCTGCTCACACGGTCGAGACCAAGGGCGTCGAGACCATCACCGTGGCGCTCCAGACTTTGGGCAGGTTCGATTTCCAAGGTCACATCCTCAACGAGTTTGTTCGCAATTGCACGCTTCCCTACCTCGAGGACGACCATGCTGCGGTACGTCAAGCTGCCGCCGAGACGTGCGCCGATCTCTTTGTCAACGATCCGATTTGCCGTCAGACCAGCATGCACGCCATCGAGGTCGTCAACGATGTGCTCGACAAGCTCATGACAGTCGGTATCGCCGATCCAGATCCCGAGCTTCGATGGACCGTGCTGAGCAAGTTTGGCGCACAGGAGCAGTTTGATCGCCACCTCGCCCAGTCCGAGTATGTGCGCTCCCTGTTTATTGCGCTCAACGACGAGAAGTTCAGGGTGCGAGAAGTGGCGATCGTCATCATCGGTCGTCTGGCCAAGCACAACCCAGCCTACGTCATGCCGTCTCTTCGAAAGGCACTCATCCAGCTCCTCACCGAACTCGAGTATTCCACCGTCAGCCGCCACAAGGAGGAAGCCGCCAAGCTGCTCACCGAGGTGGTGCGTGCTTCGCAAAGGCTCGTCAAGTCGTATGCGCTGCCCATGCTGGAGGTGCTGTTGCCCAAGGCCAACGATCCTAGCGTCGGTGTCGCCGCAAGAGTGATGGAGTGTCTTGGTGAGCTTGCAAAGGTTGGAGGCGAAGATCTTGCGCCAAACGTCGATCAGCTCATGCGGCTTGCCATCGACCAGCTTTCCAGCACGGCTCCCGGCTCTTCGACCGCTAAGCGAGATGCGGCGCTCAAGACGCTTGGTCTCGTCGCGTCCAACACAGGCAATGTCGTCAACCCTTATCTCACATACAGGAACTTGCTCGGAACCATAGTAAAGATCCTCAAGACCGAGCAATCCAAGCCTGTCCGTCGCGAGACCATCCGAGTCATGGGTATCCTCGGTGCATTGGATCCATACCGATACAAGCTGCTCGAAAAAAACGGCGACGAGGGACAGCATGAGACATCCAAGGGAAGTGGTACAGATCTGTTCGAGCTTGCGCTCGCCATCGGCACTTCGACAGATGACTACTATCAGAACATTGCCATCGACGCTCTCATCACCATCCTCAAGGACCCTTCGTTGTCGACCCATCACCATGCCGTCATCGAGGCGATCATGTACATGTTCAAGACGCAGGGTCTCAAGTGTGTCACGTTCCTGCCACAGATCATCCCGGCTTTTCTCAACGTGATTCGTACCTGCGGTACCGGTCTGTCTGAATTCTACTTTCAGCAGCTTGCGATTCTGATCTCGATCATCAAGCAGCACGTTCGCAGCTACCTCGAACCAATCTTCGAGTTGGTGCAGGAGAACTGGAATCCAAACTCGAGCATCCAGCTCACCATTGTTTCGCTCGTCGAGGCGGTTGCCAAGGCGCTCGAGGGTGAGTTCAAGTCGTATCTGCCCATCTTGCTGCCCAACATGTTGCAGACACTCGATGGCGAGATCACGAGCAAGCGCCAGCCTACTTTGCTTCGTATCTTGCAGGCCTTCTACGTGTTTGGTTCCAACATCGAGGAGTACTTGCATCTGGTGTTGCCCGTCATTGTCAAGATGTTTGAACGTCCCGATGCTTCGTCGACGCTTCGCAAGGCGGCAATTCTCACGGTTGGGAACCTCTCGCGCAAAGTGAGCTTCTGTGATCATGCCTCTCGTGTCGTCCTTCCCCTAGTTCGCGTGTTGCCGACAGGTACGCCCGAGACTCGAAACGCTGTCATGGAGACCCTTTCGGCGCTGGTGGTGCAGCTCGGCGCGTCGTATGCCATCTTCATCCCCGTCGTCAACAAGGTGTTGGTGCAGAATCGCATTCAGCATACGACGTACGACCAGCTTGTCACGAAGCTGCTCAATGGCGAACGTCTTCCGCAGGATTTGTCGGCCGCTGACAACGCACTTGGCAGCAAGATCGACGAGTCACCACAGGCCGAAGCCAACAAGATGACGGTCAACCAGCAACACCTTAAGCAGGCGTGGGACACCTCGAAAGTGTCCACCAGCGAGGATTGGCAGGAGTGGCTGCGTCGAATGGCTGTCGAGTTCATGCGAGAATCGCCGAGTCACGCTTTGCGAGCCTGCAGGAGTCTTGCCGATGTCTACCCGGCACTGGCTTATGGTCTCTTCAATGTCGCGTTTGTTTCTTGCTGGACCGAGCTCTACGAGCAGTACCAAAGCGATTTGGTCAAGGCTCTCGAGACGGCGTTTGACGCTCCCGAGGTTCCTGGTGATGTGGTGCACATGCTGCTCAACTTGGCCGAATTCATGGAGCACGACGACAAGGCGTTGCCCATCAACATTCGTGTGCTCGGTGACCGCGCCTACAAGTTCCACAGCTACGCCAAGGCGCTCCACTACAAGGAGGCCGAGTTCCTCACCGATCCCTCCCCGCAAGTCGTCGAAAGCCTCATCGACATCAACACCAAGTTGCAGCAGTCAGACGCTGCGTTTGGTGCACTCACCTATGCGCGCGAGCATCTCGATATCACGCATCACGAAGAGTGGTACGAGAAGCTGCATCGCTGGGAAGAGGCGTTGTCAGCCTACGACCGCAAGGCGATGCTGGACCCGGACGACTACACGGTTGCGTTTGGCAAGATGCGCTGTCTCCATGCGCTTGGTGAATGGGAGCATCTCTCCGATCTCGTGCAGCAAAAGTGGGGCAGAGCTGATATGGAGGACCGCCGGCATATGGCACCTCTCGCTGCGGCTGCGGCTTGGTCGCTTGGTCAGTGGGATTCGATGGACGACTACATCTCGGCCATGCGTTCTGATTCGTCCGAGCGCTCCTTCTACCGTGCCATCTTGCATACGCATCGTTCGCAGCGAGCGGCGGCTAACAAGCAGATCGCCAAGGCGCGCGAGTCGCTCGACTCGGAGCTCACCGCACTCATCAGCGAGAGCTACGGTCGAGCATACGATCTCATGGTGCGAACGCAGATGCTTTCCGAACTCGAAGAGGCTTTAGCGTACAAGCTCGACTACAAGGAGCAACCAGACCGACAGGCCACCATCCGATCCACCTGGATGAAGCGACTCAAGGGATGCCAGCCCGAGGTGGAAGTGTGGCAGCGCATCCTCTCTGTACGCTCGATCGTGTTGACGCCAGCCGATGACACCGAGACGTGGATCAAGTTTGCCAATCTGTGCCGCAAGTCGGGGCGGATGGTTTTGGCCGAAAAGACGCTCAACTCACTGCTGGGTCCTGAACGCCTGAACGTTGATCCCAGGTCGCCGGTGGGTCCAAGGGCGCCTCCTCCGGTCATCTACGCCCACCTCAAGTTCATGTGGGCTTCAGGTGCCCGGATCGAGTCGCTCAGCTACTTGCAAGAGTTCACGCTCAACTTGGCCGAGGATCTTGGAGTGCATTCTGTGGACGAGCATGGCAACTTGGTCACGCAGGACTGGCAGTCGTCACCGCGTCTGGGCGAATTTGCACGCCTCCTCGCTCGATGCTTTTTCAAGCAGGGTGAATGGCAGATGTCGTTGCGTGAGAACTGGGTCACGGATGATAACAGCAATGTCATCGAAAGTTACCGCAGAGCGACCGAGCTCGACCGCAACTGGTACAAGGCGTGGCACGCTTGGGCTCTGGCCAACTTCGAGATCATCTCGCACCACGAAGCGAGGAACGAACAGATCACACCGCAGATGATTGCTGCGAGTATCGTGCCGTCGGTGCAGGGTTTCTTCCGCTCGATCGCGTTGGCGAGCGGCAACTCGTTGCAGGACACGCTGCGTCTGCTCACGCTCTGGTTCAAGTATGGCCACCAGGAGGATGTGTCGCAGGCGGTCAGCGAAGGGTTTGCAAGTGTGATTGTAGATACGTGGCTGGAGGTGATTCCGCAGATCATCGCGCGTATCACTGCGCCATCGCCGCGTGTACGTCGCCTCATCCACAACTTGTTGTCGGATGTTGGTCTGGCGCATCCGCAGGCGCTGGTGTATCCGCTCACGGTGGCTGCCAAGAGTCCCAGTCACATGCGTATCCAGGCAGCCATGGGCATCATGGAGAACGTGCGCGAACACTCGCCGGTGCTGGTCGAGCAGGCGCTGCTTGTATCGAACGAGCTGATTCGCGTCGCAATCTTGTGGCACGAGATGTGGCACGAGGGACTCGAAGAGGCATCCAGACTCTACTTTACCGAACACAATATCGATGCCATGTTTGCCACGCTCGAGCCTTTGCACGATGCGCTGGAGAAGGGCCCGGAGACGTTGCGCGAGACGTCGTTTGCGCAGACGCACGGACGCGATCTTGCCGAGGCGAGGGAGTGCGGACGAAGATACAGGCAGTATGGAGACATTTCGGACCTCAACCAGGCATGGGATCTGTACTACCACGTGTTCAAGAAGATTGCCAAGCAGTTGCCGGCGGGTAACTCGGTGCAGCTCGATCTGCAGTACGTGTCGCCCAAGTTGCTGGCGATGCGCGAGTTGGAGTTGGCGGTTCCGGGCACGTACCAGTCGGGCAAACCTATTGTGTGCATCACGCGGTTCGAGCAGATCGTGCTGGTGATCGCGTCCAAGCAGCACCCTCGACGTCTCAAGATGAAGGGATCCGATGGCAAGACGTACCAGTACTTGCTCAAGGGCCACGAGGACTTGAGACAGGACGAGCGTGTGATGCAGCTGTTCGGTCTGGTCAACACGCTTCTTTCGGTCGACTCGGAGAGTTACAAGCGTCGACTGGAGATCCGACGTTTCTCCGTGATCCCGCTGTCGCCCAACACGGGAATGATTGGGTGGGTCGAGAACACGGATACGCTGCATGTGCTCATCAAGGAGTACCGCGAACAGCACAAGATCTTGCTCAACATCGAGCACCGTCTCATGCTCCAAATGGCTCCGGACTACGACCACCTTACACTCATGCAGAAGGTGGAGGTGTTCGAGTATGCATTGGACAACACGCCGGGACAGGACTTGTACCGCGTGTTGTGGCTCAAGTCGCGCAACTCGGAGTCGTGGCTCGAACGACGTCTGGCCTACACACGTTCGCTTGCGGTGTCGTCGGTGGCGGGATACATTTTGGGGTTGGGAGATAGACATCCATCGAATTTGTTGCTGGACCGACTTACGGGACAGATTGTGCATATCGATTTCGGCGACTGTTTCGAGATCGCCTGTCATCGACCCAAGTTCCCCGAAAAGGTGCCGTTCAGGTTGACGCGTATGCTGGTCAACGCCATGGAGGTGGGCGGGATCAAGGGTACGTTCAAGGTCACTGCCGAGAACACAATGCGCGTGTTGCGCGACAACAAGGAGTCGGTGCTGGCGTTGCTCGAGGCGTTTGTTCACGACCCACTTATCTCGTGGAGACTTGTTGCGGACGATGCGGACCAGCAACGGGCGCCGGATGCACAGGAGAACGAAGCCGCCGCTACTGCGGGTACGGAGGCTGCTGCCGCCGCCGCCGTTGGTGGTGGTGGTGGTGGTGGTGGTGGTGGCAGTGCGGGCTCCTCCACTGCCAACGCTGGTGCTGTCACAGGTGCGGCCAACGTCGGCGGTAGTGGCACAGTGGCGCCGAACCAACGCCAACCACCAGTAGCACAAGACCAAAACGCACAACCCAGAGCGCCACCTGCGATTCCCAACGCCACCGCTGGCCCCGGCGCAGGCGCAGTCGCACCCGCGGGCCACGACATGCGCAACCAAAGAGCGCTCGAAGTGGTACGTCGAATCCAGAACAAGCTCTCCGGGAGAGACTTCAACCCGCAGGAAAGCCTCAGCGTCGCGGAACAGATCGAGAGGCTTGTGCAGGACGCAACGTCGAAAGAAAACTTGTGTGTCGCGTTTGTGGGTTGGTGTTCGTTCTGGTAGAATCAACGTTGGCAAGAACGGTTTTGTATGCAGTGGTGCGGCGGGGTTTTCAAATTTTTTCATACCCCTTCGGTTTGGTGGTGCGTGTGAGCGTGGCGAGAGTGAACGGTTGCAGCTGAGAAGAAACGGCGAGGAGGAGGAGTTGTAACATGGTGGAAAGCGCATACAAAGCCAAACACATACTTGACACACTGGATCGCATCAGAACGGGAAGATTCAACAATTCGAGCGACTTGTACACGTTTAAAAACCCAGACACAGTCGTGTCACAAACCATGTCTGAATTGGGGGGAGAGCGGGGTGGGGATGGAGTGAATCAATGCTGCTGAGACTGTTGTTGAGCCTGCTGCTGCTTGGTGGAGCTCTCCTTGAGTGCGAGAAGCTGCTTGCTCCTAAACGCCTCGTAATGAATCTGGGCAGTGGTCTCGATGAGATCCTGGAGATGCGTCCTGGTGAGAAAGTTTCGAAGATGAACAAACTCGCAGTGGCTTTCGTTTTCGACATTGACGACGCCGTATCTGTTCTTCCTTCCCCTGACCTGCTTTCCATCGATGACGACATTCTTCTCGCTACCGACGACGGCGAAGGGGATGAGGGTTCGGATGCGTTCGTTGAGTTCCCTCTCCTCCTCCTCATAATCTTCGCTGTCGAAGGGGTAGACGCGGATGTTGTTGTACTGCATCTCGGCACGAATCCTCTCCTTGAAGAGATCCCTCTCGTCCATGGTCAACGAGTCGGCCTTGGCAATGACAGGTACGACGTTGACCACATCGCTGAGTTTCTTCATGACGGTGACGTCAATGGGACGCAAGCCATGACCGGTAGGATTGATGAAGAACAAACAGCAATGAATGCGAGTATCGAGAATGTAGCGATCCCTCATGGCGGTCAACTCCTTCCTCAAATAAGCGTAATGCTGGTCCTTGATATACTTGATGATGGGATCCCAACAGTTGTCATTGTTCAGCTGGTCGCCATAACCAGGAGTGTCGACAATGTTGAGTCTGAGCCTAACACCATTCTCGACAATGACGTGGGAAACGGGGTGGATCTCGGTGGTTTGACGAACCACCTCGTCTGCAGCGAAACGGCCCTTGGTGTCGATGAGGTGGGCGGCAAAGAGCGTGTTGATGAGGGTTGACTTTCCGAGACCGGTCTGGCCGACGACCATGACGTTGAACTGGAAACCACGCTTGAGAAGCTTGGACTCGATCTGCTTGGTGATCGAGTCGAAACCGACGTAGGATTGAAGCGGAGTGTGATCCTGATCCTGCGAGAGTACCGCCGCCATGTTGAAGCGTGTGCTGTGTGGTTGACTGTGCTAGGATGGGGATGAAAGGAGTGGTAGCTCGTGCTGGTTGTGGTTGGACGGACGTGTTTGGATGTACGCAATCGACCAATCGGGCAGACCAAAAGAAAAGGTAGAAGAAGCGAGGTGGGTGGAATGAGCGGGTGGAATGAGCGGGTGGTGTGTGGAAGCAAAGCAACACAGACGCAGCCGCAGCCGCAGTGTAGCGTATAGTACAGCAGCTGGCTCATGCGCTGTGGCTCTGGCGCACTCGAAGCCATGCACATGCACACACGCACGCACGCACGCACGCACGCACGCACGCACACACACATTCTTTCGAATGTATTTGGCCAGCCACGCAGTTTGTATTGCCCACTTTACACCCGAGGTTGTGTTAGTGTTTCGAGTTGGATTGTGTTCCCATTCGAGACCTAACATGGTGAGCTCCAATTCCACTCTTGGAACGAGGTGCGGATGGTATGTATCACTAGGCTCGTTACATTTCGTCAAAGTACATGGAGAGTCGGAGCTGGCAGACAGCAAGACGGCAAGACGGCAAGACAGCAAGCCAACTTATTTACATGCACGCGTGTGTGCTGCACGCGGTCATACGTGCGAACCACGCGTAAAGTAAGCCATCATGCCGTGGGTGGCGAGCTCGTTCTTGGCCTGTGCAAACGTGTGGCCCCTTTCATTGTTGTGTTTCCAGATGAGGCGGTAGTACCACAGGTTGCCCAGGCCCTGCAGACCGAAGCCGGCTGTGGCAACGACACCCAGAATGGCGGCGACGAGTCTGGCGCCTGCAAATGCCTGGATGGTGTTGATGAGGCCTGCGCTGCCTGTGGAGGGGATTCCGAGGAAGACGTATACCGAAAACGCGAGGTGGAAGCCGCCAAAGATAAAGTAGACGTAGAAGAAGAGCGAGTGCTCCTTCATCAACCCGTTGTAGATGGGTCGGTACCACAGCATGAAGCTGGCGACGGTGATGACCGGAAGATACACGATACCCGAAATCATGTCCTTTCCCCCATCGCTCGCGCCCTGGACGAGCAAGAAGATGCAGGCGACCATGTTGACGATGAGCGTGAGCACGAGAAGCAGCCAGAGCTTGTACAGGTTGTGCATGATGGGCTGGCTGTCCGGCGGGATCTCGGCGTCGATGTCGTGGTAGATGAGCGGATAGAAAAACGGCCAGTTATTGCGGCCGTGCTTCTGGATGTGTGCGGTGCGATTCTCGAGATCGCGTTCCCTGCGTGCGAGTTCGTCTTCTCTGCGACGCAGTTCGTCCATACGGTTGAGCTCGGTGCGAGACGTGGGGATGTCGTCTGGCGCGCTGGGCTTGTACGTGGATGGTACGTCTTCATCGCCACCAGCGTACATGCGGGACGAGTCGTTGAGCGCACCCTGAACCGAAGGATCCGCAAACGGGTTGGCGTCGAGCGCATTGCGGTCTGAGAATGGGTCTGCGGGCGGCGCCATGTTGGCCAAGCTGTGAGGAGCTTCGGGATGGGCGCGATGGATGGAGTGGAGTTTCAAGTGCTGGCACGAGTGCTGGCACGCTGGTGCTCTGGCGTCTGTGTGCTGTAGAGGATGATGGTGGTGAATGCAACACTGGGCAGCAGCTGCAGATGCGAGTCGAGGAGGGCGTAATGAAGAAAGCGGGTTGGGTGGAACATCAAAAGACAGCCCAAGTGGCCAAGGCTGTGTGCCAAAAGGCAAGGCTGGCTGCCAAAAGGCGCGGCTGGCTGCTGCTCTGACACGTTGAAACCCAAATCCCAAATGCGCTTCCCGTGCCTCGTCCCGTCCACGATTCATCGCTGCGACCTAACACCCGATGCGGATGGCGTGGTGTGGTGGACCCGATCCGATCCGATCTGATCGCCGCCATTGCTGTGCTCTCTGCGCGCTCGTTTTTCGCGCCTCGCGACAGCCAAGCCAAGCCAAGCCAACACACACAGCACAAACCGTGTGGAAGCAACAGGCGCACTTGGCATGCCGTGGTGTGGTTCGAGTGTGTGTGTTTGTGTGTGTTTGTGGGTGGAATGTGTGGATTGCGTGGATTGCGTGGATTGGAGGTGTAGAAGAGTGGGTGTATAGAGTGGATGTGCTCCTGTTGGTCCATCTGCTTTCTCCACCTCGGCTCAACCAGCATCTTCCTTCGCCATCAGTTCATCCCCCCCCCCTCTTCTAGCTCGCTTCCTGGCGCTGCCCATGCCACCATAGACTCCACCCACTCGGCTCGCCCACTCTATCTGTCATCATCACTCCTCCTTTTTGGCACGCTCCGCGACCCGCAAGCTGCAGTAGCAAGCTCGTCTTGTTGCATCGCGCGCCTAGTACAGCAGCCAGCCGCACACACTCGCAGCGCAACTGCCCTTCATCACCAGTTGCTCCAACATTCGCGCCGCCCATCGCGCTCTTGTTGCAATAGGCGCGAGTGGCAACCCTCTGCTCAGCCCACCTTGGACACTCGCGCATTCCCAATCTTGCATCCTCGCTTCCCGCTTCTTGTTCCGCCTCGCCCTCGCCCTCGCCCTCCTTCCGCTTCAGCCTTTCTCGGGTGGCTTTGCACAGTGGTCGCACCCCGCCCTCGATCACTCTTCCGCCGCACCACGCGGTTCGCCTCTCAACACTTTTCCCTTCCTCTCCACTTGTCTCTCCTTCCATCATGTCCAGGCGTAGTGGCATCCAGTCGTCCAACATCCTCGAGGGTCCGCGCAAGCGCCTCAGAGCCAACAATGATGCCGCTGCTTCGGCCGACGACACAGCACCACCCATCTCTTCCAGCACCCCAACTTCCACATCCGCCAGCGCCGCAGCCATGCGCACAATCGAACGCAGGATCCACAGCCTCTCCCTCGACCAAGTATCCCAGTACGCCCAAATCCTCATGGACACAGTCATGAATGCCATCGATCCATCAGACGCAGCTCCACTCCACGAATTCTTTCTCGAGCTTCCAGACGCCCACGAGTATCCCGACTACTATGAAATCATCAAGCGGCCCATGGCGCTCCAACAGATTCAGTCTAAGCTCGACTCACGAGCCTACGCCTCCCTTCCAGACGTCAAGTACGACTTTGAGACCATCTGCAACAACGCAAAGCGCTACAACTTGCGCGACACTCCCGTCTGGCTCAAGGCACGAGACCTCCACAGTCTCGTCAAGATCACCTACGTCCAGATCGTCGAAAATCTCCCAGAACCAAGTGCTCCACCTCCATCTGCACCTCCATCCGCACCCCCATCTGCACCCCCATCTGCACCTCCATCTGCCAATCCCTCAGACGCCACGCCTTCCACTCTTGGCGCAGAAGCTACACCATCTCGGCCCAAGCGCATTCTACTCCGCTCTACAAAATCGCACCAGAAGCTCAACGACCAGCTTCAGCCCAAGTCAGAACCCCTGGATCAATCCATTCCGCCAATGCCTACCCCATCTCAACCACAGCCCTCCGAGTCTCAATCTGCCGCCGCGCCCCCACCGCAGCCTCCCGCCACAGACTCGGCTGCGGCGGCGCAGCAGTCTCTTGCGTCACAGTCGCACCAAGCCCCCCTCCAGCAGTCCAGCCTGCCCTCCACCCCAGCTCGTCAGCAAAGCCAGCAGCCCTACACTGCTGCTGGCACACCCAGCTCACAGGCCGACGACGACGATGCAGACGCAGACGCCGAAGACGATCGATGGGACCTTAACGACGCCGACTCCACAAAACTCACAAAGGGCGGTCTCCTCGACGGTCGCAAGCGTCCTGGCAAGCGAGGCAAGCGCCTCAAAGCCACTCTTCGCCAGCTCGTCCACGACCTTCGCCGAGTCATCGGCACTCGAGGCTATCCCATCGTGCAGAACTTTGATGCTCTCCCTGACCGCCGCCAGAATCCCGAGTACTATCAGCTGATCCAGAAGCCCATCTGCCTGCGCGACATTGATCATCGTGTGTTCAGAAAGGAGTACATCAATGCGCATGCCCTGTTTGTCGACCTCGAGCTCATGCTCAACAACGCCATGGTCTTCTATGCCCCAGAGACCGCCCAATGGCAGGATGCTCACGAAATTCGTCAGTATTTCGAGCGCGACGCCATCCCTGCCCTCATTCAGGACGGCTTCACCTTGGAGAAGGACGACGTCAGGCAGTCTGCTTTGCCTCTCCACCTCGCTGCCAACAGCACAATCGAGGCACACAAGGCCGCGTACAAGATGATTGTCTCCAAGTCATCTGGCATTGACGGTGCATCTCAGAGTCCCGAGCCTTCGTCTCGTGCAAGACTTGGTTCGGCTGGCATTGCTGGTTCACCTGCGTTGCCTCCAACACAAGCCGTGCCAGCCGGTTCTCCCCGTGCATTCGGCTCGCCGTCTCCGGCAGCCCAGCCCATCGTTGGTCCCATCATGTCGACGCCTGGCGCTGGCCCTGCTGCCATGATTGCAACTCCAGCCATGCCCATGCCAATGCCCGTGCCAATGCCCATGCCCATGTCGATGCCCATGTCGATGCCCATGTCGATGCCCATGGCGCCTCCGATGTCTACACCCACCACCATGTCTCCCATGGCGTCTGTGCCCGGCATGATACCCATGCCCGCTACACCAGGCATGGGCATCATGGGTTCTCCGGTGCGACCCATGCAGTTCCCGGCAGCAGCCATGACGCCAACTGCCTCGCCTGGAAACATGTCGGTCAGGCCAATCGGTACACCAGAAGGAAGGAGGCCGGTGGGCCGTCCGCCTGGCAAAGGCACCCCGAGCCGATCCAACCCGTATCCGTTCTTGGAGCGTCGCATCGGACCCGGTCGTCCCAAAAAGCACGAAGCGGCGGCGCGCCAAGCCGCCATCGCCGCTCACGAGGAAATGCTGCGAAAGCAAGCCTTGCAGCAGCAGCAGGAAGACATGGCGCAGCAGCAACAGGTCGCCGCCCTCGCCGCCCAACCCGTTCCGCAATGGCAGCAGCAGCAGCTGTTGCAACAGCAGCAAATCCAACAGCAACTCTTTCTTCAGCAACAACAGCGCCAACAAGAACAGCAGGCACAGCGTCAACAACAGCAGCAGCAACGTCGTCAGCAACAACAGCAACAGCAACAGCAACAGCAACAACAGCAACAGCAACAGCAACAGCAACAGCAACAGCAACAGCAACAGCAACAGCAACAGCAACAGCAACAACAACAACAACAACAACAACAACAGCAGCAGCAGCAGCAGCAGCAACAACAACAACAACAAGCACAGCAGCAACAGGCGTTTCTGGAACAACAGCAATTCCAGCAAAGGCAGCTTCAGCAGCAACAACATCCACACGGTCTCAGCGCTTCGCCTTCGCAACAGATGCTTCCTCCTGGAGCGCCTGGCACTGTGCCTCCGCCATTTGGAGTTGGTATGGTCGTTGCGGAGCCTCCGTCTCCCGCCAAGCGCAAAGAAGCGGTGTTGCCAGCCAAGCCGCGCGAACCAGCTCGTTTCGAGGGGTTGGAAAAGCGCACACCTCTGATCCCGAACTTTGCAATCGGTATGGAAGTCGAAGAGCCCGATGGCCAAACACTTGCTGTGCCGGCTTTGGAGATCAAAAACGGTCTGGCGACCCAACACACTCTCCAGATTCCGCCAAACGCATCCAGCATCACCATCGAGTTCCCGCTCAGGATGCTCCACAAAAAGGAAAAGTCGGACCAGCAAAACGTCGAGGCAGTCGGAGCGGCAGTTGAAGCTGCTCTTGCCGATGGAGACGTGTGCATGCAAGACGGTACGAGCGGCAATGGTGTTGCAGCTCACGACGAGGTTTCCGACCAGATGGCGAACGGCGTCGAGTCGGCAGTCAACGGAAAACAAGACGAGGGCAAAGCCGAAGATAAACCTTCGCTCATCTGGCCTTGGCAACCCGAACTCTCGTTCAACGGCAAACAGACCACGGGTAGCTGGACCGCAGCGGATGCGTTGATTGACCCAGCGCTGGTTGAAGACAAGGCGAAACAGGGTGCAGAGCCAGACGAGGAGCAAGAGATTGCGACCTCGATCGGATACTCGTACTGCAAGGTTCGGTTGTTGCCCAAACGAGGCATCAATGTGTTTGAGATCACCGTGCGACCTGATGCGTCGTGTCCGGAGATCAGCCAGGTGCCTGCGGAGAGGTACTCTATTTACTTTTGCTAGTCTTTGTGAACTCGTGAAATGTGAATCTTGTCGTACTGAAAGGGTACCGACTGTCTCTGGGCGTTCTGGATGATGTGTGCAGGCCTCAGAAAAGGGCTGGGTGTGTTGCTGTGCTGTGGTTGGGTGGGGGAAGAGGCGAGCGAGCGTGGATTCACGGGTGGCGTTGGGGTTTTGCGCGCGTGGATTTGTTAGTGTGCAAGCCACCTGGACTGCCACCTGGACTGCCACCTGGACTGCCACCTGGACTGCCATGCATTCACGATTGGTCTCTTGACATCACGCTTTACGCATCTCGCTCAGCCACACCATCATCTCGCCCACAAGCACGTCCTTCATCAACACACCTTGTCCATCCACCACCACTCGAGCTCTCGTACCCGCACTCTTGATCCGTCCCACTTGCGCTGGATCGCTTCGGAAGTGTTGTTGACGATTCAGAGACACTTTGACGTGATGGATCACGGCGCACACGGGGGCATGGACCATGGCGCAATGGACCATGGCGCAAGTGGTGGTCACGGAGGCATGGACCATGGGGGTATGGACCATGGGGGTATGTCGAGTTGCAACATGAACATGGTTTGGAACTGGGATACGACCAACATCTGCATCCTCACCTCGTCGTGGCGCATCACAACGCCTCTTTCTCTCTACATCTCGCTGGCGGCGATTGCCTTCGCAGGTGTGCTATACGAATGGCTGCGACTCTACATTCGTCGTCTCGACGCTCGTCTTGCAAGATCTGCTTCCAATCCGCTGTCTGCTACACATCGACGAAGGGCATCGTTGCTTTTGCCAACAAGCAACCCTGCTTGCGCTTCAAGCAGCTCGAGTGGAGGAATCGCCGAACGACGCAATGTCAGCATGTCGAAACGCCGCTCACTCTCCACAGCAGGAAGCCTAATCGAGGCGAACAAGCAGAACGAGAACAGGTGGGTGAAACCACTCGAAACAAGTCGAACAACACAGATGTGGAGATCCACGCTCTACGCAACGTCGGTCGGCATCAGCTTCGTGCTCATGTTGATCAGCATGACTTTCAACGCGTATGTGATTGCAGCCATCGTTGCCGGTAAGTCTTTCCGCATGGTGTTCCGACATTGGAGCAGAGTCATCCAGTGCTGACCGAGTATACTGTGGGTGTGCTTTGGGTTTGTTCTTAATATATAGGGGCTGGGTTGGGACATTACTGGTTCAATAGAGACCTTTCGTCGACCAACGCACTGCTTTCCGGTCAAGCAGACGACAAGAGCCTTGCTTGTCACATGTAGCACGCCCCCATGCGCACCGCAAGCTGCTTGAACGAAAATACATATGACGTTTCTAGACCGCTGTTTTGGACACTCTGGTGACTCTCACAACCCATCATGCGCACACCAACACTCGGGGAGAAGCATTCACAACGCGATTGAGATTGGCGGGAAGAAGGAGGATCTACATCTTGGCACGAGGCGTGTAGAGAGCAGCGGTGGCATCGTCGTGTTTGGTTCTGGTGATTTTGATGGCGTGCGCGTAGATGACTTCCTTGTTGCAACCCCAGGCGTTCATCCTCGCCTTGGATTTGAGCTTGTTGGCAAGTTGGAGCGCCTTTTCGAGCGTATCCTGTGGACTTTGGCTGAGCACGTCTACGAATCCGGCATGGAAGGCTTCGTTTGCGCTGAACCGATGGCCTTCGAGCACGATTTTTCGCATGGTTTTCTGGTCCGAGATCTTGCTCGCAAGGGCTTGTTGAAGAGCGTGCGGGAGGGGGGCACCAAAGTCGATCTCGTTCATGCACATGTAGCCACGTTTGGCGTTCATAACGCGGTAGTCGTGCGAACAGGCGAGACCGAATCCGGCTGCAAACGCATGCCCGTTCACCGCGGCTATGGTGGGGATGGGAAAAGTGAGAAGCTTCTCATAAAGCTGGTTGAGATGACGGTCGAAGAAGTGCGGATCAGCAACCGCTTGTTCAAAGTCCAAGCCGTTGGAGTAGATGTTTGCAGACGCATCCGTCCCACCGATGGAGACAAGCGCTGCGCCCTTGTCCGACTCTCCAGACGAAAGCATATCGTTCCATCTCTGCTCGACGTGCACCAGCGCTGGAACCAGACCCTCGCCGATAAACTTGTGCGTGAGACGGTTATCCGGTGTCTGGTTGCCCAACATGGTCAAGACCCAAATGCGGGCATCACCGTCGAACTCGAGCTTGACGAGCGCATCCGACTCGGACGGGAACGATTGGGTATACGACTTCATCGCCGCACTTGGGTTGGCTGGATCGTAGTTGGGAACCCTGTGAATGTCAAAAACGTCGGAAAACTTGGGCTTGGTATGTTTTGTTCGAATCGCAATCGGCTTGAAAGAGCACGGAGCGATGTTTGGCAACGAGGCGATGGAGGTGGTGCGAAGGGTGGATGTGGAACGAAATGCAGAGAGTAGGGATGGGCGAAACATGAAAGCTGCAGGTTGCGACAGCTGGTGATGGGCACAAGCACCACGAGGGGCGTGTGAATGCGCGAAGCTGTGAATATGTACTCTGTACGCACTGTATACTGTACGCACTCACAGACTGTATACTGTATACTGTACGCACCTGTAGCAATCCGGTGTGGAGAAGCTCGGCGTCGCACCGGTCCAACCGGCAACTGCGGCTTCATTCTACACTTCGGCGTCTGCGTCATTCGGCCAAGTGGCTTTCACGTTCGAAAGCGCGGCAATCAAACCGGCTTTGTGCCAGGCTGCACCCTGCTTCGAACGACACTGTACTCGCCATGTCTTCGTCCATATCCTTCTATCTATCATCTCTCGCCGTGACTTTCGCTCGTCTCTATATAACTCCTCCAGACGGTCGATCCAAGCTAGACAATTGCATCTCGAACTCTCGAACTCCCCCTAGACTCTTCAACATGTCTTCTGCACAAGCGACTCAGGCAGAATACGTTGACATCTCGACAATCGGCATCGACAATGTTACACCGGCCCCTGCGCCACTTCCCTCGGCTTCCGATAAGGCGACCGTGAGCTATTGGATGGCTACCACCTCTGCAGACCAGCTACCTACCCCGCTTGAAACGCTGCCTGCCCAGTCTGACGTTGTCATCATTGGATCTGGTATCACCGGTGTTTCCTGCGCCTACCACCTTGTCAACACGCTTTCGGCCTCTTCTTCTACCGCCTCAGACCACGAAATCTCTTCGATCCACATCATCGAAGCTCGTACCTTTTGCTCAGGTGCTACAGGTCGTAATGGCGGTCACCTCACCACCGCCTCTGCGCTCGCCTACACCGACCTCGCTGCCAACCCCAACCATCTCCTCGGCTCCCGCGCGCCCACGCTCGACGCACAGCAGATCAAAACAGAGACCGCACGAGTGGTCGAAGACATCCTCAACTTTGAGACACACACTGCAGACGCTATCCGCTTCATCATCAAGCACGAACAGGCTGAACACCAAGTAGGTTTGACCCATGATGCCAACTGGCATATCTGCTATGAGCAGGCCGAGGTGGACGCCTACGAGGACTCGCTTCGACGCGCTTCTCAGCATGCCGGACTGCAAAGCTACGTCGATAAAGTGCGTCGTGTGCCTAAAAGCGAGATTGATGAGCGTACAAACAATCCCGAGCGAATTGTAGCTGTGTACGAGATCCCTGGAGCCACATTGCACCCGCGCGCCCTTGTGGCGCTCATCTACCAGCGTGCCCAGCGTCTTGCATCAGAAAATGGAATCACCCTCAACGTCGTTTGCGATTCACCCGTTCTCAAGGTGGACCCTTGCGCTGATGGAAGCATTCTTTCCACGGAGAAGGGGCAAATCACGGCAAAGTATGTTGTGCATGCGACCAACGCTTACGCCTCGCATCTCCTTCCTCATCTCTCTTCCCCTTCCGAGGGAGGTATCATACCCACTCGAGCTCAAGTCGTTGCCGTTGCTCCAATCGCTCAAAAATATCTATGGGGCATGGCTCTGAGCGCAAATGGCGGTTATGAGTACGGTCACCAACGTCCCGCCTCGGAATCCCCTATCCCGTTGTATATACTCGGTGGAGGTCGAGAATACGCCGACGGTCGCGAATGGGGTATCGCCGACGACACTGGTCTCAACCCTCAAGTCTCCCACTTTCTCCATCCGTATCTAGCCAAGACGTATCCCAATTCGTATGCGCACGATGTGCAGCGAGAATGGACGGGAATCATGGGTTACACCAAGTCCAAGGATCCCCTCGTCGGCCCAGTATCAACCTCGGATCGTGCAAAAGCGACGAGAGAATTCATTTCAGCCGGATATAGTGGACATGGGATGACTCGCGCGTTTGGATGTGCAGGCGTGATCGCCCAAATGGTCCTCGCCGACGTTAAAGGAGAAAAGTGGCAAAACAAGCAAAACTTTCCGGATTGTTATCTCACAGCTGGGGCTAAGGCAATGTTGGTCGATCGAGCCGAACAAGTTGTCGTACACCATCAAGACATGGATGCGGTCTCATCTGTTTCCGAGACAGCAGAGAAAGTCGTGCAGAGTCGAGATGTTTCGAACCAAATATCGTCCGCGTCGACAAGTGTCGGCTGCTGCACCGTTGGCTAAACAATCCGAACACTCGAATGTCCTCATAAGATCCCCGTCACTGAACGCTGTCACAGCGTAGAACTTTCACTTGCAAAGACGATCATATTTCCACCCATATCTACGCCGGGAAACAAAAACCACAATGTACAGCACATATTGAGCTAGCCAAGACACACATTTTCTACGATATGCAGACCAGCACCGACCAGGCTCGCTGCCAATTCGAACGTTGAACGAAATCACGATCTGTCCTCTTGCCTCATCCGATCGTTTTCGCGGTATCCATGTCGAACAAACAAAGTTGCTTTGATGGAACACAGTGTCTGTTTCGTTCCAGAAGCACGGATAGCCAAGAACGAAGTGTTAGTCCCGGTTTCGCGTTCAAGTGTCACGGGGGTGTTGCAGAACTTACCCATCACCACGGGGATCAAACTTGCAGCAGTAGGGAATAGGCTCTGGACAGTCGAAAACAACATCCAGTCCAGGCGACGTGTTGCAGTAGAAGATAGCATCGACGTGCTTCGTGAGTAGACCAGAACCCATCAGAATCGTCGCGAAAAGGCAGGTTTTCGGCTTCATCTCGACGCCTTGAACAGTCGTCTCCTGTTCAACTTTGATGTACAGAGAGAGCACGGAAAAAATCAAACAAACAGAGTGATGCTAACACTAGGAGGACACGTTCGAAAGCCTCAGCAAAGCAGGCCCTTTATACCTTTGACCCTTGGACTGGTTGCACACCTTTCAAGACGGTACTTTTCGTATACTCTAGGCTTGGTTTGCACACTGGAAAAGCAGCGTTGTTCGCGAGAAGGGCCGATGTGTGCTGCTTTCCGATGCAAAGCATCAGAACAACAAGCACCGATTCTGCAACAAAGAAAAATCTTTGACAATGCCAAAAAATATAGTTTCGCTCATTCGGTTTCGAGGTCCACATTCGCCTTCGGCAGAGACCAAGGCTCAAAGTCCGTCCACTTGTCTCTCGACCGAAAGAAGCTAACCCGGCCTTCGCTCAAGTCGCTGCAAGTCTCGCTACAGAACCTCTTGGACTATACATTTGGTCACTTCTCGGACTGAACCGTCAAGATCTTTCTGAAGCTCATCACGAAGATCTCCGCAACCGAGTCCGACATGGAAAAGGGGTGTTGTTTCGGTTGGCGAAAAGTTTGGTGAAACTAATGTTGAGCTTGCCACTCTAACGTTGTCTTCTGGCCAACATGATCGATCGTTGCGAGGGCATGTTAGAGCTTGGCAAGAGGTTTCATCCAACGTTTCGGCTTAAACAATAGGCTTTGTGTTCGATTCACGAGTGTCTGTGCTTCATTGTCCCACCATTTGTTTATTTCCCCTCAGACGCAGACACTTGCATTGTTTCTACTGAATGGTCCTGTATTGTATGGTTCCAAGTGGGCTGTGCCTGGCGGACAGGCGTGCTGTGTCCAAAGCCGAACAGCCTCCTTTCGCCCCCACCTTCATAACATGTGACACTATCACCCGTTTCCTGTCCCATCATTTCACTCCCTCGCAAGCGTCGTGTTATCACAACCTCGCGGTTTTTGGCTCCCTCCCGACTACCACCTCTTGCGTCCCGCTTGTAAGACCCGGACCTTCGGTGCTCGATCGGCCGCTACGGCGTGCCGAGTGCCTTGGAGCCAGCGAGCCACCCCGCTGACCCGCATATTTAACATTCGTGTGGATTAGACTGTGAGAGCTGGGAGTGTGATTCAATCATGATTAACCAGTTGGAACGAATTTCCCCATGTCCATTTGCGCGAGCTGTCTAAAAGGAAAACGCGATATCTTCAGCTCGAAGCGAAAAGCCTGGATCCATCAACTCGTCCATCCACCTCACACAGAAGGAACATATACCTAAACCACGACAGCAAGTGCACTAAAGAACGTCGAGTGCTCGGAAGCGAGCAATTCCAAAAATGTGCAGCCCAAATCTGCAATTCCTTTCGGCGTTAGCAAGACATCACTCTCCATCTCGGCCCGAACGTGCGCCTCTTTTCATACACGCTGAAAAGCACGAAACAGCGGCAGGAAGACGGAATGAATTGCACTATAAAACTTGAGAAGTTTCACCGAAGTCTGGCCGAAGCATTCATTTCCTCAGCGATGTGACTGAGAGCGCAACAGACGCCATCGATATTCATAAGGGGTGACTTATTGATGCATTCGCATGGTGTGTGAGGTGGAGGACAAGAGGTATCATGCCACAGGCAAAGTCGTGAGAAAGTCTCATGTTGGACTCGGCGGTCTGCCGCAACCACTTTGTCACGTTCAGACTGGTCCACGCTGATGATGAAAGGCTGTAGCTGCAACACACACTCGCATCTCTGTACTCGTGCTGGAAATCTAGGAAAGAAAGAGTAATAGGACGACTGAGTTTGAAATAAGTGAACCTTGTGCAAAGGTACAAAGCCTGGAACATGAGATCAACAGCCTTATTGTACGAACATTGCCGGAAGATCGAAGCTGAAGCCTCGAACTGCGAAAGATGGCGAATAGAAGGGACTCTCAGCTCTGAACGAGCAGAAGCTCTTCCGTCAGCTCTTCAAAGCCATCCGCAGTTCGCAAGGAAGCCGATTAGGCCTTATTGGCTGTTTCTGGCACCAAAGTGAGGCTAGGGTGGCATGAGCGGTCCGAAGAGCATGAAAAGATGTGGCCTCTGTGTCGAAGAAGAGGAGACGTCAGCTTAATGTATCTTTGCTGTGAAGGCTTCCCTCACTCCTGGAAGCGGAAGATGGAGAGATTCTCTTGCATAGATCTGCGAGACTTCTGTACTTACGATTGGCAACAGGCTGTTTTAATGGTCCAGCACGAATCGCAGGGGTGGGCAATGACGCTCAAAGTCGCCATGGCGAGGATGGCAATGATAGTACTGAAAAACTTCATCTCAACAAGTACAGTGTAGTTACTTGAACTATGGAAGTGTTTGCGGCTTGAGGGTGAGATTGCGGAAGCTTGAGCTAGTGTAAGCGGGAATGAGTGGTGGATGGATATGTTTCCAAGTCTGTTTTGAGCATGCTATTTATGCCTTTCACAAGGTCCTGATCCGACCATGTAAGAGCAGGAGTGGTGTGGTCTGGAGTGCTTCATGGGTTGCATTGTTTGAGAGTCCCGTCCGGCTGCTCGGTATTTGACAGCCCTGGTGAGCTCGTCATGCCTCATTGCTTCCCTCATGCCATGCTACTATACCTATTCTGAAAATGACCAGCATGAAATCCTCTCATGCCGAGCACCCAGAATTCATAAGTCCGTCACCCCTCTTAATATCTCCGACACCATGCACAGTCGCCACAAGGTTGCAACCGACGAAGCCCGTTGAGGTAATGACTAGCGTCCAATTAATTCACGCTCACCCTGCACCGCTCGCAAGTGCGTCACACCCTCCTACTTTCTCCAAAATCGTGTGTATCCGCCACTTCATTGAGCCGATCAGTCGCCGTCTGACAACGACCGGCCTTCAATTCTCCCACACCCTCTCCCGCGCCTCTATGCATGCCTAGAACAATCACATCGGTCCATTCTGTCTCGTGCACAATCGAACTGTGGTTTGGGAGCACTCAGGTTGAATTTCTCAACGAAGCTCAGTTTCACAAGTGACTGTTTGGAAGACCTCTCCCCACCAGTAGCTTGGAGAGCCAAGAAATACTAAATTGAAAGGTGGACCTCAACCACGAATGTCGCACATATGGCACTGGCAACGGTGTGAGAATCGAAGAAACTAATGCTTCGGGATGGTTTGAGCCGCCGGTAAATACGCTCTGAGTCAGGCTCGGCGTGACCTTTAGTCCTCGGCGCAGTTAGGATTGTTGGAACATGCGATGCGGCCTTCCCTGTGTCGCGAAGAGCAGAGAGCAATTTTAGACATTTCGTGGCCAGCTACTACGCTCGAGAGGTTCTGAATCTTCTCTGTTGATTTGCTCTCTGATCGTTGTACTCACTTGGGGCAACAGTGTAGTCCTTTACGACATGTGTTTGGGACGCATATATCGCGGCTGGCAGCCATGGCCAAGGTGGCAAAAGCGAAGATGGCAGTGACAGCAGAGAAGAACTTCATCTTGAAATGCATGGTCGAAGCGTTGGTTTCAAAAACGAATAGAAAGCGGTGTGGTGTGAGTGAGTCAGATAAAGGGGCTTGGCGCTTGTCTAGAGTTTCTTGATTGAAAGGGAAAGGTGCCGTCTGAAGTTTCTTATACGAGCCATTTATGGCTTTCTCAACGTCGACCTAAGCCCTCTACAAGAAGTGAGAGCCCATGCTCGAGACCACACGATAGCGCTCAAACGGCTTCATCTAAACACAGGTTGATGTTCGGGTTTATGTAACACACTTCAAGCCGTATCATTGCACAGCGAATGGCGTTTAGAGATAAATGATTATTGGACTGTGGGTAGAAATGTGAGGCGTTGGAGCGTCACGCAACTCCCAGCCCGCGGTAGAACATTGGACGCTGGACACTATCAGAACGGGCATCTTCGGTCGCAACCACTATGTATGGTTATGAGGTATGACGAGCACACTAGAGTTGTGGGTTGCCGAGCAGCCGCACAGGGCCACCAAACAACATACGTTTCGAAGGACGTCACGTTCGATAAAAGTCGCAAGGCAGTACGAGTCACATTCATGGTACGCGCCCCTCAAATATGTTCGGGTTTGTATAAAACAAGTTTAGCAGCAAAAACATGCAACGGGCTGTTGCTCGGTTGTCCAGACATATTCACACAGCATGATCGAACGTCGAATGATGTTTTGAGAAGAATGAACAAGTTGTGAACGCGCCCCAAGACGCAAGGCTTTGATAACCTAGCAACCGGGTGTACACTTGTAATCGTTGGTTCTAGTTACATGGTCAGATACCGAGCAAGCTCTCGAAAGAGGTCAGCTACGCAAGTAAAATAAGATATAAGAGGCGTTTACACCGCATCAGACTTACACAGCACGGCCCCGGCAGCAATCGTTTCCGTCGTCGTCGTCGTTGTTGCGAACGTGTTCTCCGGAGACCATCATAATGGCTGCAGCAAGGAAGAGAAGGAGGTACAGCTTCATAATTTGGCTTTCTGTGACTGTTAGGCAGGAACAATGAGAAAGAGGATGGGGAGAAAGAGATGGATCTACGAGAAGACGACGTGATCCTTTTATACAAACTGAAAGGGCAGCAGCCTCAAGTATGAGCCGGTGTGTGAAAGCCATAGTGAATGCCGCTCGAAGTGTGTCTACCACTGCCATTGCTTTCCAAGCGACGAACACACCAATATACTGCATTGTGACGTGTCGTCCTTCTCATTACTGCTATAACCTCCTCAATCAGTGAACGAGTATTGTAGCTCCAGTAGATGGCGTGGTGATTTCGGCGGAAATGGTGGCAAGGGTTCGTTATTGAAGGTAGTGGTGGGAACGATCAAAACTCCATGATCCCTGCTCACAGCCACTTTCAAGGTTGTCAAGGAAAGCAGCATAATCTCGCAGGCTATTGTCCCACCGAGAGAACCTCGCAACGTGTGGGGCCTTGATGAATCTAAGGAGGCCCTTGCAGCTTAACTGATACTCAATGCGCCTCTTGGGCGGACGGCTCCAACCCTCAAACTTCAATGATCCAAGCCACCTAGGAAAAAAACAAAAACGAAAACAAAAAACGAGGATTTAATTTTCAAAAGACATAAGGCTTTGATGACCTAGATGCATTGGGGTCTGCAAATGTATCCGTTGGAACTACATGGTCAGATACGGAGCAAGATCTCGAAAGAGGTCAGATACGCAAATAAAATAAGAAGGGGATTACACCGGATCAGACTTACTCTGGATCGTCCTGGCAGCATTGGCCCTCGTCGTCGCCCTCGTCACGTACGTAATCTCCAGAAACCATCATAATGGCTACAGCAAGGAAGAGAAAGACGTAGAGCTTCATAATTTGGCTTTCTGTGACTGTTAGGCAGGAATAGTGAGCAAGAAGGGGATGGGGAGAAAGAGATGGAGCTACGAGAAGACGAAGTGATCCTTTTATACAAAGTGAATCGAGTATGAGCCGGTGTGTGAAAGCCATAGTGAAAGCCGTTCGAAGTGTGTCTACCCAAAACTTCCTAAATCAGGGGGCGGGTGTTGTAGCTCCAGTAGATGGCGCGGTGATCTCTCGGAGGACATGGTGGCAAGGGTTCATTATTATTGAGTGTAGTGATTGGAACGATCAAAACTCCATAATCCCTGCTCACAGCCACATTCAAGGTTGCCAAGGAAAGCAGATTAATCTCGCAGGCTACCATCCCATCGTGAGAATCTTGCAACGTGTGAAGCCTTCATGAATCTAAGGAGGCCCCTGCAGCTTTCGAATGCTACGCCCTAGATACAAGTCCACTGCAGCCATGTTGCAGGTAGAATTCATGAGTCCCACCGCTAAACTCATGGACTTAAGGCCATCCCGTGGTTTTGGCAGATCAAAGCCGCTCGTCAGAATAGCATGATTCAAGAGCACATGGCCGCTCCGCTCTCGCAGCCGACAAAGTGTGACTAAATGATACCAAATGCGCCTGTTGGACAGACGGCCCCACAACGTTTACGATTCGTAGCTGCATCCAGAGACTACCATAGTGGCTGCAGCCAGGTAGAGAGCGATGAAAAGCTTCATAATTGGGCTTTCTGGTGGGGTTTAGACAGGATCAGTGAGCGGGAAGGGGATGGGTGAGTGGAAAGAGACAAGGAGACAAGAAGAAAACGTCGTGCTCTCATGCGAAGTGGCAGCGGCCTCGAGGTGTGAGAAAGCCGTAGTGAGTGCAGCCCCGTCAGCTACCATTGCAACCCTAGTGACGAACACACAGATATCCTGCGTATCGTTTTTCTTTCATATCCTAAATGGGCTCCTGAACTGGTGGGAGTGGTGGGTATGGTGAAGACGGCGTTAATGGTGGGATCTTTGTTATTGACTGGAGCAGAACAGAACATGGTTTAGCTAACATCGATCAACGACGATCCAACTTCCATGCAGGGCATTCCTAGCCCCTTTCCCTCCGCCAACCTAGTTTATCAATCAAGATACGTTGCAGTCCATGATAATTAATTCGTGTTGAATCTGTGTAACGAGTGCGGATATCAGGGTGCAGGTGCGCTTGTCGATGAGTCGCCGCAAGTCCCGGCATAGATGCTGAAAATGGAAGCAAGAAGGTTCTGAAGGGACACAAACAAAAACAAATGTTTCTTGCGAAGTACAGTAGTTGAGGTGCGCATAAGAGGTTCGGCTGCCTTCCAGTACGCCCCAAATGCAACGTTTTGATGACCTAGATACAGCCATCGTTATTACAAATCCAGTTGCCGATTCTACATGGTCAAATACCGAGGAAGATCTTGAAAGAGGTAAGCTACGCAAATAAAATATAAAGTACAAAAGGGGATTACACCGGATCAGACTTACATGGTGTTCCACGTGCAGCATTCGTCGTCGCCAATTTGGCGATTGGTTTCGATTGCGGAGACCATCATAGCGGCTGCAGCCAGGTAGAGAACAATGAAGAGCTTCATGGTCGCACGATGTTTGGTGAGAATCAGACTGGAACAGTGAGAGGGAAGGGGTTGAGGAGAAAGAGATGGATATGCGAGAAGACGATGTCATGCTTTTATGCGAAGTGAAGTGGCAGCGGCCTCGAGGTGTGAGAAGGCCATAGTGAGTGCTGCCATGTCAGCTATCAATGTAGCTCAAGCGACGAACCTATCGTTTTTCTTTCGCATGCTATATCGGCTCCTGAACAGGTGGGAGTGGGGGGAGTGCGTCCGGTGGCTGTGTTGAAGACGGTGGCTGTGCTGAAGACGGCGGGTGGGGTGGATGAAGGTGGGGTGGGTGAAGGTGGGCGTGGTGAATTGGGATCATTGTTGTTGACTGGAACACATAAAGACTTATGTTTGTTGATCTGGCCCAGCTGACATGAACCAACGACGGTGCAACTTCCATGCACGGCATTCCTTCCTTTCCTTCCTCCAACTTGGTTCTGGGTTGCACATGATGATAACTCGGTGTTTGCTCCATCTGTGTCACGACCGAGCGCAGATCTCAGGATGGAGATGCGCTTGTCGATGTGCGCAAAATTCTCACAAAAAATGTTGCTTGCAGAGAAGTGCACTACTGTACTGTACAGTAGAGGCCATAAAAGATTCGGCTGCCTAGTAGTGCAAGCGCGCGCATGATCTTTCTGGTTATCGCCCGTAGTTACCGCCCGTAGTTACCGCCTGTGGTTACCGCCGCTCACCTTGAAGAAAGCCCGAGAAATTGCGGGGTAATGTTGACATGTTGCTACCTGGCTCGCACATATAGTCGGTGCCTTCTGCCCAAACCCCCTCACCGCCTGCTTATCTTCTGCTTTCATCTGTCAGGCCATACGATTTGGAGCTTATTGTTGACCAGCTTCTGGAAACATCATCATCCGTCTACTGTACACCATGTCAAACTCGCAATCCGCGCTGGTGACTCCGCTGAACGACGCACTCAAGACCTCAATCAACCGCCGAGTAAAACCGAATACCTTCACCATCGATGCGATCGTCAACAGCATCTTTCGACCACTTTTCCACTCTGAGGTACTGTCAACCATGGCAACCATTCTTTCGCTCGTGAAGATAGTCGGAGGAGCGAGCAATTTGAAGTTCATGTGGGATAGGAAGGATCTGAGTCGACGTGAGAAGATGTGGTCGCTTGCTGCTGACTTTGCCAATGGCTGGGGCGATAGTGCGAATCGTCTGGCGAGATGGTACGTGGTAATCCGACTGCTAAAGACGATGAATGCGATGGGGAACCGATTGGTAATCGACCGTCAAGCTCGTCGCCACATCAGGTGGAACGAGCATATTGTGGTGATCACTGGTGGTGCTCGAGGTATTTGTGGTCACGTCTGCAAAATCCTGCGACAGAAAGGAGCCAAGGTTGTGGTGCTCGACTTGCCCGAAAAGTCTGAGCATGGACTCGAGACACTTTACGTGCAGACCGACGTTACGGATATCAAGTCTCTGCTGAATGCCAAGAGGGCTGTGGAGGAGAAGCTCGGGTACTGCACGATGCTTTTGCTTGGTGCTGGTGTGACTCGGCACTCTTTCTTGCTCGACACAGAGGAGCAGTTCGCGTATGAGCACGCTAAGCAGGTATCGGAGGTGAACTTCCACGGTATAATGGCAAGTCTCAAGGCGTTCGGAGAACACATGTTGCCCGACGGCGGCGTCAAGGACAGCCCATACAAGCAGGCGAAGAACGGATGGGGTGGTCACATCCTCATCATCGGCTCGGGTGCGGCGTACGTAGAGTGAGTAACCACGCTTGTGCTGCGTATCTGCATAGTTAGGTTGAGGATTGAGAGACAAGACTACTGACGAGCGGAGCAGCGGGTGTTATGATGCATTGGATGGATCAGACTGCCTGCGAATGCTGCTTACAACGCGTCGAAAGCGGCGACTGTGTCACTGCATTCGTCGCTGTCGGCGGAGCTACACACGTACCACAAAGTGGACAATGTGCGCAGCTCGGTAATTTGCCCGCTCAAGATCGAGTCCAAGATGACCGAGGGCCGCATGCTTGACATAAACGACCAGTTTATGATGCCCACGCTGACCATCCCCGAGGCGGCCAGCAAGATTGTCGAGATTCTGGAAGGCGACAAGAGCAGGATTGTGTACATGCCACGCGTCGCATACGTGTTGAGCTACAACAAGGTGCTTCCTGCGTGGGTGACGCGCACTGTGTTCAAGTCGCTGGGTTCGATGGGCACGTTCATGACGTACGCAATGGAGTTCCGAAACCGCGAGGAGAACTTGCACCCGAAATAGGAGCGGAGCTAGAGTATGTAGGCTAGTGGATGTGGGAGGCGTGAATGATATTGTAGGAGGTGGTGGATGGAACTAGCGCGACGCGATGGGTGTGGATATCGAATGTGGCTAGTGTGGAGAGAAAATGAGGCTCGAAGGCGCCGAAGCTCATTGCACGAGCGCAATCGAGGTGCGATGGAGATGAAGCAGCAAGACACAGACCGCAATTCGAGGCATGGCGTGAGAGGATTGTTGATTTAAAAACGAAAGCAGAAGCTGGGCTCGGGTTGGTGAGAGGATTGTGTAGCGCGTGCTGGTTTGGGACAGGGGCACAATGATGGGGTTGGCATGAGCGGTGCTGTGTGTGACACACGATGGAAAAACGGGGATGTGCAAACTGGTGTGTACATGCAAGGACGAGCACAAGATGGCTAGCTGTCTGTGGTGTGGTGGGGGCTTGAATGGGAGATTTGAGTTTGGAGGGAGGGTGGGAGGTGGCGCTCCGGATGTCGAAGTCCGTATGTGCGTTTCTGCAGGCACTGGTGCGATAGCAACGCGGGCGGATTCATGATTGAGTGGCTGGCACGAGGCTCAGATGACGGCGGCTGGCTGGATGGGCACATGAAGAAGACAGGCACAGCAGGGTGTGTGTGGCTCGGGTGGTGTTTGCACGCCAAGAAAACGAGAGCGTGCTGTTCCATGCCACTGAGCTTGGGCCAAAACCGAAACCGAAACCGAAACAAACGGCTGAGCGACGATCCGAATCGAGTGCGCAAGATGCGATGCTGAGCCGATATGCGTTTCGTAGCTGCCGGAACCCACATGCTGTGCTGCTGCTGTGCTGCTGCTGTGCTGCTGCTGTGCTCCAATTTTGGGTGAGCATTGGGCGTGGCGCGCGTCCCTAGTGGACCATGAGCAACACAGACGCGCAGCGCCAGTTGGACCCTTGTGAGACACACACACTCACACACACACTTGTCGTTTGCCTTGGCTGCTGCCCAGGACAGCACGAAACCCCTGTGGAAGTGATGTTGCTGCAAGCATGCTCTCGGATAGCCAAGAAACTTTTTACTCGCAGCGGCCCGCGATCATAGCTGCATGTCGTTTTCTCTCGGACATCATGAGCAGCCGTATCACGCAGCATTATCACACAGCCGATGGTTGATTGTGATTCGCCTGCTGCCACTGCCTCTGCAATCATATCACCAAGCTTGATAACCAGAAACTGGTCGCGGTGGTTTGATCGTGGATTGGTACTTGTATTGTTAGTATTTAAAGTTTCAATTTCAACAGTTACGCTGGTCCGGAACATCCGAGACGACTTTCCTCCGCTGTTGTGGCTCAGTGTCGATTCATGGAAGTTTATGTTTCGAGTGTCGATACCGCCGCAGCCTCAGTTGTGGCTCCTCTGCACAGTGCATGGACGCCAACGTGGATGCGGTTGGCCTCACAGAGAGAAAGAAAAAAGAAAAAAAAAGAAAAAGGTACAGCACACACGTCGTCGGCCAAATTGAGCGTGTCTGCGTGTAAAGTGGTCGGGATGGCCGAGGTGCTGGGCTGTGCCACAACTGTGTGCAGTGCCGTACAGTACAGCACAGTACAGCACAGTACAGCACAGCACACTCGGTATAATCTCTGTGCTGTCTTGGGTTGGCTGCAGCAAACAGACAGGACCCTTCCCGCTTCGGTCGCCCGCACCGCACCGCACTCACTCGCCATCGAGGCGCGCCTGCTGTTCTGCTTCCCCTGTTCGCTTCAGTCTCGCCACGCCACGCCTCGCCTCGCCTCGCCTCGCCTCGCCTCTCGCCCACGCCGTCGTTCCCACCTCATCTCCTCCATCCCTTCTAACCCTCTTGATCCTCGCCCTCGCCGTCCTTTCGTCTACGCCGGCGCCCATCAGATTTCCGAGCCTTGTCACCATCTCCTTCCCCGGTGCTTGGGCGTAGCTTATGCTCCCACCAACCCACGTCGTCGCATGTGCCCGCATACAAGCTTTCCCTCTCGTCTAGATCTGCTTCATCGCCAAACCCACATTCACCCACCACACACTTGTATTATTCCCTCAGCCACTTGTCTCTTACAACCGCTTTTCACCAGCCTCTTCTCCACCACCTCTCTCACCCCCGCTTCTGTTCCCAAACCATACCCACGCACGCGGCTGGCTCCGTCCGAACATCGTACCTAGTTCTGCCTCTCCTCTGTTTGCATCGCTGCGCATGCAATTGCTTCTCCCATCCATTCTCTCCACCTGCTTTCAGCTTGTCTCTCAACTCATTTCAGTGCGCCGTCTGCATGCTCCTCTGTCCTCACCCGAGCCTCACCACTCCGTCCCTGTACACCTCCTCCCTCGATTCCCACGCTTCCCTCCGGTCCCCTCCACCCTCCAAACCCCTACAACACATTGCCCATCATGGCTTTCGGTCGTTCCCAGCCTCATCCAGGCCTGAATCGCCTCGATGATGCAGCCCACCACTACGATCCCAACAACTTGATGCCCTACCAACCCGGTCCCTCAGATCAGTCTTACATTACCGATCCTACACATCCAGACTACGACCCGATGGTCGATCCCAATCTCCAGCTCAAGACGGTCAGGACCGCAGCTGCCTCCATCGCCGAGTCCTACCGCTCAGAACAACGCAGAGATGAGCGCAAAAAAGCAAAGCGTGCCAACAGCCTTTCTCACAAGCTCTTCCGCGGCCGAACCCTCCGCAAGCAACAACAAAAAGGCTCCACCTTGGCACACATGGTCACACACGACGCCAACATGCGTCGCTCCGATGGTCCCTCTGGATTTCAGCTCAATTCCGACACTGCGTTTGGTTCAGCACAGCACCACTCCGTTCCATATACGCCCACCGCCGATCATGTCTCTGACGAAAACCATCCAGCCCAACAAGCCCTTGAATCGCAGTCCCAACCCGCTGGCCCAACCATGCGCAAGATCAAGCCAAACAAGCGCAGAAACGTCTATGTCAATGTTCCACCCCCCCGCTCCGAACTGCGCAAGAACGGCGACCCTGATGTCGTCTATCCGCGCAACAAGGTCCGCACCTCCAAGTACACCATCCTCACTTTCCTTCCAAGATTCCTCTTTGAGCAGTTTCGCCGCGTCGCCAACATTTACTTTTTGGGTCTTGTGGTCCTCCAAGTCTTTCCCACCTTCGGAGCAACAATCCCCCAGATTGCCATGTTGCCGCTCGTTGCCATTCTCACCATCACTGCTATCAAAGACTCGATAGAAGACCATCGCCGACATATGCTCGACAACGAGGTCAACAATTCCGCTGTCACCCGTCTCGGAAGCTGGCGCAACCTCAATCAGCCCAAGGATCAGCGCTCGTGGTACCAAAAGCTTTTCGGTCTCTCGGGTCGAGGCAGCGGCAAGGTCTCCAAAGGCGTTCGCAAGTTGCGCGAGAAGGAGGATGCCATCGGCCTCCAGCAGGTCAATGCCAACTCCCGCCGTCCCACCGGTGTCAATCCGGCCTTCCGCGCCAACCAAGAGTTTGGCACGCGCCCCAACACCCGCAGCGTTCGCAGCGATAGTCTCGCTTCCTCTCATGCGCTCGGAACCATCATGAGCGAAAGCGAGCGCGACACCACCAGCTTCTACAACGCAAGCTACAACCACTCCAACTCTGCGTTCGGCCGTGACCAGCCAGCTGCCTTTATCGACGCGAACGCGAGCAACGTCTCGGTCATTCAACCGCTCCAGCCCAACCAGCTGCCACAGCAGAGTGCAACCACCTTCCTTACTGCCAGCCAGGTAGAGGGTGTGGTCGATTACACCCGCCACACACCCGGCACCGCCCGCTGGGAGCGTACTCTGTGGAAGAAGCTCGAAGTTGGTGATGTCGTCATGCTGCGGGAGGATGAGCAGGTCCCCGCCGACATTGTGGTGCTCAATACCTCCGACCCGGACGGCAATGCGTACATCGAGACCAAAAACCTCGATGGTGAGACAAACCTCAAGGTGCGCAAGTCGCTCAAGGCAACCATGGGTATCCAGTCCGAAGAAGATCTCGAGCATGCTCGCTTTGTGATTGACAGCGAAGCACCGCATGCCAATCTTTACAGCTACAATGGTCTGCTCAAGTACACCGTTAGCGAGCCCAGCAAGGAGGGCGATTTCGCCGACACAATCGAATCGCTGCCTCCTGACACTAGCGCTTACGCCGCCGCCGAAGCTCGCACACGTCGCGTTGAGCCCATCACCATCAACGAGCTCTTGTTGCGAGGCTGTGCGCTCCGCAACACCGAATGGGTCATCGGCGTGGTTCTCTTCACCGGCGAAGACACCAAGATCATGCTCAACTCGGGCGAGACGCCATCAAAACGCTCCAAGATCGAGAAGGAGACCAACTTCAACGTCATTGTCAATTTCCTCATTCTCATGATCCTCTGCATCCTTTGCGCCGTCATCGGCGGTTTCCGTCTCAGCGACAAGAATACCAGTCGCGCTTACTACGAGGTCGACTCCGAGCTCAGCTCCAGCAAGATCGTCAACGCGCTTGTCATCTTTGGCTCCTGCCTCGTCGTCTTCCAGAATATCGTGCCCATCTCGCTCTACATCTCGATCGAGATCGTCAAGACTATTCAGGCTTTCTTCATCTTCCAGGACATCGAGATGTACTATGCTCCGCTCGATTATCCGTGTGTCCCCAAGACCTGGAACATCTCCGATGACCTGGGTCAGATCGAGTACATTTTCTCCGACAAGACGGGGACGCTCACTCAGAACGTCATGGAGTTCAAGAAGTGTTCCATCAACGGCGTATCGTATGGTGACGGTGTCACCGAGGCTATGATTGGTGCCATGAAGCGCGAAGGCAAGGATGTTTCTGGTTTCAGCGCAGAGAAGCAGGAGGCCGAGCTGGCCGAGTCCAAGAAGCGGATGGTCGAGATCATGAACCGTGCCTTTAAAAACCGATATCTGCGACCTGCCAAGATGACGCTCATTTCGCCACCAATGGCCGAAACTTTGGCTGCAAGCTCGACGGATCCCCAACGCAAAAACATTGTCACCTTCTTCCGTGCTCTGGCGCTCTGTCATACCGCGCTCGCCGATCGACCCGATGGCAACGACCCCTACACGGTCGAGTACAAGGCCGAGTCGCCGGACGAGGCAGCCCTTGTAGCAGCTGCACGTGATGCTGGTGCCGTCTTCATCGCCAAGAACAACAACACTGTCGATATTGAGGTTCTGGGGCAGCCAGAGCAATATACACCACTCAAGGTGCTCGAGTTCAACAGTACGAGAAAGCGAATGTCAATCATTGTGCGCGAGCCTGATGGGCGCATCCTTATGATCACCAAGGGCGCCGATTCGGTCATCTACCAACGCCTCCGTGCTGATCACCCGGAAGAGCTCAAGCAAGCCACCTTCCACGACCTCGAGGCCTTCGCTAATGCCGGTCTGCGTACGCTTTGCATCGCCTACCGATACCTCGATGAAGCCGAGTACATGGAGTGGGCAAGCATTCACGATGAGGCCAGTGCTAGTCTCACCGACCGCGACGAGGCCATTGACGAGGCCAATGAGAAAATCGAGGTCGACCTCACCCTTCTTGGCGCCACAGCTCTGGAAGACAAGTTGCAGGTGGGTGTGCCCGAGGCCATCGAGACGCTTCACCAGGCTGGTATCAAGCTGTGGATTCTGACAGGTGACAAGCTGCAGACCGCTATCGAGATCGGCTTCAGCTGCAATCTGTTGACCTCGGACATGGAGATCATGATTATTTCGGCCGACCACGAGACGGGTACGCGAGCTCAGCTGGAAGCTGCTTGCAACAAGATTGCCGCAGCAGGAAGGCCAGTAGTTGTTGAAGAGCCGGCGACACGCAAAGGCGGCAAAACGCGAAAGAACCGTCTCACTGTGGAGCGCACCGAGCAGGCGCCCAAGGACGGCTTTGCTGTTGTCATCGATGGTGAGACGCTCCGCTATGCACTTGACTCGAACCTGCGTCCGCTCTTCCTCGCACTCACTACGCAGTGTGAGGCGGTGGTCTGCTGTCGTGTCTCGCCCGCCCAGAAGGCTCTCACGGTGAAGCTGGTAAAGGATGGCAAGAACGCGATGACGCTTGCAATCGGTGATGGCGCCAACGACGTTGCCATGATTCAGGAGGCGCATTGTGGTGTCGGTATCGCTGGTCTCGAAGGCGCCCAAGCATCTATGAGCGCCGACTATGCAATTGGCCAATTCCGATTCCTGACGCGTCTGTTGTTGGTCCACGGTCAGTTGTGCTACCATCGTATTTCGGATCTGCACAAGGTTTTCTTCTACAAGAACATCATCTGGACGTCAATCCTGTTCTTCTACCAGATCGATTCTGACTTTACTGGCTCCTACATCTTCGACTACACCTACATTCTACTCTACAACCTCGTCTTCAGCTCGCTCTGCGTTATCGTCATTGGTGCACTCGACCAAGTGGTCAACATCAAGGCTTTGCTCGCATTCCCTCAGACATACAAGCGAGGCATCAAGGGCGCCGAGTACACCAAGTTCCTCTTCTACATGAGCATGTTGGATGCTGCATTCCAGGGCGCAGTCTGCTACTTCATCCCGTGGTGGTTCTACACCTATGGACCTATGATCGGTCATAGCGGCCAGGAGATGGGAAGTCTGAACATGTTCGGTACTACCATCGCTGCTGGCGCTGTGACGACTGCCAATTTGTACGCCGGTCTCATCGCCAAGCACTGGACAGGCATTTTTTGGGCCGTGGAGATCATCTCATTGCTCAGCGTTTACGTATGGACAATGGTGTACTCGGCTTTCCCAGTCTTCAGCTTCCAGAATGTAGGCTTCTGGCTTGTCCAGACGGTCAACTTTTGGGCGATCATCTTGCTCATCACCGTGGTCTCGTTGCTGCCACGATTCTTTTGCCGCTCCTGGAGAACGGCCTTCAACCCCAACGAGCACGACATTTTGCGCGAGGCGTGGACACGCGGTGACATCAAGGATCAGCTTGGTATCCCTCACCACAATAAAAAAAAAGCGAGTCGTGCCAATGCAGCCGCCGCAAATCGAGGCAAGTATGATGATGGTGACGAGCTCATGGACGATTCGTACACAAAACGCGGCGACCGCGATCTGGAAGGGCAGGATAACCAGTTTTTCTTTGATTCCAAGCGATCAACAGAGCATCAGCGTCGACGCTTTAACGGCCTTTCTGCTGTCGGGGAGGAGGATGCCATGTCTGAGACCTCGGCTGATCCGCTCCAGGTGGGCGACTATGAAGACCACTACTCTCGATCCAATGTTGGCAGCTACGGTCAGAATTTGCAGCCGCGGACAACTCGGCTCGGGGCGCCGTCGGCGTCCAGCCCCGGTGCAAGCTACGATCGCAACAATGGCGCTGTCTCGGGCCTGTCTTACTACGATCCTGAAGCGCTGCCTGTAAGCGGCGATACGATCAGTCCGACCACACTGCACAACTACTACCATGGCAACACCGATCCTGAGAAGACGCTTCGTCCTGACCTTCCTACTATCCACGTCCAGCAGGCTTCTTCGATGCAGCCGCGCAATGCTGCAGGCCTGGGCGGGCTGAGCAAGCAGCCTTCAACGGACAGCTTCACGAGAGCATTCGATGAAGAGTTTGGCGCAGAGTACGACAATGGTGTCAACCCTTATCCAGCGGCGGCTGGTAACGGGTATGCATCTGCAGGTGCAAGATCGGTGTCAGGGTCTAGCTTCGGCTCTGGGACCACTCACATGGGTGTGCGTTCTTACCCGGCACCAGCATCGGCGCAAGCACAGCCGCAGCCAACTTCCGCTTCGACCACCCCGACCAAGACGGCGGCTGCTAGGTACCACGACCGCTTCAAGACGCCGTCTCCGTCGCCGCCGAGGACACCGCAATACCAGACCGCCATGGCGTCCTCTTACTCCCAGCAAAGTTTGGGCGTTGAGGCAGCGGTCCCAGCCGGCTCTGCCGCGAGAGGCGGTGGAGGCCATTCATACGAACTCTCTGGCGCCTCTCGATCGTCGTGGCATACCGCGGAAGGGTCAAATAGGGGCCACAGTCACGACCACTCAGCGACGGACGCCTCCAAGTTCATGGCCCTATAAACAACACTCTTTTCTCTCCTTCTTTGAATTTTCTTGCTGCCTTGTGGCATTCACACGCACTTCTCTTTTGCTTGTTAAACGAACGCTCGGATTCTCAAACTTGTTTGCTTGTTGACGTTGTAACGACACTTAGATCTTGCTCTTTGAATTTCTTATCCATTTGGTCTGCTGTTCATGTCTTTGTGGGCTTGCGCAAAAAAAAAAAAAAAAAAAAAAAAAAAAAAATCCTGTCGAGTTAGAATTCATTCGGTGAGCTTGCGTTTGACAAGGTCTTTCTGCGACTAGGACGGCGCTTTCCTTGGGCTGGTTCTTGGCTTGGGTTCTGATCCGAATCAAAGATTGTGTTTTGCATTTGGTGACATGACTTGCATATGTAGTGAAGATTGCGAGTGATAGAGTTTGAGGTTGGGAGTCGTTTTTGCGGATGCGGTTCCGTAGCCAGTAGATGTGGGAATCGAGATGGGGATGGGAATGGGAAAGGCGAAGGGATGGCGACATCGACAGCATTTTGTCTTTTCTCTCATCTCGGTTCTTTGGAAAGTGCGGTAGTTGCCAGGCATTTGATGCTTCATTCCGTCAGATTGATGGGATGTGTACAATCTGTAACGTGGGAACAAGGATGAGGAGAGGAGGACTGTTCATTCAGCGCTGAATACAAGGGGATCGAAACGTGAATTCGTTTGACAGATGAAGGAAACGCAACGTTCGCTCTTTACGTTGTGACACCCCGTCATAGTCCCTTCTTCCCCCACTATAAAACAAAGTATTCATTACTCAAGGTGCGTTTGGTCGTGAGAAGGCAACCAAATGAAAAGATACACTTCATTCCGGCAATCCTGTCAATTTAATCCGGATGCCACCGCTTTTCTTTTCCCGATCAACCCCACGGCGAAAGCGAACGTCCTGCTGTTTCATGGATACCAAACACTGTATCCGTCGTGTGTTGGCAGAAACATGGAAAGTGAGGCTTGAAGGTGAAGTCATTCTCTGCGTTCGGTGTAGTGTCGTGTTGGTAGTGTGTTGTTGCATAATGTTGACGTGAACTGGCCGTTGTGCAAACGACAGATGTGCAACAGTGGTGGTTCACACAACGCATCAGGGTCTGTTTCCCGACTGCGTCTCGCGCCAAGTTCCACCGGAACAAGAGGTGGGAAGGTGGAACATTCTGTTCATCAATCCTACCAGCGATTCGACCATCGCATAGGCTCAAAGTGAGCGGAATTGCTGGAACGGCTTCATACACGTCGAACAATCGGTCGTCTTCGGCTCTCCTTTTACCCTCTCCGCTGCAAAGCTTTACGATCTAGGGTAAAGTGCCAAGTTTCATTACAATAATGGATCTGAACTAATCACCTTCTAAACGATCCTTCATCTCGGCTTCAAAAGATGTTGACGTTGTTGCGTTTTGAGGTTTTCAGTACATTCGGGTCACATAAGCGGGTGAAACAACGAGGATCTTCTATCGGAGCTGATCCTAGTTGTCAGTACAGAGAATCCTGAGCAGTTTATCCGTCTTGAATGAGAGATATAAGCAGGTTTTCGTCTAGAGTAGTGTTGTTGTTTTTAGCACCTAGGTTCCATCTTCTACTAACATGAAACAATCTCTCTTGTGTCAGGCAGTGGTTTCCTGTGTGGTTTTGCTCGGCGTCACTATGGTGGCGTTGGGCGCTCCGATGCCACCTCGTCGTGCTTATCCACCTTTAGCCCCTAGCGAACTGCCTCCCCGACCTCCGTCAAACGAGGTCACCTATTACGAGCAACTCTACAAAGCCTACCTTGAACCTCTCCATCTCTACCACGAGAACCCACCCGAACACGCGCCGGTCGCCACGGCTCGGGAAAGGACGCGACTATCATCGGGTGGCCAAATGTACCAAAACCTCGTCGAGACCCACCCGGCATACATCAGCCCCAGAGAAGGCAGATCACTTAAAGGTGTCATTTCGAGGGTTGAAACAATGGTTCAGAATCTGATCGACCCGACTCCTGCTGAGCAACGTAAATTTCCCCACCCTGTGCTGTGGTCTTACCCGAGGTTTGTGGTTCTAACTTTATCCCTTTCGTCTCTCTCTCTCTCTCGTTTTTGCACGTCATCTTTATGATGGGTTGTTATTGTAGGAGGACTTCTGAACTTATTGGAGGAACTAGGCGGACAAGCCAGGGAGCAATTGCAAGTTCCACTGCATCCTGAAAATGCAGCTGCCCAACCACGAAACCCAGTCCTATATCTTCATGGCAAATACGCGCGTCTACTCGAAATGCTCGAGAACCCATCCAACATCGACAAGTTGACCAACCAACTCGATCCTGAATCCATGACCCGCTACCTGGACACGCACGAGGTGCTAGTTGCGGCGAGGGATCTGCTCTCCATTGTGGGCGAACACTATGCGGCGCGATTCCCCCACTTCAGATAAACGCCTGGGGTTTGTAATCCAAATCGATCGAGCGAAGTTGTGCAGTCAGAAAGGTGTGCAATTGTGCTGTTGGGTATGCTTGATGGTACATTGTGTGTGTGTGTGTATTGCTGAGGGCGGTTGGACGGGTTATGATGAGGTTTGTGCTTGGTCAGATTGTTCTGCATTTGGTTCCGATGGCGTTGAAACATCCTGTTCATTTGCTGCGTATTGTTTAAGCCATTCCTGTAGAAACACAACATCGACAAAGTATGGTATCAGTACGTGCGCTGTCGTGGTTCAGGGTTGCTGGAACGATGATGCACGTACCTCATTATCCCAAACCGCCCTGGCCGAATTTGGCTTGGCTCCGTCCTTGAGCTTGGTTGGATCTGCGAGATTGACACGAATGGTGCGACCAGAAATCGCATTCAAGTTCATGTTATCCAAAGCATCCAGAGCGTCATCACCTGACGAAAACGTTATGAATCCGAAGCCTTTGTTCCGCTTGCCGGAGACGGTCTCGGTGGAGGGAACAGAGATGGAAACGATGTCTCCAAACGGGGTAAAGTAAGCGGCGAGTGAAGACTCGTCGAGTTGTGGTGGCAAGTTGCCGATGTATATTGTTGAGGATGAGGATATGCTCATAGTGAACAAGTGTGCTGGAGCTGTGGTGGTGGTGATGGCAAAGGCAAGACAGAGTTGTTCTCCACAAAACAAAAACATCCACAAGAAACCCGACTTCCGAAAATGCGCAGCAGTGAATAATCGAAAATGTCGAAACAAAAAGACGCACCAGAAAATCAGCCAGGAAATAGCGGTTCACAAAATACCACGAAAAATGCAATCAGCACCATCCGAAGCGCAGCCACCAACTACGAACAAGTCTAGTTAGATTGCACAGAGCTGACAAAGCACAAGAAGGAGCACACCGTACATTCTATGACATCTCAGCCCCAGAGAGCAAAGTGCTGTCGAGCAGCCTCGTTATACCTCCCACCAGCCACCTTGAACTCCCTCACCTTCTCATCCAGCTTCTTCTGTGTCTCCGCGTCTAGCTTGATATTCGAAGCCTCTGCATTTTCCTTCGCCCTGCTGGCCTTGGAGGTACCGGGCAGTGGGACGATCACATCACTGCTGGCAATCAACCATGCCAGACCCAGCTGCGTTGCGGTAACCTCAGGCTTCTGCTGCTTGGCAAGCGCAATAAACTCGTTTGCAAGCTTCACGTTCTGGCCAAGATTGTCTCCATTGAGTCTGTCCATGTGACGGCGAATGTCTCCCTCGGGAATGTCGTCAATCGTCTTGATCTGTCCCGAAAGAATTCCTTTTCCGGTGGGGGAATACGCGAGGATGGGAATCTTTTGCGCAGAGCAAAACTCCACAATGCCTGCCGTGTACGCTTCGAGCTCCCAAGGGCTGATCTCGAGCTCAACGCACGCGATGGGTGCGACAGAGACCGCTTCTTTGATGGAAGCAAGACCGAATTCGGAGAGTGAAATGTGCTTGAAAAGTCCCTTGCCCTTCACTTGCTCACCGTCAGCGTTGGTGTACGTCTCGGACGAGAACGAAAGCATGTTGTACATTATCTGTGCCACTGATGCTTTGGGATCGCGACGTGCCATTTCGTACACATCGATCTCTTTTCCGCCCTCGTCGGTGCCAAGCTGCTCGCGGATGGCAAGCAGGTCAGCTTCGAGGCCAGCAACAGTGGAGTCGGGCTGGAGTCCGGCCATACCCTTGGCCTTGTACCCCTCGATCGACATGCCACCCTTAACAGAGATCACAGTCTTGGCCTTGTATTCGGGATAAGCATCGTAGAAACGGCGCAGGAGCTTCAAATTCGCATACGGGTCGCTCGATGGGCCGTAGAACGCTCCAGTGTTGAGGAAGTTGGAACCGGCATCAACGGCAGCCTTGATGGTCTCGAAAGCCTGCTGGTCGGGGGTCTGCTGGGAAGGCTCGGTCCAAGACATGCCCATACAGCCAAAAGCAACACGGCCAATTCTAATGTGGCTAGCCCTGCCGCCAAGAGGGATGGTCGGGATCGAAGACATGATGTAGCAGTTTGCGGTCCGGGAGGAAGACGACCGAAGGGTCGCCGTACGATGGTTTTGGCGGGAGTGGTGATATCTATATATACCCGCTTCCTTTCTTGCGAAGCCACAGCCATCAACTTGTGGAGATTGCGAGTGCGAGTGCGGCATCGCCTCGGTGTTGGTGCTTGTGTAACATGCATGATGGTCCGCGGAGGTGGCGTGAAGGTGAAGGCTGAATAGATGCCCAACAGTGTTAGAGCGCAGTGGAGTGACAGAGGGTGGCATTGCGCACGTGATGGAGTGTTTGGAATGGCGCGTCACCGCAGTGTGCACTGTCCAGCAAACTCGGTTGGAAAACAACACACTCGCGACTTTTAAGCTCAATCCTTTGTTTTTTGACAGCAACATGACAGCAACATGACAGCATGGTAGTACGCGGAACCTTCACATGTTGCACATCATGCTCGCTGGCGCTCTGTTCGGGCAACACATATGTACATCCTCGAAGGAGAGACTGCGCTGAAGGAATTGCTCTCTAGTGTGGCGAGAAGGCAGAACATTTGACAGGTCCAGGTAGGAAAGGGCGTGCGGCTGAAATGAATGAATGTTGTGTGGAAATCTACAGGTCGAGCGCAGTCGTACGCAGCCGAGTCTGTGCTGTCTCGGTGGATGCAGGAGCTGCATGATTTCATCCTCCAGCGAGAGCCATAGTCGACGCAACATGGTACTATTGTCCTGCGATTCGCAACTAGAGACAAACAGACTCAATCTGACGCAAGTTGGCAGAACCCTTTTGACAGAGACTCGAGTGTATTTACATTTTGCTGTCACAAGCGACTCTTGTATCATCCACAGCATTTACGCACACAAACAGCACTCCGCTTTGACTTACCTTCTCCTTCTCTCTCTCTCCTCATCGTCGTCGTCCGCTTTCCTACACCTCTCTCCTCAAGCATCATCTCCTCCCGTCTCTCTTTGCCGTTCCTCGTGCGGGCGAGCTCTCGAGAGGCTTGCTTCACCTTGGTCAACATTCATAACATTGTCTGTTGTCGTCGTACAAGCGCTCAGCACCAGTCAAACCGCCCCCAACATCGACAAACGTTCCCCTAGCTTTCGCATCGCTTAGACGTCCTCGCTGCATATTCTACTGCTTTCAGCTATCTAGAGGACAGCCCCGTACTGGTATCATCATAGAACGTGTTACAGCTCTATAACCATCTTGTTCCCAGAAAATCGCCTTCCGGTGTTTTCGGGTTCCTGGTCGCGATGACATCCACGATGGCCACGGGGCCTTCCGCGCTGGCCCACCAGCTGCCTGCTCATCCTGGCTACGCTCGCACCGCTGCCCCACCTGCTACACCTGTGCTCCCTTCGCGCCCACGACCAGCTTCCACAATCTCCTCCAAACAACCTGCCACAGCAGCACCCGCTGCGACCAAATCCGCTGCAGCATCCTCCAAACCCAAGAAGCCGCCCCTTCCACCACCGCCCAAAGTCATCATCGATTCTGAGGGGCGTGCTTTCAAGCGCGGCAATCTTCTCGGTCAGGTAAGTTTGCTCCTCTTCTACTGGCATGTTTTTAGTTCTGCCAAATCAAGGCTGACCTAATGAGTCTGTTCCTGGTGCTGTGGTATCACAGGGCGGATTTGCGAGAGTCTACATGGCTAGAGATCCTGAAGGCCGTCTCAAAGCATTCAAAGTGATCGCCAAGTCTGCTATCATCAAGTCGCGCAAGAACCGACAGAAGATCCTCGCCGAGATCATGATCCACAAATCCGTAGACCACATCCACGTCGTCAAGTTCGAAGACTGTTTCGAAGATGATTCAAACGTCTACTTCCGCCTCGAACTCTGCAGCAACGGCTCCCTCAACGACATTGTCAAGAAGCGTGGGCCTTACACCGAGCCCGAGGCACGATATCTCATGGTTCAGATCCTTGCTGGAACTCAAAACCTTCACCAAAACTCCATCATCCACAGAGACTTGAAGCTGGGCAATATCTTCCTCGACGAAAAGATGCACGTCAAGATTGGCGACTTTGGCCTTGCCGCGCTGCTAAAGTACCCCGAGGAGAGGAAGAAGACGGTTTGCGGTACGCCCAACTACATTGCGCCAGAGATCTTGTATGATCAGGGACAAGGGCACAGCTTCGAGGTGGACATCTGGTCGGTGGGTGTCATCATGTACACTTTGTTGGTGGGTAAGCCGCCTTTCCAGACTCCCAATGTGGATGATATTTACGAGAGGATCAGGCAGAACGCATACGAGATCCCCGCCAAGGCTGGGTTGAGTATGGAAGCGATCGACCTCATCACTCGCATCCTAACCCACGATCCGGCACAGAGGCCGACGCTGGAACAGATCATGAGGCACGCTTGGTTCCACAGCGGTCCTGTTCCGCTCACAATCCCTAAAACGGCGATCGAGGGGACACCCTTCCTGCCGCCAATCACAGCTCGGGAAAGCGCAAGAAACCTCGAGATGCTCAAAAAACAAGCAGGCTGGGACGACCGAGCAGACGACTTGCTCGAAGAAACCACTGCTGGCTCTCCAGAAGTGTACAGCGATGCACAAGAACCAGTTGAAGTCGTTGTCGATGCAAGAAGCGAGCTCGAACAAGCCGAACAAGCAGAGGAAAGGAGAGAAAAGATGGACAGAGAAGCGCATCATGCCATCCAGCCTGAATCGCCCATCTCTGCACTTCTCAAGGCTGGTCGCCAGCCGCTTATCAAGGCACCTGCACCGCCACCGCAGAGCTTTGCAAGGAACACCGCTAACTCGCTCGCTAAGCAACTTTCTACACTCACCCTCTCCCGAGGAAGTGCGGCACAAAGTGGGGTGGCGGACAAGGAAAATGCTAACCCTATGGCTCCGCCCAACCCTCCTGCTGCAGCAGCTAAACCAGAGTTTGGAAGAATGTATTCACGCAATACCAACGTGGCGCCTCAGGATGACAGGGCGTTGGCACAAAAGGCAAGACTCGTCACTTCCTCCACCACTACCACATCGTCTGCAGGTGCTGGCCCGACTCGACCGTTGTCGACGGCCTCATCGCTCAACGAACAGTACGCCGCGCTTGCACCTTCTTCCTCGAGAGCAACCCTCGCTTCCGCCGGTAGCTCAACCGCACTGGCTTCCGGGGTCAAAAAGACCAAGACTTCGATCGAGGTGATCATCTCTCACCTCGAGTCGGCGCTCGCCTGTCTCGACTCCAACCAGCTCTATGCTGCTCCAGCCACATCTGCGATGGACGCGGTGAGGTTTGTGGAAAAGGCATGTGAGCTTAACGGAACGCGCATCTCGCCAGAATCGCCAAAGACGTTCCTTATTTCTTGGCTCGACCATTCGGAGCGATACGGATTGGGTTACGCCTTGTCGGATGGTACGGTGGGTGTCTACTTCCGCGATGCGACATCGATTGTGCTGTCCGCATCGAAGCGACACGTTGACTACATTTCGACCATTCGCACTCCCAAGCCGGTTGGTGCTGGCGGTCGAACGGACCAGCTGAAGCGGGAGAACTTTTCCATGCCCTCCTCGGCTTCCAGTCCCGTTTCCACTCTCGACGATGGATCGGTGCCGAAGGAGCTCCACTCTCGTGTCCGGGTGATGAAGTATTTCGAGAAGGAAATCATGGATCGACTCTACGGCGCTGATTCACCACTCACGTTTTCTGACGTTGACCGAACCACGGGGATGGTGTTTGTACACAAGTGGTACAAGACCAAAGACGCGATTGTGTTCCGTCTTTCCAACGGTACTGTTCAGCTCAACTTTTACGACCACACCAAGGTGTTCCTCACCCACGGCGCTCAGGTCGTCTCGGTGATCGAACCACTGGATAAGACTGGTGGTGTTCCGAGGATGACTAGTTGGACTTTGGCCGAGTTCGTTTCCATCGCCTGTACCGATCGAAGCGCAAGGGAGCAGGCGGAAGACGAACGTAGGAGATTCAACCTCCCCGGAGCAGAAATCCACGACGGAGAGGAGACCGTCTACAAAACAAGACCAGCAGAGAGGAGAAAGGTTCGAGGCCTCATCACCAAACTACGATACGCTATGGAAGTGCTCCACACCACCGTTCAGACCAAACAATCCACCTTGGCGCACAGTAACAGCGCTACAAACACCGCCGCTGCCAACTGAAGCTGCCAAAACCCAATCACAATCGTCCCCATGACCCCACCCATTCACAAGCGTCTCAGTCCACATCCATTCATAACCTATTCCCGTAACATTACGCTTCTTGACTTCTATCAGGTTTCTTCATCATGTTCATGCTTAGCATCGCCCACGAATCCAACGTTTTTGCACGCATTGCACACGAAAAAGAAACTTGCCGAGTGTTTGTTGCCTCAAGTCTGTCTTGTTTCTGTCAAGCGTTGCAATGAGAGTTTACAGGGTCAAGAGCGACTCTAAAGGCAAGTCAACGTTCCAAGGTTAGATGTGATGTTACTGGATGACCCACACAACGTCGTCTGGGCGGACAAAAAGTTCGACCATAGCTCCTCCCCTCGTCGCCTCATCTTCGTGCATCTTTCCAACATGCCCTTCAGTCTCTTTATGAGAAGTGGGGAAAGGAGAGTTCGGCGAGAGAGCACGCCACAACTCGCGGCGTCTCTCGACCCGATGCTGCGCCTCCGTCTTGCCCTCCACCTCGCACGTACCGCGCAGGGGGAAGTACCGAACGCCGTTGAAACAACCATCTTGCAATCTGAGCATCCTCTTGTCAGTCGACGCTTTCGAGCCGAGGGAATGAGCGATGGTTGGCGGGAGATGAAGTTGCACTCCAACCCACATGCCTTTGACTCCTTCCACGGGGCCCATGTACTTTACGAGGGCGCGGAATTTCTTACCCCCACCACCACGGGGACTGACGGAAGAAGTGGACGAGGCTTTCGAAGGGATATTTCTGCTCGTGATTGTCGATTGACCGGGTCTGCTGCGCTGCTGGACAGGAGCAGCCGGTTTTCTCAACATGGATGGAGATGTCGAGGGAAGGCTGAGGGAAACGATACAGGGGATTCCAATGATCAACCGGATCCCTCCCACGCGGTCATTTGGGTATCTAGCTTGTGAGTCGGGGGGAGGGTGGTATACGATTGTCTTTGCCGAGTCGCTCTGTGGCAGTCTTTCAACAGAAACAGGTAAAGAAGTCGCCTGCTGTGCATTGCGTACGTTTGCTAGGGCAAATGCTGGCATAGCAGCTGCTTTTCCCGCCACAATGGCTTTCGCGCTTCCCGTCGAAGAAGTAGACAATTTCCGCGTAGATTTTGTAGGAGTCACTGACCTTCTCCCCGCCGCGCTCGCAGTCGACTTAGCCCCGGTTTCAGAAGTGCTCTTCTTCGAGCCGGCTCCAGATCCAGCACTGACCGCTTGAGCCCTCAAATCCCGACCCGAGTTAGTAGAGGTGAGCGAAAACGTTCCCCCTGGACCCGGCGTAGCGCGGAGGAAAGACGATTTGTGGTTTAGCGTGGGGGGTTTAGACTTGACAATTGCGGCGTCGACCGACGTGGCGTGCTTGGCCTCGCCAGTGCGTGGGGAAACAATGGTGGCCGAAGGGATACTGCGAATTGATTTGGTGGGTGTTTTGTCTGCGTCTTCAGGAGTGGTGAGGCGTGCTGTTGATCGCTTCGGAGTGACTGCTTTCTCAGCAGTCGTACGCGAGGTGCGTGGCTTAACATCTTGGTCCCGACTGGTGCTAGCTTTTGAGACAGATGTATCGGCCGTCCTGACATTGACCGAGCGCGTACTGACGACACTACTGACGCTCGTACCACTCGTTGTACGAAGTCGTTGCCTGCTTGCTGTAGCTATGCTAAGAGTGGCCGATCTTGCGGATGACCCATTAACGCCATTTGCCCTTGTAGGTGTTGCCGCTGTGACCTTGGAACCATTTGGCGCGGGCGAAACGGCTACCTTGGTATTGGACGTTGATGCAGCGTTCGGACTGGGTCGTGCTGTAGCGGAGGATGTCGAAGCGGTCGACGCAGTGGATAGAGTCCTGTGTCCGTTCGCAACCGAAGTCCTTGCTGCATTACGATTGAGCACGGCAGCTCGCATATGAATCGGACCTGCTTCTCTCTCCCCATCACCCTTGGGCACGTTTCTCATGGGCGATGTGGCACTGCCGTTAGATGTCCTCGAGGATGTAGAAGCCGTCGGCAACCTACTCGGTGCTGCAACACCCAATGATGACCTCGGCACTACTGCTCTTGCAGATGTGCCGGCCGCAGCCGTTCCACCAAGAGAACTCGTCATTCTACCCGCCAACAACCTACTCGGTGGGGTCGCAACTTTGGCTGGCGCCTCTTCTGGCAGAACTAAATCCGTAGTAGTCACATCAAGCTCATCAGCGAGCTCCTTAAGGCACCACTTCTCGAGCTTGTTGAATCCGGAAAGGGCGCGGACGTTGATCCACCTTTTCTTGAGGTAGCGTAAGATGCTAGCCCTTGCATTCTCTACTGCGTGTCTCGACTGAGGCACTTCGAAGCCCTGTTCTCGCAGCAACACCTGGCCCACAAGAATTTGGTAGATCTGGGCAGCACGGGTCTCTGTCAGCCCATCGACGAGCATCACCAGACACTTTTCAAGAACATCACCGAGCGAGCCCACGCCGTCGAGCAAGTCTGAATACGTTGGACTCTGCACAATCTTGTCCAAATTTGTCTGAAGGATCGGCATCAATCGGTTCTCGACAGTTTCGGCCATAAGCCGCAGCGACTCGACCCAGCGACTGGAACGTTCAGTATCGATTCGCTGCCCGACGATGGAGAGCTGACGCAAGACTGACACGACTAGCGTCGGATCCTTGCTGAGACGATCGGAAATGGCATCGACGATGCGATCTTGGAGTATAGGGTCGAGGCTGCCGACATCTTTGGCCCAGTACATGCCAAAGTGTGGACCCGAGACGGCAGCGATGGCTGAATCTTGCAAAGCTTGTTCGCTGACATCTGGGCTGGTAGCAAAAACGAGCGTGCGAGGGACACGTTTGACGCATTTGCGGCACGGGGGAGAGCATGTGAAGCCGTGGCAGAACTCGCGATCGATGAGAGCCGCGACGAGCGCCTGGAGTGTCTCAATCTGCAGATAGGCGCCAGCGCGCCAGAGCGAGAAAGCGGTGGAAAGGTCGAAAGTGCGGTTGGAGAAAAACAGCGTTCCGGTGTAGAGAAAACCGAGGGTGAAGTGGAGGGATGCCGGGGTGAAAGGCGGTGATGGCAAGTGCAGCACCGGGGCACGAGCGTCGGCATAGGGTGAGAGTAACAGCGAAGCGAAGTACTGCGAGCGCGAAGCAAGAATCATCCTGTGAGCCGAAAACGAAGTGAGCTCGTCATCGTCGTCGTCGGACTCGTCAAGCCTGTCGGTATCGATGGTCTGCGGCAAAGACACGACAGACATGTTGGCATCGGGAATGTCAAGCATCTTTGTTGCTGCACGTCTACGCTGTGTTCGTGCATGGAGACTTGCTACATCCGTGTCGTCGCTATCGTCTTGATCATCGAGTACTAGCTTGACGTCAGAATAGAGCTTGCTTCGCCACATGAATGTAAGATCCGAGCGGAGCTTGTCCACTTTTTCTTCGGGCGAAGCTTCCGAGTCGGATGCTAAGCGATCCTCGAAGAGGAACTCGAATGCGTCGACCATGGCTTCCTCACCGGTATACAGGTACTGAAGGGTTGCTTCGAAGAAGGCTTGACTGACGCCTCGCAGGCTGATAGGTGCTCGGAGAGTGCTAGCATCGCTGAGGACTGAGCGGGGCCCGATTGACTGAGACCCTGCAGCTGAGCTGACAGATGCAAAGGACAACTTGCGTGCTTGTGCGTGAGAGGAGTGTGTTATTGACGAAGAAGTCTGCGATAGCTTTGATGGCGAAGTGAGTGAAGATGGTTCAACTGCTGTGGGCGGGCGAACGATGATCAAGCCAGAGGCGCTCAGAGTGGTGGCGGGGCCGCCTTCGCCCTCACTATCACTGGTGATGAAGCCAGAAGTAGTGGAGCCTGCTTCGTCGATTGAAGCTCTACGCAACGGCCTGGAGATACTGGAGCGGGAGATTGGTTTGCGCAAGGACGGCCTGGTCATGGAGAAGCTACTTGGTGGTGCTGCACTGCGGATTGACTTGCGCGGCTTGGCCAGAATACCTGCTGGGACTGATGGGGTATTTGCATCCGACAGCGGTGCACCAGTCTGTGTGGAGTTGGAAAAGTTGGATGCGAGTGACGACTGGGATTCGCTTTGATGCAATGGTAGGGAGGCAAGACTTGGGGTAGAACCAATGTGCTGAAGCTGAGCAGCAGGTGAGCGGAGGTTGAGGAAACGAGTTTGGAAGCTGTTTGGTGCTCTTGCGTATAGGATTGCCTTGTGGGCCCATATGAGCGAGGCTGGAGGTGCAGAGAGGTCGGGTATGAAGGATGGATGGGATTCGTGGAATGATTGTCTCGATACGATGTGCTCTGCTTGTGAGCCATGATGGCAGGAGCTTTCAGAGTCGGCAAAGGCGTCGTGTCCAAGGTCAGAATCAAGAGCGGGCTGGTCTAGAATATCAGGAGCTGCAGTGGTCCAGCAGACGTCGGCGAAGCGTTCCTCGGCTCTTTCTAGCAGCCTGCGCATATCGCGCCTCCACACCTTGGTTGCTTGGTCCTGAGCGGCACGGACTGGGTCATCCTGAAGAGCGCAATGCGGTACTGGAGCAGCGTCAGTGTGAGATGGCGCAGCAGTTGGACGTTGAGTGCTGGTCGGTTCCGGAGCGCCAACGCGACCATTTCTGACGGCACCGAGGTTGGCTGGAGCAGACCCGACGCTAGCAGAAGGACCACCGGGTAGGCGACCAGCCTGGCGAGTACCCTGAGACGGGTGACTACTTGTCGCTATAGGGCCGGACATGACAGCCTAGCTCGTGGGACCTTGGATGCAGATGATCTGAGCGAAAGGCCGAGCATCAAGGGCGCCAAGTGGTCACAAGCGGGTGCGAGAACATAGAAGGCGTAGAACAGGCTTGGGTCGTCGAATGACTCGCGAGGAGAGCCGGGCCGATGTGAACAAATTAGGGTGGATTGTGTGGTGTGCGATGCTTGGAAGGGTATCTTGGATGCTTGCTGTGTCTCTTGTTGACGGCCGTGAGCCAAGTGCTTGCCCGATGCTTTGGATGATCCCGACGCCACCAATGAAGCAGCTGCGACGAAAGAGAGAGAGAGAGAGAGAGAGAGAGAGAGAGAGAGAGAGAGAGAGAGAGAGAGAGAAAGAGAGAATGGGAGTGAGTGTGGAAAGGGTCCAAGCGAGTGCTTTCCTGGCGCGTGTGTGCGCGTGTGTGTGTGTGTGTGTGCGTGTGTGCGTGTGTGTATGTGCGTGTGTGTTGGTCTGTGTCAGGATGCCCCAATTTCTCCAAATTCGTACGCACACGCTTCTCACGCACAAGCAGCCAACTCAGCATGCTCAGCTGGATCAAACTCTCGTCCACGCTTCCAGTTTCACCGAGGTTCACCTAGGTTCACGTTGATACGGCACTCGAGATTTCACACACACAGACGGGCGTCGACACCCAAGCTTTCAGCGCTGCTCGCTTGGTGAATTGCTGCACATTGATGATGCATTGCAACTCGAGAGAGAATTGTGGTGCGGTCTGTCCAGCGCTCGGCTTGCTCTGTCAATGCTCGCGGTTGGTGGTTGTCGTTTGGAGGTCTACCAAGACACACCCACACGCTTCTTCCTGAGTTCGCCCAGTGCACTCCTACCAACCACGATTGTCACCAGTCCTGCACCCAGCAGCAGCGGCAGCATCTGGAACAGGGTCAAGCCGATCCAGTACTTGACTGCCAAGCCTTCCAATCCAGCCAACGCTGCGAACAGAACCAGTGCTTTCGTAGACGGCGTCTGCAATTCGGGCTTGATGATGCCAAGTGCAGCAACGAGGAAGATCCAGGGCACGCCGGCGGTGACCAGCGACGCAACACCGCTCACCTTGGTGCTGGGCATGGTCTCGGTTGGTGGGACGCCGAATGTGTGCTGGTGCTCGGGAAGCCCGTGGAAGCCTTGTTCGATCTCGGCCTTCTGACGAGCAGTGAGGCTGGACGAAGCCGATTCGAGCGCAGCATCCACCAGGTTTGTTGGTGGAGTGAGCGAGAGTAGCGCAAGGGACAGAGGAGAGTATGCGCCCTCGGAGGCCGATGTCGTCGGGAAGTTGGCGATGAGGAGCGAGAGAGTCAATGGAGACGGGGCTCGCACAAGGTTTAATGGCATCCTGTCCATTCTCTGCACATCGCGAACAAACAAACTTGAAGCGTTAGCAAATCTGAGCCTGAATACGACTCGCGTGGAAGGCGAGGTGAATATGTGACTTACCAAGTTCCAAGACGCCTTTCCGGTGCTGGCCTTGATGGTAACTGGCCATGCGTACGAGGCGTCCTCATCACCGTCCGATGCGAGCACAACAAATGCCTGATGAGGCACGTGCTCCTTTCCGAGTGCAGGCCCGTCCTTCTTGGCCGTCTTGTTCGCAGTCGCCTCCTCAACACCGAGGCTGAACGTGAGCCTGATCACATCGTCGCTTTCGAGCTGTGTCGGGCTGGCCAGGTCGAACGGCGCTGTGTTCTGCGAGTAGTTCTGGTGTGTCGAAAACTCCTTCGAAAGACGCGACGAGCCATCGATGGTGGAGAGGGCGAGCTTGGCCGACTTGAGCACATAGCTCAGCTTGGGTTCCGCGAGGGCTGCGTTTGTCTGGATGGCCAGCAGCAACCAAAGCAGAATTGAAGAGAGGAGCACAGCTATTGAGCGCATCCTTGCGAGTCTCCCTGAGCAGAGAGCGCAGAAATGACGTGTGTGATGGTACAGAGCCAAAACAACAAGAGGATGAGTGAGCAACACACGCACATCTACATGTGGACGAAGCGTCGACTTGGGCGAGGGCACGTGCACGCAACCTTGCCGAGCGGCTTCTTCGTTTTGCTGCCAGGGTGGAAAGCATCTCGAATCGTGCGAGTGGTTCGAACCCAATGCCAAATATTGAGACTGCCACCTTCCCGATTGGGAGTTCCCGATTGGGAGTTCCCGATCGATCCAAAGCATTGCTGCGGCAAGTTCGTTTGTTGATTGGCTGCTCGACACGCGCCACCCGGCTCCGAGAGAGAGAGCGAATTTTGTTCTTCCACGGCCCAATCAGACCACCTTCTTCTCTCCCCTCATACTACACTATAGTATACCTTGGTCACCGCTGGTTTTCATCTATCTCCATCATACTCCAACCCCTTAAATTCTATTCAAGATGAGCTACGTCGCCAAGGACAAGGATGTCGATGCTTCCGCCCCCGCTGCCAAGATCCACAAGATCCGCATCACCCTCACCTCCCGAAACGTCAAGAACCTCGAGAAGGGTAAGCATTCCCAATTCGCTACATCTGGCTATCGCCTTTCACCTTTTCTCGAGCCTTGAACTCACATCTTCCGAACCTAACCTCTTTCTGTTGTTATTGTGCACCACTAGTCTGCTCTGACCTTGTGAACCGATCCAAGGACAAGCAGCTCCGCGTCAAGGGCCCTGTCCGTCTCCCCACCAAGGTCCTTACCCACACCACCCGTAAGTCGCCCTGTGGTGAGGGTTCCAAGACCTGGGACCACTTCGAGATGCGCATCCACAAGCGCCTCATCGACCTCCACTCGCCCTCCGAGATCGTCAAGCAGATCACCTCGATCTCGCTCGAGCCTGGTGTCGAGGTCGAGGTCACCATCCTCTCCAACTAAGCGTGCACTCTGATTTACCTCGCGTGCGTGTCGAGGAGGTGCGGGTGCTTGTGTGACGTTTCATCCCCAAAAGGGTGCGTTCAGGTGTCGACGAGTGGATACGTCTTTACTGTGCGTGGTCTGCTCATTGACACTGTTCACGGTTCGCCCCACTGGCCCGCAAGGGTTCACGAAAAATCACCACACTCTCCTTTTTTCTTCCTCAACCTCAACTTTGGCTGTGCATGTGTGGATTTGGGATCGCGTTCTTCAACATGTGAGACAGCTGATGGCATCCACATCATGAGGGTGCATACAGTATTGCTGAAGAGTAGTGCAAGATAAGAGACCCTGCGTGATCCGGACAAGGGCTACTTCTTTTTCTTCTTGTTCTTCCTCTTCTTCTTGCCGCCACCGCCACCAAGGTTAGGTGCTGTTGGTGCCACTGCAGTGGTGGGTGTGTTCGCCCCACTACCCTCCTCTTCTCCGACACCCTCACCATCGCCTTCATCGTCGTCATTCTCGCCTTCATCCACTGCATCCTCTGCATCCATAGCAGGCTTGGGCGCTTCTGACACAGGTGCGATGGCTTCCTCATCCTGATCCTGTGTCAAAGCTTCTTCCTCAACTAACACCTTGATGCCGTCTTCTTTATTTGCTGTGTCATCTCCGGCTGCCTCGACCGCATCTGCATCGCTCGACGAGGAGTCGATCTGTGGAGCAGGAGCCGTGTTGGTACCTGCTTGGTCGACGGGCGCTTCAGTCGTCTCCACAGAAACGGTAGCGGCGACAGCAGCAGCAGCAGCGGCTGCGGCAGCGGCTGCTCGATCGCGCTCCTCTTTACGTTGACGAAGCTTTTCCGCAAGACTGAACTTCTTTTGTGTTGCAGATGCAGCTGGCGGTTCCTGATCCTGCACTGAATCTTCAGCTGATGCTTCTGCATGGCTCGCCCGTGTAGCTTGCTCATCCGTCTGTTCCTTGGAAGCAGCTTCATCAGCTTGTGCCTTCAGTTTGGTGTCGGCTTCTTCTTTCGCCTTTGCAGCTTCTATTTCGACCTTGAGCCTTGCTTCGGTTTCTTCTTTTGCCTTCGCGGCTTCTGCTTCTGCCTTGAGCTTTGCTTCGACTTCTTCTTTTGCCTTTGTAGCTTCTGCTTCTTCCTTGAGCTTGGCTTCTGCTTCTGCTTTGAGCCTGGCTTCCGTCTCTGCCTTGAGCTTGCCTTCTGTTTCGGCCTTGAGCCTGGCCTCTGCTTCTTCCTTGAGCCTGGCTTCTGCTTCTGCTTCTGCCTTCAGCTTGGCCTCTGCTTCGGCTTTGAGCTTGGCTTCTGCTTCTGCTTCGGCCTTGAGCCTGGCTTCTGCTTCTGCTTCTGCCTTCAGCTTGGCCTCTGCTTCGGCTTTGAGCTTGGCTTCTGCTTCTGCTTCGGCCTTGAGCCTGGCTTCTGCTTCTGCTTCTGCCTTCAGCTTGGCCTCTGCTTCGGCTTTGAGCTTGGCTTCTGCTTCTGCTTCGGCCTTGAGCCTGGCTTCCGTTTCTGCCTTGAGCCTGGCTTCCGTTTCTGCCTTGAGCCTGGCCTCTGCTTCGGCCTTGAGCCTGGCTTCTGCTTCTGCCTCTGCCTTCAGCTTGGCCTCTGCTTCTTCTTTCGCTTTCGCAGCTTCTGCTTCAGCGCGAGCTTGAGCCTCGGCTTTGATCCTCCTTGCTTCATCTTCGGCCTTCTTCCTGGCCTCTTGCTCCTCCCTGATTCGTGCTTCTTCCTCAGCCCGGGCGTTTGCCTCTTCGACAGCCTTTTTCCTCTGATTTGCCGCATGTTGCCTGCGCAGGTTCGACTCGCCGATACGAACTTGGGTTGAAGTAATCCACTCTTGAGCCTTTCTCCAAACCGATTCGACCTCTTCCGCCCTGGATGCCTGCACTCCCTTTGTATCCAGGTCGAAAATTTGGGTCCGCACGATTTCGAGTGTCCAAGAAACGACGGACGTATACCAAATCTTGACCACTTTGGCCAAGATCACACTCTCCCTATCTGTGACGAGTTCGATTTGAAGCGCACGCCTCTCCGATTCGTCATCAAGATGATGCAAAAGTGACTGCGCTTCATCATCGGCGAACAGATGTTGCGCATGAGCTGGGTCGATGTCGAGGGTGGATACCGACTCGAGAATTTGTGTGAGCAGACGATTTGTGATGTTTGCAAAGTGTTTGTCCAGCTGTTGAAGGAGAACAGTAGATAGGGAGATGGGTGCGAATACCTGGAGTGCGTTGATCCAGGCCATGAGTCGATTGAGCAGTTTTGCGAGTGGCGGGTAGTCGACCAGCTCGATGTTGGCTCGTGTCAAGTCATCGTACGTCGGTGCGTCCGAGTTGGACGAAGATATGCTGTACAGGTCTTGGATAGCCGACGAGGGAAGCTGGGTGCAGACGAGCCATCGTGAAGGCAGCGAGGCGCGTTTTGCTTGCAGATGGTGATCTAGCTGTTCGTGCATGTAAGAAAAAGCATCATCCAAACAGCGAGATAAGGCGTCCAACCAAGCACTCTCAATTGTGCTGAGCGAAGCAGATGACACATCAGTATTGGAAGTGGGAATGGCGGAAGGAGCAAAAAGGAGCTTGCCAAAGTCAAAGCCGAAGCGAGTGAGAGAGGCTGAGGCGTAGCTGAGCTGGGTGTGAACATTTCTGTACATCTGCGCGAGTGTCTCGAGGGCGGACGTCGAGTCGGAAGATGTAGAGGAAGCAGGATTCACGCGCTGAGCAGCTGCGAGGAGTTGGGACGAAACAAGGTGACGTAGTCGTTCGAGACCGGAGGTTGCGAATGACGAAACCAGGTAAGCTGGTGTGATCATGGCTTCCTCCCTGCTACCACCAAAGGCTGTGGACGGCTCTTGCTGGCTTGATGGAGCTTCATCGACAAACAGAGAAAACGCCATACCGAGAGTGTCTGCCATCTCCTCACGCCAGAGATCAATGTATCTGCGCAGATAGGCTTCGCTGGAAAAAGAGGAAGGCGAGCCCATGGCATCAAGTGCCGATTGAAAGGAGCGAATCCGTGCTTTGAGGAAGGCAAGGCAGAGTTGATTCTCGCTCAAACCGAGCTCAGGCACGAGAGCATGCGACTGTGTTGAAACGACGACCGAGTTCCAGCCTGGTACTCGAGGCAGCAAGGATTGAACGTTGTTGAGTTTGCGGAGGACGTTGACGGATTTGCGCGCTGCTGGCAGCTTGAGACCGGTGTTTGAGAAGCTTGCAACAATGTCGGCCTTCATTCGAGCGAGGTGAGAAAGTGTCTCTATGAGAAGAGAGAGGTACGTGCTGCGTTGTCCATGTTGGATGTGCGACGCGGAGGTGGAAGAATCACGCTTAGCAGGGGGAAGCGTGTGACGGTCAGACCGCGTAAGCAAGGCAATTAGATGCTCTGAAAGCTGGATGGCTTCCGAGTGATGATCAGCCTTGACACATGTATGTACGAGGGAAGGGATCTCGAGGAGGTCGGAAAGGTGGCCGCGCTCAAATTGGTCTGCGACATTCTGAATACGCTTTCGTTCGGCGAGAACGGGCTGGCTAGCAGTCACGAAGGCATCAGCAGCGCGCTGGAGTTCTGGCAAAGAATTATGGATGAGGTCGGCTAGATGTGTGGAGAGTGTTGCGAGGGAAGGAACAAACTGCTGCTCAGCGTGGTGGATATCGATGAAGGCATCAGTCTGAGAGATGCAGAGCTCGGAGAGCTGCTGATGTAGTGCGTCTGATTTGGCGCGGAGCTGCTGGGGCTGGTTGCGCAGATCAGACAGGCTAAAGTTGGAAAGGGAGCGAATGTAGGATGAGACCTCCTTGGTAGAGAGGGCCTCTGGCGACACAGGCGAATCAGCGTTGAGAGCTGCGTTGTGAATGAGTGATGTGAGTGAGCTTGGGGCAGCAGCTTCAGAAGCAGCTGGTGTGGGCGTCGGCATCGGTTGGATACTCTGTCGGAGCCACCGACAAGAGGATGACAGAATTCAACGCTGTCCAACTCGACAAGTGTGAGAGCGTGGTTGGTGGTGGGACGATGTGGAGAGAATGCGGCTGCGGTTGCTCACCAAGCTCACACTCAAGCATGGCCAACATGTTAGTGTTGGGCCGACTTCCGAGACAATCCGAGTGCACGGGCATCCGATCCAGACGCGAGATTCGGCCGGTACATTGCGCGCCAGCAGCGAGTGGTCGAGGTGGCGAATCAGACGCGTACAACTGCAAAACAGCCACGGGCCGAGATAATCACAGAATGTGTTGATTCCATCAGCCGGACAAGCGTACAGCCAATCAGATACGTACTGTACGAAGCATCTGTGCCCTATTCTCGCGGGTTGCGCCTCGTCCAATCACAATCGCACTTGCACAGTCTGGCCGGAGACGGCATTCAGTGCGGACGCAGACTAGGTTGGCAGCATGCACGACATTGGCAGCGTGGAACAGTGTGGGGATTAGTGCTGGTGAATGGTTGAGGTACGAAGTGTGGTGTCGCCAGATCTTCTTGGAGCGGGGTAACAAGCACGAGGGGACGGGGAGAGTGGATTGCGCCCGTTCGAGTGTCGTCGGTGGATGGTGGTGGCTTTCGAGTCATCCGCCACCCAAGCACAAGCTCGCATGTGGGGGCCAAAATGAATCGGAAATCTGAAGCAACGCGAGGCGCGCTATTTCGGTTAGATTTGATCTGAATACAGTCCAGTACCCGCTTCCACTTTCACGGTGAGCTGCCCAATCCAAATTCGAACTTGTCTGCTTGCAAGCCAGAAACAAACACGTACACACGGTGGTATTCAGGATTGAATTCGACATGAATCCAAATTCACGACCAAGTGGAAGAATTCAGAGCGGCGGTGGCGAGCGGGTGAAGTGCGCGGAAGAAAAGGCGACTGCTGCTGCTGCTGGTTGCTGCTGGTTGCTGCTGCTGATGCTGATGCTGCACTGATGTCGCTTGTAAGCGGACTGAGTGGGCTCAGAAGCTTTGGCGCACCTCGAGGAATGCTTTTTTTTTTTTTTGGCCGAGTCACCGATCTCAATCCAACAGCCAACAGCCAACCAGCCACAGCCAGACCACCCATCGCAGTCAGTCTTCTCAACCCCGCGCCTCTGCTGCATACGCTCGTTATGCCCTATAACCCCTCGATCCTCACCTGCCAAGCTTACCTTCTTCCCCATCATCGCTAAGCACCTACTGTCCCTCCCTCCGGTCTGGACCTTCCGCCACGTATTTTTTGCTCTTCCGTGCTACACTCCACAGCAAGTCCATTCTAGATTGTGTCTTGGTTGCAAGCAACTCGTCAAGCATCAAGCTCTTCGTTGCCACCCCATCGACCACGCCAGCGAATATCTCACAACCTTAGCCCAGCTCTTCCCCCCCAAAAATAGCGCTTGCTCTAAGCTCGCAGGTTCCACACTCGATCCATCATGTCGAGCTTTGCCGTGCAGTTCGCACGTCAACAAAGGCACGCCTTCCAGGCTGCCGCAAAACTTTCCTCGGCTTCCACTTCAAACATTGTCGCCGGTGCTTCCACTTCCTATGCTTCCACTTCCTATGCTTCCACTTCCTATGCTTCCACTTCCTATGCTTCCACACCCAACGCCTCCAGGGCTTTCTCCACCGCTAGGAATAACCTTCCTCGCTCTGCACAGCTCGCACGATCGCAGCGCACCCAGCTTGCTCTCACAAGACACATCTCTACAAATCAGCCCAAGGAGCAGGCCGCCGCCGCAGCTCAGACCTCCGCTGGCGTCCGCCCTGAGCCGAGCCCGGCCTTCCAGCAGTCGCCTCAAAATGTCGCTCCTCTTTCGTCCCGATATGACGCAAACGCTCTCGACGAGTCGTTTGTCGGCATGTCTGGTGGTGCCATCTTCCACGAGATGATGCTCAGGCACGATGTCAAGCATGTTTTCGGCTACCCAGGTGGTGCCATTCTCCCCGTCTTTGACGCCATCTACAACTCGAAGCACTTTGACTTTGTTCTCCCACGACGAGAGGACGGTGCAGGACACATGGCCGAGGGTTACGCTCGCGTGACTGGCAAGCCCGGTGTCATTCTCGTCACTTCTGGTCCCGGTGCCACCAACGTCATCACCCCCATGCAGGATGCCATGAGCGATGGTACCCCCCTCGTTGTCTTCTGTGGTCAGGTTGCTACCTCGGCCATCGGTTCGGATGCCTTCCAGGAGGCCGACGTCATCGGTATCTCGAGATCCTGCACAAAGTGGAACGTCATGGTCAAAGACATCGCCGAGCTCCCTCGTCGCATCAACGAGGCCTTCAAGATTGCCACTTCTGGCCGTCCTGGTCCCGTCCTTGTCGATCTGCCCAAGGACGTCACTGCCGGTATCCTCCGCCAGGCTATCCCCTACAGCCAGACCCAGCCCAACATGATTACCAACCTCCCCAGCCGACAGGTCGCACGCAACCGCCGTGGCGCCTCCTTCCAGCAAAACGCCAATGCTCGCTCTTCCGAACAGGACATTCTCAATTCCGAGCTCCGTGAAGCCGCCCGTCTGATTGGAATTGCCAAGCGTCCCATCATTTACGCAGGTCAGGGTATCCTCTCCTCCCCCGATGGCCCCAAGCTCCTTGCCAAGCTTGCCAAGGAGCACAACATTCCAGTCACCACTACCCTCCAGGGTCTGGGTGCATTCGACGAGCTCGACCCTCTCAGTCTGCACATGCTTGGCATGCACGGTTCCGCCTACGCTAACCTGGCAATGCAGGACGCTGACCTGATCATTGCTCTGGGCGCGAGATTCGACGACCGAGTCACTGGACGTGTTGACAAGTTCGCTCCCCATGCCCGTGCTGCGGCACTCGAGAACAGGGGTGGTATCATCCACTTTGAGGTCATGCCCAAGAACATCAACAAGGTTGTCCAGGCAACCTGCGCCATTGAGGGCGACGTTGTTGCCAACCTCGGCAAGCTGATGCCCTACCTCGAGTCCAACGGACCAGACAGGAGCGAGTGGCACCAGCTCATCAAGAGCTGGAAGGATGCTTACCCCTTCACTTACGATCCATCGAAAGAGGGCGAGCTGATGAAGCCCCAGGAGGTTATCGAGGCTCTTGATGCCGCTGTCGCCGACCAGAAGGACAATGTCATCATCGCAACCGGCGTTGGCCAGCACCAGATGTGGGCCGCGCAGCACTACCGCTGGCGTCACCCACGCACCTGGGTTTCCTCGGGTGGTCTTGGCACCATGGGCTTCGGTCTTCCTTCGTGCATTGGTGCCAAGGTCGCTGCACCCGAGAAGATTGTTGTCGACATTGATGGTGACGCTTCGTTCTCGATGACTGCTATGGAGCTTGCTACCGCCGCCCAGTACAACATTGGTGTCAAGGTGCTCGTGCTGAACAACGAGTTCCAGGGAATGGTGGTTCAGTGGCAGGACCTCTTCTACGAGAAGCGATACTCGCACACCGAGATGCACAACCCCAACTTTGTCAAGCTTGCTGAATCCATGGGCGTTAAGGCCATCAGGTGTGACAACATCAAGGACCTCCCAGCAAAGATGAAGGAGTTTATCGAGTACGACAACAACAAGCCCATCCTCTTTGAGGCCAGGATCACCAAGAACGAGCACGTCTATCCCTTCTGCCCCGCTTCCGCCGGTCTCCACGAGCTCATTGTGCACCCCAGTCTCAAGCCTATCCCCAAGAGGAACTAGGGACATGTCTCATTCGTGTAGTCGTTTTCGTATTTTGTCATTTCCATCGCAACTTTTGATATGTTTCCGCTCCATGGGATCATCGCGCGAGTATGCTTTGTTTGCAGCTTCGTTTGGCAAGCGTACTGTACGTATGCTTGAAAGGTATGACCGTGCGAGATAGGCGCAGACATGAGGAGGCAGCAATGTTGTCAGATTTGGCAGGGCGAAAAGTGGTACAGAAGTGGTACAGAATCGGAAATCAGGATGGATGGATTGCGAATCGGCGATTTAGGGCAAACGACCAAGGGTCGCTTGACACGCCGAGTGCCAACTCGACACTCCCTCCCCCGAGTGCATTGACACTGCATGCGAGTCTTCTCTATCCACCTGCGGCTTCTCATCACCACCTCCATCATCATCCGCCCTATCTTCAGCGGAATTCCAGCTGTATACTCGTAGAGCTTGGCTCACTATTGCGATACCCAAGTCGTGGATAAGCAGGAGTAGGCGCTGCTAGAATGTCGTTGTCATTGTCAAAGTAGGAGAATCTCGACCTGCTCTATTTCCTGCCTCTCTCACTCTCGGACGACGAGTTCCTTGGCGTTCGATAGCCACATCCACGGACAAAGTGACAGCAAAGGGTGAAACAAAACATGTCAGCTGCAGCAGAATCCCCCTCGTCGACGGCGAGGACGTCACTCGACGAAGCGTCCCTCTCCACCTCTGCTGTCCAACCCAACCACTCCAATGGAAAGACCGAAACACACTCGGAAGACGAAGATGAAGGCTGGCGCGACCTTTCCACCATGTCCTCCACTGAGATCCACTCCGAACTGCTTCGGGTTCGCGAAGAACGAGACACATTCGAATCACAATACCGCTCCCTCCTTTCCAAACTCACCACGATGCGTGCCACTCTCGGCGACCGACTCCGACAAGATGCAGAAGAACTCGATCGACGCGAAACACAAATCGAATCGCTCACCTCCAAAGTCGGAGAGCTCGAATCGACTACATCCACTTTACGCACAGAACTGCTCTCGTCACACGAAGAAACAGATCGACTAACCACCGAAGTAGACACGTTGCGCAAAACACTCGCAAACAGCGAGAAAGAGAACAAGGCTCGATCAAGTGGCGAGGTGGGGCGTGTAGAGCGGGAAAGAGAGCTTCACGAGCTGGTGGAGAGAGTCAAACTCGACGCACACGGTTGGGAAGCTGCTTGTTTGGAAGAGCGGTCCAAGAGGGAGGACCTCGAGGCAAAGCTTGTAGATGCACAGCATGAGGTCGAGCGGGCAACACAAGCCGAATCACACTACCGCACTATTGCCGAACGAGAAGCTGCCTCGGCTGCAAACCTCTCAGCGGTGCTATCCGAGTTTCAATCGACGCAAGAGACGGAGCTTCAACGTGCACTCGGTGATCACCGTTCGCAACTTGACACACTCTCGTCTTCTCTTGCCGAGTACAAGACCCGGGCGGAGACGGCGGAATTGCGTCTTGCCGAGAACGAAAGCCTGGCGTCGCAATCGGAAAAGCTAGTAGCGCAGGTCAAGGAGAAAAACCTTCTGATTGGAAAGTTGAGACACGAGGCCGTGATTCTGAACGAACACCTCACAGAAGCACTCCGACGGCTGCGCAACGATCAAAGCGATAGCAACGTCGACAAGCGTCTGGTGACAAATCTGTTGATTCAGTTCATTACGACGCCGAGGACGGATGGGAAACGGTACGAGATGCTCAACCTCATCGCCGGCGTTCTTGGGTGGGAAGAGGACGAAAGGGAAGCTGTTGGATTGCGAAAAACCTCCGGAACCCCACATAGGCCGAGTTTGGGATCGAGGTCAGCAAGCACAACCGGAGGAATGCGCACAGTTTCCAGCAGTTTAAATGGTGGCGTAGGCGGCAATGAAAGCTTTTCCAACCTCTTTGTCGAGTTTCTCCTCTCCGAGGCTGAGAGAGGAAAGGGAGCAGCAGAGGGTAAGGATGAAGAGGATGGCCAGGATACTGCTCCAAGCACGCCAGGATTGCCCACGAGGTTGTTCTCGCCAACACGATCCAGTTTCAACATGGACGTAGTTTCGCCGAGCAAGAGCGAGTCCGCGACCTCGACGAGCGGCGATCAGGGTGCAAGCAAAGGTGGACTGGGAAGCTACTTTGGTCTCTCGAGAGGGAAAAAATAATCCCTCCTCCTCGTTTCACACCAAGCTGTCCACGCTGGTCTGTTTTATACGCATGCAACGAATCAAACACAAGACGCGTCTTGCAAATGCCAATGCTGCAGAGTATAAGATTGCGAACGAACGCAAGACAAAAGAGTACGATATGAAGGGATCCACTACGCCTTCTTGGACATTTTCTCCTTCTTCTCCGCCTCGTCACCATCCCTCTTTCGCTTGTCCTTCTTGGGCACATCCTCCGTTGGTGGTACGAATGCCTTTTGTCGTTGCGCCTCCCTCTTGTCCTTGTGTTCTGCCTGCTTTTGCAACTTCTTCGTCTCTTCTGCCTGCTTCTTCTGTCGAGGCTTGAGGAAGTATTCACCGCTCTCCAGCTGGAGATCAATCTTGCTTGGCTGCTGCGGGGGCGGGAACGGCGTATACGTCTTTGGCTTGATCTTTTCCTTCTTCTTCTTGGCCGCTTCTCCATCTTCTGGCGCATCCTCGGTGGATTTGGGTTTAGGTTTGTGCGATTGCTTCTTGAACTTGGGCAGGAAACGATCCCAGTTCTCTTCGGCAAGCTTGGGATCTTTGGCGAGCTCTCGTTTGATCATGAGCTCCTTGATGTGGTAAATTGGATGGATGTTTTTGAGACAATCAATTACGATTCGACGCACTTCTTTGAGCGCTTTGAACTGTCCCATTGCCGAGACTGTATTTCCTTGGACAAGGACGTAGCATCCAGTCAACAGCTCGATCGCTTTCAGCGTGCTACCGTTCGGACCGATGATTCGCTGTCTCCTCTTGACGAATCGCTCCTTGTTGCGCAAAAGGTTTCCGATCTTGATCACGTCGCATTCAACACCATCTTCGAGGATCTTTACCGCCTGAGGGAAAGGGACGCTTCTGGACAAAAGTCGGATCATATCCCTCGCCTTTAAAACGACATAAGGGTCGTAGGTCTTACGTGTCGTTTTGACCGTCATGGAACCTTCGACGAGATCGAGCGTACAAGCGATGCCATGTTTGTCGAGAGCAGAGGTGACGTGACCCCAGACTTCCTTGAGATATCGTTCGCGGTATTTAGGGAAGAGGGTGGCGAAGGAGGATTCTTCGAGAAAGGGGCCCTTGATTTCGTCTGGGGTGAATTTGGGCACTTCCCAGTGGTTGATGGCATCGTCGTCCCAGGGTTTGTCCTTGCGATGCTTTTTGTTTTTGGACACCTGCGCGGCAGGGGGTGGCGAAGAAGTCGAGTCTGCCATCGCAAACGGTGGGTTGGGTGGTGGTGATATAGAGGACAAAGTGATGGGTACGAAGGGGGAGGAGCAAGGTGGAGTACGAGACAGGGTCCGCAAATTTCACGGCGCTGAGGCGCTGAGGCGCTGAGGCGCTGCGGGAAAATTTCTAGAAATCTCATAGCGCTGGCCAAATTTTCATCGGCGATCTAAGCACCTGTTCAGGCCCGAATCGGGACGTCACCTCGGATTTCGGTGCATGCTAAGCAGTTGTGCATGCTAAGCAGTTGCGCATGCTAAGCAGTTGTGTGTGTGGGGACCAACACCTCCTCTTGCTACAACTTGTTCCGCCCACACGCTTGGCCGTGTAGCCCTTCTCACAGCCCAGATGTCATCGACTCCTTCACCGTCAAAACGTCCTCGGTTGCCGACAGGATCCACCGTTCCTTCTGCCACCGCATCTCCTTTTCCCAGTACGCGTCCTAATGGTCCGAGGTCAGTCGGTCCCACTGGCACCTCTGCTTCTGGAGGGCCTGCGCCTATCGTTGGACTTGGGATGAGCCCTGTGGATGCTTTCTCCCCCGCCCCTGCAGATGCTTACGGAATGTCTGGATTCACTCCGTACAGCACCACTTCGCCTGCGTACACTTCCGGCACCGCAGGGATCACAGCTGCATCCCCCATCAGTGCAGCCCTAGCACACGGAACCAGGATCCTGTCCAATATCCAAGTCGGCTCTCCTTTTTACAACGCTACGCCAATGATGCAACAGCAACCATACATGTCCAGATATCCTAATTCACAACCCAATTTCGGAATGAATCCAATGATGCAGCCCAACAACTTGGTACAACCATTGCAACAACAGACCAAACCAGCGATCCCACAGCAAGGCTCGCCCGAGTATCTGAAACTAGCACTACAGCATCTGCAAAATACCCTGCTAGAAAGACTCGAGAGCGATGCCGAGGCGTTCTTCGATGCAGCGTACGTACTCGAGCTCAGAATCAGAACCGCCGAAAGCTCTAGAGATGTTGCTGACATGGTTGCTTTGTGCGCATGGGTTACTACAGGGATTCGGCAATTGATGTTACATCTGATACCCGCACCGTGGCGAGTAAGTTCCTGTTTCTTGGCGGACTTTCTCGTCAATGATGTGATGAAGCTACTAATACTTCCTATGACTTGTTTCGATGATTGTAGACAAGGCGACAGCGTTCAAAGCCGCTCTTGATAACGTGCTAACATATCTCGAAAAGAATGGTCTGGCGAGCATTCCTCTTCTCCCACTACCACACACCACCTCAACCCCCGATGCAAAGTTGGATGCTGAAAAACTAGCTACTGGTTCCGGAACGATAGCAGATGCAGAATCCAAGCTAAACGAAGGAGATGCGGCCAAAACAAAAGACCAAGACAAGGCGGGGACAACACAAGAAGCACCATCATTGCAACACGAGCTAGACTCGCTGCAGCACCTGGCAAAAGAGCTATTCGATCGAAGACAGCGCCTGAAAGAATCTGCTTCCATTGTCACTGGTATCCTCGACTCGTAATACCAACCTCATTTCCCATCCAACTTTGCTCCCAAGCCCACATCGCGATTGGAGACTGAAAAGGCGAGCATAATCATCTGGCAATCAAGCAGGAAACTACAAGTACAAAGACGCAATGCTATACCACACAACAACGAAGCGAGAAGATCGGGGCTATGCATACTGTTCGAGATCGAGCGTCAAACTGCTACTCGAGTTGACGTCTTGATCTCTGTAGATGCCGACGAGACTCTGACTTCTCTCGTACAGCGAAGCTTTGAGCGAAATGACGATGAACTGGAACTGATCGCTAGCGTGTTGTCGGATGTAGTTGCTGACCTTGGCGACGTTCTGCGAGTCCAACGCTGCATCCACCTCGTCCAGCACAAAGAATGGTGCCGGTTGGAAGCTGTGGATCGCAAACAACAGCGCAAGCGCAGCCATGGTTTTCTCACCGCCAGAGAGCGCAGTGATATCGCGGAAGCGTTTCATGGGTGGCACCACCGAATACGTAATGCCTCCCAAGTACGGCTCTTCCGTGTTCTCGATGGAGAGATACGCCGATCCTCCCATAGGCGCCGCCTTGGAGCGCGAGAGGTCCTTGTAAGTAGGGTCGATCTGCGTAGAGATATGGTGGAATGCCCGGTTGAACAGGTCGCAGCGACGTTTCTTGATGCGGTTAAACTCGTCGCGTGCATCTTTGGCCTGGCGACGCGATCGGTCGAATTCCTTTTCGGTCTCGGCGAGCTTCGCTTCCGTATCATCAAGTCGTTCGACCGCTTTCATATTGGGCGACATCTTTTCAATCTCGGCCGTGATGCTCTCGATGCGGGTCTGCAGCTCGTTGCCCATCGAGGCGCCGCCGTCTTCCTTGGCCTCATCATCCAGACCGCTAAAGTCGACTTGGATGCCAAAGTCCGGCGCCGACATGAGCTTCTGTGTGTTGTCATCATCGTCGATGTCCATGGGCGCATCCACATCGATGGTCTCTTCGAGACCCACCTTGGCAAGCGAACCTTTGAGAAGTGGTAAAGCGATCTCTTCCAAGCGGCATCGACGATATATAGACGCTCGCTCCGATCCGAGACGTTCAATCTCGTCGTTGCGCGCTGCAATCTCTTTCGACAGCGAGTCGAGCAATCTCGCAGCCTTCTGCAGCTCGGTACGCTTTTCCTCCAACGTCGCCTTCTTAGCTTCGTTCTCGGCCTGCAGCTCCGACCGTTGCGACTGCATTTCCTCGATCTCTTCCAGCATACCGTCGAGCTCGTCCTGCTTGCCCTGCTTCTGAGCCTGCCACGACTGCAGCTTCTCGCCTTGGCGGACAATGGCTTGACGCAGCGTCTCGAGACGTTCCTGCGTGTTTTCGATCTGTTGGCGTTCAAAGTTGGCCTGGTGAGTGAGACGAGCAAGCTGGGATTCGAATTGGAGCTTTGCATCGCTTTGGCGCTCCATAAGACGGACCTGACGCTCTTCGTATTCTCGGATGTTGTCGACACCGATACGACGGCAGAAGGTGGAAAAGATGCGGTCCTCTTCGCGGTTGACGACCGTCTCTAGGGTGGAAATCTGCCTCTGCAACTTCTCCAGCCCGGATTTGGCGGTCTTAAGCTTGGGTTGGATCTCTTTGGTTTGCTTGTCAATGTTCTTGAGCTCGTCGCGGATGCCGGTGAGTCGAGTCTTGACCGCAGCCAGCTCGTCCTGCGCTGATGTGAGATCGGCTTCGAGACGGGTGATCTTGGCAATCATCTCTTCGTCGCTAACAAGAGCGCGCTTCTCCTTTTGAAGCTCCTTGAGTTCGGCAAGACATTTGTCGCGCTGGGTGGTGAGACCCTGCACCTCGCGCTCTTCCCATCGCTTACCTCCAGAAGAGCTCGACTGGCCACCGGTGATGAGACCGCTCTTATGGATGACCGTGCCCTCAAGAGTAACCGCCTTGGCCTCAACCTTTTTGTCATACACGACAGATCGGGCAATATCCATGGTGTCGCAGACGAGGGCATTGCCACACGCGTGGTGAATAGCTCTTTCGATAGATGCATCAAACTGAATGACGTCGACGGCAAGACGAGCGCCACGGGCGATGCTTCGGAGACGATCGTTGATGGGCTTGGCCTGGATGCGATCAAGTGGGAGGAAGGTCGCTTGGCCAGCACGAGTGTTGCGAAGGTACTCGATGCAGTCGATGGCGATCTTTTCTTGATCGACGATGATGGCGTCCGTGTTGCGTCCAAGCACGGTCGAGATTGCAGTGTCGTACTTGCGTTGGACAGGCTTGCAGAGGTCCACGACCCGACCACGGACGCCAGGGAAGATGCGCTGAAGTTTGGACATGGTCTCCTTCATGGCTGCCTCGCGCTCAACTTCCTTGAGGTCATTACCGGCCTGAAGCAGCTTGTTGTAGCATAATTGTAGGGTATCGTTGAGCTTGGTCTCTCTTTGGTTGATTGCAGTCTGCTTGGCTTGGTTCTTGTTGAGTTCATCGCGAGTCGCTTGCAAATCGGTATCGATCTGGTTGCGCTTGGCTTCGAGAGCGGAGTGCCTTTCCGAGAGGGTCGAGTCTTCGCCCTTGAGCTTTTCTTTCTGCTTTGTAAATTGCGCTGTCTTCTCTTCCAAATCTTTGACAGCATCAGCCTTGATTCTTTCTTCTCGTCTCAGACCGTCGAGCTCCTGGCGTTCTGCGACGGCTTCGAGATTTGCCTGTGCTTTGAGATTGTGGTATTCACCCAAGTCTGCTTCGCTAAGTGTGAGACCGGCCGACTGGAGTGCACGTTGCTGCTCTTGATCGGCTCGATCAGCAGCTCGTTGAACGGTTTGCTTGTCGCGTTCAAGCTTGTCGAGATTAGCCTGCTGCTTTTCGAGATCACGTTCGACCTGCACGGTCATTTGGTTACCCCTCTCGACCTTGCTGAGAGAGATGGCGATCTTCTCCTCGTAGGCGTCGAGGGTTGGGCGAAGGTCTTCTACGTCACGCTGCTTGCTCTTGATAGCCTTTTCAACTTGAAGAATCTGGGTCTGGGTCTGACCCTGGTCTCGCCTCGCTCTTTGGACTGCATCTTCGGCCTTTTTGTGCTCGTTGCGCAATGGACGCATATTCTTGGCTTGAGCCTTGACAAAGTCGGTGTTGAGCTCAATGTCTTCTTCAATGTGAAAGAGGCGCCAGAGGATGTGGTTAAGGATGTGCTTCACTCGCTCGTTCTGAAGACGCTCGAATTTCTCGGCTTCGCTCTTCTGTTCGCGGAACTGCTTGAGCTCCGAGTTGATGCCTCTGCGCTTGTTGAAGTTGAAGGTGGAGTTGTCGGTGGCACGTTCTTGTGCTTCTTTGGCGCGCTCGTACTCGTCCTTGAGCTCTAGAGAGCCGCTGATCTGATCGATGAGTCGACTGAGCTCTTTTGCGCCTTGAGAGGCAACGGCTTCGACATCGCCCTGAAATACAAGAAAGTTCTTGGCCTTCACGAGAATGTTGAACTGTTCGAGCTTGGTGTTGTACTGGGCGTATTGGATGGACCTGCCATTATATCGATACTCGCTGTTGCCAGCGATGGTAATCGAGCGCTGGAAGCGATGCTCGTAGCCCTTGCCGTCTTCGTAGATCGCGGTGACGCTTGCCTTTGTAGCTGTGCCTTCGCCCTGGTCATCGTCGTCGTCAGAAGAAGCGACATTGTCGTCGTCTGCACCGGTCCTGCCCATTTTGCGGCCTCGAAAGATGAGGTCCTTGAGCTGGCTGGATCGAAGTTGAGCAGAACGGACGCCGAGGACGAAGGAGATGGCATCCATGAGATTGGACTTGCCGCTACCATTTGGACCAATGACGGCGGTGAAGGCGTTGAATGGACCGACGACCTGATGGCCGCGATATGACTTGAAGTTTTCGATCTCTAGACGTTTGAGAGGCATGGTGAAGGCAGTCTAGGAAGGGCCTGTGCCCTCTGTGGAAGGTGATGAGGTATCAGTCCGAACCGGGATGCAGAAGGTGGTAGGATGAGCCGGCAGTGTCGATGGGGATGGAATGAAGGCGGATGACTGCTGGATCGAGTGCTGGTGTTAGTAGGCGCAGATGGGGTTGAGAAAGCAAAAGCGAAAGACACACACATTCAAGATTCGTCGCTGCTGATCCCTTGAAAGTGCAGCAAGGCCAAGGCGCCCAGGCGCGGGTGCCAGAGTCCAACATCAAATTTCGCAGGCAGCCGACGAGACGAGACGAGACGAGACGAGACGCGACGCTCGCCTTGAGGCTATAACCAATGCAACCATCACGCGGCGGCGCAAAGTGCTGCTCCAATTGGCAGTTCTCCTGGCCAACTGCACACCCTTGCAAGACCCATTCAGGCCTCTTGGCTGGCTCGCGATCTGGCTTGGACGCTCTATGTTTCGGAATGGGTTTCCTGGGGCAGCTTTGGCCGAATGCCACGCCGGGAGGAGAGAATGGCAGACGCGGAGCCCATCAACGCGTCGTCTACCGTGCACCGCGTCTCTGCGCCACGCCGACTCAGCCCAAAGTGCGCACGCTCACAGCTGACCGTGCGTGCATGCTGGATTCTGGAATTTTGCAGCTCAGCGCGTCGTCCACTTCAGCTGCTCGCCTCCACTCGGCGCAAGCGCACACAGTCGGTGTGCACCCTGGCTCGCGCTCCACCAAAACTTGGATTGCGCCAAACGTTTCTTCCAGCCATACGCCGCCAACACCATATCGCAACAGCCGAAACCAGTCGGCCTGTCCGAAAGGCTCAGTCATCGCTGCATAGCACACGGTTTGGTCTCATGACTGCCCATTCGTAGGTGCACATCACTTCAGCCTCGCTCGGACACATTCCCTTCGACTCTCGGCCAACATGCAGGCGTGATCGCAGTCGGCGTCATACCCCACCGGATACAGCCGAACAGCAGACTCGTCCAGGTGGTTGCTACCGTCCGAAAACCATGTCGACAGCAGCTTCACCTTCACGAGGCCACAAGCGGAAGCCATCCGAGCCTCACGATACCCTCGGTCCATCCGCCAGCATCACCCGAGGCACCAGCCCATTCCATCCGAACCACGCCTCCTCGTCCACCACATCGTCCCCAAGCAAGCGCCAGTCTGCATCCTCGTCGTCACGTCGAAACAGCCGTCACACTCGCACATTTCAGATCGCCGATGACCTCGATGGAGAAGAAGATGCGCCTTATGACGAAGAGCTCGATGCTGATGGCGAGGACGATGAAGAGTTGCTCGATCAGGATGCCGAAGGTGAAGATGCACACAGTCTCAACCCCGAACATGGTGCACTATCACCGAGGGCATCGGCGTCAACCACGCCAGCAAGGCGGACTGCGAGACCCAAACGAAGCCACGCGCCAAGTGTGTCATATTACGCAGCTCAGCCTTTGCCCAGCTTATCGGATCAAGAGCAAGACGAGGACGAGAAACCATCAATAAGGAGGCGGGCGAGAAAGACCAAGCTCCTACCCACCTCAGACATTGATCCCGATATGGATGACGATGACGGCGATGACCCGGAACCTGCACCTGCTCGATCCAGTCACAGAGGTACACGCACAACTACACCTCGCGCGACAAAGCATCCCTCTGGTAAAGTCCCGCGTCGAGCCTCCGAACTCGACAATGGCGCACCCAAGCCGCGCAGCAGTGCCAAACCAGAAGAACCCGAGATGTCGGAAGAAGCCAAGCAGCTGGCCAAAGCAGAGAAGGAAGCCGAAGATCTACGCTCGCGTTGGACGGAGGAGTACTTTGAGATCGTCGAGCAGCTGCCTTTGGAAGTGCATCGCACTTTTGCACTCATGCGCGAGCTCGAAGGTCAGATGCAGACACGTCTTAGCAGCATGGTTGAGAGCATGACTGCATACCGCGATGCCCGCTTGCAGATGCAAAACCAGATTCAAGCCAGGTCCGACGTTCCAGAACAACCGTCCCTGCCAGAAAATAGTGCCACTCAGCGCAGCACCAATGGTGGAAGCGAAGACGAAGCCGAAAACCTGCTTGGTGGATCCCCGAATGGACCGCTCAACGGACTGCGACCGTCGGACGATGGTGACGTTGAGATGCTATCCAACGATGGCATCGACAGAAGCAAGGTCCTGGACAAACACGCTCGACAACACTTGCTCCAGTCAATTTCGCTTGCGGCCACCGAATCGGTAAAAGCGGCTGAAGAAAAGATGGGACTCGCGGCTACTGCGTACAACTGGATAGATCGGCACATTCGTCGACTCGATGCGGATATTTCGAAACTCGAGTCGAGCATCCTTCTCGGCCTACGCACTGGTACCGAAGAGTCGAGGGGTGCTAGAGAGGCTCTTGGGCTGCCTGTGGACGACGGAGCCTCGGCAGAACGAAACGGGCAAGAGGAACAAGGCGGAGACGATGAAGCGGGAGAGGGTATCAGTGCTGAAGCGGAGAGTGCAGCCTTGACAAAGGCTGCTGGTGCGGCGAATCGAACCTCCTCTAGTGGCAAAAAGGAGACAGTCGGTGGTAGGAGGAGTGCGAGGACGACGCCAAAAATGGGCGGGCCAGCACAACTCGTAAGCTCTCCCACAAGGTCCGAGCATGCACGATCACGATCACGATCACGCTCCCGCTCTATCCCCGCGTCCAACGTCACCACCACCACGATTGCTCCGAAAGCCACCTCGCCAGCCGCTGCTACCCGAACCACCCGCAAGCGCAAACCGCGACCACTGTCACCACAAAAAGGCGGTCGGAAATCCATCGTCACCTCGGCCCCAACGCTCATCTCGCCAACCACGCAAACCCCGAGCTCGGGCACCACGACCGTCGGACCAGATACGTCGGAAATGCCGTTCGATCCAACCGAACCCACCTACTGCTACTGCGATCAAATCTCTTTCGACGAAATGGTCGCTTGCGATAATGAAGATTGCTCCATAGAGTGGTTTCATTACGCCTGTGTCGGCTTGGATGCCCCTCCCAAAAACGAATGGTACTGTCGCTTTTGCGCTCCCCAAGGATGGAAGGGCCAGGGAATGGGCGTGCCTCCAAATGCAAAACACAAACCTCCCGGTTGGAAAAAAGGTATCGGCATCAGACCGTAACCATGCAAAACATTCCAGATCAACCAACTCGATCGATTCTTTCACTGTACTTTTACCCACACCATAAACAATCCATTCGTAACAAGTGGCACACATGATCCACAGCCGTGGTCGAATCTAGAACCAACCCATGCATTGCGTCAAAGATTTGCCAACTTTGTGCCAAAACGTACTGTGTGCTTACACACTTGACCCCTCCTGCTTTTGCTCATCCTCCTGCGAGTCCCCGTTCTTGTGCGGCTGCTCACTCGGCGCGTCTTTCTCCGGATCAGCAATGCCCGCCATTTCCGCCAACCCGTCAATGATCCTCTCGCAGCTATCCACGTGCCACTCGGCCAACGTCTTGCGATTATTCGGCCCAATCATGGTCGTGTAAATGCCGCCTCGTGTCAGCTTCAACTTCTTGGGGCTTCCCACCGGCGTACCACTCCTGAGCGGAGTAGGTGGAGAGATGAGCAAAGCTTGGTCCCTGGCCACTTCCCCCCCCGGCTTGCCAATCTCGATCCGACTAGGTGGCGCCAACGTTGCCTTGACCATGTTCTCCATCTGATCGTGCGCGTCGACCTCGGGAATCGAGGGGGCAAGGTTGAACAACGTCCTAAACATGTCTTCGTCTGTCTTGTCGTCTCCAGCGCAGAAGACGAACTCGGCATCCGGATGATCATAAAGAATCCGTTTGACGATCTCTCCCTTGTTGATGGCGAGAGGGCGAACTTCGAGGTTCTTCTTGCCCACAAGCACCTCGATCGCCAGCTTGTTTTGCGAGGTGAGATTCTCCAGGTGAGCCTGGCACTCTTTCGCCTGGAAACTTCCAAAGTCAGGATCGGCACCGCGGTAGTGCCACGTGATAGCGCTCTTCTTTTGCTCGATAAAGCTACCCGCCGTGCGCTCCGTGTAGTACTCAAACACGCTGCGGATATCCTTCATCCACGTCATGTCGAGATGTTCGGTGAGGTTGTGGTACTCATTCTGACCCGGTTCCTTGACAAACCCGCCGTGTTCTGCCGAGAATCCGATCCCGCGGAACTGACTAAGATGCTTGCCGAGGAAAGCTCCATCACGACCAGAAATGATGTAGATCACATTCTTCTCGTCCTCCGACAGAATCTTTAGCGCTTCCAGCAAGCGTTCAGATGGAAGCGCCATCTCCGGAACTTTGACAATCGGAGTGAGCGTGCCGTCGTAGTCGAGCAGCAAGAGCCGCTTTTTGGCATGGCGGTACTTTTCCACCATCTCCTTGCGATCAAGCGGCGGAGTCAAATGAGCAGAGTGCTCCGAGTGGAGTCGGGTGAGAAGCTGCTTTACTAGTCCGGCTGCCCAGGTGTGGGAGGTATGCATCACTACCTGGTGGTAGAGCTGGTCATGCCTAGCCCGCTTCTCCTCATCCGAGAGCCGGAGCGCATAGTCAATGGCTTTGGCCACGCCAAAGATGTTCCAAGGATTGACCTGGATGGCCGAACGCATGCGGCCCGCCGTGCCGGTGAACTCGGAAAGAATAAGCGGACTCTTGTTGAATTTGTTCTGACAGATGATGTACTCCATCGAGGTCGTATTCATCCCGTCTCTCACCGAAGTGATGAGCGCAAGGTCAGCGACCGAGAGCAGCGCAAAGTATTCGTCCCTGTCAATGATCTGATGGTAATGATGAACCGGCGTGAAGCTGAGCGAGCCAAACTCGCCGTTGATGTGCGAGACAAGCTCGGAAACCTGCCTTTCGAGCTTGGGCGAGTCGTTGAGCGCAGGAGCGGTCACCTGGATGAGCACGACCTTGTTGCGCCACTCGGGGTATTCGGCGAGGAACTTGTGGAACGCCTGCAATTTTTGCACCACACCGCGGACGACGTCGAGTTTGTCTCGGCCGACCAGAATCTTCTTGCCCTTGTACATCTCTCGAATCGCCTCGATCTTGGGCAGCACGCCCTCGGACGAGCTATCTTTAGCGATCTTGACCGAGTCGATGCCGATTGGGTTGTAGGTGATGTTGGTGACATGGCCATTGGCCGCCTCAACTGCGTTGGATGAGGCTTCGTAGCCGCAGACGCGGATGCACGACGACAGAAAGTGGCGAGAGTAGCTGAAGGCCTGGAAGCAGGCAAGGTCGGCGCCGAGCATGCCTTCGAGGATCTCCTTTCGCTTGGGCAGGCATCGGAACACCTCGCTGCTTGGGAAAGGTGCATGCACGAAAAGACCAATGACTGCATCAGGGACGAGCTTACGCAGCATAAGCGGCACAAGCAGGAGATGGTAGTCGTGAATCCAGACCAGGTCGCCGGGCTTGTACTCTTGAGCGATGCGCTTGGCAAAGGCCTCGTTGGCAGCATAGTAGGCGTCCCAGCTGTACTCTTCCCAGGCGCGACGCTCAGAGTTGACGTCCTGCCAGAGCAGGTAGTGGAAGAGTGGCCAAAGGGTTGCCTTGCAGTAGCCTTCGTAGTGACCGTGAGCAACGTTGTAGTCGAGCCAGACTGGAACATACTTGATGCCGTGCTCCTGGTCGCCCGTGATCTTGGAAGTGGCGGTGCGACTCGTAGTTGCAGCAGCGACGGCTGGATTGGAGTCCGCAGCGCCGTTCGGGCGAGTCGAAGGATCAGCCGAACCGATGGGCTCGGTACCATTCATGACAGGCACGGGGACTTTGCCGACAGGCGGCTGATTGGACTGTGGGTCAACGGGCGCACCAGCAACAGGAGCCTGCTGGGTGACCCATGCACTAGCCTGGTCGAGGGAAGCCAATACGTCCTCGATCTCGCGCTTCTCGATTTCGGTGGTTTCTGAAGGGTCGCTTCGCTGATCTTCGCGAGCCTGTACAGCAAAGCGAACATCGCCAGGCCATCCGATGAAGGTCTGACGATGTGTGCTGCACAGACTTCGGATGCCGCTGTTGAGCGCGGTGTGGCCGCGTCGGGGTGTCAATACCCATTGTGGCGGAGCGGGTGCAGTGGGTGGCGAGTCGACAAAGGGGCTATTGGCATCACTGATGCCGCCCCACGGCTTCCAGGGCTCCTGGTTGAAGGAGCTGAAGCTTCCACGACTCGCAACGGACCACATGGAGCCTCTTCGGGAGCCGACGGGTGTGAAGCGGTCCTCTTCGGAGCACTCGCTGGTGTCATCGACCACTTCGGTCATCATCCATGCCCTTCGACCAGCACGACGTTTGGCGCGCTCCTGGTTTTCTCGCAGCCTTGCTTCAAAGTCTTGCCCCTCAAGACCGGTCATGCCGAAACCAGCTGCGAAAGAGGATCTGCGCGAATTGACGCGGAAACTGTTCTTGCGCGAAGCTGTGTCGTGCATGCCAGCCTGGCGCTGAAGTTCGCGCTGAGCCTCGTTCTCGCGCTGCTCGGCCTGTGCAGCGAGCTTGGCTGCCTTGCGAGCACGTGCGGCGGCAGCCATGGCGGCAACATTTGCGGTGGCAGCAATCCTCTCCTCTCGTTGACGTTCAAAGTCGACCTCTGCAAGTGGACGGATCTCAAAGGGGATGTAGTGGCTGACGTGAATGATGCGGCCGCTGAGGGGCATCTCGGGATGCTTGGCGTTGAAGTCGTCTTCGAGATCCTTGACTAGCTTGCGCATATCGTCGAGCGTCTCGAACTCGGCCTGTGCACCGAGATCGCCTGTAGCAGCAGTGCCGAGACCCATACCGCCAATGCCATCCGGACGCATCGAAATGCTGTTGTGAGGCACCAGAGGAGCAGGGGAGGCGACGACTTTGTCGGCGTTGGCGATCGGGGAAGCCTGAGCGGTGCCGGGCGTTTCGCTTGGTCGCTGGATTTGAGCGGTGGAAGCGTGGGTAGAAGCGTGGGTGGAAGGCCGGTTCGCACTCAGGCTGGGGCTGGATGCATGCGAAGCGCCAGCGGCATCGGTCGTCGAAGAGGCTTGCTGCATCGGAGGCGCACGCTTGAAATAGTCGACGCCGGGCTGCTGCGATGAAGACGCAGACGGCGAAGATGAGGTCGGAGGCGGAGCTGGTGTCGGGTCAGCCGAAGCGCAGACGGACGAGGTGGCGCCGTCTTGGCTCGCGGCTCCCGTGAATGTGGGTGGCTCTTCCGAAAAGACGCCTGGAGTGAGCGAGCCACGACGGTCGAGTGCGGGAGTGTGCTGTGGTGGAAGCGAAGGGCGTGGACTGACACGGTTGGTCGAAGCGTCGTTGTGCTGGCTGCTGGTGCCTGGACTGGAGCTAGCCGTTATCCTTGCGTCGAACGCTTGAGTCAAATCCTCGGTCCGGGAAGCCTGGATTGTAAGCTCGAGTCTACTGAACGGCTGACCTGGGCAGATCTATATGAGCGAGAAGGGCGAGAGGCTGTCGAGGCAACAGGCGCGGTCGGTCAACCGCGCAAGATTCAATGCAAGCGCAGTCTAGAGATCTGCAGATGAGCACGATCCAGCCACAAACTGGGGCCGAGAAGCGGTTGGGTGCGAAACTCGACGGCCGTGGATCGAGTGGCACACAAGATTGAGTGGGCAGAAGCCTGGCTAGCAGCTGAGCCGTATGGGTCGGCGAGTTCCGACGCAGGTTAGTTGGCAGTTGTCCTCAAGTGTCGAACGTGGGACGAGAGGCTGGGCAAGCTGCCGTCTTCAAGCGGCAGTGACGCAGAGTTCGCTGTGTATATTTCGAGTGGCCCGCGAGAAAGCCGTGTCAGCCACCTCCCGAATTTGACAATCAGTCAGCGCGGGACTGTTGTGTACAGAGGATGTGAGTCGAGAGCCACGCGAGCGTCGATGCGAAGGCTGCAACGTCGATGCAAGAAAAGTTGTGATGGTGAGCACACTGGCGTCGAAAGCTGCACTCCACGTCCAGGGCGTTGTTTAGGGATCGTGAGAAAAAGGGAAGCACAAGATATCGAGCAAGCTGATGATGCGGTTGCGGTTTTGCGGTCTCCGTTGCCGACCAGCGATATCGCGCGTGCGAGTGTCTAAATATCGCTACAGCTGTGGTGCCCTGAGTGGGAATCCGAAGCAAGACGCAGGCAGGCATGCGTTCAAGCTCAAGAGCCGAGCGCGGTCAAGCCAGTGCTCAAACTCGGCCACACAAAGCTTACAGTCGAGAGTACCCAACAGCAGCATAGCACAGCACAGCACAGCACAGCACAGCACAGCACAGCATTGCTTCGTTTCCATTTCCTCCTCATCGCAAAGGCTTCTCGCCCACAGTGTGAGTCGCTGTAGGCAAGCACGATTGCGATTCGCCTTCAACCTGCTCGAACCGCCAAGAAGATCAAGATTCCGGGCTTGGCCCTCTTTCTCGCACCTGATCCACACTTTGTTCTGTGCGCTTCCAGATCGCTGTGCCAGCAGCAGTCATTCGTGATTGTGATTCACGATCCTTCCTCCATGCTTCCAGTTCGAACTGTAGCTCCGTTCCACCTGCCACTGCGATGCCGCTCCACTGCAGATTGACTGAGGCAGACTGACCGATGCGCCTCGAATTCTTCTAGACACTTCCCTGAGAGATTATTGGGAATTTCTTGGAATTCCCAGTCATGAGTGGACCCCTTCTTATCGCAATCGCATCTCTGCGCCCTGCACGCCTCTTGTGCTTCTACCACTCGAGAATGCGTTGAATATGTGCTTTTCAAAAAAAAAAAAAACGCGCTGCCTAGTACATGTAGTAAGCTGACGGTTGGATTTTCCAAATTCGTCGGCACAAGGCTGGTCGGGATCGGGAATCGCGGAAGGAGGTATCGGGCACCAATGTTAAGACCGTAGCGTCGGGGCACCGCTAGGGGCAGCTTCGGTCAGCGACCACGCGTGGGCGGCATACGCACAGGTTGTGGGTTACGCAGCGGGGTCAATGCTTCAGACTGTGTAGCTATTGAGCTAAATAAGGGAATACACCACCGGAAATCCGCGGATGCAGCCACCCTGTGTGTGCCCACGTGAAGTTGTCCCGCCGTCGTAACTTTCGTGATTCGGCAGGCACAGCAGTCATCGGACTGTAAGGAGCCCCTCAGACCTGCTGCGTGCGTCTCGTTTAGTTCCTGCCGTGCTCAACATCGAAGAAAAGAAGCTTCCAGTTTTTTCTGTACAGATAGCATTGTGCAAGGCACCGGCAGGATTTTACAGGTTCGAACAGGCAAACAGGTTCAGCCTGATTTTCTCCGCTTCTTCAGATGGATAGTGCAGTGCAACTTGGTCGAAATATCGTCGGTATCCAGAATCAACATTGACCTCGCATGACTTCGTAAAAACGACTAGGAGCACATACATACATCGTTCCCAACACCCCACCAAGGCTCCCAAGGGCATGCCATTCGCACAGATTCGGGTTCACACCCACTGGCTAGCTTCGCTTTCTTTCCTTGTATCCATGTGAGGAAGTGACACCCAGCAGTTCACGGTCAACTCGGGGATCCTTTTTTATCGCCCATACCGATCAAAATTGTGTGATGAAAGGGACTACGATCCCAGGCGATCTCAGCTTTGCTAAAGCCTTGCTAGCTTTCCGAATGCCATTCTACCCACCTTTGAGGAGGCGGTAGTCCGCGGACGGCCCTAGGAGTCGTGTCGCATGTGACATGGACACCCGTCTGGCCGAATAAAACTACTAACCTCTTCGATGATCCGATGCTCCTCTCCTCTGGATTGATGACATCCACTCACGGAGTTGAATGCAAGCAATTGGAATCTCGTGACCATACTTCAGCTGATGTCGTGCGCAATCTTTCAACATGTTGCTATACCGGAAACACAACAGAGTCTGCTTGTGTGAGCGGAATAGCAAGCATCATGAGGATTTCTAGCTCACCGTACGATGAGCGTATAGAGTATGCGGGGTCTGGCGGCCAAAGAGCCAGGCTTTGCTCAGACGGTGCACACTATAGGTGCAGAACATATGCGACATACGTAGCTGGCGATCTATATCGCCCTTCTTCCTCGGAAACTGATCGGACCTACATACATCAATCTCAACGTTAAGAAGAGCTATACAGCAGTAGGACCAACCATGTGCCACAATTCTACAGTCTTTCGCCAGTCGTTCAAAATGCCGACATAAGAACAAGCATTAAAGGGTTCGTTGTATTTGGAAGGCATGCGTTCGGAGTTCGCACTCAACCTCGGCTGCATAAACCCAAACCATATTAGTGTGTGTCGTTTTCATTGTTGTGAGACAGAATGTGCACAATTTGACGCCCCAGCACCATCTGCTTGTCAAAAATCTAGAGCGCGTGTCGCGAACGTGTGTGCGTGTGACAGCGTGCCACTGTCGAGCCTTAGCTCGCTCTTCTAGATCGACATCTGGTCAGACTCTCCTGCAGTAGTGGCCCCGCACTAAGGCTTGTTCCATCGCCCCTCTCACATCCAGGAGTTCTGTTTCTGGGCCCATCTGATATGAGTGAACGCGCTGTTTCACCGAAATGCAGGTACCGCATCCGCACGGGGCCCTTTATGCCTGATCTGATTTTCTGTTTGAACAGTGCAGTACAGTACATGTGATCATGCAGCACAGCCTGTTTCACACAAGTAAGAAGTTCGAACAAGGCCCTCGCTCTTGGTGGTCTTGGGCACCGTTTCTTGGTCACTCTTGATGATGGTCACTCGAACAGCGGCGTGAGACGATACGCTACAGCACTGTGGCAGTATAGTACATGACCCCATGGTACTGTAGCTACGTTCAGACAAGCCCTTGCTCCCACAGAATTTGATCAGCCTTTCCTGAATCTCGCCCAATTTGTGAACTTGCTAGGCGAAAGACGTCTTGCCCAACTCTATATAGCCTCGTCTGTTTGTGTTCTAGGTTTGATTTGGCCATCCAGTTCCCATCTTCCGCTCTTTGTACCCCCTACGCACTCTCTTTTTAAGATTCACTTCCTTACATTTTTTCTCTTAGCTTCTTCAGCCCCTCGCGTCTTCAAACTCCACTAGTAGACGTAGCTTGCCATGATATCGCACTCAATTCTCCGCCTCGCCCTTGCGGCTGGCCTCGTCGCTTTCTTTGGTGTTGTCGAAGCTCGTCCCGACCGCAGGGGTTTGTTCCCCTCTCCTGGTCTTCCTGCCGACGAATATGATTATATTGTTGTTGGTGCTGGAACCTCGGGCATGGCTCTCGCCGGGCGTCTTTCCGAAAATAGGAATGTCACTGTCGCCGTTCTCGAGGCTGGTATCGACTACCGCTCCAACCTTGTCAACCAGCAGCTTGTTGATACTCCTGGAATGGACGTCTTCGGCGTCGGAGCCTCTCCCCTCGATAATATCAACGGTATCGTCGACTGGGGCTTCATCACAGAGGGTGAGCCTGGCTACAACTACCGAAAGATTCGCTATGCCCGTGGCAAGTGCGTTGGTGGTTCCTCGGCTAGGAACTTCATGCTTTATCATCGACCGCCCAAGCAGGCGCACCAGACGTGGGTCGAACTTACGGGCGATAAACAGTGGTCTTTCGACAGCACCCTCCCTTACTACCAAAAGACCTTCACCGCCTTTGGTCCCCGTCACGACCTCAGGAAGGATAATCCACCAGCTCAGTGGAACCCGGCCGCCTTCCCGGGCAACGGACCAATCAGCCTTGGATTCCCTAACTACGCCCAACCGTTCGCAGGACCCCTGCTCAACAGTCTCAACGAGGTTGGCGTGCCTACTTCCAAAGACATGAGCTCAGGAGACATTCTTGGTGCGCAATACTCAACTGTTACGGTGGAGAAGAGCAACGGAAAGAGGGCCTCCTCGCGCTCTTTCTACGAACAAGCCCAGAATGAGAAACGTGGCAACCTCAATGTGGTATTTGAGGCCATGGCCAAGAAGATCAACTTTAAAACCACTGGCGGCAAGCCCAAAGCCGTCTCTGTTGACTACACGCTTCCGTTCGGCATCATGAAGACTGTCAAGGCACGCAAGGAGATTATTCTCAGCGCCGGTGCCTTCCAATCTCCTCAGCTCCTCATGGTATCCGGCATTGGCCCTGCTGACCAGCTCAAGTCCTATAATATTCCCGTCATCGTCAGCAACTCGAATGTTGGACAACACATGCAGGACCACATCTTCTTCGGGCCCACCTATTCCGTTAACGTCGAAACGCCCACCAAGGAAGCAAACGATCCTTTCTTCGCCGTCTCATCAGTGGCAGCATTCAACATGAACAACCAGGGTATCTTCACCAACAATGTAGCTGACCTCATCGGTTTCGAGAAGTGGAACAACACTTTCCTTGACAAGATTCAGGCCAGCGTCCTCAAGCAAAACCCTTCAGACTGGCCCGAGATCGAGTACGTCTCGGGACCTGGCTACATCGGCGACTTCAGCAACCTTGTCCAAAACAACATCATCCACGGTCTGACGCTCCAGCAGTATGCATCGCTGCTCGTCGCCCTTGTCGCTCCCGTTTCCGAGGGCTCGGTCAGTCTCAAGAGCGCCGATGCCAGCGTTCTGCCCGCTATCCGACCTAACTGGCTTTCCAGCCCTGTCGACCAGCAAGTTGCCATTGCTGCTTTCAAGCGAACTCGCCAAGTGTTCAACGCAAACGCAATGAAGAGCACACGAACCAGCAAGTCCGAAGATTTCCCCGGTCTGAACATCGCAACGGATGCGCAGATCCTCGCCCATATCAAACAAAACTTGATGACTGTCTGGCACGCTGCTTCCACCTGCAGGATGGCCAAGAGCCCTGATACTGGTGTCCTCGACTCCAACTTCAACGTGTTCGGCGTCGAAGGCCTGCGTGTTGTTGACGCTTCCGCCTTTCCCAGACTGCTGCCCGGTCATCCCCAGGCTGTGTGCTACATGATTGCCGAGAGGGCTGCTGACATCATCCTTGCAGCTCACAATTGAGCCCACGCTCTTGTTGAGGCTCTTCTTACCTCCCCCTCATTGTTTGCGTTTGCTGCACAATAGCTAATCAGCTCGTGCATCTGGGCGAACACTGCTCGCCCCAACCCTCTCATTCTGTTTATTTTATACTTGATCTCCCCTTGTTCTTCCACATCCTTTCCTCTTGTTGTCCTTATCCTCTTATTGTCTATATGCAACCTCTTTGGCTCTTGTTGTTTCTCCCTGTCACCTTCCCTTTGTTGCTCGTCCTTGCGCTCGACCAGCCCGGTTGCCTCACAGTCATTTTCGGAATCCATCTTGTTCTATACCCATTCAAACGTGTGTTTCTCACTCTTGACTTGCTGGGATTTCTCAATCAACAAGTGCGATGTTTGTGTTGTTTGTGTCTCGTCTGATGTCAGGCGCAAGCATGAGCTGTCAGGGTGTGCGCATGCCATGTGATTGTTTAATGCTTTTTTTGTCCTTTTTTCTGCCTTCGTTTTTATCAATTCGTGATTTATTTCACTAATTTATTGTCGGCATGTTCGGAAGACGGAACTGAGGGAGTTGGAGCTTCCAACGTTGGCCTGAGCGTTGTGTTGGTCTTTGCTGTTTGACATCACCAAACCACCATCGATGTCGCGTTTGGTCCAATCACCATCTTTCAGTCTCACACGTCGTGCTACACACCAGCAGTAGATCTCTCAGCTTCACCTAGCTTATACGACGAAACAAGATCGGCTCCGGGGTGACGGTGCGGAGAGGATGACGCCTTCAGGAGCTGGACGAACGACACTGTCGAGTGTCGATGCAACACCCTCACCAGCAGCAGCAACGGCAGGAGTCGGATTCGAGGATGCATCGAGCCAGTATTCAACGTCGACAGACACCGATCTCTCGCTGTTCCTTCAACCGTCGTTCGATGCCTCTGCATACGTGTCAACACTTCTACGCGATGTCGATGCATCTACCCCTGGGAGTGCGCCACAACCTCCGACTGCGCCTTTGAAATCACAGCTGCATCCTCAAAGTACACCAACAGCGAAAGATACACACACTGCACGCCAATCGAGCATCTCTCTTTCACTGTCGGCAACGCCGGTTCGAGTCCAAGATGGATCTGACGGCTCAGATCTGACATCCGACCCCAGCGCACGGAAACGAGAGCAGGCGCAGGAAGATCTCGACGTCTCGCTCGCCATCTCCCGCCTCAATCTTGCGATCGAAGAGCTGGACAGATCCATCTCGACACAGATCAATTCAAGCGCTCCGGAATTGTTGAGACGCACGTCGAATCTAGCGTCGATGCAGAGTGGGGTGGGGAACGCGAGGGAGGGGATTCGAAGCTTGGATGCCGAAGTGGCGAATCTGAGGGCAAAAGTGCATGATCCGTTTACGCGGGCGCAGGTACTTCAAGAGAATCTGCGCGTGTACGATAGTGCAGGCGAACTTGTCGCGAGGACGGCAAAGGTTGTGGGGTTGGCGAGGAGGCTAGAGACTCAAATGGAAGCGTTGTTTTCGAGAAAGGAGCATAAGGGAGAGGTAGAGGGGGATGGAGAGGATGCTGTGGTGGGTCAAGTTCATGGAAGGGACCTTTCACGCGCGGCACTTCTCATTGCCGAGATTACGTCGTTGCTCAACGTCGAACGCAAGACAGACGACGAGTCAGACGCATGCTCACTACTCGATCTCGAACTGATCCAGGATCTTGTGCCGACGATAGACAGCGCGAGAAAGACGGTTGTCGACTATATGGAAGATATGATTGTCCGTGGTCTTCGTGATCTTTCCCCGCTCATGCTCGGATCGTCTCTCCAAACGGCGTTCAACCTGGGTACGCTTCCGGCGCTGGTTCGCGATCTGCTCAACGATCTGACCGAGGTGGTCAAGGAGCGGACTGCAGCAGCATTTGATCTAGACTCTTTATCGCGGCAACTCAACTCGCCCATCCCTTCGTTGGAAAACAACCCCACTTATTCGGCGTATCGCAGTGGAAGACGACCGAACCCTGCTGAGGGAGAGAAGCAGAAACAGCAACAACTCTGGTCCGACGCTCTGTGGAAGAGATTGGAATCGCTCATCGTGGTCGAGATGGGAGCGGTTTGCAGCAAAGTGTATCTGCTCGAAAAGGTCTTGAAGCTGAAAAGCGATGCTGAAACCGGGGTCAACTTTCTCACCGCTGCGTTGGAGGTGTTGGGCGACCGACCAAGCCGCACGTTCTGGTTGACTTTGGCACAGAGTGTGCAGCAGCAGGTTACCAATGCTTCGGGTAGATCTGCTTGGCTTGCACAGACGATTTCGGCGGGGGGTGGCAAAGCGGCTCAAGGATATCCGAGACTGCTGAGGTTGTTCCACGAGTTTTTCGCCAAGATAAGTGTCTACACCGACGTGCAATACACGTCGACGCATCAGAGTGCCGAAATGGTCATTCTGCTCAGGAGCTTATCTGCACTTGAGAAAGCGTATGTGGATCAAAGCACGTATCGCATCTCGGAGGCGCTTTCGCAAGTTACAATTGGGAACAGAAGATCCGGTTGGAATGGCGAAGAGGAGGGAGAGGGGGTTGTGAGGTTGATCGCAAACGCGTTGGATACCACCCGTTTCGATCCGTTGCTCTCCAGAGCCGTGGTGGACAGGTGTATCGCTATGGTAGACCAGTTTGCGAGCCGGCTCGACGGTGTTGTTTCTAAAGACGGTTCTGCTTGGACGGTTGCAGCGGAGGGAAATGTGACGCCAGCACAAGTGTTGAATACAAGCCTTCTACGCTTCACATACACCCTAGCCGAAGGGTTGACGAGCGTTGCTGGCGAACAAGACGCAATCAAACCTACCACCACCGCTACTCTCACAACCACGAATTCAACCTCGTACGCTACGACCCACCTCGTTTCCTCGGCTGCCAAACTCGTTTCATCAACCCACACAACCATCCTCCAACCCCTACTTAGCCATCTCAAATCCACACTTGCAGCATCGATGGCAAAGATGCACCTTGAGCTCAATCCGTCCGTCCATACTGCCTCGAAGGGCAAACTGGAACGAGGCGGGGTATCGATCGATTCTACCAGTGGGGCGTCTCTGTATGCTTCCGAGGTGTGCGATTGTCTCTGGTATCTTCACGAGCGCCTTTTACCTTTGTATCCGATTGAGGTCAGAGTGGGGATTGCGGGGATTGTGGCGAGATATACGGTGGAACTTTTCCTGTTGCATGCTTCGATCATCAGTCTACCCACGGGAGAGGGAGAGGGAGAGGGAGACAGGATCAAGTTGAGACTAGCGACCGATATGACCGAGTTGGAGTTTTCGCTAACCCAGCTTACAGGCGGTTCTCCGAAAATTGCTCGCAAGGGAGGATGGATCGAGCAAGAGGCAGGGGTGATTGGAGAAGGGGATATGTTTCGAGTGATGAAGACATTCCGTCGGATGCTGTTTTTGTCTTTGGACGAAGTGGAGAAGGGGATTCGACAGGGGACGTTGGGGATGCCGGTAATCGTGATGTTGTTACATGTGGTGGCTCGACAGAATGGGATGGTGGAGAGAGTGGTTGGCGAGACTAGCTCGAAGAAGGGATGGGCCGCGAAGAGTGAGTTTGTGGATCGAGTCTTGAGGGAGGTTTTGCAGACAGGTAACGAGAAGACGGTGTGCGAACGAGTGCGAGCAAGCATCGACAAAGACATGGACGCTTGCATGGTTGACATTCTGCATCTTCTCTCTCCATCATCCTGAATTTACACCGCACACTCTTGCTGTACAGTACATGACAGTACAGTACAGTACAGTACTGTACACGCACAAACTACACGCACTCTCTCGACATCCTTGGAAAATCCCATTGCATTGCGACGTGTTGCTTCTCACGCATCGAGATGAAATTGTCGAATCTCGACGCCGGCCTCTTTGAAAATCGCCTTGGTCCTCTCATCCATGCTGTATTCCAATTGATACACCACCTTCTTTATCCCCGTCTGGATGATCTTGACCGCACACCGAAGACAGGGACACGTGTTGCAGTACATGGTGGCACCATGGCCCACTTTGGCGCGTCCCGCTTCGAGAAGTGCATTTTCCTCGGCGTGGAGACAAAGACATTCTTCGAGGTTTTGGCCGCATGCGCTACTTCCCGCCCGGACCAAATCCGGTCGATCTGACGCTGCAGTGTTTCCGTTTATGGTCGAGGTTGGATGGGGAGCCAAAGTATTGTTGCAGCGTGAGCAGCCGCCTTGGTTGCAGTTCCTTAGACCGCTGGGGGTGCCGTTATAGCCGGTACTGAGGATTCGGTTCGAAGCGACGAGGACGGCGCCAACTCGACGTTTCATACAGTTGCTCCGCAACGATGCCAAATTGCAGAGTTTGAGGAAATACGTATCCCAACAAGGTCTCAATCGTTCCTCGGACGGTAGGTTGAGCTGGTCCAGGTGGATATGGAGATGTTGGAGAGAGGGATGGTCGTTGTTGATGCTGAGGTGTACGTATCGTCGCAAAGCTGCCAAGCCCGTAGCTTTTGATGCCGAGACAGAGGTCGAATTGAGAGTCGTAGCAGTGAGATTATCGACGATACCGTTTCCACCGATGAGAGAGCTTGAAGAAAATGATGCAATCATAGAATTGCTGTTTACCACACCGTTGGTCTTTGGCTCGGAGGCCAAAGTGTTTCCAAAAGATATCCGATCGTCCAGCCGGACAAATTCCTCCAACCCTACTTCGCCGTACTTCCTCCAGTATCTATCCCACCGAATCAGCAGCGGTCCATCCACCTCGATGCAGAGGAAGAACGGTCGCTTGATAAACGCTTCGAGATCGCCCACTGTGTTCAGATCCAACGTGACGAATCGTTGATCCCAGCGATCCGTCACGTAGTCCAGCATCACTTTGGAGCTGGAGAGACCTATGACATTCGCCATCGCGTGATCCGGTATCGCTGATGGGGATTCGAGCGCCAGCAGTTTGAAATTGTGCGTTGTGGCGAGGTAGTCTGCGATAGAAGTCTTTCCGGAGCCAGGCGGGCCTATGAGAGCGATCAACATCGTGGAAAATGAATACTGATGGGTGTACGATTTGTGCATGGGGTCAACCGTATCGAGCCTCGCAGTCCTAGGGCAATGTTGATGGAGAGATCCAAAAGCAGTATGATCCGTCGGATCTGACGTGCAATCTTCTATGCGTGGACAAGTGTAGGGGTGGAGACAGGATGGGATGCACGATGTCACTGCAAGTGCATGCAACACCGTTAAGGAGCGGCGGCGTGTTGGTCTAACCATAACCGAACCGACGCTTCGAACCTTTTTTTTCCCCATTTGCGACACGATCCTGCAATTTACGCGTCACACTTTCTCACCGCGAACCCACTTTGCATATTACTTCCATCACTGAATATGGGTATGATTTGATAGTTATGACAACAAGAGTGAACAAAGATGGTTCGGCCTCACAACTTGGAATTCTTGCCACTGCCTCCCGAGACTCCTTCAGTCTGCTGCGCACCTCCGTCCCCCTCCTCAATCGGCGGAGGCTTGATGCTCTTCATAGGAGCCAACCTCCACTGTAAATCCTTTAATGCCTTGGACTTGGCATCCGGCTTCCACTCTTCATAGCTTTGCAGCAGATTCAGCATATCCTCCGCAAACAGACTCCTCACGTGCTTGTCTTCGAACAGACCCCTGAGCGACCACGGCAGTTCGTACGGGTTCCAGCGCTGCGCTTCGAATGCTTCCGACACCAGCACTGCTGCTTTGCGAGAGTCCGAATCTGAACTCGACACACGCCGCGTCGAGGATGCGGAGTGGGAAGAGGGGGATGATGCGTGAGGGTTGATCCCGGGAGGACCAGGAACAAAGGTCGGTTCGGCCATCGGATGGGTCGCCTCGAACAAGTACCTCGTCGCCAGATCGTATACTGCCCTCTCCTCGTACACCAGGCTATGTCCCTTTCCACCATACAAGCTCCCGGCTACACTGGCGCTCAATAGCGTCAGAAGATTATGATCCCCCAAGCCCGCATTCCTGACCGCCACACAAAGCACCAGCAGATTGGTCAAAAAATCCACCTTGGGAAACGCTTGTCCATCAATGTATAGCGCCCTCAGGATGCTCGGGTGGTTGTTGCTCGCGTTGAGCGCCGAATAGATCGGGACCACGTTGTCATCCGTCGATCCTACGTAGACACATTTAGCGCCGGCATCCAATATAATCTTGAGCGCCGCCGTGTACTGCTGCGAGACGGCCGTGGCCGAAGACTGGAACTCGAACAATTCCTTGGCGGCAGCGGTTTCGAAGTAGTTGATGTAGGAGGCGGTGATGGACGACTTGAGATGGGCAAATGGGCCGTGATGGATACCGCACATGGCCAGCAGACAGATGCGCGTGTTCTCAGCTAGCACGTGTCGTTGCTCGATCAAACGAGCCAGGAGCTGAGTGGCGACAATCGCGCCTTGCGAGTGGGCCGAGAGGAAGACGGCATCAGCGCTCTTCAGGTCGTTCACCCAGTTGGGCCTGCTGATCAGTTCGGAGAAAAGCCGGTCAACACGATCGGCAACCTTGCCATCCCCTTGCAATGAAATCGCAGTGATAGCCTCCGGGTTCAGCTCCAACCCAGCCTCGAGGAAATGGCGGCGGATGGACTCGGTCTGCATAGCTGCGAACTTGGCCGAGGTCCCGGTCGGCTCGCCTATCATGTTCTTGAAGATGCTCTGCGTAAACCAGCCGTGAACACCAATGACGACGATCCTGCCGATCCCAGCAGTGCCCTTCATCTGCGCCCTCTCATGCATGCCCACGGTCGACCAGGCGCGTGGAAGTCGTTGAGCTGATTCAGCCACTTCTTTCAGTGCTGACTCTACTCCTTTATCCTTGCTCGACCCTGTGCCCGTCGCTTTGGCTTTGCCTGCAAGACGCTGAGTTGGTCTCGCCCCTGCAAGCGAGGCCGCACTGCCCTTGAACGACAAAGCACTCGACCCGAGATTCGCCTCTCCATACGTCGAAAACCGTGTGGGCCGCTTCATGCGCTCCAGATCTGGCACTTTGCTGAAGAGATAGCTGTTGACGGCACTCAGCGTCCTCTCCAATACGCCCACCTTGGGAGGCCACATTCTGGGTGCTCTCGTGAACGTGTCCTCAAATGAAGGCAACACGAGATTGGGCGGAACCACAGGTACAGGATCCGCAGCAGATTTTGTTGGGGTGGACGCCCCAGAGCGAAATGGGTCATTACCAATGGGTGCTAGTCTCTTGCTGATGTCTTTGGCAGGCTGCGAACCGCTGCTGGTACCCGCGCCGTTTGAGCTCGTGCCACGGGTTTGGGAGGCATCGGTTCGCTTTCCCTTCCCAAGTCCAAGCGTAGAAGCTGCAGTAACGTTTCCAGCTTTAGTAATGGCTGCCTTGCCGAGATTCCTGGCGCTGTCCTTGCTGGTCGAGAGAGGAGTAGCGGCATCCCCAGCGAGAGAAGATGCCTTCGATCCAGCTGAGCTACCACCTGTAGCGGTTCTGGAACGAGGCGCACAGGAAGCATCAGCTGTGAGGTGTGTATTGCTCGATGCAATCGCACGAGCCGTAGCTGGTCGGGAAGGCGCTTCCATGTCGCTGACATCCATGATCTCCATACCGTCATCATTTGTGATGGTCTCGGGCATTTCTCGAGGTAAGTTGGCGCTGCGAGAGCCAAAGAACTTGATCCAGCCGCTCTTTGTTGAGCTATTGAGGACAGCTCGGTTGGCGTCGAATACAGCCGCGGAAGAGTCTCGCGCAAGTGCATCCGCCTTGACTTGTTCGGCAGGTGTGCGAGGAGGTGCTTCGGACAGGGCGCTATCATGCCGATAATCCAGTTTTGAGTCTGTTGTATCGTGTTGGCTGGCATTGGCAGCCGCCACTGCCTCTTGCTGCTGTGCGTTGTACACCCAGGTGGGCACCCAGCTAGCCAGATACGACGAATAAGTCCACGAGCCACCTTCTGGGGCCGTTGGTGCATCGGCTGGAACAGCTTCTTGGTCAATATCCATAGGTTCTGCTTTGTCAGGGCCTCCGCTGTGTTGTTGCACATTGCTTGTGGCCGACAAATGCGAATTGGTGGGCACTTCGAGCTGCTGAGCTACGGATGCTTCGTTTGTTTCAGGTTGATCTTCATGTACGGACCAGAATCTCCATCTCCAGGTTGAACTGCCTTGCCTTGTACTCTCTTCGGGAGGTCGTGTTGGTGGGTAAGTGTCCTGATTCTGTTCAGGCTGGGGGTGAGGAGCTTGATCCACAGCGTCATTTGTGACACTGTTCGAGACCGGAGTGTCCGACGTCTCGGCCTGTGGCGCTAGAGCCTCTGGAGGTATAGAAATTTCGCGCAGAGCTGGGACGGGTTCCTTGACTTCGTAGCGAGCACCCATCCAGCCGCGCTTGACCACAGTCCGGTACGTGAGTGTACTCTCGGCTTGATCGTGGTCCTCAGACATCTCGACATCCTGAGCGACGGGCTTTGTGGCCTCTTCCTGCGTCATTTGTTCAGGAACAGCTTGGGACATCGCGCCATCAGTATCTCCCTGTTGCTGCGGAGCAGAACCCTCATTTGAGTTGATCACCTTCTCCTCGGCAGGTGGTACCACATTACGCCATGGTAGCCAAGACACCCGCCGCTCGCGAGCCAAGATCTGCACCGCACTTGGCTCAGCCTTCATCGTAGCATCTGAATCACGTGCAGCCGGGAGTGCTCTGTGGCTCTCGGGACTCTGTGTGGCTCCTTTGGCGTCTTCTGAGATATCGAAAACGTCGTTGTATCCGAGGGACCTTCTAAAAGCGGCTTCTTCCTCGTTCATGGGCGGAGGCGGCTTGTCCTCCGCCGGCTCGGTCGAGTCTGATATCTCGTGCTTTGCGCTAGTTGCCGAGAATGTTACCGCGTTATTGTCTGTGCTATCCTTTCGAGAATTGGCCGCCCAACCGAGACCGAACCACGTCTTTCTGCGCGATGAAGGCTGACAGGGGCTCTGCTGGAGCGACGAAGCCTCGACCGCAGGCGTTGCGTCGTCAAGTGTTGCTGGCTGAAGGGATGAGCTGCGTTCCATCTCGTCGGCGCTGCGTTTGGCCTGGGTCGGCGACGCACTCGACGATGTAGGCAGGCCATGGCCCAGACGCGTTGCGCTAAGCTTTCGTGGCGAGACGAGCCTTGACGGCTCGGAAGGCGGCTTGTGAATGTAGCTTTGTGGCCTACATCTGGGCGAGAGGGGCTGACTGCGAGATGAAGGCGAAGGCGAAGCGATCCGAGCGGTACTAGTTTGAACCACAGGTGGCGAGCTGTTGAAAGACTGTGAAGGCTCGCGGACCACCCTGGACGAGGTAACCATTGGCGACTCTACTGCAATGGTAGAGGAGCGAACTGGTTGAGGCTGTGATGAAGGAGCTCTGGCTTTGATAGTGGAATTCTTGGACGAGTGCGATGTTGAAGCACTGCGGCTTTGGATTTGAGCTGCATGTTCGAGCGCAGTGAGATGGCTCTTACTGTCGACAGCTCGGCCGGTGATGGGCGTATCGTCGATGCCGAGTTCAGGCGTTTGGGCGTCAAAAGAGAGCTGTTCGAGGAATTGGCTTGTAGGGTTACGAAAGGTGACAGAGTAGTTGGACACAGATCGAGGCGCTCTTGAAGCGGTGGTCAAGGTGGAGTTCTTCCTTACTCTTGCGGGTGGAGCTGCACTCTGCTCGACTTTTGTATTGGTGGTGGCGGCTCCACGTTGGGGGTGAGTGCTGTTGAGATCGGAAGAGCTGGCGACCCTACGTAGCGAGTCTGCAGCACGGTCTGCTTGCTTGCTGGAGCGGCGTGGACCAGGAGCCAGATTTGCGGCTTTCTTTGGTTGTCGCTGACGTTGAAGATCGTGTCGTGCTTGTGCCTGGTCGAGAAAGCGGCGAAAGTCGTCGCTCTCGTCGGCATTGGTTAGAGCAGCAGACGTTGCAGGTTTTGGGATGGACCAGGTGGATGGAAGGGATGGTGGGGGTTGCTGTGAGGCTGAAGTGCTGCGGGCACTGGTGCTGATCGAGCTGAGGTTGGAGGAGGTGGAGGTGGACTGGGGCAAACCTCGACGATGGCCTCTCGTCTGTGTGGGAGAGACCGAGATGCGACCGGAAGGTGCTGCGGATGTGGAAGGCATGGCAGCCCGATCGTGTGTCCAGACGAACGGCATGTGGAGCGCGCGACTTGTGACGAGTTTCTATCAGCGAGAGCTGTGCAGTGCTGGTGACAGCGTGCTGAATGTTGTGCCTACTCCATAGCCCCGCGTGTGTCCGTTTGGCGGATTCAAAGTAGAGATGGAGAAGGGAGTATTGATGCGAGTGCGAGTGTTGTATGAACAGAAGCGATGGCGATGCGGCGCGATGGTCGAGAGCCAATGGATGTTGTGATGGTGTGTGTGGAAAGGGAGCCACTCGTGACTCACGACTGCAAGCCAAAGCACACGTTGGCGTTGTATCTCCGAGAGTGTGAAACTCATACTCGGCGTTGTGCTCTCACGCAGCCCAGTCCGGCTCAGCTGCGGTGGTGAAAGGGCCGTGTTTGTGCGCTCAAACTGCGCTTAAACTCTCACGTTTGTTGAGTTTTTGGGATTTTGGCGTGTTTGCGCAACCGCACAGGTCAAGTGAATCCCACAGCTCAGCACCCTGCATGCGCTTGCTTGCTTGGCTTGCTTGCTTGGCTTGCTGGCTTGGCTTGTTTGCTTGCGCTTTTTTGCTCTGGAGCCGCAACTCCTCCACATTCACATTCACTTTCAAAAAAATAAAATAAAAAATACAATTAAAAATGGGTTTGTTCTGATTTCTTGGTCCATCCACACCAATCATCCACTCGATTCGACTACACCATCTTTCAATGACGCCACCTCTCGTCGATCCGTCATGGCACCGCACTCAGGACGACACTTTTGACGTGCGTCCCTCACCAAACACACCGTTCGACCACTCTTCTCGCTCCCCTTCCCACGCCTCCGACTCTGGATCCGAATGGTCTTACGTCGACACCGAGGAACTCATCACCCTGGATCTCGGCACCGACCGGATAGCGCGACGCGCTTTGCTCGGCTACAGTGCTGGCTTGGACCACCCTGACACCGCCGATCAAGCTTCTGGATCTGGTGGGCCCAGTTTCCGAACCGTGCGCGGCTCTCGCGGTGCTGGAGTACGAGATGCGGACAGACAGTCCAAACGGGCTACCGGTACCCAAATCCGTGCCGGTGCAACTGGTTCGAGTGCACACCACTTGGGCACGGGCAAGATGCTTTCCCTCACCGGGCTCGACACAAACACGCCCCTGATGAAGATCAACGATACCGTCCTCCGCGGAAAGCGGATGGACATGTTTGGGACCGAAATCATGCTCGTAGACCACTTCGACCCGACTCGACCAACAGATAGACAGCACCAACTCCAACCGATTCCGCCTTCAACCACCCTGCCCCTCGATTCCAAACACAAGAGGCCGACGTTGCAATCGAGTACCACGAGGAAACGCATCTTGTTTCGGCCGATTTACGATCCCACCTCGCGAGAAACTTCCAACGGTGTCGCGGCAAACTACGACGCGCTTCGGGCGCTGGTTAAGCCGTCCACAACCCACCATGTCGACGTCACCGAATCGCGCGACAAACCATCACACCCACCGTCGGTGTCTGTGGCGAGCCTCATGGGAGTTGGAACAGAAGCAGAGTCAGCACCCGAACGCGGTGTGGGGAGGGGTAAGTACAAGAGAAAACCCGTGCCGCAGCACGAACAGATGATCCGATCCGTAGAAAGAAAGATCCGAAAAGCGGCAAAGATTCATCTCCAACAACAGCAACGCCAGCAACAGCACGACGAAACACAGTCAGAAGCGGCGCAAGCGGCGCAAGCGGTGGAAGAGGGGCAACAGCCAGCATCACCCCCACCACCGCTCAACCAGTCATAACATCACGTTCTTGTTTGTTCTTGTCCAAAGGGAAGCGGCAAGCCATATTCCACAGACCAAACCAAAGTGTCATGTTCGCCTCCCGAGTCAATATGCGATCGTTTGAATTGGATGTAAAAACTAACCACTCCCAGCCTCCGACCAAGGGAGTGTACGGGACTAAAGCTTATGCCCAATCGTCATCACTGTCATCCATCTCGCCATCGGCAATCTCTGCGGCCAACTCCCTCTCGCGTTCATGAGCCTCGGCGACGCTATTCAACTCGGCCTTGTGGCCGTTGAGCGGATACCTCATCGCCTTGACACTCTCGTTGTGGAGCTGCAGACAGAACTGGATCCTCTGCTGGAACTGCTGCATCGGCTCGTCCGTCTCGTACAGATCCTTGGTCTCCCTGTTGACCATCTCGGCCTTTTCGTGGTCCACCCTAGTATCCCTACTGTCCACCACATTGTCTCGGATCGCTTTCGCCACAATGTACTCCGCATCTTCCTCCGATTCCAGATGCAGCTTGTGTGTGATGTCCGCAAGAGAGATGCGCGAGTACGACAGCGAAATCATCCTGATGCCCGTCTTGATCACATTGTGACGCAGACGCACGATGAGCGAAAATGTCTTGTCCTTCTGGAACAGCAACGTATGCTTCTGCAGCGTCGATTGGAACAGTTGCAGATCACCAACGCGCACGGCCTGTACAATCTCCATGTACGGCGTGAGTGCCTTTCGCAGCACAGGCGTGCGGAAGATCGATCGTTCTGGGATTTCTCCCATCAACAGCTCCACCACCACCAAAAACTTGTATGCGGTTTGCAAGAACCCAGCCGCCGTCTGAGACTGACCCGTCGGGTTCGACTCCTTCTCGTCCACGCCAGTCTTGGCAGGCGTTGCCACCGCAGCACCCTCGCTACCAGCAGCCGACTCCTGCGGCAACGACGCCTGCGGTGCACGTCGGATCGCCTGCTGAAGATGCACGTGCGCCTCCGTATAGTTCAGCTGGACGGCACGGATGCGTCCAACGTAGTAGTCGTACCTAGCCACCTGCGGGTTGCTGGCGCTCGATCGGGGGAAAGGAGCCCTTGCCACGAGCTTGTCGGCCTGATCGTACAGGTTGGCTTCCACAATGTACGACCGCAACAGCAGGTTGATAATCGTAGCCTCGGTCTCCGCATCGTGTCGAAGCGAGGCAGTGCGCTGAAGGCTGAGCAACTGGCTTCGAATGGCGGTAAGTCCACCCTCGACACGCGCGCCCTTGGACTTGGCACTCTCAGCCTTGAGCTCCTCCGCCCTGCCGAGGTAGAAAATCGTCTTGGCTGCCAGATGGTCGAGTGTCCTTCGATTCTGTGTGGTGATCGTCGAGATCGATGCAACTGCCTCGTTCGAAGCGGCGTCAAGCTTCTTGTTGTCGATCAAGTGCACGAGCGTCAGCAGACGGAGGTAGGCCACGAGCTCGGGCTGAGCCTCTGCCTGTCTCTGAGAGGGCTTCGAAGTCTGTGCACCGGCTGCGGGCGCCGCCTTTGCGTCCTTATCCGCGTCAGCCTTGGGTTCGGCAGAATCAATGTCCATAGCATCAGGAGCTGCAGCAGCAGTCGAGCTTGCATTTTCAGCAGAAGGAGGCTCAGGCTTGTAGGCCTGGGGCAAGAAGCTAAGAAGATGCTTTTGGATCGAGTCTTCCTGACCATTTGCCAAGATGCCTTCCTGTACGGCCAGGGCCAGCACCTCAGGATAAGTGTTAACCTTTCTCCTGACATACGGCAGAGTTCGCAGCACGCGCGCTGTGAAACGCTGCTCAATGTGCGAGACACTCCGCTCGATCAACAGAAAATTGTGTCGGAGCAGCGCCAAGAGCTGCTCCCGTTCGCTTGGTGGCTTGACAGCCGGAGCGTCGAGAGCCTTGGCAACAGGTGCCTCCTCCTTGGATGCCTTGACTGGCTCAGGCATGACTAGTAGTGGTGTGACGATAGTACTGTCGGAGCCGTGCTGTTGAATAAGAAGAAAACTGGCTGCAGTGTTTCAGGGAACTTGTGCGGCGAAGAAAGTGTGGGTGTCGAGATGGTGACCAGCGTTGATGATGGTGGAGAATGTTGGTCGAAACGGCGCTGATTGCGTGTTGCGCGAGAGAGTGCAGCTGCTGCTTCTCTGAGACGCGCGGTCGGTCGATCACAATTCGCGACCTCGCAACCGTCACACCTCCACTTTTTTTTTTTTTCGTTGCGCTCAAAGTGTTCATGGCAATGGCCTAACATCTTTCGCCGCTCGTTTGCGCATCGGTTGCTCTCCCAGATCAGCAACACTCAGCCTACTTTGCAGCAGAGCTCGCTTTGTACCCATGGTAAGAAGCCAGTAGAGCAAGGGCTAGTGAAGTATAGAATAAAAATACAGACATGCCATGGTAGCGACTGGGGGTCATGGAGCGAAATAACGGTGACAAGGGAAAACGTTCGAAAGTGAGCGCTTACGGCTGGAGTGACCGAGCCTGCACGGGAAGCATAGCCATGTTGATCGCCGGCGGCGGCGCGGACAATTTCACTGCTTCATCTGGCCAGGCTTCGTCGTCTTCTACATCGTGATAGACAGACGCAAACGAGCTCTCCCTCTTGTGTTCCGGTCGGAACGTCGCCGAGGTGTGTACATGGTCCGAAACCGCCGTCTGATCGGTAGCGGACGATTGCCTTCCATCCGAGTTGTGTGACAGGAGCGAGCCAAAACGATCAACGTCGTCGACTTCCTCGAATTCCTCCGTCTCTGGCGATGACACATCCGGCGAGGGAGGGAGAGGCACAGGAGCGGTCGAGATGGGCCGCAACCAGCCTGCACCATGCCAGCCTTTGGACGCAGCTTCGGACGGCTCAATCCCACGGTTGCCCTTCAACCGTCTTTCAGCGCGGGTGTCGTGGGACAACATGGCACCAGATTCGGCTTCGGGGCGGGCGGGAGAGCGGCCGGATCGAGCAGCTTCTTTGGCGAATTGGCCGATCGCACGACTGGTGCGTTTGAGACGGTCCAGGCCAACGGCTGTGCTGGTCGACAAGCTCTGTGGAATAGAGAGTCCAGCCTGATAAAGCCCCTTTAGATCGTGGGAGCTGATCTTCTTGTTCTCCCTGGCTTGTGCGGTGGTAGATGATGTGGAAAAACGAATGCTGGCGGTGTCAGCATCCTTGGCCGGGGCTGGCTGGGCTGCTACCGAGCGCGAAGAGGGGTATGCAACTGGGGAGAGGGACGAGTTGGCTCCATCTGCCTTCTTCTCCTTTGCTGCAGGTGACGTATCTTCGGCCAAGCTCAGGGCAGACGACGATGCAGCAGTGATTCCGCCCGCTCGGATCGGAATGTAAGCATGATGGACAACGACGGATGGCGGCGGCGGCATCGCTGCTCGATCACGTCGCTCTTTGTCGAGCGTTTCAGCAACCGGAGTTGAATCTTGCGAAGGCGCAGATTCACTCGCAGCATCTTGACCGTCCAAATTCCAGCGCACCGACGAAAGACGCTTGGACGACGCACGTGTTGCACTGGTAGGCGAAGCACCGGCGGAGTCGCTATTCGTGCCAGGGAGCGCATCCGTTGAAGCGGAGGGTGATTCAACTAGCATACCTGGCGTCGGGTTTCCGGCGCCAGAGCCAGGGACGCTGAGAAGCATGCCCTGGCCGTTGTCGCCTAGCAAGCTTTCCAAATCACCGTTGGAAGCGCTCTTGCTTGATTCCCTTAAGCCCTTTTTAGCTTTCGACTTCTCCCTCTTCTCCTTGTCCTTGTCCTTGTCCTTGTCCTTATCCTTGTCCTTATCCTTATCCTTTTCCTTTTCCTTTTCCTTTTCCTTTTCTTTTTCCTTTTCCTTGTCTTTAGAGCGAATCAAACCGAAAGAGAAGGACCGTTCCGATTTCTTGGAAAGATTGGATGCCATGCTGACAGTTCGAACACGCTGTCGCGATCTTTCGGACAACTTGCTCGTCTTGTGGCGCAATTGCGGTGTCTGATCTTCTTCTGCGGCCGTCTCCTTTGCCGCCTCCGCGCGCTGCGCCCTGTTCGCACGGACAGCAGCAACTCTTGCGGCTGCTGCATCGGCGTGAGACTGGCCATTGTGACTGCCGCCCACGGCAATGCCTTTGAAAATAGCGTTGACGACATCATCAGGTGCACGGTCAGCCTGGGTGCGCCCAGAGAAAAAGGACGACTCGGACGTGCGATGCGGCTTCTTCTTGGTCGCCTCCGAACCAGGGGCAGCAGCGACGAGGTTCTCTGCGGGAATGCGGCTCGTCCACGTCTTTTTGGAGTAGATAGACTTGAGCGGTGGTCCGTATTGCGAGTTCATCGACGAGTTCATCTGGATCAGCGAGAGACTGCTGGCGCTCGGCAATCCAAAGCCTACGAGTTGTTGATTGCGGATCGAAGCACTGGCACGGATAGGCTCGTTGCGAAGACTGCTGCTTTCGGAACCGCCGCTTTGCGATAGAGCGGGCTCGCTACTTGCCGGTGCAGAACTGCTGTCTCGTCCAGGGTCGAGCAATGAGGGAGCAACGATCGAACCCAAGCCGTTGACCATGAGACCGTTCGAGATGGGCGGAACGAGGTACTCCCTCGCGCCGCCAAGGAAAGTCATGACGATGGTGAGCTTGACGGTCGCGTTGGTCTTGCTGTTATTGAGCAAGAATTTTCTCGTCTCTGAGCGGCATGTACGGTCGCGGTAGGAGTGCTCACCACCGGGACCGTGCTGGTGTTGGTGGTGATGGTGATGGTAGTTGTGATAATGATAATGGTGATGGTGGTGGTGGTAATGATGATGGTGGTGGTGACGTCCACTGGAACTCGATATGGGTGGGTCGGGTGCAAATTCAGAGAGGTCAAGAACGACATGGCCAAGGACGGGAGGGTGCGAGGTGGATTTGGCATTGGCTGGCATCTCTTGCTTGATAGTGAGCTTGACTTCCGAGTTGACAAGACGGCCCCATGCGGTGGAAACATTGTCGAGATGCTGGTCACGGTGAGCGCGCGATCTCAGATCCCTTGCACTTGATCTGGCCGACACAGCGGGGCTATCGTGGTTGCTGTTGTTGGGCGATGTGTCGTTGTATCCCGAGGTCTTGGGCTTGCCGATGCCGATACGCATTCCGACCTCAACTTGGCGTTCCCATTCGACCTGGTGATCTCTGACTTCCACCAGGTCGGTCTCGCCCTTTGGTTCTTGGCTGAAAAAGAGGAGTGGGTCGACATTGTGATCATGTACATCGGAAGCCTTGTGGCGAACGATGTCCTTTATCGACTTGGTGCGTGAGTTGGATGTCTTGCGGCTGGTGATGCTGTCCCTGCGCGATTTGGGGCTGGATGAGCCGAGTTCGATCTCTTGCGGGGCTAGCGGTGGAGATGGTTGGTCGCTGTTCTGAGCACTTGGATGGACAGACGGTGAGGAGGTTGCAGATGGGAAATGCGAATCGTCGTGGGCGCCGTCATGGTCTTTGAGATGATGTACCAAGTTGTTGAGGAAAGCGGGCTTGTGAATGCCATGATTTGATGGATCCTTGCTTGACTCGCTGACTACAGAGGCTGTCTCTGCGCTTGTTGAGCCACCAGCTTGTGTTTGGCCGTGTTCATGTGGAGGCACTACTGCCAAGCTGCCAGAGGCGCCAGACTCATGATCGACGACGTGGATGTTGTTGGTGGCATCTTTGGATGCGAGCAAGTGGCCTTTGCGAGCAGCAGCAGAGACAGCACGCGAAGTCTGTTGATGTACGGCGGCTGCTGCCGAGTGTTGCAAGCTGGCCAAGGAATGGGAACCCTTGATCTTCCATTTGCAAGCAAAGAGACCGTGGACTAGAGGAACGTTGGTGAGTTCATGAATGGTAATGTGAACATGAAAATAAGCGTGCTTCTGTCCGAATCCGAACGGCGAGAGCAAGGACATGTTGATGCGTTTTGCTTGCTGTATGAATCGCCGATGGTTGAGCCACGCGCCTGGCGCCTGTCGTGATAGCAGTTGGCTGCTGAGACCAACAATTGCACGGACGGGATGGATAGGCCAGGTGCGAAGGGGATATGTGGATCGAGTCGAGCTTGGACGTTTAATGACAAATAGACGGAGTGAACTGCAGAAGAGGTGAAGACGGGAAGGGCTGACAGGTCATTGTACGGTGTGCATGATTGACAAGATACCGCGTTGGTTGGCGCGCTGGTTGGTACAGTAAACGATGCGGAAAGGGACGGTCTATGGGAGTGCGAGAGTGTCCAGACAAGACGAATGAGCCATGGGATGCGGACAGGCAGAGAGCAGAAGGTGGTGTTGGAATGAGAAGCTGTCGGAATGACGGTGGAGAGGACCGAGATGGAAGGAGCGAAATGAGTGGGCGTTTGTCATGTTCTGGAGCGGGATGGATTGGCAAACGTGAATTGTGGAGCACGCACTGCACGGCTGCAGAGTGCGAGCGAGCTCCGACGAACAGGGGGTAGGCTAGCGCTGCCAAGCGCGGGTCTCGGTGGTGTGTACCTGCTGAAGCTGGATTTTTCAGGAATTGGTGCCTGTCCTGCGGGTGGCGGCGGCGTCGATCTCGGAAATTATGGGAAAAGGGTTAGAGCGAGTGAGTGTGAGAGAAGAGACGCAGATGGTGAGCGAGATAGAGGGCGTGGGGGCGATTCATGATTGTCAGGTTTGTGCGTCGTGATTGCACTGTGCAGTTCCACCACGCCCCACCAGCAGTCGGGATGAAACTTGGCTCGCCGTGCAGCAAGCAGCATTGGGCGGCCCGGCGTTTAGCGAGCCAAAAACCACTCGTGACTTCCCTGAGACATGTCCCACCACGGCAGCCAACCTGACTGCAACGTGGGACAAATCCACTTGCCTTTCCTCCAAAGCACAGTACAGTAGCGTCCGTCGACAAATGCGCGGGCTCAAGTCCAACAGCCGCGGAGATCAAATTCGTGATTCGCAATCACGAATGGTGCACAACGTGGACGCGACAGGCAAGCGCGACAGGCAAGCAGTGCCAAATGCGTGTCTGTGTGCCGTCTCATGCGCGGTGCTGCAGCCATTCACACGCTTTGGGCTGTCCGTGCCGCGCTCTGTTTCACCCCTCTTCCCTCTCGTTGCTTCTTGATACCATAATCTCACTCCCCTTTCGTCTCTCTCCAGCGCCTGTGCGGCGGTGCGGGGGGGGAGACGATCAAATGAAATGAAATCCACACGAACATGCTCCTCAATACGGGGTTGGCGATCGTGGATGGAGACCAACCATCAGGTGCGACGGCGTTCGCGAAAATGGAACCGCGCGGTCGAGTGCAATCAGACGCGGCACAAGCTTGCCGTTGAAATTTAAAAGTTCGCAGAACCCTCAAATTTGTCTTTACTCGGAAATCGCCATCGTCAGCCTGTGGTTGAACCATGCGCATAACAAATGTCAATCGAGGGTGGTCATCTTCAACGTTCACGATTATCAATCGAGGACTTGTGCAATGCAGTCTCAGGGTCCATGCCCATCTGCATCAATTTCTGCCCCCCTGCACAGTGGAATCAATCACAGAGCAACACAGCAACAGAGCAATGACTGTCCACACGTCAAACCGTGTGCGCGGCTCTTCGTAAGCTTACTGTTCTAACTTGCATCGGAGTCTCAATCACCCGCTCCAGTGTTCGACACAGATCTCAGATCCGGTGAACAGCACGCTCCGCACGTTCAACAAACACTGCTCAATCGTTCCTCCTCAACCGCACCGCTCATCAGACTCGTTCGTACTGTATGTCTAAGAGACGTCAATTTGTTGCGTGGACAATCCCGTTGTGACTAGTGTACAAATCATTAAGTCGTTTACATGATCGCAGCACTCTGTCTGCCGCCTTCTTCCTGATCCTCTCTCAGCATCCTTTCGAACGCCGAGCTCGGATTCAGCTCGTTCTCAATGCTCGTGCTCGCTCTTCCCGCCGGCGAAATGCTCGATCTTGGCGTTGCCTCGCCGCCTCCTGCTCTTGGCCCACCTGTCACTCGACCGCCAGCCTCCGCGATCGATCTCCTCTGCGCCTCGGCCAGGTCCCGTGCTTCTTGCTCCTCCGGGCTAAGCGTAGTACCGTCCGCGTTGCGCCGACGCCGACGACGTCTTCGCGGTAGAGTGATAAACTTGGGCATAGATCGCTTCTCCAGATCCATCGATACATTCGTAGCAGCTTGCAACGCTTCGATCCAGTCTACCACGTGGCGGTCACTTCGTGTCTGCAGCAGGAACTGCTCCCCTTCAGCGCGTACGCGAACAACGTGCCGACGCTTAAGGTAGTCTGCCGCCAGACCACTCTCGGCTCCTTGGAGCGTGTAGTTGCGCGTCAGCCCGTTCTTGGCGTCAAATTGTGTGCCCGTCTGGTTGTTCTTGGAGGCTTCGTAACGGTGGCCGCCGAGAGGCGTGTGCGAGATGGCTTCACGCGCAGCTGCGCCAAGTCCGATACCAGAGCCCGAACCATTCGAACCGTCCTCATTCATCGGCTCCAGGTGGACGTGCACACCCTTCATCTCGCCCCAAGAGCCATTTGCTGCGTGTCGGTCAACACTAAGATCGTTTTTGTAAACGCGCAGGCTCGTACCGTGCAGCACAAAATACTGCCGCTTCCAGCTACGATCCTTGGCCTGAACACCTGGTGCTGAGAATTCCATCTTCCGCGGCAGGTAGCCCTCAATGTGGACGCCGCAGCAGTAGCCTGGCAGGTTCTCCTTGCCTTCTTCCTCGCGCGGCAGGATGATCTGCGGTCCCTCCGGTCGATTATGAATGATTGAATACGGCGGCGGTTCCGCTCGCATCTCAAACATCGACCGGCGACGGCCGAGGCTCATTCCACCTGGCGAAGCGATCGAAGCAGGAGCTGTCAAGCCCGTGTTGATCGGCGCCATTCCATCCTTCTTGCTGTAAGCCGGCGCCTCAGAGGTCGGGCGTGGCGTCGTCGGGGTGCGCAGCGTTTCGATTGCCGAAGGCTCGTTAATCACCGGACCACAAGGTGTGCCGATTTCAATTTCGAGCCGTCGCGATGCGGGACCGAGCAGATCCACGAGCGACTTGGACTTTTGCTGGTAAAAGCTGGGCCGAGCGCTAGCACTCGAGACACCGTCCAGCCCAACAAGCGGCCTGATTCCCGTCCTGGGCACCGCCGTCATCTTTGCGTCTTCTTGGCGCGAGGCAGGCCTCTCGGACGCTGGTCGGTCGATGCTAGGCTCTCGGCTGATGCTGCGCTCACCAGCAGGCGCTTGTTGCGGTGTCAAAGTGCCGGACGTGCTTGGTCGACTGCTGCCCGGAGCAAGCCCAGGCGACTTGCTGCGATCAAGCCCAGTCCTTGCCGTTGAGCCAGACGCAGCCGAAACCTGTCGATGGAGGGCCAAAGGGGGCAGCGCTCCCACGGGAGCTGGCATGGATCGGTTCGGAACAGGACCTGAAGATATGGCACCAGCGCCAGGTGTCCTAAGCGTTCGCATGCTTGTAGAGGAAGGCGCGCGCGAGCGGCTGATAATGGACGGTGAAGGCGGAGGTGCATCTCCGCTCATGGTTCCCGCCATCGTTGCCCGACTGTGGTTGCTGGTGCCTGGACGAGCGGCAAAGTACGATGACTCGGATAGTTCCTGTCGCGCCCGTGGCGTCGGACCTGCAAAAGCAGAGTTGAACGAGCCGCCGCCAAAGCTGGGCGTGGGCGTCTCGAAGGGAGTAAACCCGCTTGTGCTGAAACTGGTCCAGGATTCCCGGCTTACCGACTGACCAGGCTCGGCGTTATTGGCTCTAGCCCTTGCTGAAACGGTGCCTTGGGATGCGAGCGAGCTGCTTTGGTTGGGGATGAAGGAAGGTGCCGGAGGCAAGACGAGCGATTCGGTGGGACGGTTGCGGTTCAGACCGCCCGAGCTTCCCGTAGCAGCCATGGGTGCGGCCGAAACATGACGACTGGCGGCGGGGGAGGTATCATCGTCGGTCTCGTCCTCCGTCTCTGTGTCAAGATCATGATAGTCAGATGTTTGACCGGTTACGTCGGTATCATCTTCATCTTCACTGGCTTCTTGCTCGTCCTCACTCGTCTCTCCGGTTGTTGTACCGTCAGTGGCATTCTCAGAGCCAGTTTGTGAGGTTCGGGATGCGTGTGTGTTGCCCTGGGTGGTGCCTGGGGCTCCGTTGATGGCGCGCATGGAGTTTAGTCGCGGCAATTGCGAGAGAGCATTGCTCGAGCGAGTAGGTCTCTGACGCGAAGCAGTCGACTCTGTGCTCCGAGAAGCCGCTGATACTGTGGACGAAGGTCCACCAGATACCAGGGTGTCTGGAACAGTGTCAACGGCCTCAGCGGCATTCTGCTCCTGATCGATACCTCGAGAGGGACGACGCTCGGCAAGGACTCCAGAAGCCAGATCAACGACGTTCTGGGGCTGTGCTGCGGCTTCGCGACTGGGGGCCGAGCCTGGATAGTCGGGGATGCCAGCAGGATCGACTTCGCCAGGAGCAATCTCGGCGCAATTCGAACTTCGAGTGTTTGTAGGAGCATTCCAGTTGACGGTAGAAGACATGCCAGGATACGACACATTGCCTGCCGAAAACAGAGATTGCGAGCCAAAGATACGGTTGCGGAGGGTTGAATTCTCAACTTCGCCATGGGGAGTCTGAAGGGTCGATGATCCCTGCTGGCTGTCGCTTTTGCTGTTGCGGCTTGAGGTCCTGTTCGTAAAGTTGCGAGCGAAAGAGGCGCGACGTTCGCCGTTTGCACCATCGGCGTTAGCATCAGAGTTGTTGCTGTTGGCACTCGCACGGCGCAAAAAGTTGAAACTGGGCCGACGAGCAGAATTGAGAGACGGTGAAGCGGGCTTTTCGTTCTTGGCTGGAGCGCTGGTTACTGGTGGCAGGGCCCGGGTGTCGAAGCTATGTGTGGCGGTGCTGGTAGATGCTGTGGTATCTGAAGTGTCTTCTGCGTTCAAGTCGATGAGGCTGCCGCGAGGCAGATGCAGGCTCTTGCGCGGACGGGTGGCCTCCTCGCGCGCTATAGCAAGACTATTGCGGCCCTCCATAGAGCTCTGCGCGAGCACATCTGTGGAAGCAGAGGCCCACGGTCGTATCGAGTTACGCAGGCCACGGATGCCATTGGGCGAGGATTGAGCGTCACTACCGCGACTGAGTCGTCCGAAACTAGCGAAGCGCGATCGAGGCTTGGGTTCTGGCGATAACAGCGGGGAGTCGTTGGTGCTGCCTCGACGATTACTACCGGAAAAGTTGATGCGGGAGAAGAACTTGGAAGCAGAGCCCGCAGAGGATGATGAAGCATGACGAGCGCCGTTGGCTCCTACAGCGTTGGGAGGTTGACCGTTACCTACGCCTGCAAAGGAGGCTCTTGAGGCGTTGTGAGACATCTTACTCGCTGTGGGAGAGCTGCCAAGCACAGAGAGTTTTCGAAGGTCGAAAGACACCCGATCAGTGCTCGTAGAGGAAGCTTTTGGCTCAGCTGATTGCGCGACTGGTCGGTGAGTTGCGACGGGCGCGCGGGGAGAAAGAGCGGTAATAGGAAACACTGAAGACTCGTGCCTGCTGCCACGACGGCTACGTGAGATGCTTCCGTGTGATGAAGATGCAGGAGGGGAAGGGATGCCGTTACTACTGTGCGTGGCAGCGTCAGCACCGACTCGAGGAGCTGATGCGCTGCTGACGGACGAGCGCGGGGAAAGGCACGGGCCTGAGGAGCTGGGGGGTGTTAGTGGAAGGGCGCAATGACCGTCGTTTGAAGCCGAAGCCGAAGCCGAAGCAGTAGGAGCTGGGGTAGACTCGGTGGCTCTCGAAGCTGTCAGAGACTCGGCTTGGTTGGAACGGAGCTGGATGTCTAGAGGAATGAGCGGGGAAGCATGCTGTGAGCTCGAGGTTGAGATTGCTGCGAGGGCCAAGGCAGCGTTGCTCAGATGGGTTGGAGTCTGAGACGGGGAGGGAGCGTTGTGAGAAGAGGAAGAGCCCGAGCTTAGCACATGCGCAAGCTTGGAGGTGCTCTCGGAGGGTGTAGTGGCAGCTGTGGTGATGTTGGTGGTGGAGGAAGTTGAGGAAGGAGAAGGAGCAACACCGATGTCTAGATGGGAAGGGGTGCGCGAGAGGGATTGGGACTGAGGAATAAGGTGTAAAGGAGTGGCTTCTTGGGAGGAAGGGTCGAAAACAATGACGGAAGTCAAGGCCGAACAGGGTGTAGACGAAGCAGCGGAGTAAGCGGGTACGTGAGTGGAAGATGAGAAATCGTGTCGTGGCGGCTGCTGCTGCTGTTGCTGCTGCTGCTGCTGTTGCTGCTGCTGCTGCTGCTGCGACCAACAGGAAGGAGACACAGACGTGGACGGGGAGTGTGGCTGCTGAGCCCCGGAGAGGGGTTCAGAATGGGGTTCGATCTGGGACGAGTCAAGAGCAGAAGCGCAAGCATCAGCATGAGCGGCGGCGGCGCACGAGAAAGAAAGCGGCAGCGAGGCTGCATCATTCTTACGCTCAGAGGCAGGGGCAGTGTGTGCTTGTCGCGAGACAAAGGACGCTGACGCTGAGGGTGCAGTTGCCGGTACAACAACAGCAGCAGCAGCACTGCTGTTGGAGGCGCTTAGGCTGTTGTGATGCTGCGGGCCAAGAACGCGTGAGAGATTGTGATTGTGCGATTTCGAGGATTTCGAAATTGCAGGCGAATCAGCAGCTGAAGCGCGGGAAGTTGAAATCACAATGTCACGGCGACCAGACAAACAAGTCGGAATTGCTTTGCCGATCGGACGACCGCTGCGAGAGTCACATTCGCAGCTGGAGTTCGACGCCAAAGCGACCGCTTTGCCTGAAGCTTGCACCAAAGCCGCGGCAACGGCGGCGGATGGCGCAGTCGCTGCAGCACCATGCAGTGAACCGCCTCTACCGGCGTCTACCAAATCTCTCTTGGCCTGGCCCTGATCGATCTGCGTCGAAGTGGCCATGCTCCGCTTGGACGATTGAGCCGCGTCGGTGGGATGTGATGCACCCGGTTGGTTCGAGGCTTTGGGAGTGCCGCTCCCTGCCAGCTGCTTTGCGTTGCCCGTCACATCGGTGCTTCCAGCGCAGTCGAAACAGCCGTTTGCGAGCCGACCGTCCAGTGCCTCAGCGTGTTCGCAAATGCCACTGGGCAAGCCCAGAAGCGAACGGGAAGACCGAAACGCCTGGCGTGCTGCTGCGCCAAGTTGAGTCGAGCTTCTGCGCTGCGGCTGCTGCTGTGGCTGCTGCGGTGGCTGCTGCGGTGGCTGCTGCGGTTTGGCTGGAGCGGGTGGTGCACCTGGGCTGGCCGAGATGCGCGTGTCTCGACTCGTGGACGCGAAGCCCGATGCAGACGACGAGGCTCCGGAGCTGAACAACGAAGGGCGGCTGCACGAGAACGAATGGCGCGAGTTGGTCGGGGAAGTGCCACGGTCTGGGCGTGGAAGACTGGTGTGGGAGACGACGCTGCCCTCGCTGCCTCTCCGCTGCTCGAGGCGGTGGTCTGGCTGATCTTGATCTGGCTGGTAGATTGGGGGTGCGTCTGCTGCTTGACCAATATTGTGGGAGCCCTCCGTGCGGAAGCTGGCAAAGAACCTGGTTCGCTGCAAGACGCTTGGCGTAGCGTTTCCCGAGAATGCCTCTGCAGCAGCTCCGGTTACGTCGTCGGTGCTTTCCTTGGTCAAGTGCGTGACGCTGCGAAGCACCTGGCTCCTCTCCCTGGTGCCCATGGTTGAGTCGTAGATGCTACCCAGCCCTTCGCTTCCGCCGACAGGCCGACCCCAGTCATTGGCAAGGGCATGCGAGACCGACTTGCCTCTTGGCCTCAACAGCGTGCTCGTGAAAAAGTTTGAGGTTCGAGACTTGCGTGTCTGCACTTCTGGCCGAGAGGTCGCATCGGAGCCAGCCATGCTCGTCGACACCACCAGCCCTGGAGTAGACGCCTCCCCACTGGCCACGAACTCGGCCTTGGACGACACCATTGTGGAATGCAGCGAGAGGCGGCGGCCCGCAGATGCAGTATCGGATGCTCGACTGGTATTTGTTAGGAGCAACGAGTGGGTCTGAGCGCCGTCTCGGCCAAATGCACATCAAGGTATGGCAGTGAGGTCCTTGGTTTGTAGTTTCGTACTTGGTGTGAGGAAAGAGATTGGAGTCGTAGCTAGGTCTTGAGCGCCGTGTGAAGTTGAAGATCTGAGCCTTGCGGACGATGGACGAACGGGGCTTGGCGCAATCCGATAGCTGGTACGGATACGGTAGATGGTCGTGTGAGTGGAGACAACTGGGGATACGTAATAGAGAGCGGACACACACACCGTTGAAGGAGCGAAACCCCCCAAGTCGACGCTAAGAACGTCTTTCGAGAAGCAAAGATAAGATTCCAGTGGCTTAGAGGATCTCAGCACACGCGGCATCATGATTTGGCACACGGTTGAAAGCGATGGAGGCGAGGGCCTTTTCGCCGGTGTGTGTTGCATGCATTCTTGTATGCATTCTTGCATGCATGCATGCATGCAGCGCTCAATGTTTGCTAGCAGCAACCAGGCGGTCACACTCTCCACCTCCACCCTCTCCGATCTTCACACGAACTATGCAGCATCACGTACTGTACAGTACTGTACATCATCTTCTGCTACTCTGCTGTGGGATGTGTGGGCCTTTTTCATGTGGGGGTTTGGTTGCATTGTTTGTACTTAATTCTGAAAATTCGTTTGTTGAAAAGTGGGTGAAAAGGGGTTGCTTGCGTCGATACCGCAACTACCGCTGCGAGCTGCCGCGGCGACTCGAACCAGATTAAAGCTCGATCATGTCGAGTGTCGGTTTCCCTTATCTAGATGTTGGGCATCTTTACTTGGGATACCGCTCCAGACGAAGCGTTCGCTGCAACGACGGACTGTCTGCAAACATATGGCAATACCTTCGTGATGTCAGTCGAGCCTTTTGTCCACCGACACTGGCAATCCCACGTTGCGATCCGAGAGCTGTGGATGATGATCGTTGATGATAGCATCCAACGGGTGGGTATAGTGGCTTCGGCTCATTGCCGCGGTTCACCGGCGAGGATTGAGGAACCGACAGAAGCCTTTAGGGTGCTTCCTTACAGAACTCGGTCTTTGCTAACATAGGCTGTCGGTCTTGCCACGCCATCACGCTGAGGTGGACATTAGATCTCATTTCCAAGCGCTGATCAGAAGCCATTCACTTTTGAGCTCGTGGGCAGTCTCACGACAGAAACGAACGCCGAAGAGGACCCACATGAAGCGCATCAGAAGAATCAACGATTTGCCGGCTTGGTATCAGCCAGCTTCCAAGTCAACATTCCACGATGATATGTGAGATGGAACAGTGTGACCAAGGCGACATCGCGGTTGGCACGCCTCTGCGCAACGTGCACGCTCCACCGCACACATCTCCTCTTGGCATGTATACATAGTCACTGGGCTCGCATTTCCCCTTCACGAGAACCACCCATCCACACTGTCAACAACGCCTACCAACTGTGCGCAAGCGTGACCAGTTGTGAGAGGGGTCGCACAGTGTTACGCATATATTGCCGGGAATGGAGGGCGTAAGACAGCGTGCAGTTGCCGAATTAGACGTCAGCCAATCATGGCCGGCCAAAGGTGCTAGACGCCGAGATTGTCGAGAAGCAAAGTGCTTTTGCCAAACTCCGGATAGCCGCTTGTGCCAACACTCTGTCGGGAACCAACACATATCCCGACGGCAAGCTCGCCACCACAGCAAAGTTGCTGGGCATTGCCAAGCGAGCCCTTTCGATTTTGAAAGATGTCACCGTGGTGGATCTCCATCCGCACAACGAGTTAACCGAGGCGAACTTCGGAACATTCATGATTGCACATTTAGACAAGCCTCTTGCCAACCGTGGCTATCGAGCCGTAGTGCGATTTTGGTGGCACGCGGTGAGGCAGCTCCTGCACGATCGCAGCTGTCACCACGCAAACATGCATCTGGACTGCCGCCGGAAACCGACGAAAACGCAGGATATCGTCATCGGACCGGCCAAATTGCCGTTTGGCAAGCTCGTATTTGTTAGACCAGAGACCCCGCACATGTTCAACCAAAACTGTGACTCTGCCAACTGTGGAGTGCGGAATGGTCAAATTCAGGGTCCGGTTGTGCAGGTGCCAACGTCCATGTCGGTTTCTTGACGACACCAACCTGCGCATCCGCAACATAACCCGCTTCTCTTGAAAGCTTATTCCGCCGTTCCTCCCAGATCGATGGCTCAGCTCGGGCGATTATGATCCGTCCGCTCTTCTCGCATCTTGGCGCGCAAGTCAGAGATGCCCTTCAACCGACGCTTCTCGCTCTTCTCTGGCTCAGCTTCCTTCTCTTGCTGAAACGCGCTTCGCTGAGCGACCACTCTCCAACGTGGCCAGCTCGCGCACGCTCTGACCTTGATGCCTCCTACATCGCCTCCTCCTCTAAAAATGCCAACATCGTCGATTTGGATAATCTTTGGAAGGATCTCGAGTGGGCATCCCTCCGCATAATGACTTCGCTTTCCACGGTGACCGGTTTACTGCTCGCATTTCGGTCCAACAGTGCCAACGACAGGTGGAGCACAGCAAGGCGTAAGTGGAGCGATGTTCAGGCTACCTCGCGCTCCCTTCTCCGCTTGCTAGGCACGTCCTTGCTCTCCTCGGACAGTGTTTCCACAGACGCAACGCTGCAGCAGTTTGCAGACACCGCCGACCAAAAAGCAAAGGTGGAGGCAACCCTGGCGACAATACCGTTCTTCAGCATCGGTCTGATGTGTGAGATGCGAGGTCGCGCACTCCAGCTCCTCGCCGGAAACCAGCGTCTTTTGAGAAATGATCTTATCGAAGCTCTCCCGCCATCGCTCATCGCATTGGCCAATCAGCAACATGGGGACCCCTCCCTCCGTACAACGCCCGACAAAGCAGGCGAACAAAAGAAACGCAAACAGATGGCAAACCTCGACTCCCCTCACATCATCCAGCCCCTCATTCACTCGTCTCCTTCCTCGATCAACCTTGCTCTTACCTCCCTCGTGCTTCTTCAACAATCCCTTGATTCTTTCCATGCATCTCGTTCGCAGCCTTCGCTCAGCGGTCCGGTGTACGCCCATAGCATAGGCTTGCTCAACGGTCTCGGCGCACACATGACCGAGCTGGAACGAGTGCGTGATACGCCGATCCCCTTTAGCGTCTCTCGACATTTTGACAGACTGCTTGCCATTCACACGTGTCTGCTGCCGGTAGTGGTGGTGAAACGACTGAGCGAGAGGTGGTGGTTGTGTGCCGTGATCGTGGGCGTGGTGACGAGCATGCTTTATGGCGTAGATAGTTTTGCGGCGAAATTAGGCCAGCCAATGGGGCTGGACAGCGAAGATCTGCCGCTCGAAAAGTATATCGCAGATGTCCAGAGGGAGTGGAAGGAGGTTAGAGCCAATTGTGGCGCAATTCCAGCATAGGCGGGTGCGGCCGAGCGGACGAGGTCAGCCGCAACGTTGTCGAGCTCAGTGTAGCATAATGTAGACAAGTGTAACCACGAATGGATCACGGCAAAGATATGAGCGACTTCGACCTTCGATACAGTCTTGCGGCCTGGTGGGGTCCTTGCTGGTTGCGATTTTGAGCATCATTGGTCTCACAAAGAAAAAAAAGTTGAGGCCTGGGCATGTGCTCGATGGGCAAGCAAACATGGAAACCACTTCGAAATGCAGCTTACACCAATCGGAAAGCAATGCGGGTGAGATATGTTAAGACCAATCGCGATGGGCAAAGGTTCCGTAACTGCATTCTGAGTCAGAGCCCCAATCCTCCTCCTCCTCTTCCTCCCTTTGATCCCCTTCATCCTTGGTTGTCTTGATCTCCCGCTTGAAAGATGGACCGTGAAACAGTCTCAACCGCCACCCTCTTACTGTCCTGCAATTCTCTGGTCTCTGACCCTCCTTCAATTCGTTCTTTTTCGGTTCTGGCAGAAACTCGACTGCCAAATCGAACACGATCCCTTTCCCCTCACTATCCTCCACCAAATGATGATGTAACAATAACACAAGGTAGATCTTGTGTTCTGGACGCATCCTCTCCCGTGGCAACATAGCTTCCAATCCCGTCTCATCTTGTTCAGTGCACTCCTTTGGGGGAGTGAAGCGCCTCCAAGTAGGAAAAACTTCTTCCGAATGCTCCACCATCCTTTCCTGTCGCTTTGACAAATGCGCTGTATACACTGCTATACCAACTTTTTCCCCACCATCCACACTGATCTTGACCCTCCCCGCGAAACATACCTTTTCTGGATCGAGACGTAAATTTGTTTCCTCTCTAGATTCCCGGAGGATTGATTCTAGCGGTGATTCAGAGGCAGTGAGTTTTCCGCCAATACCGTTGAATGTTCCACGACCGAATCCGCGCTGTTTCCTTCCTAGTAGTACAAACGTTGCTGTCTTGTCGGTTTGCGAATCGACCCGTTGAAGCGGTGACAAAGGACCGGTGAATGTTGCGAATAAAAGACTATGTGTATATCCCACAGCGGCTTCCGTGGGAGGGGGAGTCGAGGAGAAAGACGAACTGGGTATAGAGTGAGATTGACGTTGTTCAGGGATAAAGTACCACTCCCAACCTTGGGGAAGTTGTCGTCCAGAAAACTCTTCAATTCTAGTCATCATTTACAGAGCTTACCACTTGAAACGACGTTTATCAGATGAACACTATCGGCCAGCGTCGAGTGAGTGCCAGTATCCCGGCTCGAAAGAATAGCTGGTAGATGCAAACTGTTGAGTGTATGACGATCAAAGTGCAGCCGGAGTATCGAAGGTCTGTGCGCGTCTGGCTCGATTTTGCTCTACATCCACCACCCACACCAACACCCTTCACCCGACGCTTGAACATGCCTCACCATGTTCGGCGCCGTCCCTTGCACGCACGTGCAACAGTCAACAGAGCTTTGGGAGTGGAGTTACACTATCACTGCGTCTAACGATTCAACATGAACACCAAAACCATCCAGGAATTCTACTATACACCCTCTCTATAGGTTGGCCTTTGGTTCGCCATCCCCGTTTGCAGAAGGAACAGTCGTCTTCTTCAACAGCCCCTCAGCGATGCTCGCCACTTGGGCCCCTTCCTCACTCGGGTCCTGTGCAAGCTCCTCAAAGCTCTTCACAGGCACTGCTGCTTTGCTCGGGTTGAGCTGAGCCTTGAACACTGTTGCGTCAACCACTTCCTCCGGTTTGATCGCGCTCTCCACCTTCACCGCTTCCACATCAGCTGTCTTGGTCTCGTCAGCAAAGGGGAATTGCGCAGCGAGGGCGTCTACGAGCTGGAGCATTTGCTTGACGGCCTCGGCGGGCAGAGGTGTTGGGTTTTGAGCCATGGCATCCGATGCCATGTCTTTGACACTTTCGATCGCGGGCTGCTGTGTGCGCAGTGCGTCAAAGGCTTCCTTGGGCACAGGGAGGCCTTGCGCATTGACCGCTTGCTCAAGCGCATCGACTGCCTTAGCCGAAAAGCGGAGGGAGGGCGAAGCGGTCGAGTTCAGGTGCACCGAAAGCTTGCTCCTTGTCGCGCTGCTTGGGTGGATGTACTTCATGAAAAGATCAAACACCTCGGCCTTGGTTACCTTGGCAATCGCCTCGACATCTGCATACCTGGCAAGGAAGTCGTAGTTACCGCCAAACACGGGCGACCAGAAGCGCTGCGATTCCTCGACCAAATTCTTGACCGTCTCAAGCTTCTTATGGATGATGCTGCGCTTGTGACCCTCAAACTCCTGCTCGGTCATCTTCTCCAGCGTTCCCTTGAACTGGTCGAGGAATGCATCGACTCTGCCCTCGAGGTAGGGAGCATCACGCTCACTCTGGACAATGATCCGCCAGCCCAAGCTGCCAATGCTGCGTCGGATTCCGCTGAAGACAAGGTAGCCAAGCTGCTCCTTGGTTCGCAACTGGTCGAAGACAGGCTCGTTGGCAATCTGGGAAAAAAGCGACAGGGTAGCGCGGACAGAGACGTCGGTAGGCTCTCCTACCTGCACGTAATATTCGACGGCACTGTTAACGTTGGCAGCGTTGGTGACGGGGAGGTTCCAGATCTTGTTGCACTTTTCTGGCAGCAAAAGCGAACGGCTGGAAACTAACTCGGCCTTGTTGACTGGACGCGACTTGACCGTATTCCAAGCCATATTGGACAGCTCGATAGCCTCCTCCTTGCCCAAGTTACCGTGGGCCAGAACCTCAAGGTGCATGCGCTGCAGCAGCTCAGGCAAGAACTGCTGAACCTCGGCAACAGTGAGCTGCTCGAGCTCGCGGAGCTTCTCCTGCGGAGTCCACATTTTCTCCTGTAACAAGTAAGTAGTGTAGTACGTCGCGTGTCGGTAGGGCTCCTCGATCGCAAAGTTCTGGTAAGAGCGCTTGACGCGGTCCGTGACCAGCTCGAAGCGACGAGGATCGATTTGGAAATTAGCAAGTTTCTCTAGGATGCTACGAGCCAGTTCGGGAATCTTGTCGTTGTAACCGCTCAAGGAAAGAGCAAGGGATTGGTCCTGCGAGTCGAGCATGTAGCTCAAGCCAGCTAAAGAGGCGTCGTACGAGTACTCGACGAGCGAGTCCGAAATGAGCTCGATGAGCATGCGCGTCTTGATCGAGGTGGCTGGCGAAGCGTTGATGAGTGGGTTGCGCAGCACAAAGAAGACATTGGCTTTGGGGAGACCAAAGCGGTCGTCGAGCTTGTGCCATACACGCATGCTCTCGTTGTCGAGAACCAGCTGAGGTCGCGGTGTAGGTTTCTTGCCCTGGGCTTCGGCCAGTGGTCCCTTAAACTCAAAGTTGCCAGGGATAAATGAGTTGGGGCGCGGCAGGTGCAAGTCCTCAAACTCGGTCGGGGACTGGGTCAAGAGCTGCGACGGGAGCGGCTTGATCGAATACTCAGTGCCGTACCACTTTTCCTTGCTCTCCCACTCAGTGCTGCCATCAGGAAGCGTCTTGGCCATGACGACAACGCGGCAGTTCTGTGGGCTGAGGTGGTCAAGCGTCTGCTTGATCAAGTCACGGTCGAAATCGCGAGTAAGCCAACCACCGGAGAGGATCCACTCGCGCGGATACGGCATCTGCATTTGTGTAGCAGTGCTCGAGGCATAGTCGGCGGGATCAATCTTTTCCTTGAAGCGGAACATAAGCTCACTGAGCTGGGCCACCTCGTCGTGTGTCCACTGCTCTAGGTTGCTTTTGCGAAGCAGGTGAATGTACTTGAAGACCGACTCAACCACCTTCTCGTGGTTCTGCAGACCCTCCTTGGTGAGATCAATCGAAATCTTGAAAAACTCGAAGCCATTGGCGTCGCCAGTCGCTCCAGCAGAAAGACGATCACACCAGCCCTTCTTCTTGAGGTGCGAAAGGATAGAGCCCGAGCCCTCGTGACCAATAAAGTGAGACAAAAAGTGTCCAGGCTTGGATCGGAAGTGTGGCCCCTGGTCTGGGATAGGGAAAGCGATGTTGAGCTTGCGCACATCCCGAACCGACTTGGCAAAGATCTGCTTCTGCAGTTGCTGCTGGGTGAGCGGGCTGCGGTCGAAGAGGGGAGGCTCGCGGCCTGAGTTACGAACACCCGAGAACTTCTCGATAACCCAACTAGTAAGCTGGTCGAGATCCTCCCTTCCGAGAACGACGAGCTTCATGACGTTGGCCGAGTAGTATTGATCGTGGAACTTGAGCAGCTCGTCGCGGACATCCATGCCCTTGCTCTTGGGCTCCTCCCACAATGTCTGGTAGTTGCCTGTGCCGAAATGCGAGTAAGGATGTGAAGGGTCGGAGAGCGTCTTGTCGAGCTGGAATCCACGCCACATGTCACTCTGAAGGTTCTTCTTGTGTTCGCTGTCGACAGCCTTGATCTCTCGCTCTGAGCAAGAAGGGTCGAAGAGGGGCTCGAGGAAGAATTGAGCGAAACGGTCCAAAGCGCCCTCGAAGTGGTCCGGGGACACGTCAAAGAAGTAATTGGTGTTGTCCATGCCAGTGTATGCGTTGGAGCCTCCCGAGTGGTTGGAGAGGTATTCGGAGTACTCGTTTTCGCGGGGATACTTCTTAGTGCCCATGAAGAGGAGGTGCTCGCAGAAGTGGGCGAGACCCTGCAATTCTTCTGGGTCGCTGAGGTGACCGACGCGGATGTCCATGGCAGCACTAGACTTGTCGGTCTTGGGATCTTGGATTACAAGTGCCTCAAGACCATTGGCAAGGCGAACAAGACGGTAGCGCATGTCATCTTGAGCAGAGACCTCGAGGTCCTTGGTGAAGACAGCGAACGGAGCAGCAGCCTTGGAACCATTCAGGGTTTCGCGAATCTCGAAGCCGGCTGGCAGACCTTCAAAGGAGCCGGTTCCGAGTGTGATAGCAACAGACGCGGGAGTAGCGAGCTGGCGGGATGAGCCAGGCACGCCATTGACCGATGGTGACACCACCATTTTACGGTTCGCGATGGAGCTCGATGGAATCGAAGATGAAAGGGTAGTGGACGAAACGTTGCGAAGCGTACCCGCTGTCAGAGAAGAACGAAGAAGCGAGGCAGCAGTGGAACGGGCGGACGAGGGTGGAGCAGCGAGCAGCGATCGTTGAGCCGCAGAAGAGATCCGCAAAGGGGAGCGGAGGACGGCACGACGAAGGGGCAGCATACAAATGGCGTGGGTGTCGTCTCTGCGCTGATTCCCTCTATGCTGAGTGGAGGAAAGCAGAGAAGAGGTGGGACGGTTGGTGGGAAGGAACAAGAGGAAAAGGAGGAGGAGAGCGGCGTGTAGCCGAGAAGTGGGGAGCTTGAAATGAAGCGTCCTTCGGTGTTGAGGCCTGTCAAGAGCCGGTGTCTATGTTTAATACAAAGACACGATGAATCAAGCGCGAGGACCTTTGCGGTTGCCCCCTTTCTTGGCGAATCCAAAGTCTATTTCAGTCGAAACGGACCGAAACCAGAAGCAGCTGTGGGATGGTTGTGCTCGGAGTGAGGTGTCTGACGGGAGTCAAGTCTATGCGTGCTTGCCAAAGAGCCGTGTGGTGAGGGAAATCGATGTCGAGCTTGATAGAACAAAGGGAAGGCTCGAACCAGAATGAGCTTTGAGCGTGCATCGTGCAATTTGGCTGAGCCACGCAAGCACTCTGTCGTGCTTAGCCAAAATTCGTTCTGCACGGTCAGACGAGAAATTTGGTCAAAGTGCTTAAAGCCAGGATCGAGATTTTCGGCCTGCATCACTTGCATCGGCGATGCACTGTTGGGGGGTGGCCTTGACCTGGGTCCAGGAATGCAACAAAGATTGACGAGGAGGGCGACCTATTGTCCTTTGGCCCGATCGCGGAGCTTTGCAGACCAACAGCCCTTGAATAGTCTAAGCGCTGTCGCTGTTAGAAAAGGGCTGCGCCAATGTACACTCACGGACTTCGTGGGGCCCTGGCACCGTCCGCACACCATCTGGTCTTTCAGGGAATATTCCAACCTGCGCAACAAGCTGGTCCCGAAGTGCGACGCTATGATTTGCAGACTGGAGAGACAACGGGTGGCTAGCAGATCAACAATAACGGGATCAAGAAAACGCGAAGCAAAAGATGAAGCGTATAGTACAAGACAAAGCTCCCAAAGATATGTTTGACGATTCTGGAAAAAGTGCAGAGTCGGTGTGCAGTTGTGTATCCCACGAGTCTGAAGCTAGAGCCAGACATGCAGGAGCCGCATTAGAGCGAGTTGTCCGCGCAGGTAAAGGGAGCCTTGATGCTGCCCGTAGCATAGTTGTCGATGATACTCTGCACGGACACGTACAATCCTGGGCCTAGAATGAAGAGTCCAGCTGCAAGCAGTACAAATTGAAATGCGGTTTCGGCCTTTCGAAGCCAGTTTTGACCAACCCACAGCTGCCCCTTGTACAGCTCAAAGAAGGCAAATGCCCAAAAGATGTAGCCGAAGTAGCAGTCGAACAGCGCACTCATGAGGGAGAGCAATGTCGAGAAGAAGGGGATCGCCTCGCCGATAACCCAGCCGAGAATCCAGGTGGCAGTGACACATCCAATCCAGCCAGCCCAGCCAACGACAGTGTGGTTGTTGTAGTGCTTCGTACCCATGAAGATGCGGCCAAAGAGGTATTTGGCTACGACCGAGGCGTATAGGACACCAATGCTGATGGTGGTGGGAAGTACAAAAGCAAACGCAATCTTCTTAAACACTGGGCGCAAAGTTCCAACTGCGGGCGCGGTGGTATACTGGCCCGTGTAGCGGTAGACGACAACACCGGTGACGCTGAAGAGAATGAACTCTGCAACAGTAACGGCATAGAGCGCCTTGGGGAACTCTCGAGGGTCCTTCATCTCGGCAATAAAGGTGGGGTACATGATTTGGCCGACAAAGGTAAAGACGATGTTCAAGAAAGCGGAGAATCCGTTGACGAAGCCGGTACCCTTGGGGGCAAAGGCTGTGATGTAGACGGGCTTGTCGAAGTCCTTGACAGCAGGGTGAGTGCCCTGGATGCCGCTGAAAATGAGCACAAGCATGATCGAGATGAACATGGAGATCGCTGAAATAATGCCGAGACTGGTGAGCTGTTCGAGCTTCCTTGGAAGGGTTAGGATGATCGAGATGATCATGATGACAAGCGAGAAGACCAACGAGCAAGTGCCGTGGTTGGAGAGTGTGTTGAGGATCTCTGAACCAGTGAGAGTGTGCAACCCCATGATGAAGACATTGTTGAGGATGAGGGCGATGGCAGTGAGCTCGTAGGCAATCTGATTCTTGCCAAAGATTTGATATCCAATGTCGCAAATGTTGAGAAGATGAGGGTGGTGAAGGCAGTACCTCCAAAGGATGAGGGAGGTGTACAGGGCGGAGAGACCAACACCAAACGTAGCAATCAAGCCACCAGCCATACCGAGATAGGAATAGGCCCATGGGAAGGAGAGGATGGCAAGGCAAACGTATTCAGTGAAGAGCAACACGGCCGCCTTCTGCCATGATAGAGTTCGGTAGACGATGGTGCCGCCCTCCTGCGCCTGTTTTACACGCGCAGCGGCAAGAGCGTCTTCCGAATCTGCATCGCTGCTAACCTCGACAGCATTGTCGATGGCTTCTCCACTCTTGGGCTTGAAACCTTGCGAGGATTGCTCGAGATCGTCTGAGGATGAGCCATCTTGCGACCCGAATTGGGGAGGCGTGCGTGCCTCCTTCTCAGTGGGCTGTCCGAGCGCGGACATTATGACAGTATATTGGAGAGTGTCTGCTTTCGTCTGAAAGTTTGACCGTGCGAAGCGTCGGTGGAGGAGAAGGAGAGGAAGTGGTCGTAAAGGAGGCGGTCCGGGCAGAGCTGAATCAGGTGTTTAAGAGGGACCTCGCCCACGTTGAGATGTTTTCAGGAACGCGCTAGAGTTGGCGAACGTTATTCGAAGCGGACTTCGTCTGGCGCATGCTCGCTGCGATTGCTGCCGTGTTCCATAACGTGGTGGCAAAGCGAATGGGCAGCCTGGCCGCTGGAGGGCACTCGAGTGGATCGCTCACAGTATCACCGCGGTCCTAGCACAGTAGAAAGCAGCGTGAATTTCATTTTCGGGTGGAAGCTGGCGGCGCATGGCTCGCCGATGATGGATGGTTGACTGCACATGTGCATGCAGCCCTCTGATGGTGTGACAGCATTGAGCAAAGGCGGGCAATTCGGTAGGGCAAAACGCACTCTACGTTGGTGGGAAATCATAGGGTCTAGCAGTGGGTTCAAAGGTGCGGCGGTGCTGTCTCGTTTGTCTCGTTGTCTGAGAGGAAATACAAGTGAATGTTCGGTTGGGAAGCGACCTCTGAAACTTTCATTGGATGCCCCGCAGGCGGAAGCGACCACCAAAGTCGGTGTGCTAGCTGCGTTCGGTACTGTACAGTGCTGAGCAGTGCGCTGTTTTTTTGTTGTTTGACGTAGTGCGTGCAGCCGGAAAAATTGCTCGGAATGCGGCGGCACAGCCGGTGGAGTTGTTGCGGTGGGTAAGACCTGCGGTGATTGATTTGGGACATTGGACCGGCACAATTTTCGACGTCCGGGATCTGAATTCGAAAAAAGGCGACTAGGATTTCCCACTCCGCATCCAGCTGTGAAACAGAGAGAGGATCAGTGCTGCTTTTCTCTCGAAACCGAATTGGTGGCGAGTGATTGCGAGCCAGTAGCATAGTGACAATCACACCAGCGCTGCAAGCAAATACTGTACAGATACAGAACAGGTACTAGCACTGCTCAATGCAACCCGCATCAATTTTCCGCCGCACAAGCTCGCCATCAACGCAGCTAGCACGACATCTCCTTCCCCACTTGAAATCAATGTGAGAAACCTCGGACGCAGTCGGAAGCTTTTGGTCTAGTTCAATGGAAGCATCGATAGCGAAACGCTATGGAGGCCGAGTCGAAGACCATGGATCCGAAATTGGAACGGCGTAACTCAAGGTGTGGCAATAGGGGGAGAGGACAGCACACTGGTCCAGACCACAGCCGACGCAAGTGGCCTTGATTTACAACCACAAATCGTCCGACACGGCTGTCATGGCAATCCCAGCGCCAAGCCAAGATCGCAACACTCTTTTCACGGTGACCACCGCCTCGTCCCTTTCAACGTAGAGTGTTCTGCTGACCCTCATAGTTTGCTTTTGTCTAGTCACATGACCCGACATCGTATTGCTGCCGTGCCAAGTATACACGTAGACTGGGAGCAGCAGCTGCCCGCAGACGCATCGTCTGGAGTCTTTTTGAGACTTGACAGTCGTATTAAATTCGAATCATGAATGCACGTTGCAATCAACAGCCTCTCCATGTGTGCTTTCCACGTTCAAAACGCAGTTCTGTTAGAGTCCATACAGTAACATTTTCAATATTGCCCAACTCCTCCACCTCGGGTCTCGGAATGCACGTGTCTGTGGGCAGCTTTGAACCAATCTTGTGCTCCCGGATCTTCTGGGCCATCCCCACCCCTTCTCTGATCGTGGCTTGTTCTGTACCGATGTCCTGTTCGCTGCGTACTGTGACCGCACAGCACCAGGCGCTCTCCGCCTCGCTGAAATGTGCATATGCAGGAACACGACGACTATCCACCACGCTTTCTTGTTCGACAGCATCGACCTCACAACTATCTCAAAGCAGTTCACCTTCCTCCCCTTCGACCTCATCAAGCGATGGGGCTACATCAAACTCAACAGCGCGACCTCGAGTCATCTTCTCTGGCATCCAGCCCACTGGTATCCCTCATCTTGGCAACTATCTCGGCGCACTCCGTAACTGGGTCGACCTCCAGAATGCGTCCCTCTCCACCTCCGACGAGCTCTATTTCAGCATTGTTGGCTATCATGCCATCACCATGCCCCAGATTCCATCCCGTCTGCGCTCAGAGCGCTCCGACATGATGGCCACCCTCCTTGCTATCGGACTCGACCCGCACCGCTGTACCATCTTCCACCAAGATCAGGTTGTCCAACACACCGAGCTCGCATGGATCCTCAATTGTATTACCGCCTTTGGAAAGCTCAACCGCATGACCACCTGGAAGTCCAAACTTGCTACTGCTAGGAATATTGCTGAGGGTACAGAGATGGATGACAAAGATCTCAGTCTGGGGTTGTTTGCATATCCGGTGCTGCAGGCAGCAGATATCCTCCTGTACAAAGCCACCCACGTGCCCGTGGGAGAGGATCAAATCCAACATTTGGAGCTAAGCAGAGATCTAGCTGATGTGTATAACCGCAAGTTTAGCAAAAAATTCTTCCCGTTACCCGCGCATATCATCACACCGACAAAGAGGGTCTTGTCGTTACGAGATCCGTCAAGTAAGATGTCCAAGAGTGCACCTGATGTCAATTCGAGGATTCTCATCACCGACACCCCCGAACAGGTAGCACGGAAGATCAGGAAAGCAGTCACTGATGCTGAAGCGACGCTGGCGTACGATCCGGACCAAAGACCCGGTGTGAGTAATCTCCTGTCGATCCTTGCTGCACTCAAAACACCAGCAAAGCCAGATTTGCAGCATGTCGGGCCTGCAGAATGCGCAGAGCAGCTCAACGAAGAGATAAGGGCTTCCGGCGCATCATCGGGTCAGCATCTCAAGACAACACTCACAGAAGCCGTTGTCGAAACACTCCGCCCGATCCAGGCTGAGCTGGGAAGGATGCGTCAAGATCAGGGCTACCTGCAGCAAATGGAACAACTCGGCAAAGAAAAGGCACAGACAGTAGCCAGGAGAACAATGGCTCAAGTTCGAAAAAGCGTTGGCCTTGACTAGAACGCTATCCCCGCACTGCAATCAAAATACCACCTCTTGGCAACTTGGATCTCGTGATTGAGTGCGTGATTATGATTGTTTTCGAGACCATTGTTGAGCATATCGAGTGTTGACAAAGCGGGTCTGTGGTTGCTGGAAAAAGGTACAAATACAGGGTATACATGCGCAATGAGGGGACAAGATATGTCGGCAAGATGCCAGATGAAGCCATAAAAGGCGTTCCAAAGGTGTTTGCCCGAAACTAGCCACACCACCGTGAAATCGGTGTTAGAAGCTCTCGAATTTGGCTTGTAGCGCCTGAGCAGCGGCCAAAACATCCTTCAGCTGCTTCTCTGCCTGCTCCAATTTCACCTTCTTTTCCTTGTTATCCTTGGCCACTTCGGTCTTGTCCTGCTGCAATCGCTGTTTCTCTATCTCCAACCTCTTCCTTTCTCCCAACTCAAACCGCAATCGTGCTAGCATCAGCTTGTGGTCGTCCTCCAGATCTCCATGCTCTTCTGCCGCTGCTCTGTCCTTTGCCTCGAATGTATCCATGACAACCTCCTCCGATTGTGATGGTGAATGTTGTGGGCGCAATTGGTGGAATTCCTCGAGCGTGTGCAGGTGGATATCCTGGTAGATGGACTGGAATTCTTGGCACACTTTGACCTCGAGTTCGAGCATCGATTCTTCGTATTTGAGGTTTTGCAAAGCTAGACGGGCTGAGTCAACTTTGGCCCGTTCTTCGGCTACCCGGGTCTTTTGGGTTTGAAGATCATTGTAGATCCGACGATTAACCCGTTTCAGGGTCGAGAAGAGCGGCGTGGATGCAGAGAGCAGTTGCATCGCAGCAACCCTGGTTTCTGGTGAGGCATCATCATCGACGGCCGTCTTGAGGTCAGATAGCTCTGATAGAGTCGTGAGAGCTTGCTTGAGCTCCTGAAGACGACAGATGCATTGGGATATAGTCGATGAGCAGGGTTCAAGCAAAAAAGATCAGCAAGTGGGAAACAGGTCAGTTGTTTGGAACTGCAAAACGCAAGGTGACGATGGATATGGCTGCTCAACCTACATCTTCTGTGGACACCATCATTTCTATTCTTACTCTCGTGAGGCCACAGCGACCGTCCAGGTCGTAATGTAGGTGGTGATCAAGGTTGAGAGTGGTGTGTGAGGGTGAACGTCACCGAGATGCTTCCTACACCACAAAGTCCGAAAGCCGAAAACCAAATTAAAAATAGAAAATGGCTGAAGTGCGCTAGATTCAAATGATTCAACATTCAAAGTCAAAAAAATTCAACAGACTCTCCTGTTCGAACAGGGACTTTCCAATGGTCCGAAGATGCACAGGTTGCGCAAGTATCCAAAGGTTGAAAGGAGAGGGGTATAATACGAGTACAAGTTAGGTGTAGTTCTGACTCGATCCCATGCGAGCGAACGAGACCGCAGTGTCGTCAGCCAAAGGAATTACAGAGACGCAGAGAGGTGAGCCTAAGACTCGATGTGATGCTGAGTCGCCCCATCCACATCTAAGAGCTTCTTTGACGCAGTGCGAGCATTCTAGTGGGTGGAAGTCTTGAACGGATGGCTCATTCCACAGAGACTCGAAACGTACGACGGCTCATCAATCGACGCCTTTGAAGTGTCGCCTGCTGCTGACTGTTCTCCATCCGTAGCCAATATTGTCGAAGACAGCGCCTGATCTGTCGGCGAGATGGCATTGACAACACTTTCACTATCCGTGGCGTGGCTTGATGGAAGAGATGAGGACAAGGGAGCGTGGGTTGATGAGCGCATGCTCAACTCCTGCACTTCATTTGCGCTTTTGGCCATTTCCACCTCGGCGCGATCCTGCGCAAGCCGCGCAAATGCCAGTCGCTGATACGCGTGCATACTCTGGACGAATTTGCGTCCCACCGAATGTCGACAGAGCCGGAGGAAAAAGTCAACGACAGCATCTCTCGCAGCCTGGGATGGATGGAACAGTCCCAGCGCCAAAGGAAGCAGACCTCCTGTATGAGGCGGAAGCAACGCCAGAACCTCCATGATCTGATCGTGCGTCACGACGCTCTTTGCAATTGTTTCAAAGATCAAATCCGACTCCCCGACATGCAGTTTCCTAGCCCTACGAAGGCGACCAACTTGATGCGCGATGTCAAAGTTGCGTATCGCATGCGTGTAGCCACCATACTTCTGCAGTTCTTCCACCAGTAGACTGTACGCGATGGAGGATCGGAAGCCCTCGATCCGCATCTGATTGGACACGATCTCACGCATCTCCGCCTCGCGGTCTATGTAAACGGGACCTGATCCCAGCTGGCCATTCAAGAAAGGCTGACAGGTGGGAAGGAGCGATGTACGGCCGTAATAGTGCTCCTCATGCCGTGCGACACGCTGGACGAAGAGGAAGACGTATTCCTGCACGCGCGAGCGAATAAATCGCTCTCCATAATGCGCTGCGATAGCAGTTTGCAACTCTTCCATGAAGACAGTATTGCTAGCATCAGGCCGCGAGTCGTATTGTGTGGTATTGGAGCGGTCACGCGGTGCTGCGCCGCCTACGCTGGAAGACTTGCTCGACATGGCAATGTTGCCAACCACCCCGGTGCCGTTGGTGGGGAGTGCACCAAACTGTGCAAACTCGTTTTCAGGGGCCGGTTTCAAGTCATGACCGGTCGCGGAGGAGACACTGCCAAGCGTGTTGGAAACGCCCGTGCCACCGCCATCCCGCGGCAGTGTCGCGGATCGCATCATGGACTGCGTTGAGGCGCTTACAGGTGGTGAAGCAGGAGCAATGTCCTTGGCCACTAGGACACGCCCAGTCTCCACATTGAGCAACAGATCCCATGCATGCAGATCCTCGAACCGTGGATTGGTCACGCCAGCAATGTAGCCTGGGACTCTTTCCAGGTCGTCGAGGTTGAGCAAATTGGTGTATGGGAAGGCTCTGGCAGCAAAGCCCTGAAGCACAACACCGCACCCTGAGCCGAGCGCGCATGCTGCTAGCACAAAGCCAGCCACCTGATTAGCCGGCTGTCCGTAGCCAAGAAAGATGACACGTTTCTGTGTCACTAGAGCATTGAAGAGGACAATAATAGGATGCGTGGATGGTCCGTTGGTATGCAAGTGAGGATGCATAGGGCCGGACGGAATAGAATGTGGACCGGAGAACGTCTGTATCAGACGAATGAGCGAGTAATCACCAACCTCTTCGGGAAAGGTGGTGAGTGGTACTCGGATGGGCAACGGCACCGAGCCATAGGTGAGCACGGTATCGAAGAAATGGGTATCGCGAGGCCTTGCAGATCCAGGAAGTGGACTGAGAGAGTTTGGATTCGACCTCCTATCTTGGGAGCCTGCGACACCAGCAATCGAATTGGCTGATGAGCCTCGGCGTGCGCCCAAAGCCGGCCGAAGCGATGCGGCGCTCATCTTTTTCTTAAGCGATCGTGTCTCGGATGATAAAGTAGACGTACTGTCTGTGCGACTACGTACCATTTCGACGCCACCGACACCGTTGGTTGACGAGCGAGCTATGTCCAGCTCTTCGCTAGGTGTGGCGTGCGATACGCCATTGCTTGTTATAGCAGCTTCGACTTCGGTGCGAGGAGCAGCAATGAAGCGTTCTTCAAACAGGTCGCGTCGATCGGAAGCACGAAGGACGAGCTTCTCAGCTCGACTAAAGGAAGGTGCTGTCGAGAGGTCAAGGCAATTGATGGACTCGTATAGGCGTGCGAGGCAGTCTGGTCCAGGCTCTTTGAAGTATTCATCGAGAGCGAGCAAGAGGGCGGGCTTGAAGATCTCGATGAACGGGTAACGCGTTCCAATAGCCATGGCTTTTACCATAGCTCCGCGACGGACCGAGTTGTCGTGCTTCGTGCGAACGAGGTTGATGACGTAGGTGAGGTCGTGCGACAACCATGATGATGGGTCGGTAGAAGAGTTGGCTTGGGAAGTGCCTTCGTTATCAGCCGCTTCTCGAAGTGCTGCACGTTTCGTGCCTGGAGGTTTGAGATAAAAGAAGGTCCAATCTTCACTTCTTGCATGGACGCCGTCAGGAAGCATGAGCTCGGCGAGCATGTGGTCGTCGTAGCCGGTGGGAACGGGGTACTGATGTGAGAGAGTAGATCCACGATCTATATCGAACTCTGCCAGCATGCAGAAGGTGCAAAATCCATTACCGCTCTTTGCATCAGCAGCATCTTCGCCAGAATCAGTGATCGACATGCCCGCGATCAGTCTCTGAGGCCTTGTGTCTGCTGGAAAGTGAGTTGAAACCTGAGGGAGCAGCGGTTGGTACGGCCAGGAGGGCTACGGATCTACTGTGAAATCTGATCTCGAATGTTCGTGCCGTGGTTCAAAGGGGGTGGTAGAAGATATGAAGAAGGACCAAGCACACTGCCCTGCCCTGTCAGTGTGAAAATCTTTCAGCAGACTAACATCACGTCGCCAGTGACTGGAAGGACTGAGAGCAAAGCTTCGTGTTCCCACAAGTTTGAGCTGCAAGCGTCTTCGGGGGGGGTTGGTGGTTGTTGACGGAGGCAGATTGCGATGCAAGTGTCGCAGCCGGGAGGACCTGGATCAGCCTTGAAAGGAGGAAAGAGAGCTGCTGCTTGATCTGAGCAACATTGAGCTTTATGTGGACATGAAGTTGCGGAGGTTGGGCCCCGGCTCTCGGAATGTCGAGCAACGAGCGATGCACCCTGGATCCTGGCTTTTGGCCTGTGCATGCAACCAGCTAGCCGTCAAGACTGCCAATTTAGGCTCACAGTCATGAGTGTCACACTCAAAATCACAGAAATGTTAGCTTCCTCGAATCACGTGAGCCAACACGGTTGATCCGCGTAAGCTCGTCTGGTTGTGGAGAAGTGGCAACTGGATTCACGATTCGTGTGTCTTTTGTGCCTGGAATTCATGATTGCCTGCACGCCAAATCGACTCATCTTGAGAGTTACCGATTCACATTTGTGTCACCTTCCTCTTGGTTCAGCTACAACTTCATCTCGCCTCTCTCCGCCTCGCTTGCACTCACAGGAAGCTTCCGTGCGCGCAGTTTCTCCTTCAGCATTACTGTTCAGATGCTTCTTGAATAGGTCTATCGTTACAAGGACCAACGCTGCAGTACCATGCCAGGCAGAGTGGCTACGATGCCTGTTGCTAGCAGCAGTGGTAGCGCGTCGGCCGCAGCTGTCGGTGCCGCTACTAAGGCCGTCCCTCAGACTCGTAGCGCTGCTGCGAGGAGCACAAAATGTGCTACAGCATCGTCGAGACCGCCTGTTGCTACAGCAACTGCACTAGCCAGCACCTCTCGTTCAGCTACAGAGAAGACGAGAGCAACGACCGCAGTGGCGTCTTCCTCGAAATCCTCCAGCCGCTCGACCGCTTCGGCCACTATCCCTTCATCTACGCGCCCCAGCTCCACCAAAGTCTCAACTTCTTCGAGTCGTACCTCTACCGTGAGCTCCCGGTCGACAGCGAGCAAAATATCAACGATCAGCACAAAATCAACAACATCTGTCGGAGTGACCCGCAGCTCTTCGACTGCTAAAGCCGCGCGCATCAGGACAGCTATTGCGCCATCCGCAGTCAAGGCAAAAGACGCCTCTAAAAGGACCCCGATCGCCATCAATGAGACCTGGACTGAGACAGAAGTGCTCGAAGCGCTTGCGACACCCAAGTCCTATCCGGCTGCGCTGCCGCACTACATTCTGTTCCAACTCGGCACTACAGCTGAAGATCTCGAGATCGATGCAGAGCTTGGAAGTTGTCCTAGCTTCACATCCACTCCGAACAATCTGGCTCCTGCTCGATGTATCTATTTCGCCAAGCAACTCGTCAACGCAGGTCTCGCATTCCTCTCCGAACTCGCTAGCTCTGGCTGGTCCACAACTGCCGAGGGGGCGTCATCCCATTTGCCTCACGTCCTCAGTGCTGTCAATACTTTTCGCATCGCGACGCGTTTCCTCTTGCTTCCTCGTGATGCGAGCATGGCAAAGGCGGCTAGCAAGCAGAAAGAGCTTGAAGTCGAGACTGTCATTCTCCGCACTTGCAGCAAACTCAAGACGATAGGATTCACGAAAGCTGCTCGTGCGGATTGCTTGTACCTGGGACGCATCACCAGTCGGATGGACGATGCCTCCGCATTCAAAGGTGAAGCTTCACCGACCATCTTGCTGCCGTCCTTTTCCGGCCTCGGCGAGTCAACGCAAGAGCCGTCGTCTGCGCGAATTTCATTTCTCATTGATTTACAGTGCAGCAGTGCAACGTACGCTCTGGAGGCAGCCGATCTCTCCGCCCTGGACTCGATATTGACCGACTTAAATCACGAACACGGGCCACTCGCATGGCAGCTTTACGGACGCAGACATGGGGGAGAAGTACGAGTTCTTGACCGCGCCGCCTTTACGATAGAACGGGCCATCTCCAAAGCTTTGCAGCGACTCGAAACCCCAAACAGCCAGGAACATCTTCCTTTACGTACTCTTGCCTTGCAATTGCTGGTCCAAGTGAGTGACATCGACCTTGTCGCCTTCTGGGAGCGAGTTGCACGTGCTGGAGGCGCCGTCCTTAAAACAGCGCAGAAGGAGGGCGACAACGTCGCATCAGCGTACCATGCCGTCCAGGACACTTTTGAGACCGTCATCGCCACCGCCGCAAACATTGCAGAGAATTCCGAAGCAAAAAGCAAGCTACAAGGCGAAGGATTCCAGCTCTTTTGCGAGTACTGGCTCAGCTTTGCGAGGAAAGCCGGTAGCGCTGTTGGAGTGGAACGCGCCACTGCTGCCCTGTCAGGTGGTGGCATCCCAGCACAATCCAGGTCTACGGAGCCTCCCGCGATGCTGAAGGACGCAGAAATGGCCTGTGCGGAGACGACCTCGTCAAGCAAGCCTGCTTGCCGGACCGAGTTGACAGACAAAGGCATCGCTAAGATCTGCGCCACTCTTACTGGAAGTGTGCTCGTGCTCGACAAAGTACTTTCTAGCACCTCCGATCCGGGCGCTCAAGACAAGCTTGACGATGCTGCTAGAATTCTACAGCAGCAGATAACAAGTTGGCCTGTGACCGCTTCGATAACCTCGCAGCTCAAGTTGTATCGTGTTCTGGACCAGCTGCATCGCCGCTGTTGTAGCAAGCTCAGTTTTCAAGGCTGTGACAGCAAGGGTCAACCAAAAGCAGATACAACAGGCTCTATCAATGTCGACAAGCTCTCGCGTGCCTGCCTACAGCTCCTGTACAGCCTCTTTGGACATGCAGAGGCATCAACGTCAGTGTCCCCGACCTTATCTGACTCGGCCCCCAGGTATTCGCCATCTCGAACTGCATCTCTTCCGAACAGAGATGCTTGCCTTGCCGACATCGTGTACGGCTACAGAGTGCTGGCCAATAAACTCTTCTCTGCCTCGTCTCGCAGCGCCCGCAATGAGGCGCTCAGCGAACTGAAGGAGTGCCGCAGTCTCCTGCAGAGCGATTCGGCTCAGTCACTCCCCGACAAAGTCATGTCGGAGCAGCTTCGGCTCCTCTCCACCAGCTTCTACAATCCAGCGGGCATTCTTTACAATGCCGCCAACTACGTCGAGTCTGCAGAGTTTCTCCAGCTCGCTGTCGAGTGTGATGACCTGTCCATCTGCCTGCTCCAATCTGGCAATGGACAGCTCAATGCGGAAGACCAGCAGGAGCTCGAGGCCACCTTGGCCAAGCGACAAGAGGTCCTGCACAAGAAGCTCGAGTACACTGCAGTTGCATATCGATTCGCAGGCAGCAAGTTGGAAGCATTGCAAACATACCGCCAGCTGCTCCTTTCACGAGCATCTGCTGTACGACAGTATCTCGATCAGCTTGCCGGTATCAGCAGTACCGAAGAATGCTTCAATTCTTCAGGTATCAAAGGATTGGTTAGCCCTATTAAGGCCATTGTCGATCTATCTGTGCACGAGCTATCCTTCGATTTGGACTTGAATGATCAGGAGCACAGCCTCGCAAACTGGATGATGGAATGCGCTTATTTGAAGCCAGGCGTCAAGGGAGCCATCCTCGAGCAGGCTGCTCAGCTTCTTGACGCCCGCTCGCATCTTTCAGGTTCAGTCAGGGCGATCAACAACATTCACAAAGCATTGCTACAAATATACGACCGAGCAGCATTCCCACTTCGCCGTGCGAGGGTCTTGGCAAGCAAGCTGGAGATGGACGTCTTGTCGCATGCCCTCGTACTTTCCGAGAACGAGGTTGATCAAATTGAACAAGACGCATTGGGCTGCCTGGACAGTCAAGAGCTTGGGCAAGACAACGGCCTTGGTCGTTTCCAGCCACAGTATCGTTGCTCTGTACTGCTAGCGATTGCCCTGCACACTCGCTTGCGCCAGCCATTTGAGGATCCTCAGGCCCTTGAGGCGAAGGTAGATCTCGCCTGCAAGGGCCTCTCTTCTGCCCTTTCCGCGAAGGTCGCTCTGCCAACGACACCTAGAGCATCTCGCGCCTCACCCAAGGCTGCTGCTGTGATGTCCACCGTCACACCAGCTACCAGGGTTGCGCCGCGCAGGGCGGGGCCCGCTACCACACGAAAACCTCTCGAGCAGCGCTCAGCTCTTCCGCAAGCATCTGTAACTCCCGCTGCAGATCCGATCACGCCACCTTCAAAGACTGGAAAACCTGTCTTGGATGCAGGATCAGCAGCAGCCTCTTTGACTCTTCGTTCTACGCAGAAGATCACTTCGACCCGAACAGGCAGCCTCGATTGCCCAGAGCAATTCTGCCGATCCTTACTGAGCTTCCATGAGGCCTTCTCCGCGCTTGCTCTGACTCGCTGCAGCGTTCAGATCCTCAAAACAGTGCGTCATGCAACTTGTCACGGCGCCGAAGCCATGCCTGGTATGGAAGAAATCTTTTGCCGCGCATCTGCTGATCTCACGCAAGCCTATCTAGGCCTAGGTAAGGTCAGTCGTGCAGACTCTGTACTCCGATCCGCGACAAACGTGCTTTCGAGGCACGCGTCCCCTGACCCAACTTCCACCAGATTGTTGCTCGTTTCACAAGATGTTCGCTTCCGATGTTTGATGGCACAAGCAGAGCTTCTCAGCCAAGAGCGTGATCTCGTCGGCGCACAAATGCGCTTTGCTGAGGGCATCAAGCTTGCCAAGGCGCCAAGCAAGAGTGATAAGCCCAACTCCAGCTCAATTGAACGTCTCCGCCAAAGAGAAAGGCAGGCAATCGCCTTCTCGATATCCGCACATCTGCAGATGGCACGTGGCGACTTGGCATCTAGCATCGAGTCGACAACGCTTGCTCTACGTCAGCTTATCCGGCTATCCAGCAACCTGGCCCACGTCGCAAGCAAGATGCGGACATCGGAACAGGATCCCTCGCTGTCCGTGCAGTCGGAAGGAAGTGCTCCCTCGAGCGATGTCATGGTTGACACCCAAGATGACCAGCAAAAGCAACTGGAACAGCAGCAACTACCCAAGTTCTGCGGAACAACGTTTTCGAGCCTTTTCTGGAGGTGTTGCAGTCTTCTCCTCCACAACTACATGCAACTTGGTCGACTGCACAGCATCCGAGGCTCAGCTGCTGACGCTGAGGCTATGGTTGGAGAAGGCATCGACTTTGCTACTTCGCTACGTTTCGCTCTACCGCTCGCACGAGCGCTGGTCCAACGAGGTGAGCTTCGACTCCAGCTCAATCGACCTGAAGAGGGTCAAGAGGATCTATCGCGATGTCTTGAGGTTTTACAAAACATGTGGATTCCTGAAGTCGTCTCATTGTCCTATGTTCAGGGCGATTGTCTCATGAGAATCGAGTTACTCGGAGAGGCGCTCCGGTCCTATTCTGCGGGTGAGGCAACGCTGCGCACCCTCAGTACGGCTTTTGCCGACGCTGAACATGCTATGCCCTCACCAAAGGTTCTCACACACCATCGCAGGAAATCGAGTTTATCCTCGCCGGCTTCCCAGATCCGTGCCCGAGTCGGCAACGATACGTCCATGGACTTGGTGCTGCCCGAAGTGCAGTCCAGACTCTTGCAAAGGCAGGCTTGGATCTTGCACCTGATGGGTGAATCTGAAAAGAGTGAGGAGGTAGTCGAGAGGGCGGCCTCTGTCAGGGACGGCATGGCAACAGTCGATGCGCTGGTGGACCAATTTATCCTGGAGGGCAGGATTGCTCTGCGAAGGGCGCTCGAATATCTCAAGAGTGATCACTTCTTCAGCATGTTGCCCGAGGCAGCTATTTCGATCCCCATGGTGCCTTCCGTCGGCGTGCGCACGCTTGTCACTGCAACGGGCTCTCATCAGACCATCTCGAAGGAAACCGTCAAGACAGCGCTCAACATGCTCACACCGGCTGATTCCGCCTTCCGTGAGGCCCTCTCCCTCGGCCTGTTGTCCTCGCATTCTCTCATTTTGCGCGAGGCTTTCGCAAGTCTTGCCCAAGTATATACTACGCAAGCAGCTCTGGGTCAGAATGTCAAGATGGCGGCCAATGCTGCTGCTGCGCTGCTTGACTGGGCTTCGAGTGTCGGTGTTCGCCGCAATCTGCTAGTGTCGATCTCTTCAAAGTTACGAGGCCCATCTACCGTTTTGGAAGATCAAGAATGGCCCTGCATCGTGAACGATGAGCAGCGGACCACCCTTGGTGCTCGATCCTTGCTGGGACGCAGTGCGGATGAAGACGAGTTCGACGAGGAGGAAGCGCTTCCGACTCGACTGGCCAAACTGTCGTTGTCTAGCCGGGCCCGTGTCTCTGTCGATCAAGTCGCGCCTTCTGCCAGCCCGTTGTCAGCGTTCTGGCAATCAGTTCGACTGCGTCATCAGCAGGCACAGCATGAGCCAGGCACCATCAAACAGCAGCTTCCCCGCAACTGGACCGTCATCTCAATCTCGGTCCGGTCGACTGATGTCGAGAACCTCGTTCTCACCCGACAAGAAGGCGGGGGAGGTGCAGATGGATGCACTGCCAAGGAGGCGGTGCTGTATAGCTTGCCGATTAATCGCCGCAGCCAGAGGGACGGGACAGAGGAGGAGGAAGAGCAATTGACTCTAAGGGCTGCACAGGAGAAACTGGTCGAGATCGTGCGTCTGAGCAACGACGGTATCCACGGCGTCAAAGATGTCCAAAGCATGGAGGCCCGTCGACAGTGGTGGAGCGAGCGTCATCGTCTCGATGACGAGCTGCGCGACTTGCTTCAGTCCATCCAAGACACATGGCTCGGCGGTTTCAAAGGTGTCTTCTCCGATCCCACATCCGACGATGGAGCCATCTCTACGCTGCGGACCAGATTCGAAAAGATCATCCGACGTGCGTGCTTCCCGACAGCCAACAAACGCCCAAACAAGGTCAAGCTCGACGATGCTGTCTTTGAATGCTTCGCAGGTCTTCCTGCCGATTGCACAGATGAGGATTTGGAGGACTTGGTGCATTATGTCATGGATGCACTGCAGTTCAGCGGTTTCCAAGTGGCTATAGACGAGATCGACCTTGATGAGACCGCAATGGACCTGCGTGGAGCATTGGAGGAATTCCATGGCAAAAAGGCTCAGTCCTCGCCCAACAAGACCAGCATGGCCTACGTGGCGGTTGAGGAGGAAGAGCAAGTGCAAGATCATCACATCTTCTTGGTGCTCGATAAGGACACGTCCGTGTTTCCCTGGGAGTCGATGCCCATCCTGCGCGGAAGGGCCGTGAGTCGCATCCCCTCAATGGCGTTCCTTCAAGATCGGATCGAGATGGCCAATGTGTTCCATCGCAAGCAGTATACCAACCAAAATGATGCCAAAATGGATGAGCTCGAGCTGAGCCCTTTGCAGAAGGGCAAGCAGGCAGGTCGTTCTCGGTCCCGCTCGCCCACTAAATCCTCGCGACCGCTCAAAGCGTCAATGCTTCGCAGCAACTGCATTGCCCAGCTTGATGGTGATGACACTACGGCGACGGACTCGGCAAGGCAAGTGGCGCTGCGAAATGGCAAGCTGTTCAGTCTGTCGAAGCGCAGGACATTTTATCTGCTCAATCCCGGTGGAGACCTTGTGCAGAGTCAAGATCGCTTCGAAGGCTGGCTCAAAGGACGCGGTCTCACCCACGGATGGAACGGCATTGTTGGCCGACAGCCAATCGTAGACGAGCTCCCAGATGCACTGTCATCGTCAGATCTGTTGCTGTACTTTGGCCATGGAGGCGCTGAGCAGTTCATCCGACAGTCCAAGGTCCGAGAGCTGCAGCGATGTGCAGTCGCCATGCTCTGGGGCTGCTCGTCGGCAATGTTGCACGACAATGGCGACTTTGACCGCACGGGAACGCCTCTCAACTACATGTGTGGTGGCGCACCCGCAATGGTCGGAAACCTGTGGGACATGACGGATCGAGAATTGGACTCGGTCTGCGAAGGTGTCTTCGGCCGTCTCGGACTTATGGAAGCCTGCGAGCGCGCTGAAGTCAAGCCAGCAGCACGTAACATCAAGCTTGACCGTCATGGCCAACTCGAAGCGAGTCGAGCGCCAGCCGAGATGTCATTGGCGCGTGCTGTCGCCGAGAGCCGCAACGATTGCAGACTGCCGTTTCTCACTGGAGCCGCTACGGTCGTTTACGGAGTGCCCGTTTACTGGACGGACAGCGAAGCATAAATCTTATAGTTACGGTCTTGCTTCTTCTCTCATTGACTACAATCAATTCGCCATACGATCTCCAGAGTGTCTGTGTGATCTTCCAAAGCTGGAGTGAGCCCTGAGTGTGGATGGACAGCATCCCCGGTGAGGAAGCAAAGCCAACGCACACCGTAGTCATGCTGTACCCTTGTACTGTTCGTGTACGGTACCGTAGTCGCGATTTCAAATCCCGGTCTAGAAAATGAATAGGGTCGGAGACGCGTAAAGTGCTCCCAAAAAGTGATACGAAAAATGATGATTCGATAGAAAAGATGTTAGGTCCTCCTGCTCCGCGATTTATGTTTGTTGATGCTTTTGGTGGAGTGGGGTTAGTTGAAGTTGGAAGAATAAGGTACGCGCCGTACTAAGAATTTGGTGAGGAAATTCCCAGCCAAATGAGGCGTATGAGGCGTATGAGGCGTATGAGGCGTGCCTAATTCCCAGGGAGACTGGAAATCAGAAATTAGAAATTTGCACTTTTGTCAGGTAGCTCACATCCGCACGACCATCATCAATAAAAACCCTTCAACTGGGTTTCCAACACAAGAAAGCCTGACGATACAGTGCATGCAGGGCTTCACAAAGCGTGCATGAGAATCAGATTTGGCTCAGTTGGCTGTCGTGGTGCGTGAATGGGGATTTGATACGTGCCTGGGTGGCGAAATTTGGCTGAGTCGCTCGAGCGGCGTTGCCACCATTCTTCCGTCCCGCCTTCCTCGCCTCACACATCTCTCCCTCCCTCTTCTCTTTCTCCTACTTTCGGTCGTCATAGCCTCGTCTTTGCCTTTTCGCTCCATTTTTCGGGCTTCGAGCCAAAGCCTCGGCAAGTCTCTCTTGTCCTCTTCGCTGTTTCTACGAGCCGCCAGTGCATACGCTCCCTCCGCTGTTAGACGAATTCCTCGTTGCCTTCGCCAGGCTTCTTGCGGTACAAGCCTTTTCGCACTTCTTTGGCTCAGCTCTGCCTGTGACGACCCCAAAAAGCGAGCTGCTTGGCAAGTCGCCCTCAGTCACTACCTCCCTTGCCGCTCTCTTCTAAATCTCACTTGGGCCACTTTGACCGATCCCGCGATTTCATCTCACGATGCCGCCTCGTCGCTCTTCACGCCAGTCCCGTGCACCCGTACCCAGAAATGAAGTGATTGTCGTCTCTTCGGACGACGAAAAGGTTGCTGTCGCCAAGCCAGAATCACCTGTTGTCATCAGATCAGCACGACGCCGAGCTGCGAGCTCGCTTGCTTCTTCTGCAGTGAGCACTCCCGCCATTGCACGATCCTCCCGTACAAGTTCAGCTCACGCCTCCGGCAGCCACACTCCCGCCACGTCTGTGGAAGATGACGACGACGATGATGATTCCAAAGATGTCCAAAGTACTGATGCTCTCGAGTCGACTCATCGTGCCTCAGCTCAACGCACGACACGCTCAAGCAGATCCACTTCGCTGAAATCTTCCACGAAATCCGATGCATCCCCAGTCAGCTTGCCTGGTGATTTGCGAAAACGCAAGCAAGCTGCGTCAGCCCTTGAGGCAGATGTCGCTGCTTCGTCCAAGGCACGCAAAGTCGAAGCCAAGACTCCTGCTCGGCGCTCATCGGTCCGTGAGCGAGCAACATCGAGCTCGGCAAAGAAAGACTGGGACGTTGGTGAACTGGACGCCTGGTTGGACGAAGAGCTGGGGCCGTTATCGTCAACAGTTAAGACAGAACTTGGAAAGGGCAAGGCCAAGGCGAAAGCCAAGATCGAAGCAGACAGCGACGACGCACTGGATAGCCTTAAATTGGCGCCCCGCTCGCAACAGCGGCCCCGTCGCAGCACCTCATCAAGTCCCAAGGCGCTCAAGTCGTGTATCAGCGACTTGGAAGGCGACGATCCTTTCTGTGATGGGAGCAAGGATGAGGACGACTTCTTCTCTATCGACAGTAACCTCTCCAGCGACGAAGAGCCCCTGGCCATGAAGAAGCCGAGTCAGTTGCGCCAGAATGTAGCCGGACAAGCTGGTCCGAGCACGCTCGCACATATGCATTTTGATTCCGACCCGGACGCTACTGACGATGATGAATATTTCCACCCGCAGCGCAACAACTTCTACGCCGAAGATACTCAGTACGAGACTGCCAAGCAGCGAAGGGCTCGACTGCGGAGCGAGAAGCATCAGGCACGCCTCAAAAAGAAGGACCACCGGACTCAGTACGACAAGAATTTCACAGCTCTCATCAAGCACCATCCTTCGCTCAAGACGGTGTGGGAGGATCTGCAAAACACGGTGGCGGTGATCAAGCCTGAAGAGGCTGAGCAGCCACCTGGTCTCAACATCAAGCTCTTGCCCTTCCAGCGCGAGGGTCTGTACTGGATGACTCGACAGGAGCAGGGTACCTGGAAAGGCGGCATGCTTGCCGACGAGATGGGCATGGGCAAGACGATTCAGATGATCAGTCTCATGCTCTCAGATCGCAAAAATCCGTGTCTTGTTATTGCACCCACCGTTGCCATCATGCAATGGCGCAACGAGATCGAGCAGTACACCGAGCCAAAGTTGAAGGTGCTCATGTGGCACGGAGCCAACCGCACCCAGAATCTCAAGGAGCTGAAGGCGGCCGACGTCGTGTTGACCAGTTACGCGGTGTTGGAAAGCAGTTTCCGCAAGCAGGAGTCGGGCTTCAAACGGAAGAACGAGATCCTCAAGGAAAAGTCAGCGCTTCATGCCGTCCACTGGCGCCGCATCATCCTTGACGAAGCGCACAACATCAAGGAGCGCTCCACTAACACAGCCAAGGGTGCCTTCGCATTGCGAGGCGATTTCCGATGGTGTCTCAGTGGTACCCCTCTGCAGAACCGTGTGGGTGAGCTCTACTCGATGATCCGTTTCCTGGGTGGGGATCCGTTTGCCTACTACTTTTGCAAAAAGTGCCCTTGCAAGTCGCTGCACTGGTCGTTCAGCGACAAGCGTAATTGCGACATGTGTGGACACACGCCCATGCACCACACGTGCTACTGGAACAATGAGATCCTCAAGCCCATCCAGCGTAGCGGAGCCCAGACAGGCGAGGGGCGCGATGCCTTCCGACGTCTGCGTATCTTGCTTGAGCGCATGATGCTGAGGCGAACCAAGCTCGAACGCGCTGACGACATGGGCCTTCCGCCGCGTACCATTGAGGTGCGACGCGATCTGTTTAATGAAGAAGAAGAGGACTTGTACACATCGCTGTACACGGACACGACTCGAAAGTTCAGCACCTACCTCGACCAAGGTACCGTGCTCAACAACTACTCGAACATCTTTACACTACTGACCCGAATGAGGCAGCTGGCTAACCATCCGGATCTGGTGCTGCGTTCCAAGACGGGTCTCGCCTCAAAGTTGCTCGGCGACGAGCAGAGCGAGATTCACGTTTGCCGAATCTGTACCGACGAGGCCGAGGATGCAATCATGTCGCGATGCAAGCACATCTTCTGCCGCGAGTGCGTCCGTCAGTACCTGGACTCCGAGATCGTGCCCGGTATGGTTCCCGATTGTCCTTACTGCCATGCCACCTTGTCCATTGATCTTGAGGCAGAGGCGTTGGACCCTCCGCAGAGTTCGATTCGCATGAATGACTCTGGCCGTCAAGGCATCCTCTCGCGCCTTGATATGGACAAATGGCGTTCCAGTACAAAGATTGAAGCTTTGGTTGAGGAACTTACGCAGCTCAGGAGCGAAGATAAGACGATCAAGTCGCTCGTCTTTTCCCAATTTGTCAACTTTTTGGACCTGATTGCATTCCGACTGCAGCGCGCAGGTTTCCAGATTTGCCGGCTCGAAGGTAACATGTCGCCCGAGGCGCGTAATCGCACCATCAAGCATTTTATGGAAAATCCAGGTGTAACCGTATTCCTCGTCTCGCTCAAGGCCGGTGGCGTGGCCCTCAACCTGACGGAGGCCTCGCGAGTGTACTTGATGGACCCCTGGTGGAATCCATCGGTGGAGGTCCAGGCGATGGACCGAATCCACCGTCTCGGCCAACACCGTCCTATCATTGTCAAGCGAATGGTGATCGAGAACAGTATCGAGTCTCGTATCATTGAGCTGCAGAATAAGAAGAGCGCCATGATCGAGGCCGCCATTGGCAAGGATGACGGTGCCATGGGTCGTCTTAGTGTCTCTGACTTGCGCTTCCTCTTCACGCTCTGATCAGTGCAGTCCTCGCAGGGTGGCTTCTCCATCAATTTCGTTCTCTGGCCTCTGACGGTATCCTTGGCCTCTCGTCGCGCCCATTCCATTCGCTTCGCATGTCACGCTCAGTTCTCCCAATGACAGTTCATAGCATTGCCCTATACCTGGTGATAAAGATTGTTCGAGTTCACGACAGTTAGTTAAGCTCGCATAGCTGCTGTGGGGAGAAGAATACCTCGGCGTTCTCCGAATGGCAACTTGAGTGCAGGCTGGCAAGCCCCAAAAAAAGGGTTGAAAATTCCAAGGCGCTGATTGGGGCCACGATAAAAGTCGTGCTAATCTACCCCACGCTGCTCTCTCGCTCACTCACGTATCTTTTAGCTTATCCCAGTTGCCAAGTACAAAGTGGCCGAGTTCGTAAATCAGTGGTAGGATATGAAATGTTAGTACACACAAAGCGTAGCAAAGGACGGAAGAGGAATGCTACCACTAGAAGACGGAGGCAGAGAGGTGCTTCGGATTTGGCCGAGAAACGGGCCCTCGGCTTCTGTGATTCTTTTCCGAAGCGGTCGCCACACCGCGCTCTGCTGCCCGTGAATTCGGGTCTCTGTTCCAGGGTCGCACAGTAACGCGCGCATGGCTTCTGTGCGACTGAGTGACAGCGTGGGGTGGCAAAGGCACTGTGAATGTTTGCTCCTCCTACCCGCCGTGTGTCCTACCACGGGCCTTATCTGCAACCTTATCTTGGCCCCTCCTCCCCCCCCCCCCCCCCAGCCAGGAACCATAGCTCCAAAGTAGTCGTCCCTCCCTCGTTCTTTCTCTTCATGAAGACCACCCCTCCTTCCCAATCCACTCTCTGATACCTTCATACACGTCCTCTACCCGCTTACAGAACCATATCCAGGAGATAGAGTCGCCGCTCTGCCATCGGACCCTCACCCCCCTTTCCCCAAAACTCAGCTATCCATAGGAAACATAGGAGGAACTAGACACCTCGGACCCCTCTCATCACAATATGTCAGCGCTTACGACGGGGACCAAGCTGGTCGATGGCTTCGAGCTGCCAAGCCAATTCGCCGAGGCGTCCAAGCTCGTTTTCACTGTCAACAATACCCGCTTCCAGCTCTCTCCGGCAAGGGGCGACGATCTCGATCTCACACTTCTCGAGTTCATTCGTAGCAAAGGCTTTACCGGCACCAAGCTCGGATGTGGTGAAGGCGGCTGTGGTGCCTGTACTGTCGTTGTCGGAAAATATGATACCCAAGCACCTGCTTCCTCCTCTTCGTCTCCCAAGGCGCCATACCGATACAAGTCGGTCAACGCGTGTCTCCTCCCGCTAGTTGCTGTCCACGGATGCCACGTCCTTACCGTCGAGGGCATTGGCTCATCGTCCAACCCTCATCCCATTCAGGAGCGAATCGGAAAGCTTTTCGGATCGCAGTGCGGTTTCTGCACACCAGGTATCGTCATGTCCCTGTATGCTACTGTGCGTAACGGGTACGGTCGTCTCACCGAAGAAGATATTGAGCATTCGCTCGACGGCTGTCTCTGCCGTTGCACAGGTTATCGCCCCATCCTGGATGCCGCCAAGTCCTTCGCTACTGTAAAAAGCATCAAGAACGGAATCAACACTTCAAGCTCGTGCAACACTAACAACGATAAGTCCGATGAGGCAGAGCCCACTACTCTACCTGAGGCTGACCTCATCACACGAACACCCTGTGCTAAGGGTGCCGACTGCTGCATGGTCAACGGCAAATCTAAAGGCTGCGCACCAAGTGCGTCGATCACTCCAGGCATTTCCACCACAGCACATGCGATCCAAAAGGTCCTGGACCCTAACCAGTTCAAGCCATACGATGCTGCATCCGAGCTCATTTTCCCACCTTATCTCGCAAAGGACACATTCGACTCACAGGATCTGGTCTTTATCGAGGAGCAGCAGGAGTCGGATGAGCTTGAAAGCAGCTCCGAAGCAGAGAAGCCAACTTCAGCACGACAGGTGTGGCTGCGTCCAGGCTCGCTCCAGTCGCTTGTCCAATGCATGAAGCTTTACGGCCTCCAATCTGGCGGAAAAATCCGCAGTGGCAACACCGAGACTGGGATCGAGGTCAAGTTCAAGCATCTCAAATACAGCGTCTCGATCTTTGTCTCGGACCACATCAAAGATCTTGCCTTTTACAAGTCCGACCCACGAGGTATCACTGTTGGCGCCAATTTGAGCCTGACCGACTTCGTTCGCTCTCTCAAGGCTGAACAACCAGCTTCAGCTTACGCACAGCAAGTCAAGCGCGCTATCCTCGACAACCTTGCATACTTTGCTTCGAATCAGATCAGGAACGTCGCCACTCTTGCCGGTAACATTGCGACTGCGTCGCCCATCTCCGACCTTAACCCCGTGTGGGTCGCTACCGGTGCCGAGTTGTCGTACATCGACACGACATCCTCGGAAGAGAAGCAAGTCAACATGCGCGACTTCTTCCTTGGCTACCGAAAGACCGCCTTGCCAGCTGGCGCCGTCATCACCAAGCTCTTTGTTCCATGGTCAGATGAAGCCGGCAACGTCGTTTACGCCTTCAAGCAGTCGAAGCGCAAGGACGACGACATTGCCATCGTCAACGCATGTCTTCGTCTCTCAGTTCGAGAAGACAAGGTTGTGGACGCGACATTGGCTTTCGGAGGCATGGGCCCTACCACAATGCAGAGTGTTCAGGTGCAGAAATTCTTGCAAGGCAAGCAGTTCAGCGCGCCAGAGACGCTTTCCGAAGCTTTACAGATCCTTGCCAAACAGGACTTCTCCCTGTCTTACGGCGTCCCTGGTGGCATGCCCATCTTCCGCAAGGCCCTTGCGCTTGGTTTCCTGACCCGCTTCTGGGGACTTGCTGCTCCTCGTCTTGGTCTACCAAAGCTTGCGACGGCGCTCGCATCACTCCCTGATCTCGAGGAGCTTGCGACGAGTACCATCGAACGCCCCGTTACTTCTGGTCAGCAGGATCTTGAGAATGTTGCCATCAAGCAGCCCGTCGGTGACTCGATCCCACATCTCTCGGCTATGAAGCAGGTGACTGGTGAAGCAGTCTATATTGACGATATGCCGCCCGTCGCAAACGAGCTTCACGCTGCTTTCGTTCTCTCACAGCGTGCCCACGCCAAGTTAAACAAGGTCGATGCGACCGAGGCGCTGCAGATGTCCGGTGTCGTTGACTTCATCACCTACAAGGACATTCCTGCTGGCGGTAGCAATGTCTGGTGTCCGCCCGCGATGGATGACCTCTTTTTTGCTGAGGACAAGGTCTACACGGTCGGTCAGATCATTGGTGTCATCGTCGCAGACACCAAGCGCAACGCTCAGGCTGCTGCCCACAAAGTCAAGATCGATTATGAAAATATCCCGCACATCCTCACCATCGACGAGGCCATCGCTGCCGAGAGCTTTTTCAAGCCTCGACCCGTCATCCACCGCGGTGACTCGTCGGATGAAGGATGGAACCAGTACGATCACGTCTTGGAAGGCGAGACGCGCATGGGAGGTCAGGAACATTTCTATCTCGAGACGAATGCTTGTCTTGTGATTCCAGGAAAGGAAGACTCGGAGATCGAGGTCATCTCGTCGACACAGAACCCATCCGAGACACAAATATTTTGCGCTTCTATCCTCGGCATTCCCAACAATCGCGTTGTAACGCGGGTCAAGCGACTTGGTGGTGGATTCGGCGGCAAGGAGTCGCGCACCATCGCCTTTGCGGCTCCCCTTACCCTGGCAGCCAAGAAGCTGGGTCGACCGGTGCGGGTCATGCTTGACCGTGACGAGGATATGCTGACGACGGGTCAGCGCCATCCATTCCTGTGCCAGTGGAAGCTCGCCTTCAGCTCGAACGGAAAGCTCGAGCGATTGTACGCCAAGGTGTACAACAATGGTGGCTGGAGTCAGGATCTGTCTCAGGCTGTGCTCGAGCGTGCCATGTTCCACATTGATAACTGCTACCAGATCCCACATGTGCACGTCGAGGGCTACATCTGCAAGACCAACACCATGTCCAACACTGCCTTCCGTGGATTTGGCGGTCCTCAAGGTATGTTCTTCACCGAAGACTTTGTCAGCAAGGCCGCTGCTGTGCTGGGTATGCGACCCGAGGTGATGCGCGAGATGAACCTGTACAAGGAGAACGAGGAGACGCACTTCAGACAGAAGCTCATCGACTGGAATGTGCCGACGCTGTGGGAGCAGCTCAAAAGCTCGGGCGACTTTGAAGCGCGTAGAAAGGCAGTTGATGAGTTCAACACCAAGCATCGCTACCGCAAGCGGGGTATCTCCATGATCCCCACTAAATTCGGTATCTCGTTCACCGCCATCTTCCTCAACCAGGCGTATGGTGTCGTGCACATCTACCACCACGATGGCAGTGTGCTCTTCTCGCATGGTGGTACTGAGATGGGACAGGGTCTGCATACCAAAATGGCGCAGGTCGTGGCGACCGAGCTTGGCATTCCCGTGTCGATGGTGCATTTGACAGAGACCAACACGTCGCAGGCTTCCAACACTTCGGCTACTGCCGCATCAGCGTCGTCGGATCTGAACGGCATGGCGCTCAAGAATGCTTGCACGCAACTCAACGAGTCGCTCGCCAAGTTCCGTCACGATGCGGCTGCCAAGGGTCTTTCTGGTATTGACGCGTGGAAGGATGCAGTGCATGCTGCGTACTTTAACCGCGTGCAGCTTTCTGCGATCGGTCACTACCGCACGCCTGGAATCGGATACGATTGGAAGGATGGATCAGGCACACCATTCTACTACTTTACCCAGGGTGTGGCTATTTCGGAGGTGGAGGTGGACACGATCACGGGTGACCACCGCATTGTCCGGGCGGACGTGCACATGGATATTGGACGATCGATCAATCCTTCCATCGACGTTGGTCAGATCGAAGGTGCCTTCACCCAAGGCTTTGGCTTGTTCACTGTTGAAGAGACTCTCTTCATGAACAATGGTCAGCTTGCCACACGTGGTCCGGGCAATTACAAGATCCCTGCATTCCTCGACACCCCCACCGACATGAGAATCTCATTCCTCAAAATGCAAGACCCCTCCGATCCCGCCGTTGCCAAACACAACAAGCACCTCGGCACGATTCAGTCGAGCAAAGGCATCGGTGAACCACCCCTCTTCTTGGGCTCTTCCGTCTTCTTTGCCCTCAAACATGCAATTTCTGCTGCTCGTGTCCACTACAATGCGCCCAAGGAAGCAGAGGGGAAACAAGGCGCCGCGCTTAGCGACTCTTTCCACCTCATTGCACCTGCTACCGCAGAACGCATTCGTGTCGCGATCAACGATCCTCTCGTCCAGCTCGCTCAGGCTACTACGCCGAGAAGTGCCGGCGAAAAACCGTTTTTTGTCACCATTTCGTGATGACAAACTCTTGTGTATATTTCTCAATCCCAGTCCATTTGCAGCACGTGGCCGGCGTGCCCATCTGAGCTCGAAAAGCGCGGCTTATCACCCACTTGTGAGCTGTCAGTAGTCTCATCTCACACACCATCATCCTTTCGCGAGCGCCGTAGCACGACACGGCCTCGCTCACTGTTCATAGTCACCCGCCCGATCCCTCCCCTGCGTCCCGCCTGTATGTCCTTGCTCTTCACTGCGCTCGACCGGCCCCTACTGCGGGCCGGGAGCCTCTGAGCCAGCGAGCTACCTCGCTGACCCGCAAACTCAATGATTCGTTCCTCATTTCTCGGCCGCGTGAATCAGAGCTGGGATCATGATGCATCTCTTTATTATTGGTTCTCTGCTGCATGTGCTGTCGACATTGGAGTTCAACCGATTCAAAGTGTGTCAGACGCAATCAAATGTACGAACAGCGACGGTCTAGATATGATTCACCAACGAGGCTGGTCGGAAATTGTGTTTTCCATTAAGCCACGACGGGGACAGATAGGTAGGACCTTGAAACGGGACTTGAATTGGGACGAGAACCGGAATGAGAATACAGAAAATGCATAGAATGGTACGCTTGACACTGAGAAACACGAGACTGGGAATAGCAAGATTTAGTGGTGGAGTTGGGGAGAATGACGAGATGAAGGGGAAGTAGCGGAGAGGGAGGAGTCCTGGTAGAGGGCTATTGCGGAGAGTCTTCGGGGTTGTAGAGGCTTGAAATCGGGGGTAGGGTCAATCTGGGCATGGAATTTGATGAAGACGAGCAAGAAGAGCAAGACGAGCAAGAAGAGCAAGAAGAGCAAGACGAGCAAGACGAGCAAGAAGAGCAAGACGAGGAGGGGAGTGAGCGAGCGAGTTGGCGATCTGCGCTACCGCTTCCTTCCCTCGCACCATTCCCGCTCAGCCTTTCAAGGTTGTTCCGGTACGAGGCTAGATTCTCAGTGTCGGTGTTCACAAGGCCGTGTCCAGGTACCGAGGATGAGCTTGGTCTGTCATAATCGAGCTTCGGCGCCGATCCAGAGTTTAAGAGAAACGGTGTTCCTTCGGTGGTCGATGATGAAGGGGTGGAATTGAATGTTGAAGCCGAAGCCTCCCTCCCGGTAGAGTTTGAGGTAGCAACCGAAGAGGAGGAGGAGCGGAACTCGAACACAAGTCGTGGACGATCCCCATCTGTCATTGGCGAAAGGTGACGCGGACCGCCGGTGCGAGCACCGTCATGCTGATCACAACTGTTCTGTACCCGCCCGTTGGAAGATTCTTTATGCTCTTCGTTTTGCAAGTTCCAGGCAGAGCGTGAAGCGTGAAGCTGTGGATGGGACGGCAAATGCGAAGGCAATTGAAACTGGGGCAGTGGGAAGGCGCGTGACTGCGCAGCGCCCAGACGCGAAAGGCTTGGCAGTTGAGGTGCTTTCTCTACGCCCACAGGTCGTGACGGTGGGCTGAGACGAGGTCCCGCGTGCGCTAAGTAAGCTTGAGGAGAGGGAGCGTACGCAGCAGCGGAAGCAGACGTGACGGCGCTCAGAGGTGGCAACATGCCTCCATAGTCGCGTCGGTCTTCATCGGAGGCAGTGTTGATTCGCTCTCCCGAATGAGCACGATAGCGTATGGGCTTCACAAGCTGGTGTGGTACATCATTATACGGCGAGCGAGAGGATACAACGTGACGAGTGTCATACTCGTCAGCGGCGTAGCTCTGTTGGCGAGCAGCGGTGATAGAACGCTCGTCTCCATAGTAGAAATCTTCGGGCGACTTGCGCTTCTTAGAGTTCTGCTTGTCGTTGGCTTTCCTCAGCTTGTACTTCATGCCGCGGTCCACGAGTGCATCCATGAGCGTCGACGAAGCCGAAAGACCAGGGTGCTTCCTGCGCTCCTGCACCTCGAAAGCGTCGCTGTAGACGGATGCGATCTTGAAGACACGCAGTCCAACCCGATCGAAGAGGTCAAAGCGAAGGCGGTAGAGCCCGCGATTGCGCACGCCGAGCTCCTTGAAGACGAAAAAGCTCTGGTCCTCGCGAGTGTCAATGCGCGAGTTAAAGGGGCTCTGAAGGGTGTCGCCAACCAGGGGCTCGATGCGTCTGGCGTCAGGAAGACACTCGTCCATGGGCGACTCGCCTCTGACAAGCTGAGCACGAATGAAGACTTCGGGAAGCGAGAGCAGTTGCTCGTCCCCACTGTGGTCGATGAGCAGCTCGCAAACGGGCGGTGGGTCAATGGGGATCGAACGTGCTGTACGGAGAGACATTTGGCTATTACCGATAGCGAGACCGCTGCGAGGTTGTTGTCGGATCACAAGTGAAAAGTGAGGCTCTTTTCGACGATAATCGCCGTACATACCCAGTGCGTGGCTCACACTAGGCAAGATGAGCCAGTCTGATCGGCTAGGAAGGCTGGTCGATGAAAGCGCTGAAGCAGACGCTTCGTTTCGGCCTCTTTGATTCAACTGATGAGAAGGATGTCGTTCCGACTTTCTGGTTGTATCGAGCGCAGAGTTGGACGACCGGGACGGTGCCAAAGAGCAGGCCCACTCAACAGTCCTCTGAGAGGGTCGGTGCTGTGAGTCGGCCTGCGCACTTTCATCATACTGTTGGTCGTGGTAATATCTTTCGCGACGAGCAGGCGAATGTGTGTAAGAACTCTGTTGACGTTCGTAGCCACATTCGGGGTATGAGACGTTGTTTACAAGGATGCCATGTAGCGGCCAAGTTTCTGGATGTTGCTGTGCACTCGGAGCTGAGAAGCGAAAATTGCCTCGTTTGTAGTAACGATCATCTCCCATCGGATCCCTGCGCCCAGACTTTGAGAGTCCGTGAGACCAGCTAGGAAGCTGGTTACTCGAGCAAACGGCGGTGATGGTGAACACTAGGTCGCCGTGTTGCGACCTGCTTGGTGCTAGCGACGAAAAGTACGTGGGCGATCAGCTGGTAAATTATCGATTTGATTCGAGTCGCTGAAGTCGTTACGGCAATAGCTTTGTTGAATAAGGATAGAGATACTCAAGACAAAGAGGTATGGTAGGGTTTGGTATTGGTGATGGTGTTGGTGATGGTGATGGTGATGGTGATGATGGTTGTGAATGGATGTAATGGTCGTACCACAGAATGATGGGATGTTTAGGAGGGAAGGGGAACACGCTAGGGCGAGCAAGCCAATGAGGTAGATGAACGAAAGTGAGAAAGGCTAGTGTCGGACAAACACAGCATGAGGGACGAGGACAATACCCCAGGTCTATGCTCAGCTCTATGGTAAACGGTACACACGGAAAGCGGCGAATGAGCGCCGGACCATGCTGACGGGCAAGGGTGAGCGTAGAAGTGTGGTAGAGGATGGGTGAAAAGGCTGTGGGATGTGGCAGCTTTGTTCAATGCACCATCAAGGGCCTCCAGACGAGCAGGCAAATAACGCATGGAGCTCAGAACATGGAGAATGGAGTTCGAGAAGGGAACTGTCGGCCAATGAACATGTGTCAGAAAACCAGACGAAGAAACAAGGGTACAGATGGGATGACACTGGCCGGAGAGGAACACTGTTAGGCTCGTCGGAGGTGACGGGAGGGCTACAGAGGACACATGGATAAAAATTGGCGGCGGAGTCCATCCATCAGAAACACCGACAGGCCCGGAGGGATCCAGGCCCTATTGAAGTAGAAGGGCCCATAATCAGGTGTTCATTGTCAGCGTACCACAAAATCGGTGTAAACATAGACGGCATGGGACACAGCTTGGCAGCGACAGGCAGGAGCGGTGTGGGTCGGGGTCCGCCCGGTCAACGGAAGCGAACGTTGCTGCAGTCGGACGGAAGAAGCTCAGACCAAGTGCAGGATCAAAGCGGAGAAGGTAGCGGCGTACCAAATGGTACAGGTTGGCAAGCGAAGCGGGAACACAGGCGAGTAAGCGAGTAAGCGGGCTTTGGAAGAGCAACGGACAGGTCCCCAGGGTCATCGCTGACACAAGGGCCTTTGCCAAAGCCAAGTCGAGTGTGAAAGTGGGATACCGAGACGGTGGCTTGCAAGGACACGAGGAAAGCACAGCTCAAATGGAACGCCGTTATGTACAGTCTGTGAGTATGAGGTGAGCCAAAGGAACGGAGACAGGCGGGCAGCGTTGTTCATTTGCTTTGACAGTTGGTCATTTCGCCTGAAACACGCTGGATACCAACGCGAACAGAGCACTCTGGCGGACCACACATCGAACGCCGGGGCTGGCGCAGCGGTGTGTCAACATTAAAATTCGAGCACTGTGGCATGACAGCAGAGAGGCAAACCCAGAGACACGCGAGAAGCTGGCGGCGAATGCGCAAGATGCTGCATGTCCGCACTCTTGAAATCTGGTGGCTTCCGCGCATGGCAGCCCCCATATTGGCGCGGAGGAGGGTCCAGACTCTTGGCCACCATTTTGGCACCAACAAGATTCTAATTCTATGCCCGCGCCTCTCCTCTGCAAAGTTGGCCCCGCATCGCGTTGCATGCCTTGTTGCTGGCACAGACTCTCAACAGATGGCGGCAAAGCTTGCTCAGTGCGCTAGCACCCCTTGCTGTTGGTCTAGGAAAGAACTCGTTACCGGCTCAGCAAGTACTTCATCCACGACCGTTTGCAAGGTTCCAAGCACAAAGAGCTTGCGGAGGAACACAAAGCTGCACGGCGGGCTCAACTGTCTCTCGGCAATTACAAGAGACGGTCTCGCCCTCCGAAGACTAGGTGTATATCACTCGTCCGTTGTACTGTACTGTACTGCATGTCTTAGGACGTGGAAATTTCGAACCAACACAGTGTGAACCGGCCTATCCTTCCAAAGGGATGCGTGTAAGAGTCCCCGATGGCTTTCCTAGCCCTGCACTAACAAAATTGTGAATGGTTGTGTTCGAAACGCGAATCGTGTCCTATTGAATATGAAAACATTAATTAATTATTAATTGTTTGGTGGGGTCAGCTTTGTATTCAATTCAATGGGTCTGGACCCTCACGAGGGGCTTTTCGGCTCACAAAATGGGAGCCCGGCTGGTGTTCGGAAACCGTTGACAATGGTCGAGAGCGGTGTGCAAGCCTCTTGCGCTCAGAGGGATGCAAGTTCGGGAAATGTACAGTACAGTACAGTACAGTACTGTTTTCGATTGGATCTAGTTGGATGCGGGTCGAGTAGAACTGGTCTAGGACAACCAACAGCGAGGCGGGCGTGCAGATCTCTCTCATTCGCCGACATAACCTGCCGCCAGCGAGAAAAAGCCACCATACTGCAGCTCTGCACTTCATTATCTGGATTCTGCGTCTTGGCCGTGTGTCTATTGGTCTTGCAGCGACGTTTGGTGTTCTTGTTGCCCGCGATCTGCACCTCACAATGCCACAGCGATCGCAGACTCAACGCACACCATGATCTCATCCGCTTTGCCAACGGAATGTGTGCCAGCTTGAAGCGCAACAAGCTATGAGTTGGCTGAGTCTGATTTTGAGGCTGAGCACGGATGACAGCCCGGATTCACAAACGGAGCGCAAACATAACCGCCACAATGTGTCCGACACAGACCTCGGCTGCCGCAGAAAGCGCGGTTCGCACTCTCATTCAGATGCGCTTGGCCGGGTTGGCTCAGATACACCCGAACAGCACCGTGCCAAATTCGAGCCGATCGACGTCGATCCGTTTGTATCGTCCCGCGCGATTCATCGACGCGCACGTTAGAATATAGAGTACCGCAGACGCGAAAGCGCTGGGGAACATTGCAAATGAAGACGGAATGGGTATATGAGTGGATGGGTGACAAGGTCGTCTAGACACTCCTATTTTTATCGTTGCACTGATAGATCGGGTGGCATACCGTAGATCAGAGGACTGCAGTGTGACCACGCAGGAAGGCAGAGACGGAGTCTGCGCTCCAACAGCTCTGCCCCATCTCGAGTCTACGCCTCTGCTCCGTCTGCAAGAGCTTTGCTTGCGCCCCGTCTTCCGAGTCATCATCGCTGTCGTCTGAATCGTCGCCTTGCTCCTTGTCAGCATCGCCCTCGGCGTCATCGCCCGCCGGAAGACGTTCACGCACGTTGAGAACGTTGCCCTCCTCATCCGGAGCGTATCGCAAATGATACCACGTACGCAATGCTCGCAAAGCCATGATGTCGTGCTGTGAGATCTCATCCTGGATATGTTCCAGCTTGGCATCCACGACGTCTTGCGGATCGTGTACCGCAGAAGCATCGTAGCTGCCTATCAAGCTGCTCTCCTCTTTCAAGATTTCGGGCTCGGGTGCCGTACGAAGAAGTGCGCCGAGAAAGTTGACGTTTTCATCTGGAATAGGCAGTACCGGATGCACCAATAGCAAGGGCAACGGGTTGATGCGGTCGTAAAAGTTGAGTTCCGGCAGACCGTCTGCTGTGGCCTTGACGCCGTCGCCAGCGGCGTTGCCGGATCGGGCGCCCATTATGCTTCCAAAGAGCGCAGAGGAATCAGACACATCAGCGTAGAGGTTACTGTTCTCTGCTTCAGCTTCGAGGACCTTGTTGAAGGATGCCAACTGCGATGGAAGGAAGTGCGGTGAAGCCGACAAAAGGGAGGATGATAGCGAGTAGGCATGCGAGAGTAAATTGGTATACCTATGCAGTAAAGCGGGCCATTCGTCCATACCAGGCACCATTGCAATCTCTTCCTTGAGGCCCACGATTGAGGAAAGGAGAGACTCGAACCTTTGCAGCAGGATCTGTAGGTGTTCAGCAGGCATCTGTACGCGTAGCAATGTCGGTGGACCCGACATGGCTGCTGCTGCGTCGGCCGCCTTCTTGGATGACATGGTCATGTCTTCTTGCTCTGTTGCAAGCGATGAGATACGATGTTCCGTGCTTGCGTGATCAGGCGGCTAAGCCGAATCGTTCGGCAGCTGCACCGGATACCACCGTACTGCAATGTACTGCAATGTACTGCCACGACGCAGTGAATCACTGTAACGGGCTCGACTCAGCGCAGTGTGCATTCCATGCGATGGGTTCACTTGCTCAAGCCCTCCGGCGCTGTTCGGAGTGATCCGAGCAGGAATCTCGAATACGATGTGTGGTCTGTGCTCGTGCCGGCAGCATCGAGTCGACAGAACTGTCTGCAAAGTGGATGGTGTCATGAAAATCACACGCTGGAAAATCCGAGAATGCTCTCGGGAAACGGGCATGACGACTCGCGTGTGCACAGCTCCGTTTCCTTGGCTGCCCGGCTGTTGCTCGCGAAACGCGGCCTGCACGCGCCGAGAAGCCATAAGCTCACACTGCTCTGAGCACCGCTACAGCTTCACACTCTTGGCACGCCTCCCTCCACTTGGCAGGTACTGGAGCGTAGCTGCTGCTCTCCTCCCGTGTCACAATCTTAAATTTTTGTGATGCGAACCATACTGTACAGGACAGAATACTGTATGTGTCCTTCTGCTCCAGCTCAGGGCTACCCGCATCCTCACCGCAGACCACTCTGCGCCATATCCCCTGACAGCCTGCTACTGCGAGTGCATGCGGATTCCCATTCACGAATACCACACATCCGACGTCAGAGCCTGTTTTTACCTCTGTCAGACTGCAGCCCAACCCTCAGCATCGACGATCCAACACGCAACTTTGAGCCCTTGATCCTCTTCCATCGATCCTCGATTTGATCAACAACTTTTCGGCCACGCTCTTTTCACCGATTCAAGACGGGTTGAAGCTCTCGTCTTCTCCGAGAGGGCGTGACAGCCGTACCACGGCTATTCCAACATGCCTTCCTCGTGGATCAAATCACTACGAGACCGAGCAGCACAATCTGGCGCATCAAGAGTACCTGAATCTCTCTATCACACTGACTGGTCTCGGTCCTTGGCAAATGCACATCTTAGCAGCGCTGGCACCTTCAACGAAGGGCTTCTGGCTGGCCTCGCCCTGCCTGGCGAGGTCACTGCCATGGCTTTCGATCCAGTTCAAGGCTTTCTTGCCGTCGGTACCACCCTTGGCACTATTCATCTCTTTGGATCCTCTGCAGTCCAATTGTCTTTCTCCCTCCGGCCCGCCCACAAGGTCAGTCACCTCAATTTCAAGTCAGACACCGGTTTGCTTATCTGTATAGACGAGAAAGACAACATCAGCATTTACGATCTTTCCCGGCCTGATCCCCAGATCAGAGCTGCTCATGGATCATCCAGCAACCAATATCGTCCCTCCAGTGCATCGACTGGGCATAGCATTACTGGACCACCTCATCCCGACACACCGCAGAGAGTCGGTGTTCACACGGTGCGGAACAAAGTCATCTGTGTCGAGGTCTCATCCGCCCATTCTCACATGTTTCTCGGGTTGCGCGATGGCACTATCGATACCTTTGATCTCGAAAGCATGTGCAATTCTCCCTATCGCGTTCCAAATCTGTGGTGGGAAGAGGAAGAGATCCTCCGAAAGTCTGGAGTTCCAGATGCACCCAACCGTCGCCACATTCCGCTCATCATTGACATCAAAACCCACCCCAAGGACATCAACCACTTGCTTCTAGCATACGAAGGAGGTGCTATTCTCCTCGATGTGCGCGAGCGTGCAGTTCTCAAGACATTCCAGCTCCGACTCTTGCCCGGCGCGCTCGGCGCTGGTGGCGGACCCGAGCTTATATGGACAGAGCGAGCTTCACCAGCTACCTGTATCGCCTGGCGTCCGGACGGTGAGGTTTTTGCAGTGGGCCATGAAGACGGTTGCATCTCTTTCTGGAATGTCCGTGATGATGAAAAGCCTATCATGGTCCGCACCCTGGATTCCCTCGATGTGGATAAGCCAGTCACCGACCCATCTCTTCTAGAGATTCCTCGACCGCTAAAGGAACCCATCTTCAAACTTGCTTGGTCTTCCTTCCCGGAAAAGAGCTGGATCGATGTGGCGAGCGAAAGCGCTTCTGGCTGGCAATCACAACGGCGCCAGCGCAGGCCTTCTGAACCCGCGGCTAAGCCTATCAAGGGAACGTTCCTAACTGTATTGGGCGGCGCAAAAACATCGATCGATCCGCCTGGTCTGTTCTGCGCCAATCTTCCCCCATACATTGCCAACACCACTCTGTGGGGGAGTGGGACAGCTGAGGCAAATCACAAACTGCGTGTGGCGCTGCACGGCTCGCTTGTGCCCACATCAGAGGTCGTCTATCCCACCTCCAGCATCGTTGAAGACTTTATGTTGCTTCCGCGCAGCAATCCGCACTACTCCGGCACCTACGATCCCTCAGCTGTCGTGGTTCTTCTCGCAGCAGACTCTGCGCTTCCAACATTACCTCCCCCTGCTGCTGCCCGTGGCCTCGCGTGCTTCACATTTCCACCGCGTACACCAACGGCCACATCTGTGGACTCTTCCTCGCCACCTAGCCGGCAACATGAACGATGCTCTGGCAATGGAACAATTCCGCGTCCACACACATTCAGTCCCCACAAGGAGCTGCATCTCCCTTTGCCTCTTACACTTGCTGGTGGAGGCGCCATCCTGGGTGCCAAGCTCGAGACTCTGTCCCCACATGCTTATCGCAAGCTTGTTGGCCCCCTCGATGCGACTGGCTTCAACCAGAAGCAAGAGCAGGAAGCTGCAGCATCCTCGCTTCGGTCATGCTATAACGACGGCAAGCCTCCTCTTGGATTGACAGGAGGCAAGGCATCTGTCTGTCTATCTGGAGAGGGGAACGACGGTGTTCCCGAGCTGCTACGCTCGGCCACCTTCCGCATCCTGCTCACCTGGCATCTCGATGGCACGGTCCGCTTCTACGACGCTAGTCCGCACCTGCTTCTCATGGGCGAAGCGGATGAAGAGGATCTGCGCAGACAGTCACCCTCGCCTCGAATTTGGCTGCAACATGGCTTTCCATCGCCTTTGGCTCATCTTACCATCGACGTCAGGAATCTCTTGCATAGCCCTTCCATGATGGGACATCCCTCCTTTGATCGAGCCCGAGGAAGAACCAGAGTACAAGACGTTCAATTTGCTGCCGAGGTACTCGAGACAACGGTAGCTCTGTCTACGGGCCAGCTCCTACATTGGCGTTATGGTTTTGCCCAGCTCAGCGAAACTGAAGCTATCCATGAAGAAGTGGAGGAGTCAATCACCAGGGAGGAAGCCGAGCAGCCAAACCTTATGATCCCGCCTGTCGCAAGCCCGCGAAGTGCTCCAAGATCTTCTGTCTCGCTCGCTTCATCGCGGTCGGAGAACACGGCAAATACATCGAGGATGCTCGACGAGGAGATGTCTCGAGCCATGAAAGAGCTGGGAGTGGAAGGGGACGACAACAACTTTGCTGCTAGAGATGCCTCGATGATCCCTGATCTGGATTTGCCGCTCAGGCAAAATGCACAAACTCCAACTGGTATACCTCCACCACGTCCACGCCGCGATCCCAAGAGGCTCAGCGGACGCGACATGCAACAAGTCAACCCGGATCCCGACATTAGTCAAGCCCATCGCGAAAGGCAGATGCCCGTGCAGCCGTCACCTGTACTGTTGCATGCCTCGCCGATGCAATCTGGTCCTTTAGTTGCGCCACCACCAGGTCAAGGAGGCACAGCATCTGCTGTTCATGAGCATGACGAGATTGTTTTATTGCACCATTTGACGGATTCGAAGTACGACGGTTTCAAGCCCGATCTGATGGTAGACCTAATGCGAGGAGAAGTATCGGCCTTCGCCTCTAGCGACATTGGCTTCATGGCGATAGCATGTGGGACGGCATTAGCAGTGATGGATTTCCGCACCACCGAACTCATCCTCAAAGAGGGCTTCGGCGGTCATCGCGATCCCGTGCATGGAGATAATAGCGATGACAAGTCGCTTCGCAAGATTCTAGAAGCTGAGTCCAAGAGCCCTATCGTTCATCTCCGGTTCAATATCTGCCGGGTGGCTGAGGATCCCAGCCTAGCTCCACGTCTCATTGTGATTCGCGCAAACGGCTTGACAACGGTTTGGACACTTCAGAAGACGCTCGGTATCTGGCTCATTGAGCGCACCAGCATGCAAAAGCTTGAAGAGCTTAGTGATATCCGAGCCAGTCAGATTCTGGATCTCGGTGGACGAGCTCGAGCTGCCCTGCCCAACGATTTGCAGCAGGCTTTACGCGAGCAGGAGTATGGGCCAGTGGGCACCATGTCCGAAGCCTCCATTCCGCATGCCGATGTCATGCTGGGCTTCACAGACCGACAGGTAACGTTGCGATACGGTGTGACAGGTTCCATTGTCGCACGCACTGAGATCGGAGAGCGCGTCTTGGGCTGCGGGGTGATTGAGCGGCATCAAGACAAGGTAGCCTCGGTGGTGACTTCCTCTAGCATCCGGCTCTTTAGCTTGCCCAAGCTGGAGCCTATTATTCGACTGCAGCGACACCATCGTGAAGTAGGCGAAGCGCAAGGTCTTGGGCCATCGATCTCTTTTGACCCGCATGGAGACTTCATCGAAGTGTGTAGCAGCCTTGATGTGCGGTTGTGGACCACGTTTGCGTCTTTGCGCAGACCAGGTCAGCCAAATCTCACGCTTTTCAATCCGGCAATGAGCCACAGCATGCCCTTGCATCCAGGCGCAGTAGGCTCAGCAGCCGGAGTTGCAACCAGCATCGCAGGCTGGTTTGGAACCAAAACGACAGGTGTGCTTTCCATTGGTGCGCAGATGGACGCGGCGCTCGCAGGTCCGAATCGCCCGGACCCACCGAAGCTGGGAGAGGCACTACCGCCGCGTGACTACCGCCCACCTGTGATTCCACAGACGGAAGTCGCACGAGGGAAGCCAGGCGAAAGCCCTGCTGGATCTAGCCTACCTGCAGTACAACGAGACGCGAGCAAGGCTAGGACGGTGGCGGCCTCAGCAGATTCAGCGTGGGTGCAAGGGTATCAAAATATCGATCTTCTCAAAGCACGCGGAGCTATGGTGAGCGGCATCGAAGATGGTTTGACTTCGCTCGAGCGCGGAGCCAGCAACTTTTTGAAGAGCACAAGGGAAGCAGCGATCAAAGGCGCTGCCAAGGACAAGATAAACAAGATGTTCTTTTGAGCTTTCAGTCCGAAATCCCCGCTTGTATGTAGCATTCTTGGTATCTCCGCTTCAAGCACCGTGCGTACCTGTAGGACCCGATCTAGTCTTGGTTCATGCCCATTGCAATCTTTGATAGAATCAGAGCGTATCAGAACGAATGTGGGGGGAACGTGTTCGCTAGCGAGGTTTCTGACCCTGGACGTGGTGCATGCATGGCCTCCGTCGGAAAAAGGAAAGCTTCGGCAGGCCGTTGGCGCTACTGGTCTCTCTCCCGTGTCTTGTTCTTCTCGTTTCGGCAACGTGTCAGCAGCCACGAAGCCGCGCTCAATACAAAACTTTTACCCTAAATAAATTCCACATAGAAAGGAATACAAATGTGCTGGTTCGAGGCGGCCGCCTTGTCACAAAGGAAGTCTGTGGTTCCATTCACCGACAAGACAATGAAATAAACCTCTGCCCTACAGTATATTAATTTTGCGTCTGTATGCCTCACAGCCTGTACCGCTCGTGGATGTCGGGTGGGACCCTATTCATGATTTTCAGAGGCGGTAAGCGAGAAAGAATAGTGGCGTCCGACATTACTACCGTATCTCATTCACATTTGCAGTACTCTTCCAACTTGCCTTTTTTTTTGTTCCAATGTGGGCTTCATACCTTGCCTCTCACCCTACACCCTCGATCCGACCTCAGCTTTTGTCTAGACCACAGGCATCGTAGGATCACGACAGTAAGGTAAGATTATCACCATTCCTGGAAGGCTCGATGGAGCCTGCAGCCTCTTTCGTTTCCTCTCATCACTGCGTCCGTAGCCCGTGACCGCCGCTGCGCGTTGGTCGAACTAACGCATCAGCCCGGGATACGACACCACCAGCTCTACAAGGCGGGTAGCAACTCAGCCAAGATGAAGTTCGGCAAGACCTACATGGAGACTATGGCTGATCCTTCGTTCCCAGAGGAATGGAGGAACGGTGCCCTGGAATACAAACATCTCAAAAAGCTCATCAATGGTGTCGTTGCTGAGCTCGAATCCATTGGTCTAGGCGCTGATGTTCTTCGAGAGCTCCTCGTTCGCCCTGAAGACGATCCGAACGACGCTCCATTTTCTTCCCCAAAGTCCAAAACAAAGCCGCTTCTGGACAACTTCGATGAATTCGACTCGGCAGTGGCAGACGATTCCGGCAATAGCTCTGAGCAGGAAGACGAACGTGACTCTACAAGGGAGCTTACACCTGCTGGAAAGTGGGTCAGTGACTTTTCGGTCGATATGATCCGTAGAGTCTCCTCGCCTGGCATGCCTGTCGATTCGGCGGCTGGAGACGCCACACAGGACTTGGAGGCGAACGAGTCCGCAGCTGGCTCCTCTCGTGCAAGTGAAGTCCAGCAGTCACCGGCTCGGTCAAATCGCCTAGTTGTGCCCACCTCACCCAAGCCCCGCAGCTACAGCCATGGCGTGGAAGAACTGAGCTCTTCCCTCGATGACACACACTTGTCACCAGCTACGCGCGGCAGAGCCTCCTTCACCGCAGGCTCTGTACCTGACCCGACCAAGTGGGCAGGACTTGGTCGCAAGGATCTTGCTGCCATGGGGTTGACGAAGACTTCAGCCGGGGGAAATGGTACAGATCGGGCGAGTCACTCTCATGACCCTAGCCCAGGAAGCCACGACTGGAGCGCTAGCAAGTGGAGAGAAGAGGCGAAGCTCGATTGGGATCCTAGCTTGAACCCCGCCAAGAACGGCCGTCAGACGCTAGTTCCACCTTCAGTTCGGCCTGCGGAACGCAGCACCAGCCCAGCCAAGCATCGTTGGGTAGAAGGCAAGTTCGGTAGACGTGCACGTGCCGAGTACGAGCTTGGAGGAACCCCTGATCACCCGATTCCCCGCATTAGACTCTACATCGAGTCTCCACTGCCATCCGACGATGAGGTGGACGAGGAGAGCGGGCAAGATGAAACTGGAAGCCTGTCGGACAACAAGAGCAGCCGCAAGAGCCTCGAAGAACAGATCATTGACCTGCCCGCCACCCCAACTAGACGTTTCTCAACCATCCCCGAAGATGGGCCCGAGGGTGAAACACGAGAACAGAAAGTCAAGCGTCAAACCGAAATCCGCCGAAAGCGCGGCACTCGTTCTCGCGAGATTGTCATCCCGCTCACTGCAGACACGCAGTTCTTGGACACGCTTACGCATGCGTTACAGAACCTGTCCAACATCCAGTCTCACCAACGCGACAACTTTGTGCTGGAGACCGAGTCGTTGTGCTCAGCCATTGCACGCGCTTCGAGCCCCTTCGCTTCCAAGAACGATCTCTACGTGTGGAGGGAGATCTTTGGTCTATGGGTCGACATGCAGGTTTTTGAAAGCCAACGTGAAAAAGACCGCGGCGAGCTAAGCATAGACGAGAGCGAAGCTCGACTCAAAAGGTTTGCTGTCGAACTTGCTAAACGCGGCTGGATCCACGACCCCAACTCGCCCGCGCCGACCTCGGGCAAGAAGGGGCGATTGGTCAAACTCAAGCTCGGCTCAGGACCAAGCAGTCAGGGCCTCAACAACCAAGCGAGCGCCACTGCCATCGAGGACTTCTTGCGTCTCAACTTTGCTCTGCTAGATGTCAAAAAGTTCCAGCGCGTGAATGTAGAAGCGGCACGAAAGATTCTCAAAAAGCATGATAAACGTACTGCGCTGACTGCTAGCAATGACCTGCGAGCATTTATGGCGCAACAAGAGGCAGCAAGACATGCAATGGGTATCAATCCTGTTGGTTCTGGAGGTGTGATCAACATTCCGGCATCGGCATTCCAACCGGAAGATCTGTCGAGCGTCAACTCGACTGCGCTCGTCTCATCTGCTGCTCATCCTTCATTAGCTGCATTGCTTCCATCGGCTACCACAGGCATTCTTTCCGAATCGCTGCCGCACATCCTTCTATCGCTTGTCACCACAACGCTCTTGCCTATCCTGCCGTCTGTAGACGACTACAGTTGTGCGATCTGCACCTCAGTAGCATGGAGGCCTGTCAAACTCGACTGCTCTCACCTTTTCTGTCTACGGTGTTTGGTCAAGCTTCAAAGACAGGGCAAGGATGATTGTCCGCTGTGTAGGGCGCCCGGCGCGGTCAAGACGGCTGATCGCCGCAATATGGACGAGGAAGCTGACAAGTATCTACAGACCTGGTTCCCTCGCGAGGTCAAAGAAAAGGCTAAGGAGAATGAGAAGGATCGCCGACAGGAAGATCTAGAAGCGTTGGGACTTCGCGAGGAGAAGTGCATTATCCAATAGCGAGGCACGACTGCTCGGACTATCCTGCTTTGGCAAGGCTGTCGAGGAGCTGCTGGGCTCCATGCTGTGGGTCTCGTACTGACCCGACCGACTTTCTCTTCCGACTTAGATTCCGCAATTTCTTTCTTTCTTGTACTGAGCTCCCGTTCAGACTCGACACTATCATGTATCCCCATACCCTTATCTGTCTTCTCTCAAGTAATGGTCCGGCTACCGCATTGCGTAGCGCTAGCGAATTCAATCACTTTTATGTTTTGCTTCTGGTCTCGTTGTAGTTTGTGGGTGACCTTTGGGATACTAGTGACTTTGGCTCAGCTGAAGTAAGAGTAATAAGCGCACTAGCATGCTCACTAGCATTCATATAGTAGTATTAGAGACGCTAAGATATCTGCGGCCATAGAATCTTGAAAGCACCGCATCCCGTCCGATCTGCGAAGTTAAGCGAGGTATCGCCTAGTTAGTACTGCGGTGGGGGACCACGCGGGAATCCTAGGTGCTGCAGTTCTTTTTTTCTTTGTTCCGGGTGGAGAGGCAAGTGTTGCATCAAGGGTCCAGGGCTGCACGTGACTCTAAAATTTCGAAACGCCATCTTTCTGCATACGCCTTCTTGCTGTCCCATGCCTACTGTACATCGAACTCCACCGCCATCAATTTGCACCCATTCGAGCAGCATATACGCACATAACCACTGCAGAGAGGGACGGACATGAGTGGTACAACCAACATGCCGCTAAGCGCAGGCCCGACGGAGCTCCGGTCAGCTCCATCTTACGCAGGCCGATGGACAAAGCTCAAGCCGGCAGTCACACCTTGGGTCCTCTCGCTTCTTTCCGACATGGGGTTTAGCCAGATGACGCCGGTTCAAGCATCTACCATCCCGCTTTTCCTGTCACATAAGGACGTGATTGTTGAAGCGGTGACAGGCTCGGGCAAGACGCTGGCATTCGTGATTCCGGTGTTGGAGATGCTGTTGCGAAGAACGACCAAGTTGAAGAAGGATGAGGTGGGAGCATTGATAGTCTCGCCGACGAGGGAGTTGGCTGAGCAAATACATAGGGTAATTGCGACGTTTTTGGACGCACAAAGTCAGATGGAGGAGGGGGAGGAGGAGGCTGCTGCTGAAGCGGAAAAGGAGCAGGACGAGGAAACGAGCGACAGTGATAGTGATAGCGATTCGGAATCTGCCTCACGCAAAGCGAACCAGCAAAAGACGGACAAAGCGCCGGTGAAAAAGACGACCAGGATCGCAGGAGCACAACTCGTGGTGGGTGGATCCAAGAGTTCGCCGCTGGACGACTACCGCAATTTCCGGGATGGTGGTGCCGACATTCTCGTCGGCACACCCGGTCGTCTGGAAGAGCTTCTTTCGAGGAAAGGCGTCAAAAAGTCCGAACTCGATGTGCTTGTCCTCGACGAAGCAGACCGTCTGCTCGATCTTGGCTTCTCGGAAAACCTCCAGCGCATCCTCTCGCTGCTCCCCAAGCAGCGCCGTACAGGTCTCTTCAGCGCTACCATGACCGACGCGCTCTCTGAACTCGTCCGTATGGGTCTTAGAAACTCGGTACGTGTCGTCGTCAAGGTCGAAGCCAAGAACAAGGCTGCTAGCTCCAAGCTACACCAGCCTCAAGCGGACGAATCAAGACGTACCCCGGCTACTCTCCAGAATCTCTTCCAAGTCGCCCGCCCAGAAAACAAGCTCGCCCAGTTGGTCCGCATCTTGCTCTTCGAAAGCAGCGACAAGGGCATGAGCGGCGGCGCGCGCAAGTTCATCGTCTATTTCAGCACTTGTGCCCAGGTCAACTATTTTTACTCGGTATTCAGCCAGTTGCCGCTGTTCAAACAGAACAAGATCAAGCTACATGCATTACATGGAAAGCAGACACCCGCAAAGCGAAAGAGCATGTTCGAGGGGTTTGTTGCCAGTACGTCGCTCGATGCTGTAGCCGTTGCCTCTTTGAACGATTCAGCCTCGAGGACGAGGGGCTCGACGGTGCTTTTCTGCACCGACGTAGCCGCTCGAGGATTGGACCTGCCAGATGTCGAGGTTGTGGTGCAGTACGATCCGCCTACAGACCCCAAAGTGTTTTCCCATCGATGTGGTCGAACCGCGCGCGCGGGTCGTCGAGGACGCGCGATTGTCATGCTTCACTCTGGTCGCGAGCAAGACTTTGTCAGCTATATGGGTGTCAAACGCATCCCTCTCGCACCCTACCCCTACCTCTCTGACTCTCTCGAAGGCGTTGTCGAACCACCAGCACCTGAAGCCGACACTTCCGATGCTGGTGGAGACCGAGCTGCACGCCAGCTCGAAGCATCGATCAGGAACTTGTCCAAGGCGGATCGCGAGGTATTTGACTTGTCCATTCGAGGCTACGTCTCATACGTCCGCGCGTACAGCAAGCATGAAATGTCGTACATCTTTCGGGTTGTCGAACTCGACCTGGCCGGTGTCGCACACGCGTTTGGACTCATCCGTCTCCCTGCCATGCCAGAGCTCAAGGCTCGCAAGGCAGCTGGGATGCTGTATCCAGAAGAACAGGTGGACTTCGCTTCGATCCAGTTCAAGGACAGGACAAAGGAGAAGACGCGAATAGCCAAGATCGAGCACGATCAACTTGAGAAACAGAAAGCAGAGCACGCGGCAGCGGAGGAGCGAGAGGAGGAGAGTAGCGACGATTCGTCGGAATCGGACAATTCGAGCGCGGTTCGAGACAAAAAGAAAGCAGGGAAAAGGAAGAAGAGGCAGGGTGACTCAACCGCCTGGTCGGCGCAGAAAGAGAGGAGGGAACTACGTGAAGTGCGTCGGGAAAAACGTGCCCGCAAACGAGCCCTTGTCAAATCCCAGCAGCAACAGCAACAGCAACAGCAACAACAACAACAACAACAACAAGAGCAACAAGCAACCAAACCTACAACCCCCAAAAACGGCAAAGGAAAGCAGCATGAAACGGACCAATCCGACTCGGGAGAAGACTGGGACGAAGAATATCGAAAGCTCAAAAAGCAGAAACGTCAACAACGTCGTGGAGGCCATCAATCTCATTTTGCAAACCACAACGATCACGACAGTGACAGCGACGCAATGGACAACGACAATGATGCCAAAGAAGAGCCCTTCTTCGTCTTGTAAAATTCCCATTCTCTTGAAATCGCCTCAGAGTTGCATCTGTCGCTGCACACCTCAGCCACACGTCCATCCACGCAGTCCATGTTGCTAAAATGCGTCTGGCTCTCGTGCTCGTGATTGACCAGCTAAAAGTACACTGAAAAAGCGGGGATCGGACGGTCAAAGTCTGAAACACAAACCGAGAGACAAGCATGAGTAACAACGGCAAATCCAGATAACTACGTGTGAACAATTGAAGACCCGTGACTAAAAGACAAAAGTCAAGAAAACAACAGAGCAAAGACGAGACGGCAGGATCTAGAAAAAAGGGATACGAATCCCGAAAATAGGAACGAAAAACGACATAACTTTTCACGACCATGTCTAAGTACGGACATGGATCTGAGCAGCTTCATCCGCCGAGACCTCGCTGGTATGGTCTTCCAGCGATTCTTCCATCGACACGCCAAGCGACGGACCATCGGGACCATCTTCCATGGCGCGCACTACTTCGCCTTCGAGATCACGACCGAGTCCTCCCTGCTCACGGGAAGAGCGACGGATAAAGATGGGCGGCTTATCCGCCATGGCCGTCTCAGGAGCCGAGAGCACCTTTGGTGTCGGTTTGCACTTGGCAGGCATTGGTTCGTTGGCCATCACCTTGACTGGGCCGTTCCGAAGCAGTCTACGCTTACTGCTCTTACCAGGTTTCTGCGCTAGCTTGATCTCGATAGCATCATCCTCGCTCTCAGCGCGCGATGCCGCATCTGAAGCCTCGGCAGCAAGGTTGTTCAGCAAAGCGCTCCCATCTTTGTCAGAGACCGCAAACGCTACCGATTGCGACGAGGAAACGACAACAGGCGAAGCGGTCGCGGCAATCTCTGTCGCGACTGCCTCGCGCTCAGCAATGGGGTTGAATGAACCGCGACGTCCAGATTGGATCGAGCGTGGACCCATCACAGTTTCAGTCGAGTCACGCTCGATGAGCCGAGGCGGGGACCCTGGCTGGCCTGAAATAGGGATTGTCACCTCGAGTCCGCCACCGTCGGGCTTCTTGACTCCGAAGTAGTCGCCCAGCACAGGCGGGGCTACATACCTCGAGAGACTTTGTCGGGTAGAAGGATCAAACAACCACTTGACTAGCGTGGTCTCCAGAGCAGCACTCTTGACCGGCTTGGATAAGTAGTCGGACATACCTGCGGCAAGGCACTTTTCGCGATCGCCTCGGATAGCCGAAGCCGTCATGGCAATGATGGGAGTGGTGCGCACGTCGACGCTGTCCGATTTGCGCAATCGCTTCGTGGCTTCGTAGCCATCGCAGTTGGGCATGTGGCAGTCCATGAGGATCAAATCATAAGGATGCTTGCCAACCTCTTCGATGGCCTCGAGACCGTCCTTGGCAACCTTGCAGCTGAAACCCATCTTCTTGAGCGTCTTGAGCGCGATCTGCGCATTAATGAGGTTGTCCTCAGCCACAAGGATCCAAATGTCTTTCCTGGGTCGCTGCAACGGGTTCTCGCTGACACCTAGGCTGCTGGTGGCCTCGTCCATTTGGATTTCTGGAACGGTCTCCTCGTCCGGCGACGAGTCGCCGCTCGACTCGATCGTCCGCACCTTGTCAAATGGAATGCTGAACCACGCGTTCGAGCCTTTGTTCTCCACGGACTCCAACCCAATGGTACCGCCCATGAGGTCGACAAGGTTTTTGCAGATCGACAGACCGAGACCAGTGCCACCGAAGCGACGAGCGAAGGATGGGTCGGCCTGGCTGAAAGGCTGGAAGAGCTTCTTGAGCGTCGTCTGAGAGATACCGCAGCCAGTATCGCGCACCTCAAAATGGACGTGCAGGCTCTTCTGATCCTCGTAGGTCTCAATGACACGGAGCGTAATCGAGCCAGTGGCCGTAAACTTGATGGCGTTGGTCAGTAAGTTGGTGAGCACCTGACGCAGTCTGCCCGCATCGCCGGTGATCTGGCCAGTATACGCGAGTTGACACTCGTTGCGGAACTCGAGACCTTTCTTTTGTGTAGCAAAGGTCAGCATCTTTTGTGTGTCCATAATGACGACGTTGAGGTTGAAGGCGGTCTTCTCAAGATCCATCTTGCCCAATTCGAGCTTCTCAAAGTCGAGAATGTCGTTGATCACAGTTAGCAGAGCATCGGCGGATCGCTGGATGTTTTCGGCAAAGTCTCGTTGCTCCTTTGTCAGCTGCGTGTCACAGAGCAACTCGGACAGCCCAATCACACCAGCGATTGGTGTTCGAATCTCGTGACTCATGTTGGCAAGGAACTCCGACTTGATACGACTGGCTTCTTTGGCAGCAGTCTCGGCGGCGAGGGCGCGCGACCTCTCGTGCATCGACTCCTCCAGCTTGAGCTCGGCACGTCGGCGATCGGTAATGTCCATGGAAGCACCAACGACACCGATGATGGGACCCTCGTTTGCGTCGTGCTCGTAAGACTCTTCGCGCTGCGGAGTGTATTGCGTGCGAAACCAGCGCCCCTCAATCTCCATCTCCTGCACTACGGATTCTCCATTGAGAGCACGGCTGATCGCTTCGCGGATACCAGGTGAGTCCCAGACCTCGTAGATGCTGCGACCGATCATGCTTCGCTGATTAGAGCGCTTGCCCTGACCGCTGATTGCGCTCTGGCTGTTGCTCTGCGATTCGGCATCCTTGATGTCCTCGCTACGTGCTTGCACCGTGCCAGCGCCGGAAAGCGACCCAGTCATGGAGTTATTCGAGCCAGATCCATCGCCATCTGAACCATTGGGAGTACCGGGAGCAAGGCGCAGGGATCGAACACCAGGCCCTTCGGCAATAGTGATGATGGCATCACGATCAATGGCCCAGATGGTGACGTGGGCGTGGTTGATGACACTTGTGAGCTGCGCTTGGGACTTGCGAGACGCTTCGAGCGCCTTGACCTCGTTGTCACAGTCGGTGCAACTGCCATACCATTTGATGATCTTGCCAGTGTTCTGGTCACGAAGTGGCAGCGCGCGACCGAGCATCCACTTGTACAGGCCGTCGTACCTTCTGCAGCGGTACATGACCTGGTACGGTTCTCCCGTGCGCAACGAATGGGACCAGCGCTTGTTGGTCTCTTCCATATCGTCTTCATGGAAGACGCGCTGCCACCCAACGCCAGTAGAAGTGTTCGGGTCGAGGCCGGTGTAGCGGTACCAGCCCTCGTTATACCAGTCATGGTGACCATCGGGGCGTGTGGTCCAGAGCAGTTGCGGCATGCTGTCACAGATAGTGCGGAAGTATTCCTCGCCTTTCTTTTCAACCTCCAGCTTGTGCTGGGTGTCCTGATCGGTGATATCGACGAGTGTGATGACACCACCAATGTGTTCTCCGAACCCTCCAGCATCACGCATAGGCTTGGCGCTGATTTCAAATACGCGCCGTGCCCACGTATCGGTGGCCACACAGCCGATCTTGACAGGTTTCGTGGGCTGACCTAGAATGGCAGCTCGATAAATGGGCCAGTTCTCTTCCGGAAAGGGCTGGGAGAAGTCCTCTGTGTAACAATCCATCACGTCAGAGAGCCAAGAGAGATCGACTTCAAGTCCATCCTTTTTGGGCTTAGGCGCCTCTTTCTTGACATTGTCCTGAGGTAGCTTCTTCTCGAACATCTTGAGCAGCTCGTCACACGCACGATTGCGGACGACCGTCGAGCCATCCGAGGAGAGTGCTAAGACAGCTGTCTCGATGGTGTGGAAGACAGCGTCCTTGAGCTGTTCCGACTTGCTGATCTGCAAGTCGGCGGGACTCATGCGCCTCTCTGCGAGACGAGTGGGGACGATACTGATTGTAAAGTACGACTCGTGAGGGAGCATGGCGGCGCCGCGCGTCTCCATAGAGTCGGTGCGATGGGGCAAAGCAGGCGACTGACCTTGTTCCTGTTGCCAAAGGTGCTTGTCGGCGTCGGTGACCAGATTCTTGATAAAGTGGTTGTTGAAGGTTTCGGAGAAGACCTCGTCGGTGGGATGCCAAGCAGAGATTGAAACGTCGGCCGAAAACATCTTCTGGTTATCTTGGAGGAAAGTTAGACGGGTAAGTATGGGGGGTGCCCAAGCAGCAGTGGCTCTGACCTGGGCGGCCTCATTGAGCGCTGTCGAGAACTCGGCACGGTGCTTTTCGGCAACAAGCTTCTCCATGGTCTGACCCATGCAGCTGACACCGGTCATGAGGAAGATGCTCTCGCATGGGCGGTTCATCATGCGGATTCTTACGTTGTGGTCGAGCACGAGGATGGGGGTGGGCGCAAAGTAAAGCGCCCGTACGGATTCGTCGAGATCAAACATTCTCACGGATGACGAGTCGGAAAAGTAAGAAGAAGGGCCGGATGGGAAAGGTTGGAGGCTTGCACGTGAGTCAACAGTGGACGGATTGGAACGACGCGACGCCGGGTTGGACGTTATGGTCGAGGACGAGTCTGGATTCATGTGGTGAGCGCCAAGAGGGGTGGCGAGGTTGGAGTGGGAACCAGAGCCGGAGCTGCTGTTGGAACGAGGGGGTTGAGGAATCTTGGGCGTAGAGATGGCGCGAGTGGGTGGCAAGGGAATGTAGTGAGGGCCGGCAAGCACGTCTTGAAAGGGAGTGAGCGGCACTGATGTGCTAGCGGTGGAGGCGGGGAAGGATGCTCCACCGCCGGGGCTCTCGAAACGCGCCCTCTTGGTGGAAGGAGAGACAGCCGCAGAGGCTGCCTGGGCGGGGTTGATGGACGATGTGGCCGAGTGCGAATTGGCACCAGTGTCCGTGACGGCCTCTGATACGGGTCGCTTGCGTGACGGAGCGGGTTGGGGAGGGTGTTGCTTGGCAGTCTGGTCTGAAATGGTGACAGAGATGGGATAATACTCCGTGACTGCTCTGGGACTCGCTGGATGTGAGCCCTAGAACCGGAGTATTGTCGGGAAGGGTGAAGCAGTTGAATGTCTAGTAGCCAGACGTTCGCAAAGAGTGCGTGCACGAATGGGGAGAACGTAGCAGCAAGCGAGCGAAAAGATGAGGTAGTTGCGAGGTTGAAAGAGCCCAAGTCGAGGTTGTGGAAGCGGAGACGAGACGATCCGCAAATGCTTCAACCTGGTGGTACAGAAGCTGTAGCAGAGACAAATGGCGCCAACACAAAGGATGAGAGTGAAATGATAGTGTGTAGAGAACTCTGCTCCCTTGATCGTTCGCGGATGACCGCAGTTACGATAACAGATGCGGGAGGGGAAGAGTGTCGTAGATGATGGTGAGGACACAACGCAAGGGACACGATGCCGAGCAGCAAGCCAGGCACAATCCACGAGCAGCAGCAGCAAGCAAGCAAGCAGTTGGCAGCAGAATCGGCGGGGCGACAACGGCAGTGTTGGGAGGCAGGTCGCGGAGAGCAAGTGCGCAAGGGAGTCCGGAAGTGGAGCTCAGCAACAGCCGTGGGAGCGTGGTGAACTCAAGCCGGGGTTTGGTGCATCCGGACGCTGGAGCAGAGACAACAATGCGAAAATCTGCAAACTTCAAATGTATGACGAATAAAATTGGGAAAAAAAAAAAAAACCCCCCCGAAAGGTCGTGGATGTGGGTTAGCGATGTTAGTGGCGGAAACACAGCGCTGTAGACGAAACTTTCTGGTGAGGCGGCCAAAAAAATGGAAGAAAAAAAAAGGAAAAACAATAGCACAGGCAAACGAGACACGATTTCGACTGGGGGCCTCAGCCATGGACGGCGTGAAGCAGAAGCGGATCCATGGAATAAAGCAGCACAAACCGGGGCGGAGCACCAATTCGCCCGACGCTGCAACTGGCTTCCATCCAATGAAGTTGAATGACATAGGACGCGGCTGGAATGCGAAATAACGACTCAAGACTACGGTAGAGCCACGGCAGAAAGTGGACAGAGGAGATGTCAAGCCGAAATCGAAAAGCTACGTACTGTAGTACTGTTCCGTGCACGGCCACGCTGGGTTGAAACGGCTGCAGCACGCCACGATCGAAACGGACAGCAGCCTGTGGACGAGGATCGAGATGACACAAAGCCGTGTCTGTGTGGAGGAAACTTGCCCTCGGAACCGCAACACAACATCAAGCAAACATGGTTCTCTCTGTACTGTACCGTGGGTGGACCCGTCGTTCTCCACAAACCTAAACGTTGTTCCCGAAATCGTGGCTCCCATTCGGTCGTCTGGATCCACCGTCCGGCAGGAAAGGCGTTGATTTTACGACTTCGATCCGACCGGTCGTTTCACCTTGATCCACAACTGCGAAATCGCGGCCAGGGCTATTCCACGGTTCACCTCCATCCCGACAGACAAGTTTTGTGATGCGAGCTCTGCGGTTCACGATCGCTGCGGCGAGTGGTCAGAACGACGAGTGATCCAAGCGTGTGTGCTCCATCCATTAACACCCCACGAATATTTGTTTCACAAATCACTTGTCTTGAACGAGACAAAGCAGGCAAACTCAGGCAGGCCAAGCCGCAAGATTGCAGAACGCGAAAAGGAAGAAAAAAAAAAAAAAAAAGCCAGAAGATACAGTAGATGGTTCTACTCGCCTGTGTCATCCGGGCTCTCGCTTCTGCACGCTTGCTAGATCCGCGCGTGTCAGAGTTCAAAGCCCGTCCGTGTATCGCCGGATCCTGCGTGAAATCGCCGATCCTTCTTGTCGCCGATCAAGCTCGGAACGCTTCACCCGATATGCACTGTGCAGCCTGTGATGGCCCTGAACCCCTTCCTACTCCTGTACGGTCACCAAGATCACGTAGATTTCTCAACACAGCAGCCCAAGCACGAAGATGGATTTCACTCACAACCTGACCAGCTTTGGCTCGACTTTCAGCTGAGACTGATCACCACCGCAACCTAAAGCGCAATCTGCCACATCTATCCAGTCGAATTCTCAGCGCGGTAGAGATGGTTCTCCACCTGCATTCGGCACCACCATGAAATACGCTTGGCAATTGGCTTTCCCTCGGTATCAAGACGAGAGGCTTCCCAAGATGCTGATGATTGGCAAAAATAAAGATAGAGACGTTGCATACATTACAAGAGACAAGAGACGAAAAGGAGAAGGAAAAATCAAGACAGAGATGTACTACACCCGTCTCGCTCAGATGCGGGAAGGAGCATGCTGGTGGGGGAGGTGCGAATAGAGAGCAGAGGTAAGGAACTCGTCCGGTGCAGGAGCGCGGACCTGGTCGGCAATGTATCGCTTGGCCTTCTCAACGCTAGCGCCGATCTTGGACACCTTGGCGGCCTCCTCGTCGAGGATGCGGTCAACGTAGGCAGGCGTGACGGCGTTGCCCTCAGCGGTCTTCTGCTTGTGGTATACCCATGACCAGAGACCAAGACGCGAGATCTCACCGGTGGCAGCGTCCTCCATCATGTTGGCGACGGGAACACATCCAAGACCGTTGAGCCAGTTGGCGCAGTAGACCAGAAGAGCAGCCACGTTGGCACGCACACCAGCCTCGGTGATCTGGCCAGGGACATTCGAGTTTAGCAGGTCGAGCGCGGAAACCTTGACCTCCTCACGGCGAACGTGGTACTGGTTGGGGCCGAGCATGTTCTTATCAAAGATCTCGAGAGCGATCTTGACAAGCGCAGGGTGGGCGACCCAGGTACCATCGTGACCCGCCTGCACCTCTCGGAGCTTGTCGGCGCGCACCTTCTCCATGGCAGCGTCGTTGGCCTGCGGGTTGTCCTTGATGGGGATCTGAGCAGCCATACCACCGATGGCGGCAACACCACGCTTGTGGCAGGTTTGGATAAGCAGGTTAACGTACGCCTGCATGAAGGGCACCGTCATGGTAACAGCGGATCGGTCGGGGAGGATCGAGCCACTGTTGTATCGCTGTCGCTTGATGAACGAGAAGATGTAGTCCCATCGACCACAGTTGAGACCCGAAGAGTGCTGGCGCAGCTCGTACAGGATCTCGTCCATCTCAAAGGCAGCAGTGATTGTTTCAATGAGAACAGTACCGCGGATAGTGCCACGGGGCATCTTGATGTAGTCCTGCGAGAGGTTGAAGACATCATTCCAGAGACGCGCCTCGAGATGGCTCTCCATCTTGGGCAGGTAGAAGTAAGGACCGTAGCCGGTTCGGACGAGCTCATGAGCGTTGTGGAAGAAGTAGAGACCGAAGTCGACGAGCGAACCCGACATTGGCTTTCCGTCAACGACAATGTGCTCCTCGTTGAGGTGCCAGCCTCGGGGTCGGACGAGGAGTACAGCGGTCTGTCCCTGGGGCTTGAGCTTGTACTCCTTACCGTTGGCCTGCTTGAAGTCGATGGTGCGGTTAATGGCAGCGCGCATGTTGACCTGGCCGTCCATGAGGTTAGCCCAGGTGGGCGAGGTCGAGTCCTCAAAGTCAGCCATGTAGGTATATGCGCCCGAGTTGAGAGCATTGATCACCATCTTTCGGTCAACGGGACCAGTGATCTCAACACGTCGGTCGCGAAGACCAGGGGCGGGGGGCGCACATTGCCAAGTAGCGTTGTTTCGGATGTGTGCAGTCTCGGGGAGAAAGTCGGGCAGGGCACCGCCGTCAAACCTTGCCTGTCGGAGCTGGCGAGCCTTGAGGAGCGACTGGCGAGTGCTGTCGAAAGATCGGTGGAGAACGGCCAAGAACTTAAGGGCCTCGGGGGTGAGGATCGAGGCCTGCTCGCCCTCGATTTTGCCTGGACATTGGAAAAGCGCCGCACAAAGCGAGCACGTTTCAGGAGGAGTCAGCCTACAGTCTCTCAGATTTGCACGTCGACTAGAAAACGAAGCAGCTCAGGATACATACCGAGCACGCGGACGCCTTCGACGGACATGTTGGTTATACTGCTGTGTTTTAGGAGGGTTGATGTAGAGTCCTGTTCTGATTGTTGCGAGCTGAAAATTATGCAGCCAGGAAGAGCGGAATGGATACAGGCGAGATAATGTGGGTCAGGTTGGGATCAAGTCTACCTTGGGTGCCAAACTCAGGTCTATATACTCCGAGCCGTCAGAAGGCGGTTTGGCTCCTCGATCGCCAGCACCTGTGCTACCAGACAAAGTGTGGAGAAATGGCAGCGTTCCGGTGTGTGACCGGGGTGAGGCCAAGCGACACAGCTAAAGCGCCTTGCACCGGTCTGACGGCAACTGACGCAGGAGCGTGAAATCGTGAATGTGGAAGGCGACCGAAGCGGTAGAGCCACCAAAAAAATGGATTCCTCCTCCAAGCTCGCTCGAGCGCACACTGCTCTGGTGGCTTGGATTTTAGTGTAATGGAGTCAAAGTTGAGTTCGGGTCAAGTGGAAATAATGGGCAGTCGGATCGCCTGTCGCCCGCTTGAACGGCAGTCGTCTTTTTTTCGAGTTGGCTTGCCGGAATGTCGACCGAGGCTGACCAAGTGGGACACCCTCGGTTATTGAACGCAGGTCCACGCTTTTTGTGTTTCTGCGCGATCGATTTTAGTTTTACCAAGACGTTCAAGCCTCAGGAGATCTTATCAACGCGCTTTGAAATATCATTGAAGGCGGAACGACTATGCTCGCTCCAGTTTCCGATGGTCCAATGGGGATACCTTTCGATATCTATGCCCCGCTTCTCAGCATAGTTTTTGCTCAATTCATGCTCTTGCATGGTTTTGGTTGCAACTTGTCTGGAAGATAGCCCCGTGTCTTCACCCCCCCCTTCGTTTTCGCTTGCTTCGTTGACCTGACGAGCAAGCTTGTTGCTTCGGCGTGGCTACGGTGAAGTCGATGAGCCGGAGCAAGCCGAAGACTGAACTGTGTCATGTGTTGCGAGGCGAGCGCGGGGTAATCACCGTGTGGAAGCCTTGTCGCAACAAGAACACCGCGTCGCCCAAAAGCGGCCACAAACCGTCTTGGTGAGGCGGTCTGGTCCGAAGCAGCCGGCAGCCGGGTCGATGTCTACGTCAGTGACGAAGAACCATCGAAGAATGCCACATCAGACTGGCGTCACGCCCTGTCGAGCACAATTCCATCGGCCCTCTGCGTGAAAAGGCGCACTCGTTCGAGGGCGTAGCGGAACAAACGCAAATTCCGTTCCATCCGCGACGTATATTCCCGCTTTCACTCGTTGCACCGTGCTGGCCAAGCTTTTTAGCACAAACCATCCGCCAGTATCCAATTGGCAAATTAAACCCAGAAATCGCGGTACGAAAATAATAACAACAGCTTAATAATTGCTGACACACTCCAATCAGCTGTTCGATTTAACAGGAACGCTTCAACACCCTGATCCGCATTGAGGCATGGACTTGCCACAACAGAGCCAACATCAAGCATGTACGGCGTTCTGGTACGCAACAACTTCTTTCCAGAGTAGCTTAGGCGAACAAACTGCAATACATAGCCGCGCCTGAGCCCCATCAAGCATAGGGGCGTATCGTAGCGTTTGTGTTGTAATGCGGGCACGATACTAGTGGCGCCTGCTACTGACTCACTGCACCAGGATGGGCGTGATCAGATAGACTCGACATGAGGGTCACAGCCAAGCGCGTTAAACTGCCCGTCTCGCCGCTGCCCAATGCATCCGAATGGCGTTCAATCCACCCTCATGGACTTGAACAATTGCTCTGCACGTTAGCTTCTTGACAGGCGGTTAATTTCGCAATCTTCGTGATCGGATCCGCAGATTCGAAGCGACCCTACAAAGTCAGAAGTGCAGATTCCATTAGTCTCGAAGTCAGTTTCAAGAGCATCACAAACGGTCTCAACAGCAACCTCACACCGGCATGTACCGGCCTGTCTAGTCGTTGCTGTCAAAAGCATCGCCTGCATCCAACGCTCAGCATGAATTGGCTTGATCACTGCAAGTCACACCCGAATTTGTCTTGCATAAGGTATTGAGATCAGGATGCAACTAATAGATTAGAGTCGGAAGCCGAAACCCTTAGAGAGAGCTGGAGACCTTGCTGATACCGGCCTGTAGTACAATAGCATCAAGAGCAAATAAGAGAGGGTCGAATTCAGTAACATTGATTGGCACTATAGCCACCGATGATCGGTGATGGACATGGCTCCAGATGCCCAGGCATACACCACTTTTGTTTATCTCTGGGAATCCAACAGCTCCATGTGCTCAACCGCACGGGACATTCTGTACCTACCTGGAGGGCAGAGGGGTTGGCACCAACAACCTTCTCGACAGCCTGACCCTTGTGGAAGAACACAAAGGTGGGCATGGCCTGGATGCCGACCTCGGCAGCGATCTTCTCCTGGGTGTCGACATCGACCTTGTAGAAGCCGAGCTTCTCACCTGCCGGGGTATCCGAGATCTTCTCGAAGATGGGGCCGATGACCCTGCAGGGACCGCACCAAGTGGCCCAGAAGTCAATGACGATGGGCTTTTCGCCGTTGATCTGTTTTCATCCGAGTTGCGCGAAGAACGCGAGCGAGGCAGCAATGACAGAGTAAGATAGAAGAGAGTGTAAAAATTGCGGGTCAGTCAATGTGCGCTTGCAGCAACTTTCATGGCACCGGCTGACCGTCAAGCACATCAGTGCGGGTGCTAGACACTTACAAGAGTCTGGAACTCTTCGTAGGACTCGATAGCCTTGACAACCATTTTGAATATGAGCTAAACGGTGGTGAGCGTGAGATTTTGATAATAGTTGGTCGTGGAGCTGTATGACCGACGCTATATACGCCTCAGCTAAAGTGTTGCTTCGGCGATTGTTGTGCTCACGGACCTATCGCTGACCCAACTGATTTGCCGCCATTCCAGCACGCGAGGGCCACAGCGAAGAAAAGGCTTTGCTCCATCGCGTTCCAAAAAAGCCAAAATTCTCATCGGCGAACTGCAACTTAAAGCACGTCAGCGACCCCGATTCGCTGTGCTCCAGGTGTTGTCGCCGTCCGCGTGGCTCAGCCAGAGTTTCTGATCGGATTTTAGACAATCTCGAGGTTCACAGGTTAGAGCAGCCAATTGTTAGACTTCGGCAATTTGTGACGCCTTGTCTGCTCCAAAGAAGCTGACAAGCCTTGGCTCGGGTCAGCCAACCTTCTCTGCATAGCCGCGCCTCATTCATGGTTTGAAGTGGAGTCGGTTCGGGCGGATCTTGTCCTAGCCTTCCGAGCCACCACCTCGGATTCTGGGCTCAATTCTCTCCAACTCACCTCCGTTTGAGTCACACTTTTGTACTTCGAACCTTGTTGCGCTGGCACTAGAGCATGTGCCATCGAGCTCCTTCGAGAGGTTCCTCGATTCTTCTGTACCGTATACAAAAGGCTTCTGGCTCGCCTAGCTTGACGTCCCGGAGCGCACAGAGGTGTCCGAGCAGCGGCTAAGCACAATCATCATGGAGGTTGGCGAACACTGCGCCTTCTCAACTTGCGGCCGGCTCTCGTTCCTTCCGGTCTCGTGTCCACTCTGCACCACGACGTTCTGCGAATCCCACTTCCTTCCTGAACAGCATAGCTGTGCCAAAGCTGCGTCCACGAGCACGGTGCTGAGCGACGACGAGCTTCTGCGCCGCATCGCATCCACAGGGTCCTCAGGACGCCTCCCATGCCAGAAGCAAGGATGCAAGAAACTTAGTTTTCAAATCCAACACCACACCGAAAGTGGAGCCGGCTCTACGTCAGTCTCAGCTCAAGCTCCACCACGGAGGACCTTCACTCACGCGGCACCACGCTGTGAAAGGTGCAAGGGTATTTTCTGCGCAGTACATCGTTCTTCCGTCAGTCATGGTTGTACTGCGCCTGCTCCACTCACCGAAGGTCAACTCAAATTGAAAGCCATGGAGGATCGCAAGAAGAAGGCGGCTGCTGTACTTGCCAAACACTTTCCCAATCGCAAGACATGATGGGCGTCAAGAGAGAAGATATCTGCGCGTATCCCTCTCTTCTCCGGCTCATACGCTTGGCGAAACACTGTACCGTTTGAACATTCCAGTCTCTGCACCACGCTATATACCCTGTCAATCTGCAACTCGCCATTGTGTCTCAGCAAAGCATTCAGTGCCATCGTCAGCCTCCTTCCGTTTCACACCTCCCGAAAGCGAATCAAGTATGTGGATCGAAACGGAAGACGAGTCCCGAAAGCCGATAGTATTGCGAATATAGAGACTCATGCTTTGGAATGCAGGATCTTGCTGACCTCGTCGCAGCTATCGGCGGTGACACTGAAGGTTCCGCCTAGGTCGTGCGCTGCATCAACACCGCCGAAAGTGCCGCCGACTCGCTGAGCATGGTCTTTTGCTGTGGAGCTAGTGTCCTTGTCACCTGTACACAGTCTCGTATACTCAGTCAATCACGTCTTCTTGCCCTTCATCCATCGTGACACCATCATCGTCATCGTCATCACCATCATCGTCATCGCCATCATCGTCATCGCCATCATCGTCATCACCATCATCGTCATCACCATCATCATCATCATGGTTGTCGCTGTCGCCCTGAACGTGCATTGCTGCTCTACTTGCCTGGTCGCACCTCTTCTGTTTTGCCTTGTGCTTGGTCATCCACGGGAAACTGGTGACACTCCTCCGTGCCTGCGCTCCCTCACAAGGTCTCCACAGATACGCTTGCCCGTCGCCATCGATGACGCTCTGCAGCCTGTCAAACTCTTCTTTCTCCCTTTCGCCGCTACAAATCTGTCTTTCCAACTCGCCTCTTTGCTGGCTCTGTACCGGACCTGCCTCTGTGTAGCCAAAGAGGAGTCTCAACAACCATGGTGCGACACGTTTTAACTCGCCGATCAACGGGAGCACCTGTCCACCAAACTTGTCATACCCACCGACGGTCAGATGGAGACGTCGTAACGGTTGCAGCGTCGCTTCTGTCGGGTCCGGAACCAACATCTCGAACCTGTGCATCACCTTTGGAGATCGGAGATCGATAAAGATCTCTAGAAACTCGTTGTCGTTCAACAAGCCTGCGTTTCGTTTCAAGGCGGGGCCAAAGAATCGCGTTGCCTTGACGTCGCTCTTGCGGTTTTCGATTTAAATGGCGACATACGAGAGGTTCTCAGGCTTGAAACTATCCTTGTCCATGGGAGTATGATCCGGCGAACGATAGATGGGTATGACGAGATCCCAACCGGGTTGGTTCGGTAGTTCATAGAATACGACTTGATGAACCCAATATTCGACGAAAGCGCGTGGATCCTGCCGCTTGTCCTGCACTTGCGGGTCCGAGTACACGTAAGCTCCGAGCTCGAGGTAGTGGGTAAAGTTGAGATAGTACTGCTCTGCCCACTTGCGCAACGCTGTATCCAGATTTTTCCTACCAAAGAGCTTCTCAAGCCAGTCCCTTAGGCAGATGGGATCGCATTGGGCAGCAAACAGACGCGAGGCTGCGCCCACAATGTCCATGTTGCTGAACCGAGCTGTTACGCGATCCGAAGCAACTAGATCAGCAACAAAGCTCAGCAACAGTCTCACCCCTGGCTCGCCCTCTTCACCAAGCATGAGGCCGACCGCTTTGTGCGCATGACAAAGAACCTCTATGATGCGGGTCCAATTTTCCCCGCACTGACCTTAATTTCCCGAGGTCATTCCTCTGAATAGCGCCGCAACAGCGAGCGAGAGTGCTGGCTCCGAGACGGTGCTAGTGACAAAAAAATGGACGTTATCGTGCACCCTGCTGAAAACGCGCAGATGCGTCGACGCCTGCTCCATCAAAAAGTTCATCAGCGGGGATTGGAGCCGTTCCTCGGTCGGCGACGCGATCGAGTTGCTCTGACTGATGTTGACTCTGTGATGGCCGACAAAGCTGAGCGGTAGACGTTGACCAGTGATGGCCATGATGCTGCGGAAAAAGGCACTGATCGGTTCCGCCACGTCCTTGGGCTGGTTGACCGTCGGCCAGATGTGAGGCCACTGACAGTAGGGAAGCAGCTTGACCACAATGTTGGCGAGGTTAGGCCGTGGTACAGCCGCGTCAGTGAAGCGGTACAGATTAGCGCTCCACAGCGGGCGGCCGAACGAACTGACCTTGTCGACAAGCTGAGAAAAGTTGAGCCGGCCCGCCAACAAGTCTTGCTCAAACGACGGCAGATGGTGCTGAATGACGGCATCGAAACCGAGTTTGGTGAAAAGAGGAATCACCAAAAGGTCAACCTTCATTTCCAGCCTCGCCGAGTTGAGCCAGACCTGAACACCAGCGAGGGGCGTCACCTTTGAATCGGTGTCGATGAACATAAGCCAAGTGCGGGAAGGATCGGCTGTGGACCACAGTCTTCGCAAGACGGGCAAGAGATGTTCGAGAGGCATGATCTCGTCAATCACAAGGAAGAAAAAGTGGTTCTTGACGGGCTAGTTGGCGAGCTGCTCGGGCAACAAACGCTCGAGACGTTGCAGATGCGCCTGCATGTAGCGGCTGGCAGCGTGATTTGCCAACTCTTCCGCCGTTAACTCGCTCGACACCTTTGACCCTGATTCTGAAATAATCATCTTGAGCGATGGACCTGGATCCGGCTCAGCAAAGGCGTGCTTGGCGACCTTTGAAATCTTGTCGAGCAGGTGGGAGTGAAAACGACGGGCGCGCAGAGGCGAAGATGGCCGTGCTGCTGTGTTGTTGGGGCTCGAAAACTAATTGCGCACCACATCGTTGTCGTCGCTGCTGGGAGCAGAGCTGGGAGCTTCAAATGACGAGTCAGGATCGGTGGGAGAGCCCATGTCGAGGTGGGATTCAAGACAGGCCTGGAAATGGTCGTCTTGGGCAGCGAAGCGGTAGTTTTGGATAAAGTCGGGGCCATTATGGATCGCTACGGCGAGATGGAAAACGACGGTTCGCCAGCAAAGACGTGGGTCGGCGTGTTTGCAATTAACGGGTGGATTGGGGTGTTCGGGCAGGGACCAGGGTCGAGGCGGGCGAGGGGATGGGTGTGGCGACTTGTCAGACTTGAGCGGTGTCTGTTAGCCAGGAGGAGGTTGCGGGTCGAATGGGAGGCCAGTGAAGCAGCCGCTGTGCACCATGCGCTTTTCGAGCGAGTACGCAAGGACGGCAAAGTAGGCGCCGAGCCAACAGGCGACGCGTTTAAGTTGCTCGTACAAGGAAGAGTCATGTGCGGATAGAAAGTCGTACACAGACTCGTCAGTGGGAGGGAATGAGACCTTGGCTCTGAGGGGTGTGGAGCGAGTACAGACGAGGAAGCCTGGCTGGTAAGCGGAAAGCTCGACGGCGAACTTGGACTTGCCAGTGCCTGAGGACCGGAGAATAGGAAAAGCTTTCGAGTAGACGTGCAGCGGATTTTGAGCAATGTAGCGGTTGGCGTTGAGGATATAAGTCTGAAGCAGGTGTACGAGCCGGCCATGGAAGGGGAGCGAAAAGTCGGAGCGGACGCGGCTTTCGGAATGAGGAAGGGGACCGACGAGAAGCGATTCGTGTGAGGGACAACGTATAGGAAGGGCAAGGGGGATGATTTGGATGAACAGATCGACAAATTGAAGCGCACGGGCGTTGGAATCCCAGAGAGGACGAGCAATTTGTGTCAAGGCAGCACCATGGGTGGAGAGGGCTCGATGATGTTGTTGAGCGTGCCATCAGGCAACCAAAGGTGATAGGCGAGCAATTTCGATGTGGAGAAAGACGAGGACAAGGGCGAGAGCCACATGGAGAACAGCTCATCATCTGAACGAATCATTTCATCGAGCAGAGTGGAGCATTCTTCGATGATATGCAAAGCCGTGATGGCATCTGCTTCGTTGCGTTTCGCTTGCCAGACAGTGGCGAGAGTGGATTGCTTCGCGTAATGGTCATTGTACGAGTCAACTTTGGCGGTGTTGAGCACGAGGTTGCAGAGTACCGACGCTGCGAAAGGTCGGGTATCAAGTGACTCTGAGATGAGCCGATGTACCGTTGATTCCAAGTCCGGTCGCTCCTCTCGCGAGACGACTGCAGCGGTTGACATGATCAGTCAGGATCAAGGTCAGGCTGCCTATATTGGGATTGTTGCGTCATGCTCGAGGCTGGATGATGGCGAGGAGCGGGGATGCTGTTGACGACAATATGGTGGATTTGAATACAGTCGTACAGTCGTACCTCTCATAATGAAGCCTCAAAAATCGCCAAAATAGTTAAGCCAATTAGTTATTCATTCATTATGAGAGGTGCAACTCACTGTACAAAATTTAAGCAACCAGCAGTTGAGAAGGTTGCCGGCTGCATAGGGCACTCAAGTGCAAGAGGATGTAGGAACAGGAGCACGAAATTGCACTATCCAGCCTTCTCATCCTACATGTGCCATCGCCAGTAAACGACATTCTCGACGTCAACAAGTAGCTGTGTGGCAAACACTGATCACAGAGGTGCCATGTCCAGGGAAGAAGCGGGCAACCAGCCTGCAAGCACAGCGGATGCCATGGAAGAAGAAGTCATTAGTGGCGTCACAATTGAGCTCAGCTCGGAAGGAAAAGGAGACAAGCCTGGACCAAGCGAACCACAGACCATTGCCGAAGCCGAACTCGTACAAGATCCAATCGAAAGCGAAAGCAAAACTGCCGCTGCAGAAGCTGCTGTCGCATCACCCTCGACTGTCAGATCGGAACTCCCTGACCAGGGCATTGTCATCAACGATTCTGGAACAAGAGCAGAAGCGACCATCACTATAGGAAATTCCCCGGACCCAAGTAACTCGGCTGCTCCTAACGAGGTGGTGTCTTACTCTACCAATGCAGAAGAATCAAGAGGAACGGAAGAAGAGTCGAACACGGATGCGGCAGGCGACCAGGACGACACAGACTTTGTTCCTCCCGACATGGAGCACATTGTAAGCACAGGAGCGACGCAAGATGGCGCATCGTCGATGCAAGCACTTCGTGAACTGGTCGCGCAAGCGAGAGCATCGGCAGGGCAACCTCGTGAAGCTCTACCGCCAGGGTTTGGTGATGACGACGAAGAAGCAGAAGCAAGCTTCCCATCCGCAAATCAAGCGCAGCGAGGGGAGAAGCGCAAGGCGGAAGCTGAGCTCGAAGAACTCGTGAAAGTAAGCGCTGGAATCGACGAGGTGAAGGCAGCCGCTGAGAAGAGCCAGCACCCAGAGACAAAGACTTTGCTGCAGAAGGCACTCTCTTCCATTTCGGGTCTCGTGTCGCGCCGGCCTAAAGCCGATCCCGCTGCTGCTCCGCTACCAACGCAAACCGAGAAGCAAAAGCTTGGTGAGGCTGATCGAAGCGACGACAGTGATTCAAGCTCCAACGAAGGATCCTCAAGCAGCGACTCTTCGGATGACGAGGACGGGGACGTTGGTGGAGATGACGATTGTAGAATCGGTTTGGCGGATGGAGGAGACGACGATGATGAAGAAGAAGGAGGCGGTCCAAGCGGCAGTATGGCACCTGCCACCAAGAACGAAATTCTTGCCCCCGATGTTGAGCAACCGCCGTTCCACGAGGTGACAGATGCAGAGAGGCAGACTTTGCGCAAGCTTGGGAAAGTGCATTCCATCGTAGACAGTGTCGTGGTCGTCGAGCAGGACGTACAGCAAACCCAGCAGTCCTACCTATCTACTGCTGGTTCCATTCCGGTGGACAGCACGGGTCGTCAAGGAGAACGTGAGGGTGAATACAGCGTGCTAGATACAGGGAGCTTGCTTTGTTTCGAGGACGGAAAGGTGCTGGGTCTTGTCTTTGAGACCTTTGGATCGATCCACAATCCCTTGTATTCGATACGATTCGCATCAGCAGCCGTGATTGACCGGGACTCGGTCGTGACAGGCAAGGCGGTATTCTACCTTCCTGCGCAGAGCACCTACGTACTCACACAGCTCTTGCGATCGATGAAGGGCAGTGACGCTAGCAACATGTGGGATGAAGAGGTCGCCGAGGACGAGATCGACTATTCTGACGACGAGCAGGAGGCGGAAGCAAAGCGCCGCGCCAAGGCGGTCCGTTCGGGAAAGGTCGACGATCATGGCAATCCCATCGGACCGGCTTCCAGCCGTGGCAACAAGCGACAGAAGCAAGGCGCAGGTCAATCATCTCAGCCACCTTACAATTCTGTCCATGGATCTTTCAACCAGCGACCCGGCCAAGTTGGCGCACGCAACACTTCTTCCGTCCCCGGTCAACAAAGCTTTCACAATCATTCGAATGGCAACGCACCCGCTTCGCTGCCGAGACGCAACGTTGGAGGTGCCAGCATGACCCTCCCTCTTGCGCCTGCTGGACCTGCATCGCTCGGCCCTGCATTCCCATATGGGATCGCCTCCCTGCCTCCCAAACCGTCAGCGGGACTTCCCTCGAAACCAAACTTCCAGCCTGAAGCAACTTCGTCCTCAAATCGACCAGCTGCCGAACCCAGCAACATAAGTATCACACCCGACTCGCAAACAGCGATCGCTCCAAGTTCGAGGATGAGCACCGCAGAGGGCAACCCCAGTGGCCCAGGTCATGGCAGGATGCACAGTGCTGCAGCTAACAATCTACCTGCCAAGCCTGTGGATGCCGCAGCAGCAGCCGCTGCGGCAATGGCTCCGTCAACTTCGCTTACGGGAACTGCAGCTTCACCGTACCGAGCTCATGCAGGCGTCGTCGGTATTTCGTCGCCACCTCATCCGTCTCGCTCGGCCACGATCGGGCGTGCGGCGCCTGCCCCTGTGGGAGCGTATCTGCACCAGGGCTCACCGGGATGGTATGCTGGTTCTGGATCAGCGCCATCCAGCACGCCCGCTTCACCTGCTGCACTATCTCAGCACGCTGCACCACGAGGCACTGCGTACAGCCCTGGAGCTGGTGCTCCAGCAGCTCAAGGTGGTCACTACAACCCGGCTTACGCCGCACACTGGCAGCAACATTTTGCACCTGGATCGACACCAGCACCTTCGGCACATTCCGCTTGGAATGCAGCGCAGGCGTACCATCCATCTCCTCTCCATATGGCACCAGGCGCGATGAGCCAACAGGCGTATGGAGGATACGGCGGCCAACACGGCGGTTATGGCGCGCCCTCCGGTGCTCCATGGAATGGTCAGACTTATCCCGGCTCGCACTATCCCGGTTACGCAGACGCATCCGCATCGAGCCAGAAGCATTACCATGGTGCCGCTGCCAACACTGCTTCAGGCCACGCGAACCAAGGTCACTACAACCCCTCAGCCCAAGCGTACGGATATGGCGCCTATCCAGGCCAGACCTCCAGCTCGGACGCATACAACGCGTATGGCTACGGTGCACCAGGCATGCATGCCTCTGCCGCCGCCGCACCTCCAGCGCAAGACAGCTACGATCCTCGCAGCCCTTCGATGAGCAGCAGCAACAATCAGAACCAGCATGTTGCAGGGTCCCAAGGACGATAAGGCTGTTGGCATGCAAAGGTGACGCGGTTGTCATGCTTTTCAGCGCGAACGTCCGAATTCCCGAGCCTGTTCGCGATTCGAAAGCATGCTGGGAGCACCACGCAGCACTTGGTCTGCCTCCTGCTTCTTGCCATACGCCCGTCTTTTGAGCTGAATCGTTGCATGGCGTTGCGGCGCTTGGATGCACGGATGCCTTCCGTGCTGACTCAGGAAGTAACTCCATGCGCTTCCTCCTCGGGTTTTCCTCTCTGTAATTTCCACGGCTTTCCAGAAAACGATTTAAGGGAGGTTTATTCACCATAACCCTGCTTCGGACCGTGCTGCGCGTTACTGTATTCCTTCTGCCGTCAAGTAAAAGTTAAGGTTCAAATCCAGATGAAAGGGCCGAGCAGACTGGAAGAGGGAGCGCAAGTGAGTCAAGCTTGCAAGAGTATTGTCTGTCCAGCGAAGGGTCCCTTTACACGATGAACAAAGCATTCGTAATTGACGACGCGAAGTGACAAACCCCTAATCAACTCTTTCTGCCGCTTTCATTTTATCGCTACCCCTCCAGTCCACCAATCTACCGTCTTCCTTCCATCAAGTTTCCGTCCACGCTTCCGTCGCATCTGAATCCGACCTGCGATCCCACCTCGATCTTCTACTGTCCTGAGTCTATCAAGCCCTCGATTAAATCCTCAAGGCTTATCCGCGTGTCCTTGCTTCCTAACCCGATCCTGATCCGACCTGCACCCAAAAGACCTCAGCACTGCAATCTGGATCGAAAGCATCGCCCTATAGACACACCTCTCCAAACCCTAGGGGGTCAGGAACGTTAAAGTGCTCAATATTCCTGTTGGGCTGACATCGCTTCAAGCAATGAGACGGGCGTACGGCGACCTTCGCTACCCAGACCCTGATCGTACTTTTTCCTACACTCAGAGCCGTTACGAGCTATCGCATACTGTGGAGCAACAACGATCAGGTCCCTCTGCTTGGGAAGCATCTGTCAGAGACCGATATTCAGGCCCTACACATGGTCGAGATAATGGCTGGGCAGAACGACACCGACGGTCGGGCAACTGTGGGATGCCTGTCCAATCTTCCAATTCGCACCCGCCCGGAGGTCCTCGAGCCTTTGTAGCATCGTCAAGCAGCTACGACTGGCCGCCTGAAACCCCCAAGCCTGCCAGTTCTCGGCACCCTGACAACCATGCTGTAAGCACATGTGTTCCAATTGCCGACCAGAGACGTCAATCTAAAGCGGATCCCGAGCTTCCAGTCGCACAAAACAAAGAACGAAAGCTGGAATTTTTGCTGCGCACCATTGAGGAACGTCTTGTCTCAAGACAAGCCGCTCAAATGCCAACCTGGGAACGACTCGATATAGATCTTCTGAATCAGCTGATCGAAGAGCACCAGAAGGTTGGAACTGAGGGTACCATGAGGATTAGGACTATGCGCACGGCAGTGGCGCACTACCTTGTCCTTCTAGATTGCCACGAAGCACAAGGAAACGAACCTGCACCTGAGGACACCTTGAATACTCTCCGCACAGGAGTGAAGAACATTGTCTTTGATTTGTGCGAGGAAAACGCGCGTCAAGTGCGCATGGAAGGATACCGTGCTATTCTTGAGCTGAGCTTGAAGGATTTCAGGCTGGCGCGCAACAACTGCTCAGTCCTCGTCCAGCTTTTGCAGAATGACGGCGATGACGACGAGCTCGAGCTCGTGCGAGAGATGCTTGCCAAGCACCTAGAGCTAACAATGTCTGCGGATATCCCGGAACTGTCCCTGTCAGACTGCCTACAGATTGTCATCAACGACTTTGAGCCACTCCAAGGTCGAGTTCTGGACTTTCTATCATCGACCTGGGGTCAACGAGCCTTAGAGACCATCTTCATGGATGCTGGCCCCCACCAGAGTATCCTCGCCCAATACCTCCTGCCGCTTGCAGATCGACACGAATCTGCCAAGGTTGCCAAAGATCTCCTCCGCAAACTGAAAAATATCAGCGTGGATGCGGAGCCTTCCAGAACCGAGGAAGGGTATTCGGGCCGCAAAAGGCGAAATAGCGAAGATTCCAAAGAAGAGCGACACGTTCGCGGCCGAGGTACGGTCCACGCATCAAGCGACGATCTGGAATACAGCCAGGGAGCAAGGGCTCCACCAGGATCTACCCCTCTCTCGCATGTCGGACTCTCCATTCGCGGTGCTAGCCATGCCAAGTGTCGATCACCGACGCCTTCTCAAGGCAGTTTCGAACACAGGACAAGCAAGCTTCGAAGCTCAAATTCACGCTCGCCGAAGATGGAAACCAGGGAAGGAGGCGGTCAGCGACAATCAGATCTTCGGCCGGGAACTCCACTGTCGCATGAACGTGGGAGCGGCCTATTCCGTCGCGGATGGGACAATGGTCATGCCTCTCATTCACGCCACAATTATGCTGACCAAGAGTACCGTGGATATGGCAGTTGGACTCGGCGGGATCGCTGATCAAATCTCGAGGAGTACCATCGAAATGCAAATGCTCTCATACACAGTCCTGAAGGCACAAGCAAAACAGTCGAAACAAAACAAGAGACTGGTATATTCCGCTGTCTCTGACCGCATCGGTCTCTTTCATTCGCTGTCATCATCATCGGATATACTCTCCGCGTCTTCGTCCGGTTCATCGTCATCGTTGTCGTCGTCATCGGAATAAAGTTCCTCTTCGTCGTCGTCGTTCCATTCATTCTGACCGCGAAAGTCGTCGTCTTCTGGAGCCGAGTCATCCAGATACGCTTCTTGTGGCGCCGGCTCTTCGTCGCTCTCATCCAGAAACGAATCAAGATCCTTGTATTTTTGGTGTGCCAGTGAAGAGGTGGTGGAAGTTTCGAGTTCGATTGGCGTGGCGCTTCCACGCGAAGTTGGGGTTGCTGTGCCTTTTCCTGGAGTCAAGACGACTGGAGAGGAAGCGAGGGGAGTGGAGAATGCAAAGTCGCTGGATGAGAAAGATTTGAGGTTGGACAAAGTCGTATTCTGCAGGGCTGGGAGGGAAGGGGTTGTGACGGAGGGCGGTTCGCGTAGGTGAGCAGGGGTGGGTTCAGAGGTCCAATCGGGTAGCTTGGTGTCGAGCCAGCCTTTGATGAGTTTTCCTCCGAGAACGAGGGACAGAGAGGCGATCTCAGGGCCTTCTCCTAGGACGTCTGTTTCGTCGACGGCCTCGTTTGTCTTAGCGCTCTTACCAGACTGATCAATGCTGCCTGGGGTGGCCTTGCCCTCGAACAAGACATGAATCACTTGCTCCCTCCGCAGCCGCACTCCCTTAAGATCCGCATCATCTTCACTCGTGCTCTCGCCGATCGTATGCGCAGCCTTCTCGATGGCTGCTTGAATTGAATCGATGCTCGGCTCTTCGATGGAGGGACAGCATTCGACGGCATCTGTAGTGGCGACGGTACGCGCTTTCTGGGCAGTAAGAGGACTTGTCAACCCCTTGAGGAAGCGTGCACGATCGCGCACGTCAAAGTCGCTGTCGTAACGAGCGAGCTTGAGGAGGTAAAAGTGGAGGATAGTGACGGTGGACATGAGACGCTCCGATTTGCCTTGATGATCCTCGAGAAGGCCCGGAGTGGGTACGAGGACCGTGGGAAGGAACGCAAAGGCCTTGCTTGACATGGTGAGGATCTGCAGCTTGACGATGGATGACTCGTTTGTGAAGTTGACCGCGCACCGACGCAGAATATCGGGCACAACCAATTCGGCGAGCGTCCGACTTTCCTGTCCTTGCGCTCTGGGAGAAGTGGTGTCCGATATCGAGATGAGCTGGCGCGCGTGCTGGCCAAGTAGCCAGAGGATGCTAGCTCTTGCTTCGGGATGAAGAATGGCCCCCTTGCCCACTACCTTTGTCTTTGATTTACGCTTCTGCTTGTCCGGACTAGCCGACGAAGCGCTCTTGGAGACTGTACCAAAGAGCAAGGCCGCCAGACGATACACGATCGCAGACGTCCTTCGCGAGGCTGCTCCGGTCTCGCCAGCAGCTGTCTTTTGATCGAGCTGCAAGAGGTCCTTGATCACCAGCACGGCCCGGGCAATAGTGGAATCGTGGACACGAGGACCCGATTTGCGCTTGCGAAGCAAGTCAAGCAAAACTGCGAGACATCTTGAGCTGGCGTCCAGGTCCTTCCTCAGGGCAAGTTCACCAAGGCACGAGGTGGCATGTTCGGCGATGGCTGCATCGGCAGACCGCACATGGCTGCCCATCTCGGTCGAGACCAAGTTGAGATTGCTAGGAGTGCAAATTATAACGAGGATGTCGAGCTTGAGTAGGGACACGAAGATGGGTTCCTCGTGCGAAGCACCCAGAAGGAAAGATATGACATGGGGTGCGAATAGTGAGCTTTGTTGGCGTGCAATCGCCAGAATGTTGAGGAGGACCAAGTAGGTGACATCCGGTGTAGATCTTAGCAATTTCACCAGTGGTCTGGTGAGCATGCCGTGATCGGAAGCGGGAGCCAAGTAGAGAATCAACCGCGCTACCGCGAGGATAACAGCTGGATTGCGACTGTGGAGCAAGGCCTGCGCTTTGCCAAGGAGCAGCTCCAGGTCACGATCAAGGTCGAAGAGAGAGCGTGTGGACGAGGCGGAAGTCGCGAGCGCGTCTTCCACAGCAGATGCGATTGGTTTGAGGCGAGGACTTGGATTGATGGAGCTAGCTACATCGCTCGAAAGGAAAGCTTCGAGCCCATCAACATCGTTTTTCTTGCCGCTAGGAAGGGCAGGCTGGACGATCGACACTGTTTCAGGCGTTCTCACAGCTGAGAGTGGCTGTGAGCTAGATGTGGAGACGGTGGGATCGATCTCAGCCTCAGTTCTGGGTTTGGGTCGGGCGAGGTTGGCTCTTGCGTACCGCGACAAGACCTGTAGCGCGACGACCTGACCCCATTCGTCCATGTCTGATAGCGCATGGCATATTTTGCGATAATTCTGATGAATCAGCTGCCAGTTTGTTGAGCATATTCGCTGAAATGCTGAGAGTGCGGCGCCCAATACAAACGGGGAGCGGTCCGCAAGGAGGGTTCCAAGAACCTCTTGCAAGGTGTCGAGTTGGGATCGGTCGATCTGGTAGCACTTGGGGATTGCCAATGCAGCGACTTTGCGCACGTAGAGATTTGGGTCACGTGATGCCTTTGTGACGGCCATTATGACGATTGGGGACACCATGGCGACCTTGATGCTGCTGAGTACACGAAGTGCCATTGCTCTGATGAGAGGACTGGGATCTGAGAGATCGCGCTGGAAGCTGTTGATGCTGAGGAGTGTGAGGTCTGGATTGTTGTTGGCATAGCGCAGGAGCACGATGTAGACAAGCTTGCGCACATCTAGGTTGGAGGAGGAAGTAAGCTTCAAGACCGCTGGAAGGAATGAGGAGGCGTCACGGCCCTTGGACACCATGGCCACAATCCTGGTGAGCGCAGCGATGCGATCTTCATCCCTGCTGGAGTCGATCTGGGTGGCGATGGTGGAAAGCTTGTCGTCAGAGGTGTCGAGATATTTAGCAGAGCCAACGCCGCCCACGAGGCCTTTGAGGGCAGCAATGGCATCCTCGGAGGTCTCTGACAGGAAAGCCAGCGCGCGGGACGAGTTGGAATAGGCGGCACTCATGTTGAGCGATGAGCACTCGATGGCTCGAGGCAGATGTGGGGAAAGACGCTGCGATTTGCAGGTATGATGGCTGTGAAAGTAAAATCGAAAGGGTGCCAGAAAGTGGTGTGAGGGAAAGGAAAGGTGCAAGGTGTTGGTCTTGGTGGCAAGCGAGTGTCGAGGAATTTGAGGATATTCGGATCCGAACAGCCACAGAGACCAACACTTGGGCTTTGACCAAGTTAACCAACACCAATGCACGCTTTCGGTGGCTGCAGGAAGAGCTTGAGAGACGGTCGAGAGGTGGATTTAAGCCAGCTGTGCCTGATGATAAGCTGAAAGGGGCCAAGTAGAGGTCAAAGCCACTTGAAGGTTTAGCACAATAGATTCACAGAACAGAAGAGCATACAGTCACAGTCGTGCAGGGCGGCTGCACGCGGGCAAGCGCACGGCCAACAGCGACCCTTTTGGCTGGAGACTCTCACGCGTGCGCTCTGGTGAGTGCAACCCCGCATCCACAGAGAAAGCACGATCATGACGCTAGGCTAGCACCGCCCACCGCCCATCGCCCATCGCCCATCGCCTGTCACCCACCACCCACCACCGCCCTCCGCCCACCGCCCACCGCCCACGTCGCCCTATCTCTCTACCAGCTACCACGCACATCGTCTTGACTGTTCTGGATTTGATTTGCCACCTCGAAACGCTCTGTCTGCTGAGAGCAGCTTCTGTGTGCTCAATCCTCGTCGGTTCTGCTGGTGGATACTGCCGCTGCAAGCGTGCGACTGCATGGGATTCAACGACACGGACCATCCGGCCCTGCACTGTACTCTGCTTGCATCATCTGACGCAGAGGTGCGGAGTTTCCGTGTATAAGTCTCAGGCTATTTCGTCGATTCTCGGGAGATTCTGACGTTGTCCAGCGCCAAAGACCTCGCCAGCATTCTACCGGCCTCGGATCAACCGATGGCAATGGCAGAAGCGCCTGTTGCTGCTCTGTCAGCGATGCGATCTTCGCAAGAGGTGAAAGACCCGACCTCTGTGCAAGTGCTTGGTATGGACGTTTCTCAATCCCAACCGCTCGTTCGGAACTCGTCCGGCGCCAGCGATGTGTCGTTGATCTCTCGCGCTTCCACACCCCATCAGCACGGAGACTATGCTGCCACACGCACTTACATTCCATCCCATGGCTATGCCGCGTCTCGCTTGCAAAACCAGTCTTCTTTCAGCACGGCAGCCTCTCAGAGCCCCGCCAGCAGCGAAGCACACGAGGAGCTCGCTTCTATGCCTCCACGCTCTGCAAGTCACTATGACGCATCTGCATTGAGGCTCGCAAACACGCCTGAATCGTCTTCGCGTAGATCGCATCTCACGCATGCGAATCGCATCTTGAGTCACAAGGACTCATTCGGTGGCTCCTATGGCCTCTATCCTGCTGCGGACTTCATCTCGGAATCCGCAGACGAGCCTACAATCCTTTCTCCTCCCAGTACCTACTTCGACCAACCATCTCCCGAGACCCATCAGCGCACCATCTCGCTCTCCCGCCCCGCCCAGCAGCCCCAAAACAGCTTCCAGTCTGCTGCGCCGAGGTTGCATTCAAATGATGCCCACAGCAACGAGGTCTCGGGCTTGACCGAGCCGATCGAGGTCCTTGGGCGCCCTTCAGCCTTCGCAGAGCTTGCAGCTTCTAGCCCACAGACTTCAAGGCTATCCAGTCTTAATCATTCCCATTCTCGCACCGCTCTGTCTGCGGCCGCAAATGCTGCATCTGCGAGTGCGGACCTCGTATCCGCGGTCGATCCTACGGACACTACCTTCGCTGCACAGTTCGACCACGCTTTGGCTCTCCATGCTCACGAGCAAGGCCTTACCTCCACCACGACCTCCTCATGCTTCGACCGACCCCATGCTCCTGCTCTTGCCGATGCAGATCTTCCCAGCAGCGAGCGGGATCCGCTGGAGTTGCCTGGATATAGCGCATCCAGAAGCTCTTCTGGTTCTTTCTCCACTCCACTCGCCTCAAGTGCCAACGATCGCGGCAAAGATGGCGCAACCGCTCATTCGGCGCATCCCAGGGACTTGCGACAATCTGCGACTCCAGCTAGCGGAGCAGAAGTGAAAGCAAGTATACAGAGGAAGCAGCCTGCACCAGTGCCAACGCCTGCGCCGCAGGACAAGGAGCGACGCGAGAGGAATGAAAGAGACAAATCTTCCGCTTCTACCAGCCGAAGATTAGGGTCTAGCCATGCCCGCGACTCTGCAGCACCCTCTACCTTAACACGTGCTGACGCATCCAGTTCCACGGCTCGTTCATTCAAGACGTCCCATCGTACCCTGCCTCAGCTGCCTTCGGCAAACAGTGTCCGACCAGCACCTCCTCCCGCCATGTACTGGTCAAGGGCACCGGTACACGGCAGCGTGCCTCGACGCAGCTTCCGTGCACATACAGCCAACTTGTGCGATGAAGTCTTGTGGCTCTTTGGTGGCTGTGACAACCGCGGCTGCTTCCGCGATTTGTGGTGCTTTGACACCGAGACCATGTGCTGGTCCAAGCCCAAGGTCACCGGTGATATCCCTCCAGCTCGCCGTGCTCACTCGGCAACCATGGTCAACAAGCGTCTGTTTGTGTTCGCAGGCGGTGATGGCCCTCATTACTTCAACGATCTCTACGTCTTTGACACAGTCTCGCTGCGGTGGTCTAAGCCTGAAGTGGGTGGTACTGCTCCAAGCCCGAGACGAGCCCACACCTGCAACTATTACGAAGGGCAGCTCATTGTGTTTGGCGGAGGCAATGGGATTGGCGCGCTCAACGACGTCCACACACTCGATGTTACCGATTTGTCGCGCCTCGAGTGGCGTAAAATGGAGTGTGGCGGCAAAGTGCCGATTGGACGCGGATATCACACTTCTAATCTCGTCGATGGAAAGCTCATCGTGATCGGCGGCAGTGACGGTCACATGTCGTTCAACGACATTCACATCCTCAGGCTCGATACGCAGACTTGGTACCAAGTCAAGACCGACGAGATCCACAATCGCCTCGGTCATACCGCGACCCAAGTCGGCTCGTATCTGTTTATCTTTGGCGGGCACGACAGCAAAACCTACACTTCGGAATTGCTTACGCTCAATCTTGTAAACTTGCAGTGGGAGCCAAGGAAGGTATGCGGCAAGAAGCCGCTGGGAAGAGGCTATCACCAAGCCTGGCTCAGGGACTCAAGGCTCTTTGTGCATGGAGGCTTCGATGGCAAAGATATTTTTGATGACTTGCACTTCCTTGACCTTGCTGCATGCGCCTACCTGCCTCAGATCACTAGCTTCAGCGTTGAGCTCGACGACGAGGAGTAAGTCATGCTTTGCATCGCCGAAAGTGGCAGATATCCATGCGGAGGAATACGACTGGTCGTCGTGCAACGCTCTGCTTTGCAACATGTATTGCTTGTAATTAATATACCCAACCTCAGCTTCAGCTTCGGCTGCTGCTCGTGAATGCATTCATCTATCTACCATTCGGGCATGACTTGGTGACTGTGTCAGTGACAAGAGAGGCTAATTCGATGCGGCTATATACCGGCGTCTTCCAAAGCTAGCGATCGGGAAGCACAGGTCTCTTGTCCCACACCGGACTTATTCGCCTCCACCATGGCGACATGCTTGGTTCGCAGTCTCAAAGCTCCTTGTTCGGCTGTGTCAACAGCTTAAGGCTGGATACTGCGATGGATACCGAATTCTGTCAGATATAACCGGTGCTATAATGGCTGTTCAACCCACACAGTCGTGGTGTAATAGAGAAGGCACGCATCTCGTACGACTTCTCGTGTTGGGTTGCCTTGAAACACACTCTATCCAACCAGCTGCTTCAAGGGCTTCCCTTGCTTCCCTCACATGAAGCAAGCTCACGCTTGGACACTATCCAGCTCTGGTCGTATGCAAATCATAGCCACACAATACCCAGTTGCGAATCAAAACACCGGAGCACCGACAACTGGCCGAAGTCCAGCCGCCCCTTGACTAACTAGTCACCTAGAGTGTGGCGGGGCACTACGGAAATGTAACGACTCGAGGTCGCAACCTAGGTGGGATTTTCGTTCCAGAAGTCCTTCGAATGAGACAAGATCTCGGGGCGACGCAAAGCTTCAGATCGATCTTCGCCATTGTCATCGCCACCACAAGCATGCTGATGGCACACTGTGGCAATGTTGGTATTCGAGATCTTCTCTCACTCTGACATTGATGCTGTGTATTGCCCTTGCCACATGTGCCTACTAAAGTACGCCGACTGACTGCCGCAGCATCGCCCACATATAGCTTTCGAAGTTCGCCACATAATCATTGTGTGGAAAACTCTGTCGACGTTGAGTGGGCACGACGTAGAGGCGCAACTCACCCAGCAACGCAACTTCCTTCATCGATGATACTTTCGCCAAATGAGCTACCCACCCATCTTGCACAGCTTGGAATTGTCCTTTCGCCCCCGCGGTAGCTGCGAGGGGATTCGACTTCATTTCGAGCCGATTCGTCCCACCTGAAAGCCCCGCCCTCGATCTCCCACCTCGATACCGATCAAGAGGAAACGGAAAAGAGAGCACACGCATCTTTCGTGTCATCCATGGTGGGAAAATGGGCTTGTTGTAGTTCATCAAAGCCTGTGACGGTGAAGTACACTTTGCTTTTCAGTCACAACAATGCATGCGCAAATGAGTTGGGGCTCACGCCAGTGGCTCCAGTCTCTAGTGTCTTGGGGTATGTCAGTGGCGATCTCTTTCTCTTCTGCAAAGGAAACGGTGGGCTCTTACCTTTTGCCTAGACATTTGAAGCCTCCTCGGAGTCGAATCAGCTAGGTCTTGATGGTATAAAGAACAAGCCACAACATGTCCAATTGACCCCCATCATCACTCAACAATACCTCCTCTCATCGACACACTCATTTTCTCCTCTCAATCTTCCCATTGACTCTTCCGGTAAGAAGTCAACACGCATCGTAATTCACAATGAAGATCCAGGCCTCTTTCGTGACCCTGCTGGTCGTTGTCAGCGCCGCCATCTCGGTCGCTGACGCCAAGTCCCCTGACATGTCCAAGCGCCCTGCTAGTCTTAACCGAAGGGATGAAGCTGCCTCTCTCCAGAAGCGAGGCTTCGGCGGCTTCGCTGGTCGCCTCTTCCGTCGTCACAGTGGTGATTACGACAGTAAAGGCAACGGGGACCCCGATTACCCCGGTGTTGGCGGTGCCGACCTCCACCGTCGTGATCATGGCGCTTACGACGCTGACGCTCAAACCAACTCCGATGCTGACGGCAGAAGCGGCGGCGAGGGAACCTCCGGCTCGGGTGGTGACGTATCATCGCCAGAGGGTGACGACGATGGTGGCAAAAAGCAGGATTACTCGAACAAGGGTAATGGTAGCGGCGGCTCCCCAGGTGGCGCCGTCTTTTTGCCCCAATACGATAACTCTGGCGAGTCTAACCCTTGGGACAGCTCGAACGGTGATGACGGTTCCAAGAAGCAGGGCTACCAGCCCAAGTCGCAGAACAGTGACGACGGCTCCAAGAAGCAGGGCTACCAGCCCAAGTCGCAGGACGGTGACGACGGCTCTGAGAAGCAAGGCTACCAGCCCAAGTCGCAGGACGGTGACGACGGCTCTGAGAAGCAGGGCTACCAGCCCAAGTGGCAGAACCCGGACCAGAACCAGGACCAGAACCAGGACCAGAACCAGGACCAAGACCAGAACCAGAAGGAGCAGGAGCGTCAGCAGAAGGAGCAGGAGCGTCAGCAGAAGGAGCAGGAGCGTCAGCAGAAGGAGCAGGAGCGCCAACAGAAGGAGCAACAGCGCCAGCAGCAGAAGGAGCAGGAGCGCCAGCAGAAGGAGCAGGAGCGCCAGCAGAAGGAGCAACAGCGCCAGCAGAAGGAGCAACAGCGCCAGCAGCAGGAGCAACAGCGCCAGCAGCAGGAACAGCAGGAGCGCCAGCAGAAGGAGCAACAGCGCCAGCAGCAGGAGCAACAGCGCCAGCAGCAGGAACAACAGCAGCAGCAGCAACAGCAGCAGCAGCAGCAGCAGCAGCAGCAACAGGGCAATGGAGACAAGAACACCATGCCTGTTACACCTGGAGATGGCGGCGAGCCCACCAACCCTGATTGGCTCAACTCGAGCCCTATTCCTGTGTCTTTTGGCCAGGGCCAAGGCTCGTCCAAATGCCCTACTTTCCCCAAGCAGGGCGGTGGTCAGGCTGACACTGCTCCTTGCTTCGCAAAGGAGGCTAGCCGCAAGGACATCTGCTCCGCTCTGAAGCAGTTCGGTATTGACACCAAGTCAGTTGGCTGCTCGGAGGACGAGTGCAGCCAGGACGACAAGGACTTTTCCAACCACGCTTGTAACAAGGACAAGCAGTGCGACTTCGGCTGGGACAACAGCTGTGACTTCTACCTTCACATGGGCTTCAGCAATGTTTCCAAGTTTGGCTGTGGTGCCAACGGCTCTTCCACTTCCAGTGGTGACGACAATGGCGACGATTACCCCAGCTGGCCAGCTCCCCAGGGCGACTACCCCAGCGGTGACAACCCCGGTAACAATGGCGGTGACGCTAACGAGGATGACTGCGGGGACGAAGATGGTGGCAACAACGGCGGTGACGCTACCCGTGGGGATGGCGGCAGCCCCAACGATGAGGACCAGGACGGCCAGAACCCGCAGTACGACGGCTCTGGCGGTGCTTCTTCCAAGAAGCCCTACGATTCTGGTTCGAACCACGATGCTGACGGCGGCAATGATGCTCCTGAGAAGCAGCCCTACGATTCTGGTTCGAACGAGGATGCTGACAGCGGAAAGAATGATGCTCCTGAGAAGCAGCCCTACGATTCTGGTTCGAACGAGGATGCTGACAGCGGAAAGAATGATGCTCCTGAGAAGCAGCCCTACGATTCTGGTTCGAACGAGGATGCTGACAGCGGAAAGAATGATGCTCCTGAGAAGCAGCCCTACGATTCTGGTTCGAACGAGGATGCTGACAGCGGAAAGAATGATGCTCCTGAGAAGCAGCCCTACGATTCTGGTTCGAACGAGGATGCTGACAGCGGAAAGAATGATGCTCCTGAGAAGCAGCCCTACGATTCTGGTTCGAACGAGGATGCTGACAGCGGAAAGAATGATGCTCCTGAGAAGCAGCCCTACGATTCTGGTTCGAACGAGGATGCTGACAGCGGAAAGAATGATGCTCCTGAGAAGCAGCCCTACGATTCTGGTTCGAACGAGGATGCTGACAGCGGAAAGAATGATGCTCCTGAGAAGCAGCCCTACGATGCTGGTTCGAACGAGGATGCTGACAGCGGAAAGAATGATGCTCCTGAGAAGCAGCCCTACGATGCTGGTTCGAACGAGGATGCTGACAGCGGAAAGAATGATGCTCCTGAGAAGCAGCCCTACGATGCTGGTTCGAACGAGGATGCTGACAAGCCTTTTGGGGAGAAGCCTGGCAAGAACGATGGAACCAACGTCTGGCCTAATCCCGGCGATAACGCCGGTCCCAAGCCTGACTGCGAGGAGGGTAAGGAAGGTTCGGGCTCCAAGCCCGAACCATCCGAGACTTCCGGCGGGGGCGTGTCCTACTAAGCTGTTTGCCTTCGGCTTTCCGTCTCTTAGATCCTCGTATGCTCTTATCGTTCCTAACTAACCTCCCTACTTGCACAGCTCGCCCAAAGCTTGTCTTGTAGACTGCTCGACATGCTTGGCCTCAATTTTTTCTCCCTTTAGCTGTTTAAGCTCTTGACCTTTTTGTTTCTCCCTTGGCCCCAATCATATTTCCCTCTTTTCTCATCAAAATGTCCAGTCATTTCTTTTCTAGTTTTGTCTGTTCTGCGATGGGTATGAATTTTGAGGTTAGGTTTGCGATGATGCTCGCTGAAGTGTGCGGTTAAGCTGGACTGATTTCAGGAAAAACGGAAGGGTCCGGGATCCGGTGGCGTTGAAATAAGCGAAACATGGGTTTTCAAACGCCGTTGTCCCTCGTACACGAGTTCCACCTTTCACGCCCTCCTTGAAACCACGTTCTCATTCACCATTCCACTCGATTGTTCTACACCTTCATCAACGTTGGTCAAGTAGTCACGATGCAAGTCAAAGGTCACGTATTCTACATCACTGGTGCAGCGTCCGGATTGGGCGCTGCTACCGCATATCACCTCCATTCACTAGGCGCCTACGTCTCAATTATGGATCTTCAATTGGAAGCTGGACAGAAACTTGCAAATGAGCTCAACTCCACAACGGCATCCGGTGAGAAGAGAGCTGCTGCTTTCGAAGTTGATGTATGCTCTGAAAAGGCGGTTTCTGCTGCGTTTGCTGGGTCGGACAAGTTGTGGCCGAACATCCCAGTAGGAGGGTGCGTCAACTGTGGCGGAGTTGGTATGGCGGGTAAGACGATCAATCAGGAAGGGGAACCGTTTGACCTGGAAACCTTCCGAAAGACGGTAGAGATTAATCTCATCGGAACCTTCAACGTCTCTCGACTTACTGCTGCACGACTTGTACGCGATTTGCCGAAACCGATTGCCAAACCGACTGAATCGACCAAGGATCTTGGCGTGATCATCAATACAGCCTCTGCTGCCGCTTTGGAAGGTCAAGCAGGTCAATGTCCGTACTCTGCTTCGAAAGGTGGTGTGCTATCATTGAGTCTTCCAATGGCGAGGGATTTGGCTTGGTTCGGTATCAGAGTCATGACTTTGGTTCCGACGTTGTTTGAAACACCGATGATGTCGCAGTTGCCGAAACGTGCGAGGGAGGCCATTTTGAGGACTTGCGAGTTTCCTGCACGGTTTGGTTATCCACAGGAATTTGCCCTCGCCGTTCAGGGCGTTATCGAAAACAGCATGCTCGTAAGTACACCCTACTCACAACTAGGAACGACATAGCACAGAAAGGTTGTACAAGCTTGCTGAATAATTCTTGCTTCTCTCGTTCTGGTTTCGTTCTGGTTTCGTTGCTTGGTGGGGTAGAATGGCTCGTACATCCGTCTCGACGGCGCCTCCCGTCTCGGCAAGCTCTAAACAATTCAAGCTGGAGTCGTCTCCACGCAACTGCACAACCCATGACAATCTGAAGCTACAAGAGTAAACCCCATCACATAATTCAGGTGACGTTCTTCCCACGCGCAGGAAAGATTGAGCAAAGTCACACTTCAATTCGAATGCAAGCAGCATGCTAAACAGTTTCTAGAATCCAATGGAATCGTACATTTCAGAGACAACATCAACGCCCTTGAACCGGCGAAACCTTTTTTAATCGTCATCATCAAACTTGATGCTGTGAGAACCGTAAACGTCGATCGCACCACCGCGGTACGAACCGCGCTTCTTCTTGTTCTTCTCCTTTGTAAATCCCTTACCTCGAGTCACGATGAGGTCTCGGCTGGCGCGGGCGCCGTACTCGTCGCCGCTGACGCCGGCTTTGCCGGCATACGACATGTCCTTCATGCGCTCGTCGAGGTAGGTGACCTGGTCTGCTTTGACGCGCTGGAAGGGGGTGCTTTGGGCGGACTTGTTGTTGCGAGACGAGCCAGGGGTGGAGATCGACGCAACCGGTGCAGGTGCGGGGCCAGGGGTGGGGGTAGAGGGGACGGGTGCGTCTTCGGTCTTCTGGCGCTTAGCGGGAGGTCCTTTCGGGGAGGGAGAGTTGGAGGAGCTGCCGGAAGACGAAGACGAAGACGACGAGGACGGGCTATCACTATCAGATCCCGAGTCAGAATCGTCCGAGGAGGAGCTGCTGCTGCTGGAGCTCGAGCCCGAGTTGGAATCAGAGTCGTCGGAAGAGTCAGAACTGCTGTCGCCGCTGTCGCCGCTGTCGCCGCTGTCCGACGAGTCGTCATCATCGTCATCATCGTCATCATCATCACTATCAACGGCCTTGGAGGCAACCTCCTTCTTCTCTTCGTCCGCGTCGCTGGACGAGTCAGAATCTGAGTCCGAGTCCGAGCTAGACCCCGAGTCCGATGATCCAGACTCAGACGAGTCCAAGTCGGACTCTTCCGACTCGGAAGAAGCGTCTTTCTCCACCACCTTTACTGTCTCGACGGTGGCCTCGTCTTCTTTGCCGTCATCGTCGCTATCACTGTCGCTATCGTCGTCGCTAGAGTCCGAATCGCTTGACTCGTCATCACTGTCATCATCGCTGCTGCTGTCATCGCTGTCGTCCGAGTCAGAGCTCGAGTCAGACTCAGAGGGAGTCTCACGCTTGCGCTTGTTCGAAGGTCCGACGGAGGAGGCTCGTGTGGGAGTAGCGATGCCTTTACTTGGGAGCTCTGCCTCTGCCTCGTCCTGCGAGTCGGAGACGACGGTAGAGGAAGCGGCTTCAGTGTCCCGGTGAGGAGGTTCCTGCTTGGCGGCTTTGACCTTCTTGTCGTCTTCGCTGTCAGAGTCAGAGTTGGAGCTCGAATCGCTGTCATCGCTATCACTGTCGTCCGAGTCACTGCTGCTGCTAAAGTCCGAGTCGGAACTAGAGTCGGAGCTCGAGCTGGAGCTCGAGCTGGAGCTCGAGTTGGAACTGTCCGAGTCCGAGTCAGACGAGGAAGAGTCCGAATCCGAGCTGGAATCCTCATCCATCGGGGTAGGGGAAGAAGGGGCCTGCTGCTGAATCACAAGTCCTGGCCATGACCGCCTTGGGGAGTTGCGAACATGGTCTACAAGGGCCGAAGCGAGGGTTCTGGGTGGAGCAGGGGAGGCGGGCATGGTGTTGGCCAACTGTTGAGCGGCCTGAGGAGCGTGTTCGGAAAGAAAGGCATGGACGATCTGGAAGGTGTCGCGGAGAGCCTCGTCAGCCAATGCGGATGAAGAAGTCTGCAAAATCTGCGGCATCGTGTGGTGTGTGTCTTTATGGGGTTGGGTAGCTCAACTAGTAGGTGGAACAGTGAGCTGATCCTTCCGGGACGCTGTTATATTCGAAACCGATGCAGCCCGCGCTTCGGCGTGAGAAGTGGTCGCGTTTAGAGGGTAGGGGAGCGAAGCAAAAACTCTTGTATAGGCGCGGTGGTGGATCCGTAGGCGAGGATGATGAAGGAAAGGAAGGAGAGGACGATGACCGTCGAAAGAGGAAGCTGTGCATTGTGACGGCGGAGCATATCGACTGAGTTGGCCGCCACCTTTCAGGTCTTCTCACCGAACCAACTCCAAAATGTCGGTGCATCCGAAAAAGTTTCAGCCGTACCAAAAATTGAACCCTGACAGCAGAAAGCATTCTCGAAGTCATGATTATATAAGCAGGTGCCAGTTCATTCAGTTCATTCAGTTCATTCAGTTCATTTAGTTCATTCCGCCTCATGCCTCCACACATGCAGTTCCAAAGCGGCCGCGATGGACAGCGGGTCTTGCGAACAGAGCACGCTTTCGCACACGAGACAACAGCTTCTTCTGTTCCCCCAACATTCAGCATTGTACAGTACGATACATCCGACGCTAACTCGATTCATGGCTGCAGGCAGCCACATTCTGCGATCAACCTAACTCAATATTTCAACTGTCTCACCATGTCGGATCATTCGTCGAGTTTGGACGCTCAAGCGGCTCAGAACGAGCCACCCCTGTCTGCAGTCAGTACCTCATCTGTGGGATCGGCGCCGAAGCGCATAAGGCATCGAGAGAACCAGATTGAATCTGCCTACGAGCTGCAAAGGGTAAGTCAACTCACAACGTGCCTCTCTGTATATGCCCCCGTATCTTGTCTTGGCTGCTTACATGTGTGCTCTCCCTTTTCCGCATTGTTTGAAACCAGAATGCTGCATTGAAAGGTGCTATACTGTACACAGCGCTTGGGGCGTCGAGCTGCTTCTTGGCACATCATCTCTTCGCTGGATTTCGTAGACAAACGCTCGCACTCAAGGGCTTCATCACGTCCGGCTTCACCATCTTTGGCTTCGTCGTGGGTGCCGACACCGTCTTGCTCAGCCACGAATCGCAGCAACGTTCGGAAGAAAATATGGTACGCAGTAGAGCACGAGCCGAACTGGGCAAGAAGGGAATCGTAGCCAGCGAAAAGGAGATCGAGAAATGGAAGGACGAATACATCCAGCAGAAACTAGAGGAGCGTCGTCAGAGAAGAGAGCAGCTCCTAAAACAGTTGCACGAATCAGATCGTTCCGCACCGGCATCATCACCAGCATCACAAACATCGCGTTCGACATGAACCGTCGCGTTCGTATGTCCCAACTCAATACAGAACTTGGATTTGCAATACAAACGATCATACCGATTCGTTCACTCTTCCAGTATTGTCCTGAGCATAGTTTCGCTTGAGAGTTTGTCGAGGCGACACTAAAGCAATCGGGTGTACCGTGGACAGCGTCCGTATTCAGCATGTAGAAAAGTGTCTCTCTGGGGTCATCGGCTTGACTGTATTAACTATCGAGGATGCATGCGGCGGAACACGAGAGGGAAGCAGGCTCGTGCGTGTCAAATGAGGGGTATAAAGCTTGCTGTGACGGCACGCACAACGTCCGTTCCAGGCTCGCGCATCAGCAGCAGGTTGGTTGTTTCGATCGGATTGCGACGTCTCCTCCTACCTTTCTCTCCATCTCCGCGGAGCATATTCAATCTTCGCTGTCTCTCCAGCACCTCGACCCACGCGCGCAAGGTAACAGCACCGATGCCGAAACCTTTCCCGTTACCGAGAGAGTAATCGCCATCCAGTATCGTTCCAACAGCGCTGTTCCAATCCGCACTTCGATCATGCATCTCTTCCGGATCAAACGCTTCAGCAATGTACCTGCTCCAGACATCGCTAGCTGGGACAGAGACCTTGCGCTTCGGCACCGAGTCGAAAGGCGCACTGCGTCCAAGCTGCATAATCTCGGCACGGCGGTCGACCAGTGCTTTGAGATGCTGCTTGTCCATCTTCGTCGCTCCATCGCGAGTGCGGTTAGCAACAAGGGCCGGGTGGTCGGTAGAATCCAGATGTTGCACCCAGCCTAGATGGTCTTCGAAGGAAGAGGTGAGCATGAGGCTGCTCAGCGGTATGACTGTACCCTTCCTTATAGCCTGCAGCTTGACCGCTACCATTGCTGATGCGAGCTGTGACGCCGCGAGTCCAGATTCCACCGCCAACATACCCGACGTTGCCACATCAGGGCGCGCTACGAGCCACGGCTCAGTATTCTTGGCTTCTGCTCCATCTTCAGCCAGGGTCTTGCCAAATAGCTGTTCTGAGTTGCTAAAGATCCACTCCCAGTGACGAGACCCGCCGAAGGGGTGTGGTCTGGCTACGCCCGTTCGGTCCTGCGACAACTTTGCCTTGACCTCTTCTGAGCTGCGACTCTTCTGGAACTCCTGCCAGTCCTTCTGAGAAGTGAACAGATACTCTGTTCTCTTTCCCTTGGGCCTTTTACCCCACTCCTCCTGCCTTGCTACGGCTGCTTCCTTCTCGTAGACGGCATACGCCTGCGTCCCAAGCCAGTTGTGTGGGTAGCTGAGCATGGCTGCCCCTGACTCCTCCCTTTGCACGCCGCTGCTGGAAGAGAGAGCTGCCAGCTCGAGTCTCTGGTGCTTGAGCTGGTGCTGTCCGAGCACCCTTGCCCCACTTGACGCGCCCGATTGATGTGTGGCGACAAGCGAGAGGAAGAAGGCTGTGCCCCAGCCGCGAGGCACGATGAGAGTATAGCGGTCCATTTGCGGCTTCTGCACGACTCGGTCGCGGATGACAACGACGGGCACAATATCGTCGCGAGAGTCGGGCTGCAAGCGTGCCCCCGGTGTGGCACTCAGAGCTCTTCTTGAGTCGATTTCACCCTTGCTGAAGCGAGGACTACTAGCACCAAGCCAGAACAGGTCGTCTGTGTGTGTATCTCTACCGTGGTCTTGAAGGGTGGATCTTTTCGCTCCTTCTGTTCCGGTCGCTAGATCAACCGACTGTGGCTTGAGTTTTGGAGGGTAGAAAAGGCGTGGGTCATTCGCCCGTACATTGACCATGGAAGTAGTAAGATTGCCAGACTTGCTCAAAAACTGTCGCAGCCCGCTCTCGTCCATTTCGTGTCCAGCGCCACGCTCCACCTTGAGCACGCTCTGTAGAAGAAGAGCAGCTCGAGGGCCGATTAGCTCGAAGATATTGAAGCCTTGCTGTCGCATTAATTTAGCCTTTTCGTCCAGCAACACAGATCTCGGGCCCGAATCGCGGGATGCGTTCACCGAAGCTCCTGAAACAGCCTTGGAGCTGCCGGTTTGATATGCTTGGCGCCTACGTTTCCTCTCGAGCTTCGAGAGGGAGCTGTCCTTGCCCCCTGCTGCGAGCCAGGGATCTGGTGCCGAGTCGAGTTGATAGGCATACGCTTGTACGACCTGTGAAGGAGGAGTTTTGAGATTGAAAAGGGCATTTTTCTTCTCGTCGACCATCGTGATGCCAATGGACTTGAGGGCGCGGCGCATATAAAGATCGGCTGACGGGTGGCTAATTATCAAAGCTTCTTTACAGTCATACGCGTACGTCTCTGCCTCGAGTGAGCGCCTTTCAAAACGACGGATGCCAGAGAGGAGCACGATACGGACGGGTGCAAGAGCAGCTTTGGCGCTGAAGTCCGACGTCGATGGATGAGCGCCACTAGTGCTGCTGCTCTGTGGATCCGCTCTCTTCTGAATCAGAACGGTGTCAAGAACGCGAGGGAATTCGGACGAGCCTGAGGAATCGAGGTCCGAAGCTTTGGCGAATCCAGCTCCCGCCAGGCGCTCCAGTAATTGTGACAACAGTGTCATCTCCACAGTTTGATCGGATTGTGTGTCGTAGTGGGTGACTCGAACGCCAAGTCGGAAGATGGAAAGATAGCTGGCATCATGCACCGTGACGAACTCTCGTGCACTTCGCCAGCTCGCTCGGTGGCTCTTCATCATGGTGGTCTCTGGCAAAACGAATCCCCATCTTCCATGATAGATTCCTTGATCCCTTTCCTTGCCCTTACCCTTTTCGGTTGTCATCCGGAAGCGCTTGGCATGCCAGAGATGTGTTTCAAGCCACCGCCTTTGGGTATGAGAGGCACGTTCGGATAGCTTTTTGCGCCGAAGAGTGGCCCGAAGGACGCCATGGCTAGGAAGTCGCTTCCTTATATCAGATCGAGAGCGAGCCTGTGTAGTGCTGCTGCGGAGTTCTGCAAGCGCTTTGGACCGCAGACGAGACGGTAGGCGAAGGAGATTATGGGAGGCCGCACGTCTGCGCGCATGCCGAGGGAGGAGCTGCCATGCCCTTGTGGTGGTGGCTGACTTGGCTGACTTTATGGATCGAAGGAAGCTCTGGATCTGAAAGGCACGCGAAGAAACAAGCGATTCCAGCTCGACACTCGTCGGGAGACTCGACGTTGCAGCCGTGAAATGCGCAGGGGTGGGAGTCGAGGATTTGGAGACAGTGCGCGAGAGGCTGGCAGAAGATGCGCCTGTTGAATTCTGGGTCTCGATGAATCGAGCGGTATGAGCACGCTCTTGTTTTCGCTTCTTCCAGTTTTGACCCTGGCCTTGAGCCGGATCGGCAGACGTTGCAGCCTTGGAACTGGAAGGCGCGATCTGCGCTGGTCTCTTCTGAGCCTGCATGATCTCCTGCTCTTACGGCGACGGCCGATCCAGGCACGGGATGTTATGTCGTTCTGATTAGTGGGCTCGGGCTCGGGCTCTCAAAAACGCTCATGGGCGCCGGTCATGATGATCAAGAGGCGACATGCGTAAAGAGATGCTTAGTTTTGGAAGAACGTAGCTGGAGTTGGTTAAAAACAAATTTGAGGTGGAGCAACGAGGGTCCAATCTGCAGCTCCGCCATGTTCCGGCCGAAAATCGAGTCGCGTGGCTACAAACGCACAGGGCAGCGCAGGCTCATAACACAAGCTTCAGGGGGCGACACACACATCTTCTGACCCCAAAACACAAAATCCAACGCCGAGCCACAGCGCAGTGGAGAAAGACACACACACCCCCCTACGTTTGTGCGTGACGAGCGACCTGGAACGCGTTCGTCATCTAGACCATATCATTCCTTTCACGGACTCAGCGAACTTGATTGCGCTGCAAGGGCGATCCCATCAGCCTTGCGTCGAGCTTCGCATCGTATCACCTTCGAACTGCGGCGCCTGCATCATCTCGCCTCGACTGCTTCCAACCCAACAAAGTCTAGCTGGTAGTTGTCAATATGGCTTCAACACAGAGCGGTGGCCTTCAAAGGCGCAGGGGAGCTGGAGCCGCTTCATCCTCTGCAGGTCCTAGCGCCTCTTCGAGCCGCATCGATGAGGATGACTTTACACCCTCGCGCACCGCGTCGCCAGCGCCTGGGGGAGCTTCCACGCCCACTTCGTCACGCAACCCTGCCGGTCTGGCGACTTCTGCTTATGGATCTCGTTCTGCGACTGGATCAGTGACGACATACGACGAGTCTACAGGACACCGGGTAGCATACGACCCGCGTGATCTGAACGACGAAAAGGAGATCGGAGAGAACCCGCGTCTGACGTTGATGGAGGAGATTCTTCTGCTGGGTCTGAAGGACAGGCAAGGCTACCTTTCGTTTTGGAACGATAACATCTCTTATACCTTGCGCGGCTGTATCCTCATCGAACTCGCGCTGCGCCGTAGAATCGCTATCACCAAGGATCCGATGCGTAAACGTTTCAGCTTGACCGAGAGATTGGTGGATGTGATCGATGGAAAGATGACGGGAGAAGTGTTGCTCGACGAGGCGCTCAAGATGATGAAGGCGAGCGAGAGGATGTCGGTTGCGCAGTGGGTCGACCTCATGAGCGGTGAGTGCATTCATTCCTGTTGCAGAGCGGCGGTGGCTATCCCGACGCTCGGCAGAAAGATACTGGGTGTTGCCGCGATAGACTGACTTTTAATACTTGTGCTCATTGTTGGCTCACCTCGACAGGCGAGACATGGAATGTGATGAAGATCGGCTACCAACTCAAGCAGGTACGCGAACGCTTGGCTAAAGGGCTTGTTGATAAGGGCATCCTTCGCACCGAGAAGCGCAACTTTTTGCTATTTGACATGGCGACGCATCCGCTCAACGACACTAGCTGCAAAGACGCTGTGTTGCGGCGTGTTTTGACGCTCCTCACATCGAATTCGCCCACGGTTCACGCCAATACGTTTTATAAGGAGGATTCGTCTTCGAGTGGCCGACCAGTAGCACTCAGAGCGACGCGTGCGCTGTGTCTGCTCTGTTGCTCCTTTTCGGCGAATGTGCTCGAAAACGCACTGAACCACCTTTCTTACGAAGCGCGCGAGTCGGCGTTCCAGAAGGCAGACGACATTTTGGAAGAGTTTTCAAATTGGCCCATGGCGCCCAACTCGGGGCTTGCAGGCGGCGGCGTGGGCGGTGGGTCGGGCGCGTTTGGTACACCCGGTGTTGCGACGTCGATTTCGTCGAATGGACCAAAGACGAAAGCCAATGGTGGTGCGAGGATTGGTGAAGGGTCGATGCTCAACGAACATGCCTACGACGAAGGCAATGTGGGTGCGTCTGTACCAGAGCTGGCAAAGGCGCTTCAGACGGAGCTCGACGAGGAGGGCGATGCATTCATGTTTGAATGCGTCGCTGCGGTTCTTCATGTGCTCAGCAGAATGGACTCGCTCTTGTAGTGTTTGCTCAACCTCACACATGATTTTGACATCAGATGACTGCGTGTGTCGGCTTTGCATCAAGAGTAACAAACGACACGTGTTTGATGCGAAGAAAAAAAAAAGTACAAGAGAGAAAAGTGGAGCCGACCGACTAGAAACAAAAGGTGGAATTCGGGAATGATCAAGCCGCTAGATCGACATCATATCATCATCCTCATCCACCGGTTCTTCGAGCATCTCGCCTCTGGCAGTTGCAGTGAGAAGCTCTCTCCTAACCTCTGGCGAGATGCCTTCGTGTTTCTGGACCCTCAAAAGATCGAGCAATGCCGACTTTTGATCGGGTGTGAGGTCCTGCTTGTACCTCTGAGCAAAGACAAGCATGCTCTGGTGCCACAACACGGGCATCCTACGTTCTCGGGTGATCTTGTCGAGCTCGACGCCAGAGTTGGGTTCGGCGAATCGAAGGTAGTGGAACACGAGCGAGTCGACAACCTTGTAGGGCAGGGCGTACTTCTTGTCTAGCAACACACGGATGAAGAGCGAGGTGGGACCAGAATACTCCATCTCGGCCAATCGCAAGAGAGCGGCAGCAGAGTGGAGGACGGGGATTGAGACCTTGGCGAGGACGGAGGATACGATGGCGGCCTCCTTGAGTGTAAGAGTGCCGGACTCGCACATGGGGAAGAGGAAGCCTTTGAAGAAGGCAGCGGGCTTGTAGATGGCCTTTTTGATGGCCTCGTAGGTCTGATACGACACCTTGCCATCGTCCTGGATCTCGTCACGCACTTTATCGAGCAGGACGAGCTCGTAGAATCGCTGCATTTGATCCGCTTTCATGGTGGAGACAAAGATACGTACGGCAGCGAGGGTGGCGTGTGGTGTCCAAGAGGCTGGGTCGGTGATGTAGAGGATGGATTCCCATGCTGGCAAAGAGGGTACGATCTTAAAGGCCTTTGGCAAGGGTCCGGACTTGTATCGAGAGAGGAGCTCTCCGACTTTGCGGTACACTTCGATGACCTTGGGGTTGATTCCGGGCGGCATCCTCCTCTCGTCGAGCTCCTGCTGAGTTGGCCCATCGCCGGCAGCCTCGGCAGCTTCGATCTTTTCCATGATGAGATCTGCGAGGGTCTTGTTGCCTCGGCCTCCAAAGGCACCTGCACCCATGGGGGCATGCTGCTCGTCTGGGTCGTCGCCACGGTGTTCGGCCTCAAATTTGTCGAGGAGCGCACGATCTGATGGGTCGATCTCGAGATTGGCATCGTACGAGTTCCAGCCGTTGGCACCCATCTCTGCCTCGTCATCGTCAAGCTCACCGAGATCGTCGAGATCGGCCTGTTCGTCATCGGAGTCGTCGGGCATTGCTGCGGATGCGGTGGCTCTTGGGCGGTGGTGAGCAGAGGAAGAAGCGGCAGCTGATGCGGAAGGGTTCTGGAGCTCCATCTCTTCGCGCTCAATCTCGTCCTGCTGCTGCCGCGCGAGACGGAGAATGTTTCTGGAGAGCTTGGGGTCGATGTATTTCTTTTCCTTGTTGCTACCGCCAGCCTTGCCGCCGATGACCATGCCTTTGGGAGCGGCATACTGCTTCTGGTCCTCGTCGTCGTCAGAAGCGGACTGTGGCTTTGCCTTGGCCTTTTTGGACCTGCGACCGGGTGCTGATACGAGACCAAACTTGGTGGTGAGCTGGTGTTGCTGCAACTGCTGTGGAAGCGGGTTGTGGCGTTGGGAGCCGCCCTTTGTGGCGAGCTTGGTGGAAGGAATGCGCGGCATGGCGGACAGTGTGGTACTGGTGGTTGCGTCTTTGTACGAGGATGGTCGCGGCTTCACGGACTGGATTCTGCGAAATCGGTGCTTTGGTCCGAATGACCGATATGCAGATGTACGTATGCGGGTGAGTGATGTGAAGACAGAGCGGTAGAGGTGGACGGGACGAAGGTGGATGAAGGTGGACGCTTCAAGACGTCTGTGGAGATACGTGAGCGTGTGCAGTCATGAGTGCACTCCACCGCGGTCTGGGTGCGAGTTTCGAGTTTCGAGAGGCGAGGTACTCGGTGCTCGGTGCTCGAACGTCTGAAAATTCTCAAAATTTGCACGCACGCTTGCAACAAAAAAAGGCGGTGGGTCTTCCGAAAGCCGAGAAGGTTGCATAAAAGGAAGTGGAAAAGCGCTGCACGTGTTAGACCGGCTCAAGCAACATTGATTCGGAGTCGGACGTGGGACCGGATCGAATCATGAATGTCTGCACAGGAATTGAAATCATGAATGGCTGCTTGGGCTGCTTGGGCTGCTTTTCTTGCGACGCCGGCAACTCTCGAGGCGCAGCTTCGCGCACACGAAACAAGGTTGGTCGGTCTGTCACACGCTTCCACATCAGCTTCCACGAGACCAAACACCCAATCGGGCAGCCGCTTTTCTGTCTCAATTTCATTGTTTAATCTTTCTGCGGTTGTCCCCTTTTCTCTCCGCACCTGCACTGTATCCTGCCCATGATTTTACTTCTTTATATATTTATATATTTCTGTTCTTAGCATCTGGGTTAGCGTGACTGGCTGCAATGCGCTGCATTGGCTGTCGAGGGCTACTAATTCGTCAGACTGCGCTTCGCCAGAGATGCGAGCGTGGAAGCGTGGAAGCGTGGAAAGTGTGGAAGCGTGGCTTGGTGGCTCTGTTCGGACTCGAATCCGGTTGCAGCTTGTGGTCTCGTCTGCACACCCAACGCTACTTCGCTCTGGCGCGTGTCGGCGGCAGCGATCAGATTCGCTTCGCTTCGCATCGCATCGCAGCGCATTTCCAACCACACTCATTCCTTCCCTTTGCCTTTCTTGCTTCTCACATCCACCACATCCACCACTCCACCACATCCACCACATCCACCACATCCACCACATCCACCTCATCCACCTCATCCACCTCCTCACCTCCTCACCTTCTTTCCCTCCTGTCCTCATCTCCTGCAATCGTCTTTCACCAGCACCACCACTTTCAGGCTCCAACAGCCCAACACTCTCGTGCTCGTGTCGCGTGTGTCTCTCAGCGTGTCCACTCACCGTCGCGCACCATCCCACCGAGTGCCATCCACCCTCGCGAACCATACTCATCACAATTCGAGCCGAAAGCGCCCCTCACACGCCTGCGCTTCCGATTCACCGTGCGATCCAGCTCACACATTACTCCCAACACCCATCGTCCAATTGCCGCGCACGCTCACTCTACCCATCATCGTTCTCCACTCGCTCACTCGGTTCTCAACGTTCGTCCGGACATCCTCGCTCGCTCTGCACAAACCAGCAGCGCTGCGCTCATCCACCATCCACACAATCCGGCAAGATACGAGTGGCGCCTGATCACTCGCTATAGCGGCTCTTCGACGCTTCCTCTGTACCCTCGGCTGAACTTGCTCACATGTACAACCATCGCTCCATTGTACCTTCTGCCGGCCCCCAAGGGCCTCCCTCTGGCCCTCCCCCTCCGGGACCGGGTGGAGCCGGTCCTTCCCAGGCAGCCGCAGCAGCAGCACAGCAGGGTCCTCATCCAGGAGGTCCCGTAGCCGGTGGTCCCGGTGGTCCCGGTGGTCCTGCGCCTGCCGGCCCTCCTGGCTCTGCAGCTGGCCCTCCCGGCGCTGCCCCTCCGGCTGGAGCACCACACACCAGCTCCGCTAGACTCGCCGACCTCCTCGACTTTGTTCGACATGAATTTGACCTGCTCGGCAACGACACAGCACAGTTCAAGGCGCAACGCGACGAGATCGAACATCGAGGTACGTATCCTGCTTCAACTCACCACTGCTCATTTCTATCCTCTTCTCCACTCCTTATTCACAATCCGGTGTCTCTCAACTCTACACCATCCCTCTACTCACAGTCACCCAACAAGTCAGCGAAGTCAACATGATGCAAAACCACTTTTACGAACTCGAAAAGCGTCACACCCAGATCATCCAACAGTATGTATCCTACACCAGCACCTATCCCTGCATTTTCCACTCTTCCAAACATACTCACATTGATCTCCACTCCCAACATCTCTATCCCTCAACAGGTACGAAGAAGAGGTAAAGCGTCTGCGCAGCATCCTTGACTCCCGAGGTCTGTCCGCCGAGCACGGCGCAGCTCCAGCATCTGGCCCTATGAGCGGTCCACCTCATCTCCCTGCATCCGCCTCTTCTGGTCCATTGCCCATTGCTTCCGCGGGTGGGCCGCCTCCTCCCGGTGGGCCCGGTGGCCCTGGCTCGGCAGGCATGTTTGGTCCCAACGGCAACGGTGCTGCAGGCGGCCCCGGTTCCGAGTACGGACGTGGTCCCAACGGCTTTGACCGTGACCGTGAGCCACCTCGTGGTCCCATATCTAGCGGCAAGGATGCGAAACGCATGCGCGTCGACGGGCCTGCATCTCACTACAGCGGTCCACCCAGCCCTGGCCCTGAGCGAGAGCGCGACTGGATCAAAAAGGAGGAGCGCGACCGAGCGCCACGCGACGAAAAGTGGGATAGGGATCAACGCGGAGGTGGTCCACCTCTCGGCCCTGGTCCTGCCCAGTCGCCGCACGGTGCCCCGCCTCTCCCACCACCTAGTTCTTACAACCGCGACATGCAGCACCGCGATGCAAGGGAGCGTGAGCGCGCAACCGCTGGTGAACGTCCTGGTGATGTTCTGCCCAGTGCCGACTCGCCCGGCACCGCCGCCGCTGCTGCCGGCAACGTGTCGCTCGCGAGCCTCAGCGACATGGACCCCGACGAGATCCCCAAGGACCTCAAGAAGGAAGGCCCCGACTGGCTCGCCATTTTTAACCCCAAGGTCAAGCGCACGCTTGACGTCAACCTCGTCCACACTTTCCTCCACGAGAGTGTCGTCTGCTGTGTCCGCTTCTCTGCCGACGGCAAGTATCTTGCCACTGGATGCAACAAGTCGGCGCAGATCTTTGACACCAAGACCGGCGCCAAGACCTGCGTTCTCACCGACCAGTCGGCCAACTCCAAGGGCGACCTGTACATCCGCAGTGTTTGCTTCAGTCCAGACGGCAAGTGCCTTGCTACCGGTGCTGAAGACAGGCAGATCCGCATCTGGGACATTGGCAAAAAGAAGGTCAAGCACCTCTTCTCGGGACACAAGCAGGAGATCTACTCGCTCGACTACTCCAAGGATGGTCGCATCATCGCCTCGGGTTCTGGCGACAAGACGGTGCGAATCTGGGATGTCGAGAACGGACAGCTGCTGCATACGCTCTACACCTCGCCTGGACTCGAGCACGGTCCCAGCGAGGCCGGCGTCACTTCGGTCAGCATTTCCTCGGACAACCGACTCGTTGCTGCAGGTGCGCTCGACACGCTTGTTCGCGTCTGGGACGCTCAAACCGGTAAGCAGCTCGAGCGACTCAAGAGCCACAAGGACTCGATCTACTCTGTCTCGTTTGCTCCCGATGGCAAGTCGCTCGTGTCCGGAAGCTTGGATAAGACGCTCAAGCTGTGGGACCTGTCCGGTACCGCAAAGGCGGTGCAGGAGAACCGTACCGAGGAGAAGGGCGGTCATGCCAATTGCGCCACCACGTTTGTGGGTCACAAGGACTATGTGCTGTCCGTCTCGTGCTCTCCAGACGGCCAGTGGGTCGCGTCTGGATCCAAAGATCGCGGCGTTCAGTTTTGGGACCCTAAAACGGCTCAGGCGCAATTCGTGCTTCAGGGTCATAAGAACTCGGTCATTGCTATCAATCTCAGCCCCGCAGGCGGTTTGCTTGCCACCGGAAGCGGCGACTTTAATGCTAGGATCTGGAGCTACGACCGTATCCCCAACTAGAACAGCAGCTTGGCCCCAAACTTGTCCGTTTCGTTCTCCCTTTTTTCCTGCTACACCTTTCTTGACAAGTTGATTTCCAAAAGTCGTTTCCCTTCTTTCCCCCTTTTTTTCTGTTGTTGGTTTCGGTTTGATATTGTATGTTGCGATCTCGAGGTTGATCCATCCTCTGTAATCTGAGAAATGTTCAAAGTTACTGCCTTGTTGTTTGCGGTCGCTTATCGGCACAGGGGAAGGGTTTCACACGGGATGGATCAGGAAATGAAATGTCCTATGGATGACGCTAAGAGATGTTTAACGATGGTGAGTGCGGGGATTACATTTTATTTAATTCAGTGACGGAAACTTTTGGAGAGGACTTCGCGGACGAGGACGAAGCCTACGCCTGCTCCTAGACCTAGCATGTAGGCTGGGATAGCGCCAATGGAAAGGAGGTGTTTTTCTTGCTCGGATTCGTGTCTACCGAGCAATTCGTACAACGAGACTTGCCCCTCCTCCTCAGCCACTGTAGAATAGTATGGGTTTAAAGAGGATAGGTATGAGATCCAGTTGGAAGGTGATATGTATGATCTCCATCGTAGGGATGTTGACGGTTGTTCGATGGATTGAGATGATTCTTCGATACCAGTGGTGAGAATTGTGTCGAGGATAGGATCAGATTCACTTTCGAGCAGTGTGTGTGTGGGTGTGTTGGGATTGAACATGGTTCTCAAACCAGAATTCGAAGCCTCACTGAAGTTTCTTGAATGGGAGATGGCATCGAGGGAGTCGAGTTGGCTTTCCAAGTGAGTCATTCGACGTGCGAGGCTTTCGAACCGTTTTCGATCCACGAGTACCATCGACCGTTTCTTGATGCTCCCCGGTCCTGATGGATGTGGTTCGAGCACCGTAAGTGGAACCAACATTTGGGAGACATGCTCGTCTTCCAATAAAGTCATGTCGAACGATTCGGTTCCAACACGATGTTCGACCAGTCCAGGTTGCTCATCCGCGTCTTTGCGAGAGCGCGTGGAGTACAATGGTTCAGCGAATGTCGACTCGAAGTAGGCAGGGGATTTGGTTGAAGCTTGTTTCACTACAGGCTCTGCAGCGAAGAGGTCAAGTGCAGATTCGACATTTTGTGTTGGCTCGGAAAGATTCTCCTTCGTTTCGTTTGCATCTTCGACCTTTGCAAGTTGCGAAATGGGCTCTGGTTCAACATCGGTATTTGACTCAGCCGAGAACGTCTCGACGGGAACTGGCTCTACATCGACACCGTGATCGATTGTGGAAGCATCATGAAGAGCCTCGCCCGTCCCAGTCGCCTGAACTGTACCCTTCACGGCATCGCCACCATCAGCAGTCGAATCCTTGATCTCGATCGAGTTGTTAAAGAGCTTCGACATACGCTGCTCCGCCGACGCACGGCGATGCATCCCAACTTCATTCTCCACTTCTGACAAATTAGTATCTTCGTATCGGTCCACTGCCATCTCCGGCTCGCTCTCCAGCTCGTCAAGCTTGGCATGGAAAGCTTCGCCGTCGGCCTCGCTGGCGACGCGATCGAGCACGCGTTTGCGGAATGGCGTAGGAGCGTTGTCGGGCTCAAACACGCTGTTGAGGCTCTTTCGGCTGGAGATGCGGCCGACCGTTCCGCCCCACCCCTCTTCGTCGGCGGCGGCAGCATTACCACTGCTGGATTTCTGGCGGAGGACGGTGGCGCCAGGGAGCGAGGCGAACAGGTCGATGTCGGGATTGTTGAGCAGCGAGAGAACCGCTTTACCCCGTTTGCTGCCGAACGTCGCCTTCCGTCCCGCAAGGCGGATCGAGTTGGCACGCGATCGATACACGCGAGAAGATGTCGCATCGGGAAGCTCAAAGATATACTCGCCGTCCTTGGTGCTCTCTGCAACAGAGGTCGACTGTTGCGGTGACGGGGAGCTCTGCTGAAAGCTGGGAATGCGAGGTGCATCCTGCTCGTTTCCGGCGGCGGAACGCAGTCGAGCGGTACCAAAATGCGGCTCAGCAATGAGATTGTCTCGATCGAAATCGGACGAGTCCAACGCCTCGACGAGCTCGCGAGAGCTTTCGGTCCTGGTGTGGAAAGGGCCGTTGTCCAAAGCAGCCAATTCATCCTGAGTGTACAGCGAACCGCGGTACGGACGACTAGGTCGCACGATCGACGCGGTAGTATGCGAACGGGTCAACTGGCTTTTCGACACTGCATTCGGACTAGCCTCTTTCCCGCCATCACCGAACGGTGCTTCCTGGTCAGCAACTTGACCAAGATCATCGTCGGCCAAGATGGCTCGAATCACATCTTCGTCCAAAACGCTGTATCGAGGTTTGTGACTGGACCGCTCGACGTCGTCAGCAAAATCGGCCTCACTTTCGGTACCGCTATACTCGGAAATCGAGCTGTCTCCCTCGACCGAGGTGCTATCCGTCGAATCGTGGCGAGCCAGAGTGGGCATCAGCATCATCTCTTCTGCGCTTCCACCCGAAGCTTCGCGACGCCGCTCGAAATCTTGCTCTGATTCGGCATGACTACCTCGAAGAGCTCGACCCACAGCCTCTGCGTCGCCAAGATCGCGCAAACCCAATTCATTGGCGAGATCATCAGCTTCTTGCTCGCTTAAACTCGCCAACAACGCCTTGACATCCTCGCGTTTGGCCTCGGCCGACGACTCGAGCCAGGGAAAATCGGCAGTCGATCGACGCGCGCGTAAAGGTCGACGCAGGGAAAACTTCTTCCCTTTCGCCTCCGAAAGGATCTGCTTTGCCTGCCCACGCACATACCCACGCCCAAAGACTGCATCGATCTCAAGATTGGACGAAGCCACATCTTTCTCGGACGAGGTCTGGAACGCCTGGATAATGCCACGAACCTTGCGACTATCCCGCATGCGTTTCAACGTCAGCTTGCTGGTAGTCTTGGAAGCGCGGACGATTCCATCCTGCGTATCTTCCAGCGGTAAATCGTCTTCGTCTTGGACTTGATCGCGCTCGAAATCTTGAGTGGATTTTGGCCAGCGGAGGGAACCAGATTCGTAGCCCCAGATGCGTCCGCGAAGTGCGTCTCTTCTGAGTTTCCTCACCGCCTCGATCATGAGTTTTCTCCACTTGAGATTGAGACCCTGACGTTCGAGATCCTTCTCGCTGAGACGGAGGAATGCACGACCACCCATGCGCTCCGATCTCACGTATGCGGTCACGTCGTCGACAACCGGACGAGGAACCAACCCAAGCACATGGGTGAGATACAGCGCCACCTGCGATGGTAACCAGGCCTTTGGATTGTGCGGCAAATTCGCCACCGCTTCCGCAACACGTTGCGATTCTGATTCGGAGCGAGATGGATGAACCGAGATCGAGCCGAGTTCGGGCGTGCTGAAGGCTGAGGGCATTTGATGGATTGTTTTGCTCCGTCTGGGGAGGTCGACTGTGTTGGTGACTGGGCTGGATGCTGGCGAAGTGATTGTTCGGGAAATGTGAGGAGACGAAGGTGAAGACAGGTTGAGGGTGGCTGTAGGCGGGGTAGTCGTCAGGTCTGAAGATCTGCTTTGGAGGCCTTTAGGACGAGACCGAGTTGAGGTTGACATGGAGGTAGAGCGCGAGAGGTACGAGTAGCCTTCAAAGACCTTGCCGCCCGGACTGAATCCAGCAACACTGGGAGATGTTGCACCTGTGGAGGTGAAGGTGCCACTGCGCTTGGGATTGAGCGAGTAGCGCGGACGTGAAGGTGTCGAGATGGCGGGTGGTTCGACGTTGGCCATGATGCGCAATGTGTTAATACCAGTCGGCGTGGTTGTATGATATGAAGTGATGCGATGAGCAAGAGCCTGATTTGAAGCGGCAAGACGAGAAGGTCGTAAGAGGTCGTGTCAAAGGGTCGTGTCAAGGGGTGGTGAGCGTGTGTCTCGAAGGATTGCGATTTGTTATAAGGTAATGGAGCTTGGCAAGGGGGGACAGATGGTGAACGGGATGGTGGAAGAGGCTTGAAGATGAAGATGGGGAGGGGCAAATGTGGACAAGACCAGCGAAATAAGCTCAGGAATGAAAGGCTCACGCAGTTGAACTCTATGTGTTGGGCTGGTTGACCCCTGTCGACCACGGAATGGTAGAAAGGTTTTGGTGTTGAGCAGCATGCACACTCTGAGATGCACACTCTGAGCGTGTCATGCAGGGTCGTGTTGGATGATGAGCCCCTAAACGAAAATTCATGCAATCCAACGTCTAGAATTTCCACCTCTTCACAACGACACCAAAGGCAACCCTTTGCTCGCTTGACTGCACTTTTGAACTTGCTATCTGATGCGATTACCACCAATGAGCGACATAGGCGCCGAATAGCCTCCGAACAGGGGTAGCGGGACCCAAAATGGCTGGCTGTAGGTGCACTTGACAGGGGCTTCGGCTGCTTGCTACAGTAATTTGAAACACCACTTTCCAACTGAGACAGGTGTTTGGTCGGTTTTATTGGGTTTCGTTTTCGTTTTGGGCTGATAAGATTCCGAACGCGTGCGTCCCAAAAAACTCCACTTTCACTTGGAAGCAGCACAGGCCCCGCTTTCTCGTGCTTCCCACTCCTCGGCGCTCCAACCACTACCCAACCCAGTCCAAACTCAGCAGGAGCCGCACCGCAACATCGAGACAAGGCGGAACGATCAGACCTTTGCTCCGATGAGCAGCACTCCTTCCAACATGGCCGCGTCACCAACGCGCATCTCCACGATGGGCATGTTTATCATCGACACGTTCCAATTCCTCGATGCAGCAACAGGAGAGGATCTTGGCAACGAGGGACTTCAGGACCAGATCGGAGGAGGCGGATGCTACTTTGCCATTGGTGCTCGAGTCTGGCTGCCTCCCTCCGATTTGCAAATGATCATCGATCGGGGATGCGATTGGAAACCTCAGCATCAACTCGTGCTCGACCAGTTCAACCGCACCCCTCTCTCCGCTGCTTCAGACCGAAATGCGTCCATGTGGCATTATAGATCCAGAATCGACCGCACCACCAGAGCAGTCAATGTGTATAGGGGCCAATATCGTGGGTTCGAGTACCTCTCGCCCAAAATCCGTCTCGAACCAAGCGACCTTATGCAGTGCTGTCCAACGACACCGCCAATGTTGCCAGAATGGATCCATCTCATATGCTCGCCCGAGAGAGCATTTGAGACTATCTCGCAGATCGACGCCATCCTCACCCAATCCATACAAGCTCCTGCTAGGTTTCCCAACTTGGTTTATGAACCAATTCCCGATTCGTGCATCTTTGACAACCTTTCAGACTGCTTGCGCGTGCTGCCAAGGTTGGCCGTATTTAGTCCGAATCACGAGGAAGCCGTGCAAATTTTAGGTCTCCAGCATGAGTGGGAGCGTGTGCTTGAGCAGGATTCATCCGAACAGCAAGCATCGGGGATGGCAGTCGTGGATTTTGTTACCACCAAGCTCGCGGGTGGATTCACACACCACCTCGAATCACAACAAGACGGGCTAATCCAAAGGGGCATGCCATTTGGGCCTATCATCTGTATCCGCAGTGGCGCATGGGGCTCCGTTGTAGGAAGAGCAGGTCTCGGCTTTCACCATGTCCCAGCATGGCATACTCCACCAACCGCATCCTCGAAGGACGAGCAAAAGCACCTCCACCAAACCGGTCACGGTGACCAAACCTCCAGTAGTACGTGTATGTTGGAAACAAGCTCCGGTCGAATCAAGGACGTGACGGGCGCAGGCAATTCGTTCCTCGGCGGGTTCACTGCGCATCTCGCAAAGACGCAGAGCGATGCGGCGCTAGATTCCATCGAGAGAATGAAGCAGGCGGCAATGCACGGTGCAGTGTCGGCGTCGCTCGTCATAGAGCAGCTCGGTTTGCCTTGCTTTGAGGTCGACGACGGACGCGAAGTTTGGAATGGTCATACGGCTGCAGAACGGCTAGACACACTGCGGGCGAGGCTTTCTTCTTTGTCATGAGCATTTTCCCCTTTGTATTTTTATCACATTCATTGGGCAGAACGATACCAGTATAGTTTGCATATGGAATAGAGTGTCACAATCTTGAGCATGCGCAGGTGGAACGGCTTCGTTATCTGTCAAAGCAGTCTGTGATGATCCACTGCGATTGCCGTGTTATTTGGGTCGCCCATTGCCGAAAAATAACGACAAGATGTCAAAACGTATATGCTAACAATTGTATGTTTTGGCCGTGGGTGTGGGGTTCGCCTCCCAACAACGAAGAAGAAAGTCTATTTCGCTCGCTCGGATCATCCACAGCCGAAGGCATAGACGGAAGCATGTATCTCACGGGTTCATCTCGTGTGATACGACGCATCCTTCTCACACTCTTGTGTCACTCCTGATACCACCATCCTAGGCGAACAAAGGTGAAGCGTTAAACAATGGCTCATCCACAAACCGCATTCTCGCCCTCTCAGGGCGTATCGATCTTCTCGGCGCTCAACATCATGTGGCTTCTGCATGCAGCACTCGAAGGACCGGTCGCTTTCATCGGACTTTTCTTCACCGATGCTCTGCAATTCAAGGACGAAATTACAAACACCATGGCTGTCATCATCAAGGTAAGTTATCCACCCGTCGTATTTTTCCTTTGCTGATTTTGGTGGTTGTACTGTACTGACGCGGTGGGAAAACATGTTTGATTCGGATGATGTGGTTAGATGTATGCGACGCTTTCGCTTTCGCTCTCGGTCGTGTGCATTTTGCTGTACGGTCTTCCGGATTATCTTCCGGGAAAACGTGCTGCAGCGATTTTGCTACTGCTCTACCATGGTGTGGCGTCATCTGTACTGCTCAATGCCGAGCCGTTCATCGAGTTTGCCTTTCCGGAGCGTTTCGCTAAGCACGGCGTGAGAGTCGAAACGATCGCAGGCGTGGCTCATGGAATCATGTCGCTGGTCACCGTGTCTTGGTGGCAGTCTAGTCTCGGCGCAGTGCGTGCTTACAGTGGAGGTTCAGGTGGGGCTGCCAAGGTTGGTAGAAAGCGAAAGTAGCGATTAGGATGTGACGGGCTGTTCTCGAGTGCAACGATGCAATTCTATCGCTGTTGAGACTGTCTCGTTGTTCGTGTCAAGTCGTGGTGGGTATAGATGCATCGAGTGGACTTGTTTGCAGCGGAGGCTGAGATTCTTGGTGAACCAGAGGTGTAGCACGTATACCGATCGCAATCTGGCCGATTCGAAACAGGTAGTACCAAATCGGCAGAGTGTGGGAGAGGAGTGGATTCTGATTGGAGAGACGGCGGAGGTTGGACGTGCGGCACCGACCGGCGGGAAGTGTGGCTGACAAACGCGGACGTGGATTGTTCTGCGAGAAGCCGAAGGCGGTGTCGAGACGGTATGTGCGCGTTTGCCGTGTTTCACGACCCCCATCCGCAACTACTGCACCTACTGTAGATCTTGCTTTAGAGAGACCAACGGGCAGCGAGGAAGAGAGCGAGGGGCTGCTGGAGCTCAAGGCTGGGCAATCATGCTGGGATGGAGTGTGAAAGCGTGTCTGCCTAGAGTACCTGACATCAAACAGGGGTGGCTGAATGATGTGTGGCTGGCTGAGTTTCACGAAATCACTTTTGGTCAGTGACAGTGGCGCAAGGCTGGTGGTGCATCGGTGATACGGCCACGAGTGTTGGACATGGCCTGGATCTTGCGTTGCGCCCACCTTGGGCTGTGCACAGGATTGTTTTCGGATTCTTGAATCGGGAGCGGCTTGGGTGAAAGCAGTCAGAGGGCCAGCCAATTGGCCAGCCGAGGCGCAGACGGGAATCCAAAATGGAAGCCTGCTGGCTCGCGTCTCGTCAACGCGAACCGACGGCGGAGGAACAAAAGCAGGTCGGGAGCGAAACCACATCACACTCACACTCGCTCTCTGCTTTTCGCCGCGGCAATGCCAGCAAGAGGTGTGATGTGGCCCGTTCACCGTTTCACCGTTTCACCGTTCGCCGCGCACGCTCCAGAACCTTTTTCGCTAACTCAACAGACAGACTCTCACCCAACTCCGCATGCCAGCTTAGACCAACACTCGTTTCTGCCCATGCTCCGCGCCAGTGTGACACTAGTGTCGGCATGCCATTCCAACAATACTGTACATCAACACCCTTCCACATTGAACGTCTGCTGAGCTTGCACTGCCCTCCCCGCCTGCGGTTGGCCTCACTTCCTAAATCTGGCACTTAGCAGCCGCTTCCTGCCACGCCAGGGTGTGAGCTATGTTTCCCTCATCGCGTAGTGCACAGTCCACCGTCGAGTGTGGTCCTTCCACGGTCGACGGCTGCTCCGGCATCCGATTCCGCCGCCGCCCTCCAGAACCCATATATACCTTCATCATTTTCACTCCCACCCCTGACTCCTACCATCACATCAAAAATACCCAAGCTCCATCCGACCCTTCTTCCCACAAATCTTTCTGTCTGCCAAAATGTTCGGATTCGGTAACCACGAGGAGGCTGCTGACTTTGTCTGTACGTTTACCCACCCCTGTTTCCCCACCTCTCATTCCCCTTCCGCCAATCTTGAATCGTATACTCACCACGTTGGCCTTGTTCGTATCGTGGATTTTTGGGACGTGTAGACAACCAGGACCCCCGCGAGCACGAGGCCAAGTTCTCGCACGAGGCCGTCGGTTTCGGTGCCGGCTTCGTCGCCATGCGCGAGTACGAGAAGCGCCAGGAGGCCAAGGGCGAACACCCCCGTCACGAGTTTGCCAAAGAGATGCTCGCCGGTATCGCAGGCGCCGAGGTGGACAAGTACGCACACTCTCACCCCAACATGCTCTACACTGCAACGAGCTCATACTGATCTTGACTTTTTTCATTGTTCGCTTCGTCTGTATAGGCTTTTCGAGACCAAGGGTCTGGACTTCCTCGACAGAGAGGAGGCTAAGCGCCATGCCCGTAAGCAGGCCGAACAGCTTTACGACCAGCAGTACGGCGGAAACTACTAAAGCCTCCAGTACCACCCCGTCGTCGTGTTCGCATACCTACTCAATCAACAACGTTAATCTTGATACCCCGAGGTTGTGTCGATCCGCGTATCGTGTCCTGAGGCAACTTCTTTTGAAGCATAACTTTACAAAACTGACCAACTGTCGACTAACCAGGTTGAACAATTGTCACCCATGTCTACGCACACGTTGCGACAAGTTGAGGTTTGGTGTTTGTGGGCACTTTGGCAAGGAAACCTATCATTTGCTACTATTTTCTACCCCAACGAGCAAGGGAACACACTTTACGGTACAAGAAGCGCACTTTTAGCAAACCGAACTGTTTAATGGGCGGGACGAGGGTTGGAGAAGCGCACGTGTTCTTCGTAGAACTTGATGACCTTCTGAGGACAACGCTGGTTGACGATGACGTTGTCAACCCAAATCTGGGGACCTTTGCCCTTGAACTTGTCCTCCATGTTGACTTTCTCCATCGCCCTTGTCCACGAAGGATTCTCGACGAACTGGACGTAGCTCTGGAGTTGGCTGTCGTCGGGACTGCGTTGCATGTTGAGAACGCCGACTACTCGGTCTTCCCAATCGTCGTGCTGGAGGTAGTGGTCGAGGAACTTGCTGCGGATCTTGTTGAGTGCACGCGCTTTCACCGCTTCTTCCGACCCGCTTTTGTCGGCATCATCTTGGTCTTGGTTTTCATCTTCCTCCTCGTCGGAGGATGAAGTTGCTCGTCGTCGACCGGAAGTCGAAGTGCGAGCACGCTTCGCTGGACTACCGCGTCCCCTCGCCGACTTGGCCAGACTCGACTTCTTTGAAGCTGCACCACCCGATCGTCGTCCACTACCAGCCTTACCCTTCACCGAACGCTCCTCCTTAACATCGCTATCGCTATCGATCTCTATCTCCTCGACTTCTTCCTCCCCCTCTTCGTCATGGTGCGCTTTGCGCTTCTGAATCTGCTCAAACTTTTTAGGCTGTGATTTCGACGGTTGCGTCTTCCAGTAGTCGTCAACCAGGTTTTGCGGAAGATTGCTTTCCGGCTCCCACGTATTGTCGCTCTCGGGCCAACCTTTCCACTTGATCAAGTATTCCATGTTCCACTACCAAACCGCGGCGACATTGAACGAGTCTTTCCGTCAATCGTTGTTCTCTCTTTCTTTCCAAGTGGGCGGGTGGTGCATAGTTGAACTTACAGACTCAGTGCCCCTATCAGGACGATGGCTTCGAACCACTTCGACCTCGTATTCCTCTTCGACATCGTCGTCATCGTCTTTCTCCTCCTCATCGTCGTCGTCATCAATCACTTTGACTGGCTGAGCAGCCTTTGACAGACGACCTCGCTTTCCGGACGTCTTGACTTCAATTTCTTCATCGTCTGACAGGTCGATCTCAATCGGCTGTGGCTGTCTGCGTCCGTTGGATTTGGAAGGCGAAGCGCTCGCCGAGGCGTTCCTACTGCTGCTGCGGGGAGTCACTGCCATTTCGATAGATGCGGAGCTGCCAAAGTTTGCGGGTGTCGGAGAAGACGCAGGTTCTGACGGCTGCTGAGGTGGCGCACCGGACTTCCTTCGAAAAGGAGAGACAATGCCGAGGATGGTGGAAAACAGCTTGACGAAAAGCGCTACACGTCGCAAACACGTCCAAGATTCAACGCTGCACAAACCGTCCAAAAGTCGGGGTCAGTATCAGCTTCAGTGACGATCGAATCCAGCAAAGGAGCTCTTCCGCACTCTGTTGACAGCGGGAGCGGCGAAAGATGGTGGGTGTGCGGAGAAGCCAAGTATGGATGTGAAAGACCTCGTCGCTGCGTGTGCGATAATGCGGAAGCCAGCGTGGTCGTCGAGTGAGGAGAGCAAAGATGGCGGAAGGTGCGGTTGGTGGCGGAATCAGCAGATAATTGCAGGGTTGATGCCGGGTGACCAAGGCGATGAAGGAAAGAAGGAAGCTCATTCAACCAACCGTGTCGAGAATGATCTCGACGCGATTGGAGTAAATTCCAAATCCGAGGCGCGCCGCACGTTCCTGTTCCCGATCTTAGCTGTAAAATCGGCCCGATTGAGATGCGTGCAGGCTGCATGGAGGCCTGTGCTCGAGCGCTGACTCTCGTGAAATGATGGACCCACCGCATGGCATACCCGCACGGCGTACCTCGCTCCTCGCTCCTCGCTCCTTGCACATTGGCCACCGCAGAAACGTGATCATGGAGTGGACGGCACGGCTCTCCTCTTCATGGCTCACCTCTTCATGGCTCAGCTGCGGCTTAGCAATGGTCGGTTCAGGTGCTGTTTGAGCTTCTTAGCGAATGAGCCTTGACACGGCGTAATCCAGCCAAGTAAAGCTGATGGGTGGAATTCAGGGTCCACCCGAACCTTGAAGTGGGCAGTGCGGTGCGGTGCGGTGCAGTCAAATACAATCATGAATGCGGGCGTGTAATGCAGAAGAACAACGCGCCTTCCCGCACGGACAACACTTCCACGTCCTCCTTGAGCTACTCTCTCATTGTCGCGACTTGGCTATCTTGACCCTCTCGCATCACGACGTACTGACCTCACTTCTGCTGTTCTCGCGGGTCTGTTGAAGAACGTGGGCCATCCGACCCGAGCCTGTTACCCAACAGAGCTGCTATGCTCCAACGACCTTAGCTTTGATTCGCGACAAGGTTCTCAACCAAGAGCATCTCACCGAGCATTTCACATCTTGATCGCTGCCTTACACAATCAAATATTCCCCATCGGCCGCCACACAGACTACTCAACATGGCCTCCGACGAGACGATAGCGACATCAGGAGCTGAACTGCCTCGTGATCACGTTCAAGACTCCCCGCACGCTCCCCAGCCTATCTCTCAAGAGTTTCGCGATTCCTCAGAGCGTCCACCCGAAATGAAGGAAGAGCAAAGTAGCGATCAAATCGCACAAGTGCTTCCAAGACAAGAGGAATCTGTTGTCTACAATGAGCAACCAGCCGAATCTCTTGATAATGATCCTCCGCTCAAAGCTCAATACCACAGTGCACCGAAGCAAGAGGCTTCGTACGAAGATAACGATGGCGACATCTCGGTGGTATCCTCGCTGAAACCCAACAAAGATGTCGCGACTTCTTTCCCTATGCATCGTCGTGCTGACTCGATGCCCCCGCAGAAGTACAATGTGACCGATGATGCGACGGCCGGCCTGTCAGCTTCTTTCGCTTCGACCTCATTGCACTCCGCTATCGAAGAGGAGGAATCAGACATCTCGCTTCCGCATCACGACGACAGCACATTGGCAGGTCGGTCTGAGCCGCAATCTCCTTCAGCCTTCAACTCGTTCGGTCAGCACTTCCTGCCGTCACAAAATGAAGAGCCGGAATCTCTTCTCGCCCCCACTGCCATTGACAAGGCTGACCTCAACTTTGTCGACATCACTTTGGATGGGCCCGCAGAGGAGCCCTTGCTCAGCCTCAATCTATTGGGGCCACCTCATCCTCTCTCTGGCTCCGCAAGGACTGCCGAGCAGATCCGTCGCGACAGTTTCTCGAGCCAAAAACTTGCAGCTGACAGCTCTGCAGCGGCCGAACAATCTGAACTTGGCCCTGCTTCTGGCCCCAATGTCAGCGTCTCAGTCCACGACTCAAGCCCACCGTTAAGTCCAGAACAGGGCAGTCAAGACAATCCAAGTGTCGAAGGACGCTACCGAGGTCGTAGAAGTGTCGTATCCAGCAGTAATGCCAGTCCGACACGTTCCCCAAACCAAAGTCCAAGCTTGTCACGTCGCGCCTCGGTTGCTCAAACCCAGGCTCCCGGATCCCATCTTCCAGGTGAATCGTCTTCACCCCACAACGGACCGCCTGTGACGTCTACGCCAGTATTGCTCGCTGCGGACGAGCATGGTATCATCAGCGTCGTTTCGGATGTACCCGTCAGTCCTCGAACTGTTCCCGAGGCGTTACAGAGCGCACCAGAAGGCGGCAAGGGCTCACAATTCGTAGATGCGAAGCTTTCCGCCTCAGACCAATCGTCAACACAGGGCTCCTCGTCGTACCCAATATCGGCCCAGACAGAGCCGATAGAGTCAACACGGGAGCCAGCTCTACAGGGGCCAGCTGCTACGTCGTTGTCCGACGAGGTAGAGGCCGCCGATGCTGCACAGATTTCCGTGCTGTCAACTTCAGAGAAGAGCATTCCCAAGACTTCATCCCTGGCTCCACGTGACGAAGATCAACTCAATCCAACTGCTTCGCCAGGTCTTTCCGACAAGGCCGACCAGGTCGACTCGAAGGCACGACGCAAGTCATCCTCCTCTGGTGTTGAGCAGGTTGAGTCAAGAACACGCATGACCACACTTCCGGCGAAAACCAAGACGGAAGAGATCAAACACCGCGCCGACTTTGAACGCATGATGATGGCGGCTAAGGAGGTGGAGCGCAAGAAGCGTGAGGAAGAGGAAGAGAAAAAACGACGACGTCAGGATGAGCAGCGACAGGCGCTTGGACGTTGGGAGAAGGAGATCTTGCCATCGTGGTCGCGTGCTCGCAAAGATCCTGAACTTGCCCAGCTTTGGTGGAAAGGTGCGCCACCTAGCATCCGTGGTCGTGTTTGGGCGTTGGCTATTGGAAATCCGCTCATGTTGCCGCGCAACCTTCTTGAACAGTCGGAGAAAAGGGCTGCCGGTGGTGGAAATAAGCCGATCGAGCAAACGATTCCGTTCCGTATTCTGGATCAGATCGACCAGGATGTTGAGGATGCATTGCCAAGTCTCAGACTGTTTCAGGCGGATAGTCCGCTGCATGATGATCTGGTTCGACTTTGCCGGGCGTTTGTTCTGGTGCGGATGGAGCAGGTTGCGGAGCTCGACGTGGCTGGCGATGCTGACAAGGCTGCGAGTCGTCATCAAGACGCAAGCCCTTTCACGCGCAAGGCTGAGCTGTCGCCCGTTTCTGGCGCCACCGAACCAAACGCTTCATCCGTCACTCGCGCCGAGGGTGCAACGCCGGTCGAAGCAGAGAACGAAGACGAGTATGCGAGACGTGGCATCGACCTCTACCAGCCCGGCCTAGCCAACCTCGCGGCGGTTCTGCTCATAAACATGTCGATCAACACAGCCTTTATCGCCCTTCTCAATCTCTTCCACTCGAAACCCTGGCTCAAAACCCTCTACTCCCTCCTCCCCACCGCCGTACCTCCCCCCGCAACATCGGTCATAAAGCTAAGCGTTGCTTCCACCATCCGCAAGCCAGGCAGCGCCTACGCGCTGTCTCCGAAGGAGAAACAAATCCGAGGCTTTGAACGTGTGCTCGAAACATTGCTGGCTGATCAAATGCCCAAGGTGTATGCCAACCTTCTGGCGCATAATGTCAAGCTTTACCGCGTGGTGCTGCGCGATTGGGTGGCGACGTTGTGGAGTCGATGGCTGGATGTGGATACGGTGATGCGGTTGTGGGATGTGGTTTTGCTGGACGAGACCGACTCGCTTATATACAGGGTTTGTTTGGCGTTGGTGCAGACTTTGGAGTCGAGGTTATATGTTCCGGATCAGGAAGAGTTGGAGTCCGTGCTGAAGGGGACGAACAGGGCGGCGTTGGCTATTTGGAGGAGGGAGAAGGAGATGAAGGGGGAATTGATGGTGCATGCAAAGCATGGTTTGACTTCGACGAGGCATAGTCGTAGTTCCACCTCTAGTGTCCCTCCACAGAGTTCGGACAATGGGTTGAGTATAGATGGTAGGTCTGCATCCAATTCAGGATTGGAGACCAACTTGCTACCGGATGGAAGAGACTCTATCTCTATTCCACCACCTAGAACTAGCTCCCTCGTCCAACCCCACCAACAATCAACAGAGACAGTCGAAACACATGCGACAACCGAATTCAACCCCGAATCAATCGTTCCCAGGGATTACTTTTACGAACAGTACAGCATCACAGAAGATACCGTGTTTGCCGCGCTAGAAGCGCAACAATCTTGGTGGAAACCGTCCACCCTCGAACGGTTGCTCGATCGAGAACTCAATGAGTAATCCCTCCCCTCCCCTTCCCTACCCGCACTGTACCGTACCGTACTTTTGTGAAAGCGATCGAATCGTGCAATCTCACGCCGAATTGCAAGACAGACGTGCGTGCAAAGTCAACACATTCCATTCGGTTTACATAACTACCCTAAATACTTTACTGCGCAAAGCACGGATCTGTAACTTAACGGACACTATTCTACAATTGTCTTGGATGGCAGGGCGTGGCAAACCGGGGTTGCATAGTAACAAGAAGTGAAAGAAAACGAGACATTAACCGAACCATGTACGGGTGTGTGAACAGGCTTTATCAGCGCATGCTCAAACTCGTCCTAGTGGGACTCATCCCGCCGATCATTTCAGGCGGAATACTTCCTGGTCTCCTCCCGCTATGACTTCTCAAGCTGGCAGTGTGCTTCTCAAGCTCCATCGTCGTGTTCCTCCAGTTCTCCATATGTTTATCTGCCTGACTCTTGTACTTCTCCAACGTCTGCTGCAGTGAGTTGATCATGGACTCGTCCACGCCTGCCTCTTGGATCAGGCTCTGATACGCCGCCGCCAAATGTTCGTATTTCAGCTCGGATTCGTCCAGACCCGCTTGTAGATCGCGGATCTGGGTCACGAGTTGCGTCATGCGCACTTGGGTTTGACGTTGTTGCGAGAGCGAGTCGGTGTAGGCGCGCGTCATTTCGGCGAGTTTGTTCTCGAGATCAGCGTTGGAGGTCGATGAAGCGCTGCTTCCGTTGCTGGCGTGACCGTTGCGAGCTTTGACACCCGTATCATTGCCGTAGACGTAGTAGCTGCTGGAACCACGCGCGGGAGGAACAGCTGAGCCGTTAGTACCGGGAGCTTTGTGGGCTCGCAGCAGGTCGCTTTTGGCCGCGATGTCCTGCTCCAACTCTTCGTGTCCCCTTCGTAGCTCATCGAGAATCTGGTGGCGTAGACCATCGGACGAACCACCAGTGGCCTGTGGAGAACCGCGGCCGGCAAGGATCAGCTCCTCGAGGTTGGTCATGGTGGTGCTGCGAGCGATTTGCGAGTTTTTGAGCTGACGTTCGAGCTCCTGGATGTGCTGCTCGAACTGCCGACGCGTTCGGCTGACCATCTCATCAGCTTGCAGGTCCTTACGACGAGCGTTGGACACCGCCTCGTCGCGCTGCTGTTGGGCTTGGCGCAACAAGTTGGTGAGCTCGGCGACTTTGTCCTCGAGCTTCCTGAGCGACTTGGCATCGCCATTCGCAGAAGGGGCCACGTTGCCGTACGTCGTCACAGCGCCTCGAAGGCCATTACTGACCGTGGGAGAGGCTGCAACACCGCCGTTTGCTCTCTGCAGACGGGTCAGCTCGCGTGTCAGGTCCTCGTTCTCCGTGACGAGACGCGTTTTGCTTTTCTCAAGCGTTTTGGTGTAATGCGCCAACTCCTGGAGCTTGGACTGTGCGTCCTGCAACTGGCGGTCGGTATACTTCTTCGCCTCCTCGAGCACATGAACATGCTCGACGATGGTCTTGTTTTGCATAGACTGGAGCTTGCGCATCTCTTGTTGCGCCAGGGTGAGCTCGTGCTTCAGACCACTAATTTCCTTGTCCTTGCCAGCTACTAGCTGCTGGAGACTGTTGGCATTTCGCTCGGCTTGCTTGTGAGCCTGCTCGAGCAGCTCACGTCGCTTCGACTCAGCGCTGAGCTCGGTAGTGACCTGATCAGCTCTGTGCTTCCAGTTGGTCTCGCGTCTCTCGAGCTCCAACAAGGTGTCCTCAAGGTCCTGGTGCTTGGTAGCAGAAGCCTGCAACTGCTTCTCAAGGGTGCCCTTGTTCTTGAGGGCATCTTGCAAGCCACGGTTGATGACCGCGGACTTGCTTTGTGCTTCCTGAAGCAGTGCTTCGGCGTCACGCTTGGCCTTCTCAGCAGCAGCCACCTTGGAATCTGCATCTCGGACACGCGCCTCGGCTTTTCGCCCCTGTTCTTCCGCCGCTTGTCGCGCAGCAATGTGGGCCTGCGCCTCCTTCTGCGCGGCAGAGATCTCCGAACGCAGCGCCGAGATCTGCTCGAGGCTTTTATGTTTGGCCTCGGACAGCTCCTTCTGGACGCTGGCCATCTGCTCTCGCAAGGTTTGGAGCTCTTGCTCCTTCATGCGATGGATCTCCTTGGTCTTGACATCTTCGGAGCTCTTGGCCTCCATCAGGCGCCGGGTTTCGTCGAGCTCCTTCTGCAAAGCAGACTTGGCCTCTTCGGTAGTTGCGTGCTCGTCCTTTGCCGACTTGAGGTCGAACGTGAGAGTGTTAAGCTTGAGGTTGAGATCAGCCAGCTGCCTGGCGAGTCCCTCGCGTTCTCGGGAGTGGTCTGATACCTGCTTCTGCAGTTGACTAATCTCCTTCTCCTTGTCCTTGAACCGGGCCTCGTGGTCAGCGGCAACACGTTGCAGCTCAGAAAGCTGGTAAGAAGACTGACGTGTCTGATCTTCAAGCTGAACGGCACGCTTCTGCTCCTCTTCGCGACTTCTTGCTTCAGCCATTAGCTTGGCCTCAACCGCTTGCACCGCAGCCAGCATGCGCTTGTGTGCACGGTCAAGGTCTTGCTCCTTCTCCTGAAGTTTGCGTTGCATTTCTTCCTTTTCGGAGACAAAGGCTAGTCGTTCCAAGCGGAATTGCTCTGCGTTAGTACTGTGCTTGCTGAGATCACGCATAAAGGTATCCTCTTTCTCCTTCCAAGCCTTCTGCTCCGACTCGAGCCGCAAGAGGTGGTCAGCGGCTTGGTCGAAGGAAGTCTTGAGCTCGGCGTGCGCCTGCTCTGTGGCCTTCTGAGATGCGATCGCCTTCTCGAGCTGACCTTCGAGCAGGTCGACGTCGCCTTGCAACACTGCCAGATCTTCTTCAAGCGCCGACTCACGCTCCTTGGAACGAGCCAGATGCTGGTCCTTGTCGAGCAAGAGGGATCGCTCAGACTCGAGCTGCTCTTCGATCTTGCGCTTTTCGGCTTCGAGTTGGAACTTGAGAGCTTCGAGTGCTTCGCGTTCCTTCTGGTCCCGCTCAGCGCGTTCGGTGACCATGGCCAGCTCAAGTTGCTTGCGCTTGAGCTCTTCGTCGTGTCTAGTGGCTGTAAGTAGCGGTCGAACACGAGTGTAGAGCTGCCACCATGGCCATTCGCGGAGTTCGACGTAGAGTCGTGCGTTTCGCTGTACCGTTCGCACTGCCGCCGCGCGGTTGAGGATCTTTTTCATCTGACGACGGGCAGTGTACATGCGACAAGCAGCACCGAAGCGACTGAAGATGTCGTAGAGATGCGAGTCTCTGCGCTCTTCCATCTCAGCGAGCACTCCTGCTTTGAAGAAGATCTTGGAGGTACCGATTTTGAAAGTGGACTTGTCCAACTCGAGCGCTTCAACCATTCTCTGACATGCTTTGCGACCGTCCATGTAGCCCGGAGGAATGATTCCGGGAGTCAAGACCTCGTACCGGTTCCTGAACTCGGAGAAGAGAAGTCGGTTGGGATAGCCGAGACGTGCGATACGGATGCCTTCGAGCACACCGTTGCATCGCAGCTGCTCGAGCACTAAGGGCACGTCCATCTTGCCCGGCTTCTTTTCTGGATTTGGGACGATACAACGGACAAAGTGGGGCTGAGTGGACGAAAGCTGACCCATGAGCGAATTGAGCTGCTCCTTGTGCCTCTGACCCACAGTGCGAAAAGCACCGCGCTTCATCCGACGCTTAGGAGCCGAAGCAAGCGAAGTGTCCTCGTCGACTTCAGCGTACTCGGCAAAGAGCGAGGCGATGAAGCGATCAGTCGACTCGGACATGACACGGGTGAGGTTGTCGTTTAGAGGGTCCTTGTTTTTGTCGAGCCATCCATCGGTGCGGTACTCGACGTCACCAGCGTAATGCTTGACTGTGAAGCCTTGAGCGAATCTGGTCGGCACGAACTTGGTGGAGCCATGTGCGAGGCCCTTCTCAGCCGCCATAGCTGCTCCGGAAGCATCGATAGCAGAGCCATCCTTGTTGGTGCCCCAGATGCGGTTGAGCTTCTCGGTGAAGGTGAGATCGGTAGCCTTGGGCATGATGCACTCTTCATCGAGGCACGAGAGGATTCCAATGGGCGTTGTGGACTCGATGAGATCGATGGTCGGCTGCAGGTCAAGGCCAAAGTTGACAAAGTCCCACTCGATGTTCTCTCGGGCATACTCCTCTTGTTCGAGAACAAACATGTGGTGGTTGAAGAATTGCTGCAGCTTCTCGTTGGTGTAGTTGATGCAAAGCTGCTCGAAGCTGTTGACCTCAAAGATTTCGAAACCGGCAATATCGAGAACGCCAATGAAGCTGCTCTTGCTGGTAGGGCGGTCGAGAGCCTTGTTGATGCGGTCCACGAGCCAGCCGAAGGCCTTTTCGTACAGGGTCTTACTGAGCGCAGCCATCTCCTCCGAGACCTGGCGCATGGTTCTGGAAGATGTGACCCATTCACGTCCGGCCTTGACGCGCGGGCGCAAAAGAGCCTTGGTGAAATCTTGTTCCGGCAAACCAAGAACGTGGCAAATCTTCTCGACCTGAGGCAGGTTGGTGATCCTTGCTTGCTCGGATCGGTCAGTGGCGAGCTGAATGTTGCCGAGCTGCAAGATGGCAGCAGCCATGCGGAAGAGGTTGAGCTGCTCATCCGGAGTAAAGCCGACCGTGTTAAGGGCGTCACGGAGCAACTTCCACTCTGCATGGTCGTCGACGCCCTCAACATCCTTGCGGGTGCCCTTGAGGTAGGAATAGTCGTCCGGAGAATTGGTGAGCAGAAGCTTCTGCTTGAGTTCGGGCTCACCACCGCGAAGGAGCTGGTAGAAGATGTGGAAGCTACGCTCATTTTCGCTTCGAATAGCAACCCTGCTCTTCTCCAAGAGGTACCAGTCGATGTTGGCACCAGCGATAGCGCCAACAGATGTGAACTCGATGCGGACAAACTTGCCGAAACGACTCGAGTTGTTGTTACGGATGGTCTGGGCATTACCGAAGGCCTCGAGGATGGGGTTGGCTTGGAGAATTTGGCGTTCGAGGAGGCCCAGGCGCTTGGATGAGACGGGCTGTACACCATTGATGCGGTCAAGGACTTCACGGGAAGAGGAGGGTGTGAGAGTGCTGGCCGCCGACTGAGAGGGGTGAGCGGTGGGATCAGCAGCAATGGCAGCGAGATACTGAATAACCTTTTTTGTGTTTTCAGTCTTACCGGCACCAGACTCTCCGGTGATGAGAAGACTCTGATTTTCGCGGTTATCGATCATGTTACGCATGGCCTCGTCGGCAAGGGCGAAGACGTGGGGAGCATTCTCCTCTCTCCTGCGACCTTTGTAGGCAGAGACAATGGTATCTGTGTAGATGGGAAGCGTGTGATATGGGTTTACGGCTACAAGGAAGAGGCCGGAGTAAGTGTAAATTAGCGAGCTAAAGTACCTCTGCCGCAAGTTGTGTACAACGCTGGCTTCATTGAGGAAAGTGAGATCAGCAATGTCTTCGACCTTGTCGAACTTTGGCGGGTTCATCTTGCTGAGCTCAAAGGTAGGGACGGTGCGATTGGAGCTATCCTGGAGGGCGCAAAGCGAGTTTTCGCCCAGCTCCTTGATGACCCAAGCGGAGATGTATCCGACATTTGGGTCAGGGATCCAGACGTATTTCTTGGAAGCAAATTCGGCAGCAGAGGCAGCATCAGAAGCTGACTGGCCGACGGCCCGGGATGGACGGGGCATGGCTGCGGCTATTTGTGCTGCATTGTTTGCCTCTGTGGAAGGTGAGGCGCGATGTGATGGTCGGAAGAGATGCGACTTGGTCTGGACCCCGTCAGGCATGATGGCAACTCTATGACAGGCGAGTGGTCGCCTTGTGGAACGTGTCTAGGATGTATACTCTTGTTTGATCCGTTTGAGCCGAAGGTAGATGGAGCTGGGCGGTCCAGGCTGGGAAAGGATGCCAAGTATGAGGTCCTTGGGATCGAGCGAGTGGAATGTAAGATAGCGAGCGAGAGAACAGATGGACGGGACGAGAAGCGGTCCGACGAGGAGTTGTTCCTGAAGTGGATGAGCAGAAGCAATGTTGGTGGAGCAGCGATCCAAGAGCGCGCGTCTGCAATGAGGAACAAGTAAAGAGAGACGATGTGAGAGTATGTGAGATGGTGAAAGCGAAGGTGGGCTTAGTGTAAGTAGGCTAAAGACAAGGAGAGGATGGATCAGGCTCGAGCAAGATGGCAGTACGGCAAGGCAAGCTGGCGAGTTGATGCTTGGCTCTTGCTAGTTGAGACTGCGGATGTGCGTGAACCTGCAGCCCAAATTCACAAAACGTAGAACAACACTTGGCTGCTCCACCTCGACACTTGGCCTCTCTCTCTTTCTCTGAGCTGTTCCTGCTACCGGGAATAGAATCAGGAAAGGGTTCATTTGAGACACGCCCCCTAAGTGCAATTGCCCAATTTCAAAAAATATTGAACTTGCGATTTACGATAAATATACTATACAGGGGCGTCACTCTCGTCACCTCACTTCCCCATCTTGCGCGGCTCACCGTCTCCCCCTGAGAGCAGAGGTTGGTTCCCTGCTGCTCGCCAATATAATTCCGCTTGCTAATCATGGTCTCGAAACTGTCAAGAACCAAAGGGCTCCTCGCAGCAGAAGAAAGGCGCAGAATATGCTGAAGCGATGAGGTCATTTCATGGCCAAGAGACAGGATAAACACCGTCTGGTTGAAACACAGCCCTGAGAGCGAGACCAACACTCAACTCTGAATGGACGCGCGCGTGGGAAAAAGGCACAGCAGACGGAAGCAATAAGAGACGCGTCTCGAGTCAAAACTCAGCGTGTGACTATTTGGTTCACCGTTACCCTTTTCCCGCACGGAAGCTCCTTTTCGCCAACTCAAATGTTGAATCTTTTCAAAGAGCTTCCCGCACAGCACCGGCGAAAAGTACAGACCCTGCATGCCCTCATCATTCACTCAGCCTGCTACTCAGCTCGACTGACAACCATTCTTTCCAATCGCCTTTCTTGCCTCGTTTCATCTTTACCTGATCATCGTGATTGGGACCAAGCAAAGCCTACAAATGCTATCCGTCTGAACGGTCCCAAAAGGAGCATCATGCCTCTGCATCTCGCCCAGCACAAGTCGTATCACCCTTACAATCGAGTCAACCAGCAGCGAGTCCAACGAGACCAAGCTCGAGAAGCACAGCACCAACAACAGCAGCGCCAATCCTCGTTCGTGCAACGCGACCAAGCTCGTTTGCGCACTCTTCGCTCCCAACGCAGCAGCAGCTCATACATTGTTCCACCCACAACCAACCAACCCACAACGACCGCCCGCCCGTCCACACTTCCACCCAGCTCTGTCATTACAACCACCCACCACCTGCATTCAAGCGCTCGGTCGGGTCACTCACTCCTTCGGCTACAAGACGAACTCAAGCCTTGGTATACAAGCCCACTCCTATGCAGCGGCGCAGAGGCTTGCAAGACAGACGATCAACGCCACGAAGACGCCTACAAAGACTCTACACTCAAGTCTTCTAACGACCCTCTCAAGGCCATGCAGGGCTTCTTGGCCCAACGAAAAGCTGCCAAGGATCTTTCTCAATCCGATTCATTTCCACCTCGCCCCTCATCCTTGCACCATCCCCTCTCACAAGCATCCTTGGACCTCTACGAGCCTGAAGCTGTTCGGGCCGCCAAGTCCTTTCGTAAACGGCCCTCTCACTGTCAGGCTTCTTCTGTCGACCACAGTTCCAGCTTGTGCATCAATCGGAAGAATAACGTAGCTCATAGACATTGCAAAGATGAAGACGGACGCCCGCGACGAAGCATCCGCTCACTTCGCCCAAGATGATACGCAGACGTCCTCTTCTTCACAGCTCAAATCGGATGGTTATCGGCCAGGTTCGCGCTCTTCTATGTACCTGGAACTCTTCCAACAGATGGTGTGCGCCGTTCTTGAGTCCGAATCCTATCTCTTCTCCAATGCAGAGCTAGACATACTGTCCGCCTTCTTCATGCTCTCATACCAAGCACGCTATCTATTCGTGCGCCTAATTCAGCGCAAGAAGGACACCTGGTACCGTCTCGACCGTCTTGAATCCTACCGTTCAGAGGTCCCCGACCTCAGGGCTGCAACTGAAGAGCTCGCGAAACAAATCACCTCACCACCCTCTGATGGTCCAAAAGTTGAGACTGCTAGGGTCGAGGAGGAGGCTCGACGTAAGCTTACACTTGATGAGAACAAGGAAAATTCGACACTAACGCTGCCCAACCTCCAGCGCGAACTTAAGCTTGACAAAGAGACCGGTCTGTCTCGAGCCACTACCTATCATCACAAGCAACCCTTGGCTGAATCTTCGATCACGATAAATCCTACGCTCACCGCGACAACAAAGACGCAACAACACGCCAAAAACTCGGCTCTCGATCGCTTCGTCAAGACCGACCGCGACATGAAAGGCGGCTTCGCCGAATCTCTCTCCCTCCTCACGATCGAGGAACTAAAGAACATTGCCAAGAACATGGGTGTCGCCAAGATTGGAACCACACGCGCCCAGATCGTTTCCGCGCTTTCGGCTACAAGATCTCAGTCGACGCTCTTCCAAAGCCCTACCCAGCGCAATTTCCAATCGTCAGATGTGGGCCCGAAGCAGCTCACTCTGAGCATCAGTCCTTCCAAGACCGGCAACCCCCAAGCATCACGACTCAAAGATGAGCTCTCCAGCACTTTAGGTGGCGGATGTGTTCAGGTGCTACCAGCTGTTCGCTCACTCGTCGATCGCGTTGCTCTCGTCTATTATCGAGGCAATCTTTTGGGCAGTGCTGCGCTCACAACTGCCATTCTCTCCCGCTCGCGCATACGCAACTACCCTCTTTATACTTACGCGCGCACCAGCTTCCTCTTTCCATCACGTGACCATCTCATCGCCTTTGAGCGAGCGCTCAGCATCGAAGCAGAGATGGAGTACCACATCCAGTTCGGCAAGAGCGAGGCCGATTTCCAAGCTGCTCTAGCCCTGTTCGACTCGGTCTGGGAAGAGTGGAGATCCTGCGTGCAAGAGTGCGTCTCAGCCCACCCCGAGGGTATTGACAAATTAGTTTACCACCGTATGCGCTTTCATCCCGGCTGGGTCTTGACCCGTGTCGTGTACAAAGGTGCTACAGTGCTGGCGAGAATCAAGTTGAGGGAGCGCGAGAAGGAGGTGTTGCGGGCGCTGCTTGATCAAAAGGTCTTTCGACGGGGACGACGCGGAGACTGGTATGATCGCTTGGCTCTCATCACCGCACTCTACTCCGATGACCAGCGCAAAGGCAAACGAGAGGCGCTCAACATTAGCGTTCAAGGTCTGCAAGATCCTGACACCCATCTCATCTATCACGATACGTTGCAACGTCGGATTGCGCGATTAGAATCACAGCTCCGCATCCCACGCTCCGAGCAGCACGATTTTTCCTACACCAAACTCAAAAACACTTCCGAGATTGTCTTCAAGGGTGTCCGACTCGACTCGATGCTCGAGACGGATACTCGAATCTACGTGCCAATCACGGCGTTGTCAATGTTTCTCCAGCCTGGAAAGTCGCCACCCACCTCGCCGGACGAGCCTCGGTCGAAGAGAAATACGCCCCCGAGGCCTGGTTCGCGCAATGGCAGCCCGTCAAAAGCGTCTCCATCGAAACACGCTTCGACCGGCTTCGAGATACGCAAGCCGCTGTTTAAGCGCGTCAAGATCGAGTCGTTTCGAGACCCCACCGTCAAAAGTCATGTCGATTCATCCTCCAAGCTGTCACCTAAAACTGAGATCGAAGAGGCTGTTGCTGGCGATGACCGTCTCGCTCCGGTCTCGGACGACACTTTGGAGCAGATGTCGGTCCAAAAGGAGGACATAGATGATATTTTCTGGGATGACCTAGACGCTCCCGCTCCCGACGCCATCGCGCTTTCGATGATGTCGGGGGGCGAAGGTCCTACATCGGTCACGTCGTCTACACGCCGTTCCATGCGAAGCGTTTGGCGCGGACTCGACAACCAACCATGTCACGTCGAGCAGCTCTGTCTCCAACACTATGCGCTCCAGAACTTCAAAGGCTACCACTGCGAGGGCAAACTTCTCACCATGATATTTGTCATGGTCATGTGGGACGTCATATTCATGGACGGCATCGCAGGCTCCTTCGAAACCCCATACCAGTCTGCACCGCTCGACCTTGGGTCTGATTCTTTCCCCATCGTCCGAAGCCAGCAGATCCGAGAGCGACTCGATCACATTGAGCGTACGGGTGGTCTGGATCTCATCCACGAGGTGGACGACCGCGAAAGACCTAATCGGACTTGGGCGGTTGGGTGCAGGTGGGAGCTGTTTAACAAGCAGGATCTACTCGAAGTAGCGGAATGTTTGGGCGGGCATTCGATCAGCGTGGTGTGTCAGATGTTGGTGGAGGAGTGGGATCACTGCAGGTCGGGGATGCCTGACTTGGTCGTTTGGAGGATGAGTGATAGGGTGGTAAAGTTTGTAGAGGTGAAGGGTCCGGGGGATCGGTTGAGCGAGACGCAGAAGGTTTGGATCGATGTGCTTTTGAGGGCTGGGATCGAGGTTCAGGTTGGAATTGTCACCGAGGGTTAGAGTGTAGCAATCAATCTCATGTCACAGCAAAAATGGGGTTGTACATATGTGCTAAATGTGTGTTGAGGTTACAAAATGCTACTGTGGGGATCGTGGTTAGTCTTCGTCCATGAGTTGATCTGCTCCCTCGTCGTCGTCGTCATCGTCGCCATCGTTGTGGCGGAGTCCGTTGTGAAGGCTCTTTCTGAGCAAGCTTTCATCCCCACCATCCTCCTCATCTGCAGGATGTCTCATCGACTCATCCAATTCATCCTCTGGTGCGTCGAATCTCGATACGTCCCCATCCGCCTCCGCATCATCCACTGCATCCGTAACGTTCTTACTTACGGTAGACTTTTCCGTCTTCTTCTTCATCATATTCTCCCTATACGCCTTCAACTGATCCTTCAACTCTCGCAATACCACCCCATCTCCTGTCTCCAACTCCAACTCCTTCACTGCATCTAACACGTGTTGGGCGCTGATGATCTTTCCGCCTTTCTTGGTCGCTCCTTCGTGTGCAGTTGCTGTCAGATAGCTGATAAAAACGGTGGCGCTTTTGACGAGTGCTTGTTGTACTTCTTTTCGAAGCTGCACTGTATCGGGGATGTCGGATTTGGCCACTTTGATGATGTTGCTTCGGGGAAGTTCGAAAGCTTCAATTCCCTTTAGCGCTGTTTCTTGCTGTTTAAGCACGAGTTTCGCTTCGGGTGGAACGACCAATCCAGAAGAACCAGGACCAGAAGTGGGTTCCGAATCGAAAGTTTGTGTGGAAGTACCGTTACTCGATTTACGCGGTCCTGCTTTGGATATGGGAGTGCTGGGTGTAGATCCACCTGCGACAGATGTACTCCCCGTTGACTTTCGTGGCATCCTCCACGATGGGTGAATACGATTTATCGAAACAGATGAAACGATGAATTGTTATAGAAGAATCTCTTTGCTCCAGCCTTGAATGTTCGCTGAATTAGTATGGTGATGCTTGGGAGGTGGCAACGTTGGTGGACGATGTGGAAAGCTGGTACGCTCGACGGTCTACTTCCCGCTGCGCTGGGTCGTAGGGAATGCAGTACTTTTTGGACCAAGCCAGGTTAGGGTGTCGCTTTACACGACCCGCGCGACTCAAAACCCCACGCGTTCAATTCATCCTGCTAAAACCGACCACGCTTGTCCCACCTCACCACCCGAACATCTGAAACACCACTCACCGTCTCATCGAAACTGCGAAACGCACACACAACAGACAGGTGAAAACATCAGGGTAAGGACAAGATGAATTGCATCACCTACTGAAGTTCCGTGGTTTCACAACAACACATCCGTCACTATTGGCTCATCTAACATAGCCATGTGACCAGAAGAAAGCGTGAGGTGCGGATGAAGGTGAAATGAAAGGGTAAGGAAGCGTTAGGGCAGGAGGAAGAGCAAGTGAGGCGAAGAGAATGTAGGCTTGTCGAGCTCCGAAGGTTGAATGTGCTCATAAAGTGCATGCGTGAGGATTGGGAATGAGCCGGGTCGAGTTCAAGGACATGCCATGTCTTTGACTCGAGCTGAGTTGACCCAAGGCCATCGTTGGTGAAACGTAGGAGGCGAGAATGCAACACGTTCAGTGAGCAAGGTTCGCAGAATGAAGAGATCGAAATGTGGAGTTTGGCGAACGCACGTAGCATGTCGCTTTATGTATGTTCGATCATTTGTGTTGCCGGCCATAAAGTGCTGTGTTAACGTGTTGTAGACTGCTAGGTGCTAGGGTTGCCGAAGGCCGTGCGGTCGCAACATAGCTTGCAAAAAGCTTGACTAGGTACCTGGGCATGATCCTGAGAGGGACACGATACTAATACATGGAAGCATGCGGTGCGGAAAACAGGAGACAGCCACCCAGTAGCATGACGATTGCGAATGGCAAATACCAAGAAGGGAGCAGCCCATGCTATGAGCGGAAAGAGGTCAACGAAGCAGTGACCAGAGACGGGAAAGAGGACGCTGGGGAAGTTGGACAAGGGGAAGAGAAACTTGACAAGGGCAGGCGTAACTTGCAAGCAGCAAAGATACGTCAGCTTCTTGCGGCCAGGGCGCTTCAGAATTTGACGAGCTGGCCTACCGAGAAGGTAGCGAAACTGTGGAAGAAAAGTTAAGATCTGGGATCTTGATTGTGGGTTTGACGGTGGTGGATAGCAGGGAGCGACGGCAATGAAATCTATATGAATGGAGGAAGCACAGCGAGCATCACCGAGAGAAAGGAGAGCCAAGGTCGTCAACTACTCCGACGCTACCCGTGTTTAACCAAGTCTGGCACCTCCAAGCATGCGAGCCAGAAGACTTTCAACGGTTGCACCAGGCTGCATGCTAGTCTTGTGCGCAGGCGGCTCCGCAGCAATAGCTTTGGAAGGCAAGGCTGCAGGCATAGGCGCCTTCGAAGGGGTGGTTGCCACCTGAGCTGGGGCCGTCGTGCTGCGGACACCCCGCGTGAGCTCCACCTCGTCATCGCTGCTACCGGAATCTCCGCTGCTTCCGGCTGCAAGCGACGAAGGGCGACGCATCGAGCCTCGCTCCAGCTCGGAGCTGTTCTTGCTCAGCCGGTTCTGGAACTTGGGAGCGGGAAGACTGGCAGGCGAGGGCGAGTTGTGGAAGTTGGGACCGGCATATGCGATCGTAGCTGCTACAGCGGGATGAGACGGGACGCCGTTACTGGCCTTCTTGACCGGCGTAGAGGGCGCAATATGGATCGGCGCACCATGCGAGGGAAACTGAGCAGGCAGATGAGCCGCGTTGTTGCGTTGAGGTTGGGCGGCCTTGGACTTGGTCATACCATCTGCTTTCGCAGACTCGAAGAGGTCGTCAATGTGGAGCGGCACATCATTGCCGCGGCCTTTGTTGAATCCTTTGCCGTTCTTGTGACCTCCTGAGCCGAAGCTTCCAGCTCTGGGCCTCCTTTTGCCAGCTTTTCCCTGCGGGTGACCGTTACCTTGCAAGGAGCCTTCGTCTGCTCCAAAGGTTTCAACATCGCGCGCATCGGCAAAGACATCGAAATGAGGACCACTGCGCTTCTTGGATCCCATAAGCTCCTGCTGCCAAGTCAAAGCAGGCGAGTCGCGTCCATCCTGGATCTGCTGAGGATGGGCGAGGTTGCCGTCATGCTTGGTAGCTGAAGAGTGATGATTCGGCTTTTTGTTCTGTCGCCTGGAGCCGTTACCGTTGTGCGACAGATCAACATTGGATTTCGAAGCGTTTTTGAACATCTCCTGTTGCCAGGTGAGTCCGGATGACGGTTCGACGGGGTTGAGATCCGCTTGCTTGTTCTGCGCTGGTCGCTGAACATGAGTAAGAGGAGCGGAAGGCGCTGATTTAGAGAGAAGCATTTCAGACGTGTCTGCCTTAGGTGATGACTTGGACTTCTTTGATCTCGAGGCCTTAATGGGAGTAGCCAAAGCCTCTTCGGTTGCGAACTTAGCCTCCTTGCCCTTCTTGAGTTTCGAGGAGCCAGAGGACTGTTTGTAAGCCTGGATTTCATCCGACATTGGCTTGGTAAGGGTGATAAGGCCAGGAGTGGGAACAGGCTTGTCGTTGAGTTTGGATGTTTCAGCCTGCTGCTGAGCCCTTGCAGCTTTCTTGGCAGCTGACGCCTTCTTTCCAGACATGCCAGTGGCAACGCTATTGGCAGCCTTGGCAGCAAGCCCGTCACTCTTTGACTGAGTCAAGGGCGATGCTACTACGGGTGCGTTAGCGTGGGAGGAGTTGCGCGAACTTGGTCTAGAGTGGATCGAAGGCGCAGTGGAGTGCGCATGTGATGGCCTCATCGCAGCGATCATTCTTGTCCTGAGGGAGAAGATGAAGAATTTGAGACTGTTGATCGTATGATGGAGAAATGAGAGCACCTAGCGAAGAAATGGTTCTCCCTGTGATCTGTTCGGATGAAGAAGGCGTCGGTGTGGCCGAATGGGGGAATAGCTTTAACGTTGTAGGGTGAGGACGGTAAAGCAGTGGATATTGTGTACAGAAGCTAGGCAGAAGCACCGGGGATGTTAATGCAGTGTTGAGATGAGGTTGCGGCGCTAGTCAGATTGTAAAACTGGATTTGCTGCCTGCGCAAAGTCGGTATGCTTGGATGGGCGGTGACAGTGGACGGTTGAAATGCAAAACTGAACAACGTGACGTAAAGATAAACTGCTGTGATGTAGATGCTGGGAAAAGATACGGGGGGAAAGTACAGGAAGTCGAATCAAGAAAGTGATGGTAGGAAAGCATGATGTTCGCTAGTGGTCGACACTGAGGACACAGCGCACATGAACGCAGGACCCGAATCCGAGCGCTGAACATCAGCGTTGCCATGCGCGACTTGCGTCTTGGTGCTGAAATGAAACAGGCAGTTCTGGCAGTTCTACTGCTCTGCAACAAAGCATTGACTCGGACCTCGGGATTTGCTGCAGCCAGCACTTTGGCACACTCCTCCGACTTCGCTGGCCTTCTCTGTGAGATTCGTGATTGTGATTGACGCAGTCCGCCGCGAGTCACAACCAAGGCCACATTTCCAAATGCAGTCTCTCAACGGCTGATTTTCTACCCGAGCACACCAATTTCGGTTGAATTTCGTTTCCACGCGACTCGTACGAGAAATCCTAGCATCCCTTCTCGCCTGTTTCCGTTGCTCCCTACAATGCTACTCAGCGGTCAATGCATTGGGTGCTTGGAGTCATGTCTTCTGGCGCTGAACTAATGAAGCTATGCGCACGTAATGCTTTCTACAAACCTCGGGCTCAGCTAGTGTTAAGATGATGCTCAGCCCTGAAGGTCAAGGTTTTGCAAGTTTGCTCCGGAACAATGCGACCTCATTTGTCTGCGTCACACGGTCCGCGCGAGCTTGTTGCCAGACCTGCCCCTGACGGAAGAGAGTCTCGGCACAATGCCAAAAGGCCTTTGTACTGACAATGACAGCGCTTCATGATGTGAACATGCATTGCTTGCGGAGACTCGGACAAGGATAATGTACAATGCGAAGTGACCCACGGCGAAACAAGCGCAAGCTGCTGGCGCTAGTGAGGTAGCAAAGCAGCGTCAGGGTTGCTGGAGATGGATACGAAGACACTTGAAGAGAAGCGCAACGGGGTCCAGCAGAAACGACCCCGCAAATATGATTGCGGAGCATGATGCAAGGCGAACGCTCTTTGGGAAAAGGATCACTCTTGGAGCAGCTGCAAGCCCTCATTCAGTCGACCTGTGGAGGCGTGAATCGAAACAACGCACAAAGGTGACCCGGGAAGAAGTGCATACCAAAACCATAGAAAAGTAAGTCAAGTTGTCAGCTTTGCCTTGAATCATAGATCCAGTGGACGAAAAGGGTTCCTCGAGGTCACAAAATGACACTTACGGGATCAATGATGCCCTCGGGCCCGATGGCGAACACAGCGTCGGCTTCAGGAAGGCATGGCGAGTCCGCAATACGGCAAATACGCTGGTTCCCACGTCCTTTACGCAAAGAAAGTCGCGTCGTAGAGGCATGCGCAACTATGTTGCCGCCGATGGGCTTCTTTGCATCGGCTGTAAACGCAGTGGCTCCATCCACCTGAGCTACCACCTGGTTGGTGATGACGACTGCAACTCCAAATTCGTCCGCCAACCGCATCAGACCTCTCAAAAACTTGGCAAGATGCATCTGTCGTGCCGACAACTCGCCTCGACCAGAGAAGTCGGTACGATACAGAGAGGTGAGCGAGTCGACGATCAAGAGCGAGAAGCGCGACTCGGCCATCATGGCGGAAGCCTGCATGAGGAGCTGGAGCTGGTGGTCTGCGTTGTAAGCTCGGGCGTACGCTACGTTGTCGAGCACCTCTTCTCCGTCGAGACCATATCGTTCGGCGACCGCCAAGAGACGCACTGGTCGGAAGGTGCCCTCCGTGTCAATGTACAGGCATTTGCCTTCACCGCCCCCCATGTCGACCGGAAGCTGACAGGTGACAGCGAGTGTGTGGCAGAGCTGACTCTTACCCGTTCTGAACTCGCCATACAGCTCCGTAATGCTTCCAGTCTCCATCCCGCCGCCGAGGATAGCGTCCAAGTTCTTCGATCCAGTGGTGATTGAAATAAGCTCATTTCTGCGTGCGTGGAACTCGGTAGCGGTGGTGAAGCCCATGGGCACTAGCTTTGCAGCTGTATGAGTATATCGGGGTCATCGCAAGTAGACATAGGCCAAGGAAGGTCGCGACGAAAAGAAAAAAGTCAGACAAACGTTGAAAGGCACAACATGAAGCGGTTGCTAGAACAAATCCTACTTACCCTCGGCGAGAACCTTGTCTGCTTTCGCCTCCGAGATTCCTTTGACAAGGAGGAGATTCTTCTTGGGAGTGAATGCAATGCTCTCCACGGTGTTGTAGCCAGCCTCTGCCAGCTTCTTGCAATCGGAGCCGGAGATGCCAAAGTCCTATCACGCCGGGGACACAGAGTACGTATGGATTCAGATGGTGAGCTTTTTAATAAAATCTACCAGAATGCGCTTTCCGCCACGTACCTCCAACTTATTGACGGGAAGGGGCCCGAAAGCCTCGCCCATATCATCTTGGCCGAGCTGCGCAGGGTCTTGGACGCTCTGGGACATTCTGAGGGAGTCGAGTGGTGCGATTAGGATGGAGTCTAAGGAGGAAAGGAGATTGGATGAGAGCTTATTGTGGAAATATATGCTCTTTCGCTCAGTCGAGTAGAGATATGGTAGCGAGGTTGCAGGAGAAGCGCAGTCAAGTTGCAAAAGGATTGTGATGGGGTGTGGTTTGGCGACCTAGTTCTGCGAGGATTGTGGTGAGGATCTCTTTGGTCACTGGTGCTGTGTGTCTTGACTAAATCAGATTGGAAGCTGTACTAAGAGATGGAGGCGATGGGTTGAAATAGAGGGGATGCTGGGTGGCGAGGCAATCACGAATGGACGGACTCAGCGTTGGTGGGTGGCAGTTCCCACACTCTCTCGAGCCTCGGGAGAATCCGATGCGCAGTTTTCTCCTGAAAGTGTTGGTCTCGAGGACGCGTGAGCGGCGCGTAAATGGTTCGGACCATTGGTCCGGTGACTTGGTCTGCCAAACCTGACTCAGCCTTGCAGTGGGAAATACACTGATATCGGCCAGACGCTGTGCTAACATGAAGCCTAACACCGCGAAATTCTGCTCACGGTAACCTTCTCCTCAAGGAGTTAAGATAGGAACATGTCTCCACCAGCCACCAAGGTAGCCTGAGACAGGTCGAGCCGCTGCTTCCTATGCTTCCATAAACAGCACCCTTCAAGAATTGAAACTTATGATCTTGGTAGAACTGCTTTGCTAGAGGACACGGGACAGAAATGTATGGGTACGGCTTCATTGAAAAGTGAGAGACAGTTCCTTCTGGGGCTTGTCACCCGCCTCCAGAGGGGACGCAATAACATCAGGGATGTCTAAACAGCGGATAGGAATGTCTGGTCAGACTCTGTCATGTGACTGGAAGACCAGGATGGAGCCGAGTGCCGGTGCTTTCTCCATGCTGTGCTCCACTCATCGCTAGTGAACCAGCCAATGTAATGCTCGTCTCCGAATCCACCAACCCAGAAAGCCTTGTCAACAACGAAGGTGGCCCAGAAGGGGACGTGTGGAGAATCGTTGGAGTCGGGTGCCCAGTGACTCGCATCGGCGTGATATTTGAGGTAACACCGTGAGGCTTCTTCGGCTTGATCTGGATGCTTGGTGATGTCAAGGATGCTGAAGTGACCGAACAGGGTGATGCGCGACTTTGAGGGCATACCACGTCGCCAAGAGGGTCGGTCCGTTTCCCAGTGCTTGGAGCCTTGTCCGGAGCTGTGACGTGGGTCCGGTACTGCAGGGTTGGGGTTCGAAGCGATGCTAACTGTGGCATTCTTGCGGTCGCTGTTGAGCACGTTTCTCCAATTCTGTGAAACTGTTAATCCAAGATAAAGCAAGGAGCCGGTATTGGCATCGCAGGGGGCAAAGTATTCGGGCCCCGACATGACATGACCTGCCAAGTCGGTGATAGGATGATCTGAGGGATATAGTGTCGACAGACTGGAGACCCCGAAAACGCTGGGATCGTGAACCAGTTGGACCGCCTGTTCCAAAGCTATGAGATAGGAACGGATGCCAGAACCAGGCGTCAAGACACTTTCAGCATCAATGTCTACCCCAAACAACACGCATGAAGCAATCACGGCGAAGACTTACCCTGTGTCTTGTCCTCCCATGCAACACCTCCGGTGGTACAGAGCACGAACAGCACACTCAAGGCGCAGATGTGCCGCCGCACGACTTCCAAATTTCGGAGACTTGAGGCCATCATGACGGACGTGATTTTTGAGTGGCCTCCTATGGTGAACGAACACTAGAGTGCGATAGGGGGAAGATGTTGAGACCTGGAAAGGTGCAGCGGTCTCAGCTGATTGTTAATATAGGCGAAAAGGTGGGCTAACCTCATAAGCGTTGTGTTGCACCGGTGGGCTAACCTCGCTCGAGCCCACTTGCAGTCCCACACAAAATAAAAGTCGGAGAATTGTCTGGGAACCAGAGCGGTTGATGCTCCACAATCGTGTCTCAAGCATCAACTCTGAGCTCAACTTTCAGGGTCCTAGATGCGACCTGGAAGTTGTCCTGAGTGCAGCACGAGCGCAGAATTTCGACGTGTAAATTGCCTGTCGAACGACACGCTAGAGGCAACGCAGGTCCGTGCCGCGTCTCGAGCTGCTGCGCAAGTTGACTGCAACCAAACACCAACATTTCGGGCTTTCTTACATCCCTCTTCTTCCTCGACCTGTCTCGACTCTGCATCTGCGTCTTTATCTGTATCTGCCGAGGCGATCCCCAAGAGCGATCTTATGAGCCAGCATGAACGACAACAAGGCGTCTTCATCGTCGTCGGCACCCACATTAGCTTCGACGTCGCAAGCCACGCCGGCTGCACAACTTCCCGATCCGTCGCTACCGGCCCCAAATCTGGGCGAAGACGAGCTTGGCTTTACCGCGGCCGACCTTATCGCCCAACAATCTAAGCTCGAAGCGCAAGCCAACGAAGCGATCCCTTTCCAGTTCGACACGTGCACGCACGAAAGGGGCTACATTCGACAGCCCGTGTATGCATGCAAAACTTGTGGTGGTGGCGGCGTCTGCGCTGGGTGCAGCATATCCTGTCATGCCGATCACGAGCTGGTCGAGCTATTCAACAAGCGCAAATTTCGATGCGACTGCGGCACTCCAAACCTCTATCGACAGCATGAGCCGAATCGCGCTATTTGCTGCACCCGATTGACAGAGCAGCTTTCTTATCCCGAAGATGCCAAACCCTGCAGCTTGCGAAAGCCAGGCTTTGATCCACAGAATGACGCGAACGTCTATAATCACAACTTTGACGGCGGGTTTTGCTATTGCGAGCGGGGTAAAACTTACGATCCCGAGAAAGAGGACGAAACCATGTTCCAATGTATCGTCTGCGAAGAGTGGCTGCACGAGAGCTGCACGTCTTTGCGTCCGACTTCGTCCTCGGCTAGTTTGGTAGTCGACCGAGGGACAATTGACTCCGAATCACCTCTGATCGACCACGACCTTTTCGATCTCATGATCTGCGATGCATGCGTCCGAAAGCCGATGAATGCGATTCTTCGCAGGTATGCGGGTGCAAAGGGCTGGATGGTACTTGCACCTACCCAGGATGTAGTGGAGGTGGAGGAGCACGACAAGATAGCAAAGGTTCATGTCCCTACCGAGGAAGAGCTGCGCGAGGCAGGAGGTCCTTACGGTGATGGCCGGAGTTGGCAGATCTTTGGATTGGCGATGGAGACCGAGAGGGCTCTCACGCAGACCGAGGTGAGCGCAGCTGCCGATGGAGCCTTGTTGTCGTCGGTCGCCGAATTGGCTCAGTCTACAATAGCAGCAGCTTCCGAGATGCTAGCAGAATCATTGGCACCAGCGGTCGGAACGAGCACAAATGGTGAGGGTCTGGTTCGGGTCATACCGGAGGGCTCAGCAGCTGCAACGGCTGAAATTCTGACAGACGCGAATTGGAGAACAGGGAAACGACGCGCTGATGACGGGGCCTCGGACGGAAACGTCGAGGAGGTCGAAAGCAAGCGAGTCAAGGTGGAGAGAGATGAATCGACACAAGCTGCCAACGTGGCCCGCGAGACAGCTCTCGGCAAAGTAGAAGGCGGATCAGAAGAGAAGGTGTGCTGCATGCTACCAGAGGGCCTAGCCATCGTGGGATCGCTTCCTGAATCAAAAGTGGACGAATGGACGCCATCCTTAAGCGAAGCAGCGGATTCAGGGATGTCTGAGCAGCGATACGACATATTTCTCAGTGAAGACTTTCGCGATCGGATCTGCCGATGTGCAGCATGTCTACCTAAATGGGCTCACCTCCCGCATGTGCTGGATGCAGAGGAGACATATGCGCCACCCTCAGATCCGCAAGCATCGGTGCACGATGATGATGCTGCGTCGATCACTTCTTCAACGTACGACTTGGGCATGGCAGCGCTTCGTTCGATGCCACGTGAGAAGATGATCAACTCACTACATGCGTACAGCAAGTTTCGCGACGCTCTCTGGGAGCATCTCAAGCCTTTCGCAGGCACAGGCAAGGTAGTGCGTGAAGAAGACGTCCGAGCGTTCTTCCAGAAGACACTCAACAAATGACCTCTGCGCCGGCGCATCTGGCCCCGGTATGTATGAGCAAAGTGCAGTAGACTGCATTAACTGGTAAACCCGCAACGAACAGAACACCGCTAGGAACACGATGTACATACAATTCAAGTTGCCTGCATGGAAGCAGTGTTTCCCGAAACATGAACGGAGGAAGTACATTCACGATTTGCATGATAAATTGCTCTCACAGGCGAAAGAGCGCTTAAGCCAAGACACAGATCAGCCCTTCAGAACAGGGTCCCCCTGGGGACGACCTTGATAAAACTTTGGCGAGCCTGCTCTCGAAACTTGTGGCAAGGCTAGAGGCATTGATGATACATGGCTGCATTGCTGGCTTGAGTCGAAGACCGCCAATAGGGGCGACACAACAGCACAAGGGTCTTATCGTGGATGCTAAATTCAGGGCTACTTGATCACGCCCTTCTTCTGCTAACCCAGGAGAAGGTCGGCCTGCGCGCGCCCGTTCCGCAAGCTTGGACCCTGGTGGGTAGCGGTGCCTCAACAGACAACTCGTCATCTGCAATGACAGTGTCCAAGAGCCGCGGTGGTCCCACTGCGGATCCACAGTTTTGATACGACGGCTAGTGCGTGTGGATGGCAGAGTATCGGCGAAGAGTCACGAGTATATGAACACGCTCCGCGGACGTGACATTTCCAGCAAAAGCCAGGCTACAAGAAATTGGCACATCTGTACTTGTGCCAAGTCGGGTGCCAGCTGGTCTTGCACCATGCTGTCGCCGTGCCGCCAGACTAGCCAAGTGTGTGGCTTGAGGAGCCGGCGCTTTGAAGACGGGACTCAGTGTGCTGTATTGTGTTGATGCGGCGATGGCTGGGATTGAGGTACACCTGACGAGATTCCTATTAGTACAGTATGCACGTCGGTCGGGCCGATTTTCTTTGCATCTGGTGATACTGCAGGCGGAGTCTGGCAATCAAACCTCCGTGGAATGACATGGCTTAGCAATTCCCAAGGGATTTGTGGGCCGGCTGGCTCACCAGAGCTGCGTGATGTGCTCACTCTTAATCAGACAAATACAATTTGTACCCGGGCACGTTTAAGCCCGATCAACCAGGATAATTCCATTTCGGAGCCCTGAATACAGACGGGGGAGCTACCCGAGAGGTGGGCACAAATGCTTTGTGGCCTATTTCCAAAAATTAAAAATTAAAATAAATAGCACCGCCTAGTAGCTTGGGCTTTTACCCGCGAAGCTGCCCTTCCGCCTCAAGGGCAAGTGCACGTTGAGGGTGTTTTGAAGAAAGAAAAAGAAAAAGAAAAATATGTGTAGTACTGAAAGTAAATGGAAAAAAAAATAGTGTCAGGGCCGACATGGACTGTACCATCAGCTTGCTTGCCTGACAAATGTGGCCGGATCCCAAAATCCGAAGCTCAACACACAGGGAGAACACGCGAGCCCGCTTTCATTTCGGTTTGCTGCTGCAATCTTTCGTTCGGGCTTCCTGTCCATCGAGGGGGGCTGCAACCACGATGCAATCTTCTTCGCTTTGTTACGCGGGGAGAGGGTCTCCGAAAGAAGGATTTGACATGTTCTGACTAGAGATTGCGAAGAGAGCGTTCAGGGCTGCAATGTGCGTGTGTACTGTACTAGACTCGACGTTATGTGTGGACACGGAGCCATACATTATAGTCGCGGGCCGCCGACATTTTGCTCCGTTCTCTCCGGCCCCCGTATGCTGACTCTAGGCCTCGAATACAACCAAACCCTCTTCCACCTCCGTCGCCTTTTCCCTTCCTCCACCATCTCTAGGTTATCCGTCAATCCGCCTACGACCATCCCGCGCTTTCGATCGGCGTGGCTCCAGACACCATCAGTAGACCTTTGTGCAGCTCAAAACTTTCGCTAGCCACGTTCTCCACGCAGTCCGTGGGTTCGATTCTTCTCTGGTCCCGGCATTATCGACTGCCCACCTTGGCCGTCCGTTGCTACCCAAAGACCCATCTGCAGCTTCTCCTTCAGCTTCTCCTCTCGACTGCAAACGCTTAATCAACCGTAGGCGCGCGCACTTCATCCTTTCAGCGTGCAGCATCACGGTCGTCAACGCCAAGACAGCGCTTGCATTTCATTTCGACCTTTTGCTTTTCGCGCGCGAGTCAGTTTGCCGTCAGGTAACACGCACATTCCTGTCTTTCACGGGGCTCAAGGGCTTCCCGAGCAACCCACCAAGGGTGGAAGCCATTGTTGAAGCGAACCGCTTTCGCGTCCTCGGTTGTCCAAAATGTTCGGCAAGGGTTCCAAGAAGAGCCGGTCGCAAACCGGCTCTGCAATTGGCAAACCTTCCAAGCCAGGCAAGTTCCAGGCCTTCCGCACCAAATTCTCAAACTTCAGTCTCGATCCCGACACTGTCTTCAAAAAACAGAGACCACCGCCGGCTCCTCGCTCCATCTTCTTCAACGAGCCGTTACCGCAAGAGGCTTTCGACGCCAAGGGGCGTCCCCAGTACCCTTACGTCTTCGCCAGCAACCAGGTACTGACCGCCAAATATACCATTTACAACTTTGTCGTCAAGAACTTGCTCGAACAGTTCCGCCGTGTTGCCAACCTTTTCTTCCTGCTCATCGTCATTTTGCAGTTCTTCCCGGACTTTACCACTATCAATCCCGGTGTATCCATGCTTCCCCTTCTTGCTGTGCTAGCCATCACCATGGCCAAGGATGGCTACGAAGATATCAAGCGTCATCAGTCGGATCGACACATCAACCGTCTCAAGATCAAATCCCTCACGGGCGGCGGCTGGCAGAATCCCAATGTGATGGAGCCTAAGAGCAGAAGTTTCTCCGCCTTGTTCTCTTCCATCCAGAACAAGCTCGGCCTCAAGAAGAGGCTGTCTTCCAAGCTGCAGAAGGAGATGGCTGCCAAAACTGAAGCAGCTGTCGAACAAGGTCACGCACGTCCAGCTACCTCGCCCTACTCTCCTCCCGCCGATGCGCCTGGTGGTGGAGCAACTGCAGCACACGGTGATATTTCTGTTCCTGGAGATGTCAAAGTGCCTACTCGTCCCTCCCATCAGCTCGCGCGACGTACCACCACTCGACACAGTCAGTACGAGGCTGAGTACGAGCAGCTTGAGGATGGTCGCATCATGCACGAAGGGCGCATCCTCAACGCGGCCGAGGAACACGAGTTCTTTTCGAGGAAGGCACCTCGTTGGAAGCCAAAGATCTGGGAAGATCTTGCTGTCGGTGATTTCGTCTACCTCACCAATAACGAGTCCATCCCCGCTGATATCATCATTTGCGCTACTAGCGAGGAGGAGGACACCTGCTTCGTCGAGACCAAGAATCTTGACGGTGAGACCAATCTTAAAGCCCGTCACGCTGTACCCGAACTCACTTCACTCCGCACGCCCGAGGACTGTGCTCGCGCCTCGCTCCGCATCGACGCTGAACCGCAGGACACCAACATGTACCGTCTCAACGCAAGTGTCGTGCTCAACGACCGTTTTGGAAAGGATGGAAAGCCCCTCCAATGCCCCGTCACGCTCAATCAGATCCTCCTCCGTGGATGCAATGTCCGCAACACCAAGTGGGTCGTCGGTGTTGTCATCATGACTGGATGGGACACCAAGATCATCGCCAACTCCGGTATGACCCCCTCCAAGCGCTCCATGGTCGAGAAGCAGATGAACCCCATGGTTTACTTCAACTTGATCGTGCTGGCGGCCGTTTCGGTCGCTTGCGCTATTGCTGATTCGTTGCTTGAGCAGTACTATTTCGACCGCGACGCGTACTGGGAGTATGGAGCTACCACCAGCAGCGACAATCCGCAAATCAACGGCCTGATCGCCTTTGCCAACTCTCTCATCACTTTCCAGAACATCGTGCCTATTTCGCTCTACATCTCGTTCGAGTTTGTCCGTCTCGCTCAGGCTTACTTTATCTACGACGACTACGACATCTGGTATGAGAAGACCAACCGCCGCACCACGGCCAAATCATGGAACCTTTCGGACGACCTTGGACAGATTGAGTACATTTTCAGTGACAAGACCGGAACATTGACCCAGAATGTCATGATCTTCCGCGAATGTGCCATCTCTGGTGTTATCTACCATGGCGACGCCGCTTCACCTCAGGTTGGCGCTTCTGATACTACCACGACGGATGTACCTACTTCGACATTTGACAAGGACGATGGCTCCACTAACGACGGATCTGCTAGGCTCGCATCTGGATCAGACAATGGGCACAGCTTAAAAGTGCAAGTCAAGCCTCTGAATGCTGATATTCCACCTTTCCGCGACCACAGGCTCTCAGAGGCATTGAGGGAGAATTCGAAGCAGAGCAGGCGGCTCGGAAACTTTTTCCGCTGCCTTGCGCTTTGCCACACCGTCCTCGTTGAAGAGCTTGAAGAAGGTTGCATCGAGTACCAAGCGCAGAGCCCCGATGAGCAGGCGCTCGTTCAGGCTGCGGCTGACGTTGGTTTCATCTTCCTGGGTAAGGAACGCCAGACTCTCCGAATCCTCACTCCGGACTCGAAGGAACCCGAGGTGTACGAGCTGCTCGTCGTCAACGAGTTCTCGTCGGCACGAAAGAGGATGAGTGTCATCGTACGCCGAGAGTCTGACGGTCAGTTGCTCATGCTTGCCAAGGGTGCTGATAGCATCATGTTCGAACGTGCTCGAGCAGGCCAAGAGGACATCAAGCAAGATACAGATGCTGCTCTCGAGGAATTCGCCAACAAGGGTCTTCGAACCCTCTGCCTCGGTGGCAAGGAGCTTTCTGCCGAATTCTACGAAGACTGGAGGCACCGCTTCCACCAGGCTTCCGTCTCGATTCAAGACCGTGAAGAGAGGATGGAAGAGCTTGCGAGCGAGCTCGAGAGGGATTTTGATCTGTATGGAGCCACTGCTATCGAGGACAAGCTGCAGGATGGTGTGCCCGAGACCATTGCTGATCTTAAGCGTGCCGGTATCAATGTCTGGGTTGCAACGGGTGACAAGCTCGAGACTGCCATTGCGATTGGGTACTCTACCATGTTATTGACCGAGGACATGAACCTAGTCGTCGTGCGCGGAGGCGAATACGGACAGCCCAACTCGGCGTACGATCAGCTGCGAAAGGCGGTGATCCGATTCTTTGGCGGCCCGGACGTTCTCAAAGAGATGGAGCACCAGCCCCCGGGCGAGGAGTCGGAAAGCCGACGTTCTTCCTTCATGTCGCGGAGACCCTCGTACCACAGGAATCGTCGCAGCAGCGTTAGTCAGGTTTCGCTAGTGGGTGAGGACAATGGACAACGTTCAGGAGGTTTCGCCCTCGTCATCGATGGCACAGCTCTGGGACATGCGCTGAGCGAGGAGTTCAGCAAAGATCTATTGCTGTGCATCTCGACGCAGTGCAAGGCCGTCATTTGCTGCCGTGTCTCGCCCCTTCAGAAGGCTCTGATCGTTCGGCTCATCAAGGATGGTCTCGGTGTGATGACTCTAGCGATTGGTGACGGTGCCAACGACGTCAGCATGATCCAGGCTGCACACGTCGGCGTTGGTATTGCGGGTGAAGAGGGTCTGCAAGCTGTCAACTCGTCCGACTATGCCATTGCGCAGTTCCGGTTCCTCAAACGTCTTGTGCTCGTCCACGGTCATTGGTCGTATTATCGAAACTCGGTCATGATCACCAACTTCTTCTACAAGCAGTTCATCCAAGTCGGCACGCTTTTCTGGTTCCAGCTCTACTGTGCGTGGTCGACAACGCAGGCTATCGATTATGTCTACATCTTACTTTGGAACGCCATCTGGACCGTCCTGGCCGTCATCTTTCTTGGTATCTTCGACCGCAACATTAATGACAAGGTGCTCATGCAGGTGCCCGAACTCTACCACCAGTCACGTAGGCGAGCCTACTTTGGCCTTAAGCCATTCCTCATCTACTTTCTTGACGGTGTCTACCAGTCAGTGGTGCTATTCTTCTTCTTCGCATACTCGTACAATACCACGACGCCGCGCAATGATGGTTATGACATCAACCTGTTCGAATGGTCCACCGGCATGGCAATCGCTTCGGTTCTGGTGGCCAACCTGTTCGTTGGCCTCAATGCACGGGCGTGGTCATGGTGGATCTTTGGCGGTGTCTGGGCCGGAACTGTGGTCATGTTCTGTTTTGCGCCCATCTATGCATCCTTCACTATGACCTATTCGTACGGTAACAATTCCTTCCTGTACCCGTCGATACAGTTCTGGACTCTCGGACTCCTCACTTGCTTCCTGGCCCTCTTGCCGCGCGTTTTGGCCAAGTGTTTCCGCCAGTCTTACTTCCCTACCGATGTAGATATTCTGCGGTGTGTCGACAAGAAGGACAACGACCACGACTTCACTCGCGACCCCGCGATCCCACATGCACATGCCGGCGACGTCTTTTCCGAGACAAATCCCAGTCGACCTAGCATGACCCACTACACGTTTGCGCCACTCGTTCGTGCAGCCACCTCAACTTCTCGCTTCGATGCGCCCGAGGAAGCACCTGCAGGTGGCGTACTGATGCATGAGCTTCACCAGACAGCTTCTCGCACCAGCAGTATACATTATGACATGCTCACTGGCGAGGCGAGACCCAATCGCGGTTACACGTTCTCTTCGGACGAGCCAAGAGCGGCCTCTGGAGCGTTACACAAGAAGAAGAGTGTCAAGGATCGGCTGGTGCCGGATCTGTTCAAGAAGAGTTTGCGCAAGAAGGACCAGCGCAAACGTTTGACTATGATCAATCAGGAAGAGGATGATGTGGTTGACGAGCCTGCCGCACCTTCGTCTTGATTTTTGTGTCCACATTAAGCGGTCCGAAATCCATCTGCTCTGCGCAACAGGACTTTTCCTTTCTCTCTTCTTATTGTTGCGTGTTTACCACTTTGTTCACCGGTCTTTTCAAGTTTAATCGGATTGCATTCAACACTAGGAGAAGCCTCACTGGGTGATGGGTGCTTATCGTTAGGTTAGGCGGCAAGTCTGGTCCCGAAATGAAAGCTGCTGGGACAAAAGTCTTTTTCCACGGTGGGGCTAGCTTGTCTTTGGTTTCGTGAGCTTTGGTCTGGGTACGACTGCCCCAGACAGAGCCGGTGCGTTTTTTGGTCCAATTTGTGTTTCCTAGAGTGATTTTCACCGAGTGGGTGGAAAACGGGTGGTCAATTCATGTGGCGTTGATGTGGCGTTAAAGGTGGTTACGATGGTCGCCGTTGCACGTTCCGACGAACCGGCTAGGAAGGGTGGGTACTGGCAACGTGACGTGCAGGTGCATGCAGTGGGTGCAACAAGGAACCGCAACGAAATGCAGTATCAGGGGACATTGTGAACGTTGCCTACCGAGTTTCCCGTCCCCCCTCCCATTTTCGACCAAACCCACATCAATCTCTTGCGCGATCTCTGGAACTGACCTGGCTGTGCACGCAAGAGTAGTGAAGACGAATCGTACATATATATCGTCCTAGGTCGGGGGTTAGTTTTATTTCATTCGACCTGTCTCCAAACATATCCTCACTTCAATTGTCCTTGCCAAGATGTGGTTCAACAAGAAGACAAACGTAGCGGCACTGCTGGGTGCAGCTGTACTGATTTCTCCGTCAGTCTTGGCGTCTGACAATCCCTACAATGTGCTCATTCCATGTGGAGAGTCAGTTGAGAACCAGTTCCCGGTTGTTCCCGTTGGAACCTGTCAGGAAATCAGCGGAGGTTCCTTCACGGTCGCCGCCTTGGGCGCCGAACAGCCAGGCGTCAAGATCGGTTTCTCTCAAACCTTCGACTGCATGGAGACGTACACTCCCAGTTACGAAGAGCTTTCCCAGTGGCAACAGAGTCAAACCTGCATTAAGTTCACTTTGGACACCACCAAAACCTCGGACACGGAGGGTCATCAACAGTCATACAAAAGGGACTCCGAGGACTCGAAGGACTTTACATTCTTCAGAAAGCGGGATCAGCCAGGAAGACCCCTTAGGGATGGTGACCTGAACCAACGCCCGCTTGCCTACGTGATGCTTGTCAAAGCTTGATCGCTCGCCCTATCCCTAAGCGGGAGGATACGCGTGACGATGCACCCTGCAAGCCTCTTTGCGTGGAGAGCAACAGACCACCTTTCCATTTCTTTCTCGTGCTTGACACATGTGATTTGAATGCCCTATAGTCATGAGCTTTACACAAAATGCTGACTGTCCAATGTGTCAATTCAATAGTTTCGGTCGAATGCGAGAAAACTATACTGTTGCTCCTATTCGGGTGAGGGAGCGTGGAATCAGATCTCTCTCTGCTGCAGACTTATGGTCCTCCAGCCCCCTCCCCTGTCACGGGGCGTTACTTGACATTCGAGTTAAGTGGCCACCGACTCACGCATAGCTCAACATGATCTGAAGAGTTCACACAACACATGCACTGTTTATGGCCCATCTGTAAAGTCACTCTTCCTCGACCCTTCTCCCTCATACCTGAACCACGAAGATTAGGGTCAAGACTCAAACGCAAAAGCTCAGCACACCATATTGAAGCCACCTCTGTACCTTCCGTCCCACTCACAAAGTTGCGGTACCACGGTCCGGTGAGACACTCTTCTCACAACGTTCTTCGTCTCCCTGTAAGCTTGACATCTGGCTGGCTGGATGAAACGGTCCGCTTTCCAGATGTTGTGACCATGTCTGGAATCAAATTCATCTGGTAATTGTGCGGCGCGTTCATTCGTATAACAGTTGTTCGAGCAATGAGTAGGGTTACGTCCCTAACACAGTTTCGAGGTTCGAGCTCTGACAACACTTTAGCAGTCTTTCGGTGCTCCGTTCTACGCGCTGGCGGCTCAGTCTCTGGACGCCAAAGAGCCACGTCTGGCCCTTTGCATCGGTCGCTTCATCAGAAACGGGGTGTTTCATACACTGTCTACTTTCGAGATCGAATAGACTACAGTAGATTACATGTTTTCCAAAAAAAGACTTTTACTTGCCGAGCATGCCAGCGAGAGCACCGAGACCGCCCGAGTTGCCACCGCCGATGAGGCCAGCAAGAGCCGAGGGATTCTTCATGGCAAGGCTCATAGCGACCTGGGCGGCCTGGTTGACGGCATCCTGCTTGTTTCCCTGGGCCTGGCCTTGGCTGTCCTTCTGGTCGTAGAGGTCAGCAGCATGGCTCATGGCAGCGCTGATGAGCTTCTGCTTGAAATCGCCACCCTGGCTGTTATTTCCGCCGCCACCGAGAACGGAGCCAATGGCAGAGAGACTGTGAACAAAGCAGAGCCGCATCAAGAATGACAAGGGGTCAGCATCATGAGTCGCTGTTCAACTTGCGTGGGTATCTGCACCCGTCACCTGGGTAAGCAGAGCGGGAATGAGTACTTACACTGCAGCGTTACCGATCTGACCAGCCGAGTTGGAGCCGGGGTTATTGTTAACGTCCTTGTGGTCGTTGAGGAGCTGCTGCTCGTCAACATTCTGGTTGCCACCTTGGTTCTGCAAGAAGGAAGCAGCCTGCGAAAAGAGCGAGCTGTCGTGGTTTCCCGAGCTGAAGTTCTGCGCGAGGCTAGCGAGTTGGCCAATGTTGAAGCCACCGTTGCCACCCTGCTGCTGGTTGTTGCCGTCGTTGTTGCCCCCCTGCTGCTGTTGGTTGTTGTTGTTGTTGTTGTTGTTGTTGTTGAGGAAACCCTGGGCAATGTTGCCGATCTGGTTGAGGTCGAATCCGGACATTTTGAATATATGAAGTGCGCAAGATCAAGTGAGAGCAGGGATTGATAGAAAAGCGAATTGGTGTGATTCACGACGAATGGTTTCGTTCAGCGGCGAGTTTTATAGCGTTTGCCATCTCTGATGGGCCAAGAGGGCCTGCCCGACACCCCAGGTCAAGAAGCTTAATCGAAGCAACAACACACAGCTGAGACACCGGGAAGGATGTGTGACGTTGTCCATTTCCTCTACTGCGTCGGCTAGCTTTGCTCGCTAATCCAGTCTCAAGAGGAAGAACACGCTTAGCTCGGTGATGCGCACGGCCCAGCGCTTTGTGAAAGCAACATTTGAGAATCCCCTCTGCAGCTGCGACGCATGTCATCGCCGGGTGTCGATCAGCTTACGATTGAGGGTGCGCCAGCCAAGATGCCTCTGCACAGCCTGTCGAATTGGGCCCAGGCTTGGGCGACACTGCACCTGTGCATGCCTGAGTTCGAGATTGCAGCAAGGGACAGCCAATAAAGCCGTATCTTGACTGAAGCAATTTGAAACCGATTTCCCGCTTCCTGCACCTGTCAAGTAGAACAGCGGAACGTAGACACCCCTAAATGAGTAGCGAGCGAACAAGTGAGCCGAACTGCAATGCAATGGCTTGGTCTGCAATCCTGCTTGCTGCCTTTGCTTGCTTGCCGAAGCCCAGCTGCCATAGGGTAGGTCACAGGAAGAGCAGAACGCTGGAATGGGGCGCTGCTAAATAGCTTATTCGGCTTCGCTTGGTCACGGCGCATGGGCCATCTCTCAAAACTGTCTTGCGAATTTCTGAATGTGCAAAATATAAATTTTACATTCAAGCTCACGCGCCGGGACGCGTTGAAAAAGTGTTACTCTCTGCCTGCGGGTTGATGCATCGATGCCTTTCGGATCTTCGCCAGCCATCCACGACATGGACCCTTAACGGTGGCTTACATCAACATTCAAGAGGCGGAGCCTCGACTGTATGACCTCGACCTAAGCATAGCATCTGTCGCTGGCCTATCGAGTGGCATCTCAGCCGACAGAGCCACCAAGAGCAACATGGCACGCACCGCAAGCAGGTCTAAGAACAACCGGCGCATCGAACAGGAGCGTATTGTCGATCGCCTCGTGGCAGTTTTCTTGGAGGAAACGGACGGCTCATCAACGACCGCCGATTCATCAGACAGGGAATCTCAAAAGGCCAAGGCAATGCACACGATTTTGAAAGATTCATGGTCCCCTGCAGATGACGGTGAGGTCGCCTCCGCTGTGCAAGGTCTTTCTCTCAGGCATAGCATCCATCTCGACCACGAGCTTGCAATAGCTCTCAAGCGATGCTACTCGCGGCTGCTAATATCATGCGACCGATCGGTTCGACTCGCCCAGCAAGAGCGAGATTCACGAAAGCGACGTGGGCTAGATGTCCACGATGTGCAGGATCCTCTGGTACGTCCTGATAACGTCTCAGACGCAGTTAGGTTCCTTTTACAGCTTTCAAAGCCAGCAGACGTTACTGCACGTGCAGCTGCCAATCTGATGCTCAACACGATGCAAGCGAGTCGTGCACGATATTTGACACCAGAGCAGCAAAAGCGAGCAGAAAAATGCGAATGGCTCAGCATCTTGGTCGATGAGCCATTGGAAGGCGACGCTTGGATCGATGACGCCTTGGAGCAGAACGGCTCTGACCTCTCCGACTGGAGTCTAGACTCTGATGATGAACATCAGCTCAGGATTGATCAAGAATACGATAGCGACAAGGAAGTCCGCAAGCGGAGGAACCGTCTCACAGAAGTCTCGGCCTCAATACAGCCTACAGCCTCTTCCGCAGCCAGCTTTCAAGAACGCGAAATGTGGACTCGCGAGCGATCAAAACGACTTGCAGCACTCAAAGGAACCGCTGAAAAGACTTCCCAGAAATCAGGGAACCATGCAAAGTCGAACGCCGTGGAAATGTCCGAATCAGATGCTGTCAGAGAGTCTCTTTGTGCACTCTTGGGCTTCTCCAGTGTGCTGTTCAAACAGAGTTCTCTCGACAGAGATGCACCCGAAAAATTCGCGCTCAACGGGCGGTATCCCGGTGTGACAGGCTTGTCTGAGAAGCTGCAAGCGATCGTCCCCTCTGCCCGCACATTCGCAATACTCCGCAGCTTTGTCAAGGACACGATTTCACAAAGCATCCAGGCAGTTGACGACTTGACTAGGACTCCGGCAGTCGAAGCTTTCGCAGAACAGCTCCAGGACCTGCTCGAACGCCTGGAACTTCGGCTCTCTGAGCTGGACGCCGACATCGCTGTCGCTTCGATGACAGTGCAACCAGCCGCCATATGCGCGGACAGGTATGCGACCCTTACACAGCTTCTCGAGTTTGTAAATCGCGAAGCAGCCTCTGTGCTGCTTCTGTCAAGGCTACTGTTGGATTTGGGCTTTATTGTCCACTGGGATGCAGACGCAGATGCTGATGCATACATACTTGGACGCGCCTTCAGCGATCGCGCTCTTATCGACGGTCTGCAAGCACTGCTAGGCTTTGTTCAGCAGCAAGACGAGGTGGCTCATTCCGAGGTCATCCTTGCAGATCTTAGTGTCTGTCTACTAGCTGCTTGTCGACCTGCTTGGAATTCGGTCTGCCAACTCATTCGAAGAGGTTTGAGTTTCGCCATCATCCGAGATCACGATCCTCTCTTTGACGACCGTCTCGTTCAGCATATGATCAGGCGTGATGAAATGCTCCCAACGTCAGACAGCACCTTTTGGACTTCCGGGTACTCGGTTCGTCACGGAAACAACGACATGGGTGTTGAGGATGGTGCTGACGGTGGTTACAGCCCGCCTGCCTTCTTACAATCAATCATGGCCGACGTCGTCACAACAGCAAAAGGTGTAGGCTTGCTCCGAAGCCTTGGAATAGACGCGCTTGGCGAAGTCCAGCCAAACTCTGATCTGGATCATGTTCTTGGGCTCCAGCCCAAGGAATTACCGGTGACACGAGACTTGACTGAATCTTTTCTTGATGCGGACTGGGATGGTAGCGAAAATGGACCAAGTGATGACGCTGACCCTGCACATTTTGCTGGCCTAACGACAGACGAAGCGGAGAACAGACTGCGACAGCTACTCTTTTCACGGACGGCTCACAATGCAATGGAGGAGAAGAAAAAGGAGACAAAGCTACCATCGGATGGCTTGCCACAAACACCACTCTCGCAACCAGATGTAGAGCTGCTCTGGAATGGTAAAACAATCGATCGGGTTCAACGCAAACCTCACCCCTTACTTGAACCTGTACTCGGTCGGTCTCTACAGGCTCACCTCTCACCCATCTCTGCGATCATCCGCAAGCGTCTAATCGAGGTCCTCTTCTCGCCAGTGACGGAAGGAGGCTATGCATTGCAAACGCATCTCAGCGCATGTCATGGTCTCTTCTTCATGCAGCAAGGAGCCGAGATGACAAGCTGGTCCGAGACTTTTTTCGTCGATCTTGATCGACGGCATGGTGTGGTTCGCGCCACTGAACAGCGCCGTCTCAACTCTAGTTTCAGTGACGCGCTTGAAGCACACCGGCGGAGGACAGCCGAAAGTGCCTGGATTGACACGAACCTGGTCCGCTTCTCCACTGGTGACGACGAGCCCGAGAGCGACGTTGCGATACGAAAAAGATCAAGGCTTCGGCGCTTGGCGGACATTCAGATCGAGTACGAGGTGCCGTGGCCGCTCACGTTTGTGTTTCCCCTCGGTTGCATGCGGTTTTACCAGTCCATCTTCACAACCCTGCTGCAGGCCAGGTACGCACAGTGGAAGCTGTCGAGCACACTCAAGCGGGCCAAGCCGGAGACGGTGCACATGCGCAAGTTCTGGGCTCTACGGCGCCAAGCACAGTGGCTGGTGCGAACGCTCATCGAGTTTTTGCAGAGGGATGCGCTACAAGACGGCGGCCAGCACCTCTGTGCAGATCTCGGAGGTACAAACTCCCTAGACAGTGCGATTCAGATTCACAGCGAGGCACTACAAAGGATGGAGCTGCTGTGCTTTCACCGGTTAGAACAAGCCAAAGTGAAGGAGCTCTTTGGGTCAGCATGGCGAATAGGAGTTGAAGTAGTGAACACCTACGAGCAATTCATTGGCGCGAGTAGCCGAGAGGAAGACAGACAAGCCCGGAGAAAGCGGCGAGAACGACGCAGGAAGCGGATAGACAAGGCGAAACGAGATGGTGCCCCACTTGGCGCTATCGCCGAAGAGGATGAAGAGGAAGAAGAAGACGAGGACGAGGGAGGCGAAGAAGACGGAGAAGACGGCGTCCCCGCCTCCGGGGAGCTTCGACATCTGCAAGCCGCTGGTAATTACGGCGAAGCTGCCTTCAATCGCGCTCCCGACACCTTTGATGCTACCTTGGTCGACGCGTCAATAAGCGCGGACATCTCTGCAAGCTGGATGGAGTCCGAAACGCACAAGCGCGAACGCTTCCGGAACGAATGCGAGCGCCAACGCAAAGCTCTGCACAGGCTAGTGGAGGAACTCAAGGTGAGCATCGACGAGCAGATCGGTCGGATTGCAGCCAAAGCAGCCATGCAGGCGCACGATGCAACGCAGGCAGATCGGGTACTTGAAGAGCACGACTATTTGCGAGAAAAGTGGCAAGGCCTACTTTACGCGCTAGCATGGTCAGATCTGACCTACTAAACACGTAGATGCCTGTCAGTACACCTCTCTTTGCTCTGGCTGTCCCAGAAGGGTCGTCTTGGCTTCACTGTAGTGTACTGTAGGGTTTTAGTAGAAATCTCGCATCCATTTTGTACTTGTACCTTGGCAGCAAACATGGTTCACGCTCAGACATGTGCGGTGTTGCCAGCAAACGCGTGTTGCGGTGAGACTGCGGGCAGGAATGTGGCTCTTTCTCGTTTGCAAGCGCAGGCCGCCGACCTTTTGAGTTTCTGACCTCTTTTTTTCCCGGTTGTGAGGCCTGAGAAATTTGTTGCAAAGAAGGGTCTGAGGCGCGTGGAGGCTGGCAACGCGAGTCGTGAGCTCAGTCTTCGGCTGTTTGCATTCAGTTGGCACCGGCGCGCACGGTAGGCTGGCTGACTGTGGAGAGAAAGAGAAAGAGAAAGAGTCGCGCTTCATGAGTACTAACTCCGCGAAGCAACCATCCTTTCTTGAAGGTCTCCCACCCTCGAAGCTTACGCACCAATCTTGTGCACTATACCCACTTTTGCTTCGCAGCTACACAAGCATCAGCACATCAAGCTCCTGCACAATTCAGATTCATTCGGCAATCCTAACAGCACACCACAATCGTGTCCAATCAGAATCGTGCCAAGGGCTCACCCAGAGGTTACTCGCCTTCTTCAACGCAAAGGGTTGCCAGCTTGGTCCTTACCATAGCAGCATTAGCCCTTGCAGCGTCTCTAACTCCACAACTAAGCAACACGCAGAGGCACAGAGACTCAGCCATATAGGCGCCCCCACGGACGGGTAGAAGGCAAATGACAATCGACACACCATGTAATGCATCTCGATCGCCCCTCTTCCAACAATAGAGCGATGATGACCGTTCAGCCCCTTAGTCAGGCGGCTGCATCCCTCGCTGTGACACCATCCACTCCAAGGCGCTCCGCATCGCCCTCCAAACCAGTCAGAAAACAGGTACAAGAAGTATCAAGTCCAGCAAAGAAGCGCAAGCTCGAAACTTCATCCGCAGTTGGAAAGCGGAACTCACCTGCGCTTGCATCCTCCAAACAACGAGCCGCGCCACAGGATCTCTGCGCATTCTGTTTACAGACTGCTGATCGACCCAAAGGCGACACACCCAAGCTTCTCATTTCCTGCTACGAGTGCGGAAGCAGCGGCCATCCCTCCTGCTTACGCTGGGGCCGCAATCCAACCAAGGTCCGCAAAGCTTTGTCATACGACTGGAGATGCATAGAATGCAAGAAATGCGAGATCTGTCGCGACAAAGGCGATGATGTGAGTCTCAATCTCTGTCCGTACGACGCAGAGCTGCACCCTGCGTCAGACTTCATTTCGCGTCTCTAGATACTGATTCGTTGTTTCTCTAATCCGTTTCCTCTTGATGAACTCTTCTCAACAGGCTCAACTCATGTTTTGTGACCGCTGCGACCGCGGATGGCACCTGTATTGCCTGTCGCCTCCACTCTCGAAGCCTCCAAAGGGCCAATGGCACTGTCCGACGTGCGAAGCGGGCGATCAGCATCAGAAATGGCCACCACCAGCGCTGCAATCCCTCCATCTTACAACAAGCGCCCTGCAGTCCACTCCGATCAGAAACGGAGAGGGACAAGTGGTACGTGTCTCGAGCTCTGGAAGGCCAAAGAAGCCTTCCAATCCGGATAGGAGCATCGACTCACTCCTCACAGCGCCTGCCTCGCTGCAAAAGGGCAGGGGTGTGCAGCCGCATGCCAATCCCAACTTTGCTGTAATGAGCACTCTCAAGAACGGACTGCTAAGCGCTGCGGGCTCTCTTTTGAACATGCCTCCTGGCTCTCCATGGTCATCGCGCAGCGTCGGTGTCAGCTCAACCGTCCCAGACGGCAATCTTCCGATGGCATTGAACAGCTCCTCGAAGAAGTTGGCTGCTACGGGCGCTGGACCTACTAGAGGTGGCCAGCGGGGGCGACCAAGGAAGTCGACGGGTGCGCCACGCTCAAATAAGAAGTCCAGCTCGAATCAGGATGGCGCGGATGGGCATGCGCGTGGTAGTAGGAACACCATAGATGGGGATCAAGACGGCTCAGGCTCCTCTGATGGTGAACATCCTTCTGACCGTACAGCACGTGATGGCGAGTCGACCCAAGGTGTCAGGGAGGAAGACGAAGAGGAAGCAAACAGCGATCATGATGCTTCGAAGAGCAGCGAGGAGGAGGACGCCTTTGGCGGCGTGCTCACGGGTTCTGATGCTCTAACCTTGCCATATAAACCCACACCACAGGATACAGAGCGATTCCAACGAGCGCAACGGGCTGCCGAAGACAAACTAGGGGGCACCTTGGCAAGCCTACCCGGTATAGCAGGAAGTCGTGTCATCAGACGCCCCGATCTCACAACGGTTGGTACTTCCAGTTCCTTTGCGGCCTCCCCTAGACACCCAAGCTCAGCCTCCATAACCGACACCCCGATCGGGGGATCACGCATCCCCCGTGCGCAGCTGATTCCTCGGCATTCACCGTCGGGTACGCCGGCACCGACGTCCGCAGCAACGCAAGTCGAGATCACGACGTCGGCTTCGAGCGCAGAGACAGGCACCGCTTCGCCCATCAAGTGCATTCGGTTTGGGGATTTCGACATCGATACTTGGTACCAAGCACCCTATCCAGAAGAGTATAGCATGGTCCCCGATGGTCGCTTGTGGATCTGTGAATACTGCCTCAAGTACATGAAGAGTCGATTCATGGCGCAACGCCATCGGCTCAAGTGCAAGATGCGACATCCACCCGGCGATGAGATCTACCGTGATGGCAACATCTGCGTGTACGAGGTGGATGGCCGGAAGAACAAGATCTACTGCCAGAATCTCTGTTTGCTTGCCAAGATGTTCCTGGACCACAAGACACTTTATTATGATGTCGAACCTTTCCTCTTTTACATTGTGACCGAGGGCGACAGCACAGGTGACCACTTTGTGGGCTACTTCAGCAAGGAGAAGCGCAGTCCGATGAACTATAATGTCTCGTGCATCATGACGTTGCCGGTCCGCCAAAGGAGGGGCTGGGGCAACTTTCTGATCGATATCAGCTTTTTGCTGTCGAAAAAGGAAGGAAGGACGGGCTCACCCGAGAAACCACTCAGTGACCTTGGTCTGCTCAGCTACCGGAACTACTGGACGTTAGCAGTCTTTTACTATCTGCGCATAGCATCCGACGAGGTGACAATGGAGGATATCAGCCGAGGGACGGCAATGCAATTGGAGGACATCTTCTATGTGCTAAGGGAACAGGATATGATTGTCATCTACGATGGCAACAACGCAAATAGCCGGACGCCAGCGACTAGCAAATATCGTGCTAGGGAAGGCCACGCCGCTGGCTCCTCTAGCAGTGCAGCCGGACCTGCCTGTGCTTCGAGCGCTGTGGAGCAGCAACCGCGCAAACGTGGACGACCTCCCCTGCATCCAAGACCACCCCCTGCAGCAGAGTTGCCTTCGTATAAGGACAGGGACAAAAATGCAGCCGCCTATCTACCGCGCGACTACCGCATCCACTTTGATCGCGACTATGTGATAGCCCATCTTAAAAATTACGAAGCCAAAGGCTACCTCAAGGTTCGCGCTGACAAGCTCAAATGGACGCCCTTCCTTGTCTCGAGATCTTTCCCCCGGCCCATCCCGACGCCCAATAATGGTCATGGCGGTGGATCGAACATCGGACAGTCGAACGGCACACCAGGCCCATCAGGGTCTGGCACTTTTACTCCGGCAGAGATGACGGCGAATCTGGGCTACTCAGTGCTCAGCCAAATTCAAAAGACACCTGGCAGGAGCGACGCAACCAGTACATGCACAAGCCCGGCTGCTGCAGCTGGCAGGCTCTCTACGGTGGGAACTGGCTCAACCCCGGCGGACCCAACAGCAACAAACGCCGCTGCAGCTATGGTCGCACCAGCACAAAGCAGTCCAGGGCAGTCTTTAGTCGCCACGCCTACGCCTTCGCCTCCAAAGCAGCGTCACAGACCTGCTCCGCTGGCTGGAAACACTTTGTGTGCAGCAGATCTTGGAGGCGTTGCGGACGAAGCTGGACCGGCAAGCGATGCCGTTCAGAACGTGATTGCGTCTGGATCATTGGAGACGGGCAAGACCGAAGGAGGCTCAAAGGCGCCCGCAACCGGCGAGGAGGATATGGTACCAGAAGCCGGAATAGACGAAGATGCGGATGCGGACGCAGATGCAGATGGCGACTTCGAGCTCGACGAATTTGTGCCGGAGGTTGCTGCCAACCAGGAGCAGCCGTTCAAGCCTACACGACAGACGGCACGACTTCCCATTGACCCCGAGCATCTTCGACGCGTGCTTGTAGCCAGTTCGAGCTCATCTTCGGGCACCCCCGTCCAAGCGGCTTCTCCGGTACAGTTCGCCGTGAGCTCGTCGAGTCCGTCGCAAGCCACGGCGGCGCCAGACGCTTATGATCCTGCTGACGACCTGCTGGATGAAGATGCCGATGGCAGCGACGAGGATGCACCTGGTAGCGATGATCCTGGCCTGGAAGACATCTGAACGCCGTCAGCTGGAAAGTTGCTTTGGAACGATCATGATCTGAAGCACTTTTCAGGCTCATTCTACGCAATTTTAACAGACAGCCTTGGCTTCTACTTGATACCTTTCTCTTTCTTCATGCACCCCTACATCGGCAGTAAGTGGGCACCTGTCGTGCGCTGATAGGTGGCATGCCTTAGACTGTGCTGCATCGAGTGCTTGAGTGAGCCGAAGAGCGATCTGTGCTGATGGGTTCGGGCTCAGTCGGCCTGCACTGAGGTTTGCGTAGGATAATCATTCCCAATCTGGAAGCTGATCGACCCAGCGAGTTTGCTCGCTTGTACAAGACCGCATGTCTCGCACCACGTCAGATTACACAACTGCGGTGATTTTCGTTTATCGTCGCGATCCGTGTAAATGTGAAATACAATCCTTCCTACAGACCCAACATTAGATACAATCTATGCGGTAACTGTACGCGTTTCGAATACAATTTTGTGGCTCTTTCCTCCGCACAGCATCAGGTACTGTACTGTACGAATTCCAGAATCTGGCACGAGCGCTTTCCCTCTTGTGCCAACTTTGGGATGTTGCTAAGGGCGACGCTTGAACGCGGAGTGTCGGCAAGTATGAGTGTGAGTGAGTTTGGCTGCTGCTGTCGTCACTTTGGCCAGGACCCTTGTCTCTGTGCTTGCTTGAACCGACTGACCGTCTGAGCGTCCGACTGGGTTGGTCTCAGCTTTCAGCTTCGTGATTACTCTTGATCGCCTCCTCTTCACCACCACCAATTCTCTACTCTTTTCTGGATCGTTCCTGCTCAAACCCAAGGATCATTCACCTCGGTTCCTTGTTGCAGGACGCCAGTTTCCCGCCAACCTTTCTTCTTCCCTCCTCAACTTCTTTCTTGGTCAGGTTCTCGATCCAGCATATTCTTGCCTAGCTGAGACGACGCCTCGTAGGGATCGCTTTGACACCTAATTCGTGCGGCTCACCAAACCACGAATTGCAACGAAGCTCGATTGAACGTATCATACGAGCTACCCGTCTCAACCACCACACGTTTCCGGCTTCATTTCGCAACGACAATCGGACCAAGCAATCTTCTGCTGACTTCAGCCTTGTTCTTTGGGTGCTTAGTTGAATCAAGCCTTGCGACCAAAGGCACGCCCCTCCTGCGATCCAACCTATTCTTCTGACTTCGTCAATCTCTGTTCTCCGACCCGGTGCAACTGCCTTGTTGTTCGAGTTTTGACGACGTCGTGCTGCGACTGAACATCAGGCATCATGTTTGTAGGTATTACAATGCCCGTTCGCCCTTCCGAGTGACGACCTTTGCGGCGACTTATGACCAAAATGTCTTTTCATGTAGCAACGGCCGTATCACACATAGTTGACTGGCCCTCGTAGATATACTGACTCATTCTTCGTTCACCGTATTCTTCCTTCCAATCATTACCGTCTACTCTTCTCGCACTCTTGTTTTCCCACATGATGCAGTGGAGGTTCGGATTCTCGTCGGTTTCGACTCTCGAAACACTGCTGGACAAGCCAAATGTCACGCTCGAGGATGTCCTTGACGAAGATGACTTGCTCCAAGAGTGCAAGTCCCAGAACCAGAAGCTCATCAACTTTCTCAGACAACCACGCATCGTCAAACGCTTGATGGAGCATGTCGTCGGCACCGCAACCGTTGGAGGGACCGGCGGCAAGGAATGGGAGGAAAAAGTCAAGTTCAAGTATCCGTACGTCGCTTCAGAGGTCCTCAGCTGCAGCGAGGTGTGGCCAATCATCGATGCCATTTTTTCGGATCCCAGCGAGTACCTTGTGCCTTTCTGGAATGCCGTCCTGACGTCCAACCCATCGCCGTCGCAAGCACCACTTCCGATGCACTCGCACCCCTTGTTCGCCGAGAACGCCGCATCCTCTTCCACCAGCTCCTCTGCTTCGACGTCTCCCTCGCCGCATCTCAGTGTCACCAACTTCACCGAATTTTCCACCTCTACGTCAGGCAACGGCACCAACTCGCGGTCGTCTTCTGATTCGGAGTCAGAGGTCGAAGGTAGACTGCGTGCCACCAGTGCTCTGGAAAATGGTCCTGGACGCGGCGTACTTGCTGGTTACTGGGCCAAGGTGAACGGTGCCTATCTCGAACGCAAACCCATCGAGATGCTTGAGTTCATTAAGGAGCAACCGCGTATTGTAGAGCGCTTCGTGGCACATCTCGAAACGCCTGCTGTGGTGGACCTGCTCTTCCGCATCATTCAGATGGAAGAGACAATGCGCACACCTGTACAGACCACCGACATTATCGACTGGCTCTCGTCACAGGACTTGATATCCCGCACTGTCGACTTGCTTGCTCCCAACTATTCTGTCGACATCCACAACACCGTCTCTGAGCTTCTCAAGGCCATCATTGCCCTTTCCGCTCCTTCGCCTGCTGCTCTCAGCCAGGGTCAGGGCCAGGAGCTCGGTGGCGGCCTGGGCGAGTCGCAAGAGAACACAGCTGGGATCAATAACCGCCTTGTACGCGAACTTGCAAGCGAGTCTATCGTCCGCAAGATGGTTGGCTACATGCTTGACTCGCAGCTACCAAGGCATTTGCACCGCCGTCTCACAGATGTCGCCGACGAACAGCTTTCGCAACTCTCGGTGCAGGAACTCCGGAAGCCGTCGCAGCGACGCGATGCATCGCTCACAACTTTGGAGGAGGATGTGGTGTCTTCATCAGCGATCGAGGACGATGACGACGACGAGGCCTTTGCACGACCCCTCAACCCTCGTGAGTTCCCCGCTTCCGAGTCTCGTTCGCCCGGCCACTTTGACCATCGAGGCTCTACGGCGACCGTTCGTCCCGACACCCTCTTTCCGCCTGTCTCAGCACCGACTGTGGCGATTACTGCCGAAACTTGCAGCTCAACTCTAGTGACATGCATCGGCGTCTTTATCGAGCTAATTCGCAAGAACAACAGCGATTACTTTGAGCAGCATCTTCTCCGCACACTGCACAACCATCTTGTTAAGAGGCAGAGCGAGCTGACGGAGAAACGACTGCAAAAGAAAGAGGAGGAAGAAGTTGCTAAGGCGAATGCAGCGCAGCCAGAAGGCGAGGCAAGCGATGCCGCAGAGAAAGAGGATGATGCAGAATCAGCTCAGAAAGCCATGGAAGCCTTGGACGAGGAAGAAGAAGACGTACAAGGCATGGAGGAGGCCATGGCTGAGATTGTCGACAAGATGGGCCTTGTCCACCTCGGCCCCATGCTCCGAGTTCTTTCGGAGCGTCTCTCCGACTTCCAGCAGCTTGTCAACGAGCCTCGAGAGCGCGGTTTCACAATTCCTACCTCTGTTGGAGATGTGGCGCCACTTACATTTGAAAGGTACAGAATCACAGAGCTGTACGCTGAATTGCTTCACTGTTCGAACATGGCTCTGCTCAATCGAGCTCCAGGTGAGGGTCCACAGTACTCAGCTGATGGCGTCCTGACCGGCGGTCTGGAAGGCTTGCAAACACTTGCTAGAACCCTGCAGGGAGGCGATGGCCCCGAGGTCGGCGATACTTCTGTTAGAGCCGAGGCTGAAGGTCAAGACAGCGCAGATTACCCAGCTGCGATGGCCGATGAGCCTACCGCTAGTGAAGCTACAAAGGCTGGCTCTTCTTCATCTCCACATGTTTCAGGACACGACCGTGACCATTCCAGTGCCGGAGCCTCAACCGACTCAACCGACGAGGCCGATGACGAGGCGCTTCTCAACGAGGTATCGCTGGGTGACAAGGCCAGTGCAACAACTGCGACAAGCAGCGGCCTGGATATCGACAGCGAGTCTCAGGAAAAAGATCCATACGCCACAAGCCCTAGCATCACAACGAGTGATTCACTGGAGGATGACAAGGCAGACGCCGCTTCGATACGCTCCGCACTGTCTGGACTTTCACTCGCTGAACTCACAGCGCCAAGGCTCTCAGGTCCGCCGAGTCCGAATGATGATGCGAAGGAGTACGTCGTTGGCGATCTGCTCAAAAGGAAGTTTCTCGAGTGCGGGATTCTGCCATCCCTGCTTGACCTCTTCTTTGACTACCCATGGAACAATTTTCTCCACAATGTGGTATACGACATTTTGCAACAATGCTTCAACGGTCGCATGGACGTGGGTCTTAACAGGAAGCTCACCGTAGCAGTCTTTGACCAAGGACACCTAACTTCGCGCATTGTGGAGGGCCGAAAGCGCAACGAGACGTCGGTGGCTGGTCCACGCAGGATCCGTCTCGGTTACATGGGACACATGAACCTCATCGCAGAAGAGACGGTCAAGCTGCTGGAACGCTATCCACTGGAGATCGCCCGTCCTGTCGAAATTTTCACGGAGCGCGACGAATGGCGCCAGGTGGTGTCCGAGACGCTTGAGGAGATTCGTGAAAAGGAAGGCGGTCCGCTTGCATTCAACCGTGGACACGAAGGCATGTCGATGTCTTTCGGCTCTGGTGCTGACGATGATGACGACGATGGCGGCATTGGTGCGGGAAGCAGCTCCTTCGCCAGCTATCTGTCATCACAGATTGGCGGTGCGGCTGGCTCTGACGATGACGACAGTGATGACGAGGCATCTTGGCTGTCAAGTGAACTCAAGCGTGGCGGCAAGGACGGCAGCGGGTTTGACGACGCGTTTGCACCAGGGCACGGGTCAGGCGGTGGCAGTGGTAGTGGCGAGCTGGGTGACGACGATGAGGACGATGACTGGGGTCCGTTTGCTGATCCCAGCGATGCCAACACGGGCGGAGCAGCACAAAACTTGGACTTTACATCGTCCACTGCTGCAAACAGCAACTCGAATCCTTTCGCCGAGAACCTGACCCCGGCCGACTGGTCTGCGCAATTCAGGAGAGAGTATCACGAAGAGGAGCGTACCGGCGGCGAGCAGGACAACGACTCGGACGATGACGACGACGATGACGACGATGACGAAGACGAAGACGAGGACGAGATAGATGCGGGCGAGATCAAGCCGAACGATGATGGCGAGCAAAAACCAGCCTTGAGCTCGAGTCCGTTATCACCAAAAGGCATCGACCCGTCGTCTTTTGCCACAGGTTCAGAGATCATCAGTAAAGCCCATGCACGTCGGCCTTCACTTGGTCTTCTCGAGACTGCAGATCTCGGTGGCGAGGGCGGATCTGGACATCGTCGAGGCTCACTCGGCTCTTCAGGCCCCGAAATCTCCGAAGTCACGGACTTGGAAGATCCGCTTGGTCCCGGTATTTCAACTGATGTGTCACAAAACGAAGATGGCAAGTTGCAGCGAACGCTTGCTGACGGCACCACTGTAGTCGTGCCGCTCGATGAAGTTGCGTTGGGTGCAGGAGAGGGGGTCCCGCCGACATCGCAGTCGTAGACGAAGGACAGCTGTGTTTCCTGATCAGGACATTCGACAGATGAGGTTTTGTTTCCGACTCATTCACCTCGTCACCCACCAAAAAAGCATTTCTGTATTCCCATCCCTTGATTTTTACAAAGTTCTGGGCGTTGATCCATGACGTTGCTGCGCCCCCAAAACTTTGCAATTCTCAGTATCGTTATAGACTTTTCATTTTTCTCAGAGGGCGATGCGAGTGGGTGCGCGGAAGGAACGGCTTGCTTGAGCTTTCACGACGGACAAGCTCGTGTGCAACGCACGCCGGATCGACATTACAGTCAAAGCTATGTTTCAGCGATTGTTTATATTGGATTTGAGGAAGGCAAGTGATCGTGGAAGTTAGGGATGGATTAATAACCGACGCTGACGAGGTAGTCGCCGAGACCTTCTGCGACTTTGTTCGCTTCACCGGGGACAATCGGTGCGAGATAGACGCAGACCAGAACGGCCTGGTTGGTCTTAACAGCCACAAGGCCATCGCCCTATGCATGCGAGAAGTAGAATTGAAAGGAATGTTAGCTATCGCGAAAAGGCAAAGGTGATAGGGAGAAGGGAGGTAGGGGGTGGAGAAACTTACGGCTTGTTTGCCGTAGATGGTCCTTGATGTGACGCCGAGGGTGAAGAACTTTTTGCCGTTGGCACGGACACCGCCGGCTTGGAGGCCAGAGGGGTCGTCGAAGCCGGCGATTATTGCTTTTTGCTCTTCGGCGGTGACCTATCCGGTTGAGATGGGTGAGTGAACAGGATGATACGAGCCGAAAGGCGAAACACAGAGAGGAAGAAAGCAGATGTTGGCGGATCAGTATTTCGTTACCGCATAGGGAATCGACCAAGGATAAGGAGGATTCGAGCATGGCAGATGCAGCAGCTCTCTCCGGACTGCTCGTCTAACATGCTGTTTGACTCAGGCTGTCACATATGTGACCAGTTGCGAACACTAGGAAACAGTCGCAGCATTTTGCTTTGAGAAGCAGTCCAAAGAATGCCGGAGCTGGAGCGAGTGTTTCGACATGATACTGCGTGTGTGTGGTTGGTCTGATCGACATGGTGATTACTCACGCTAAAGTCAGGGCTCGTTGCCCAAACACCGCCCTTGAGACCGATGATGGCAGCCTGGCTGATCTTGCCGGTGCCGACGAGGTTGGTGTCTACGTAACCTTGCCAAGACATGGTTCCAAATATGGAGCAAGTGTTGATGCGAAGTAGGGTGGTTGAGGGGGCAGTTCTTGAGGATACAAGATGGAGACAGTTACGTGCGTGCACGGATGTGTGTGTTGGTTTCGCGACACCCAAGACGATGTCATGATCAGGGGGTACAGCACAGCACACTGACTTTGGGCCTGCATGTTCCCGGGCGAAAGCGCAGCGATGACTTGGTCCAAGCGCTGGAAATTCAAGCACCATGGTTTGCCTGCTTTGCCTGCTTTGCTCGCACACAAAGCTGACGCTTGCCTGCGGTGGTGCAAGTGGAGGATGAGCGTCCAAGTGTCCAAAGCCGACGAGAAGTTTTGTTCTCGAAAATCGATACTTGCAGCCACGCTGTTTCGTACGCAACAACGAAGCGTTCCTCCGGGATCTTTCCGCGCCAAGCAGCCAGCCAGCAGCTGTGCGGTTGGCGGTTGGGGTTATCAGGCGGCTGATCTGCTGATCGGAAATGCTCGTTTTGGAAGATGGACATGCCAACACACAAGCTGCGAGTCAAGTATTGTTGGTGTTGTGGAGCTGCAGCCCCAGTCACTCGTACTTGGATCCATCTTTTCATGTTGCCTCGCTCTCTGCTTCTTCTTCATTCCTTCATCACTACCAGAACTTTCTCTACTTCTCCAACTCTCCCCCGATCAAATCTCGGTATTGTAGACAAAATGGCTCGCACTTTCTTCGTCGGCGGTAACTGGAAGATGAACGGCTCGCTTGAGTCCACCAAGCAGCTCACCCAGACCCTCACACAGGCCAAGCTCGACTCCAATGTTGGTAAGTGTCCTCCAGCTTTGAACAGCGTCAACCCAATCGCAGGCCAGCTCACACGCTTCTTGTTCTGTGTATGATGGTTTGCATGCAAAACAGAGGTTGTTGTCGCTCCCCCCGCGCTCCATCTGCTTGCCGTTCAGGAGCAGCTCAAGGGCTCCAAGGTTGCCGTCTCAGCCCAGAACGCCTACCACAAGGCCAGCGGTGCCTTCACCGGTGAGGTTTCTGTTACCCAGATCAAGGACGCCAGCATCCCCTGGGTCATTCTCGGTCACTCTGAGCGCCGAACCCTCTTCGACGAGTCTGACGCCAACGTTGCCGAGAAGACCGCTGCCGCTCTCGCCGAGGACCTCTCGGTCATCCTCTGCATCGGTGAGACGCTCGAGCAGCGCGAATCCAACGAAACCGTAAACGTCGTCGTCCGTCAGCTCGATGCTGTCGCTGCTCAGGTCAAGGACTGGTCCAAGATCGTTGTCGCCTACGAGCCCGTCTGGGCCATCGGCACTGGCAAGGTCGCCACCTCGGAACAGGCCCAGGAGGTCCACGCCGCTATCCGCAAGTGGGCTTCCGACAAGCTCGGAAAGGACACCGCCGACAAGCTCCGAATCATTTACGGTGGCTCCGTCGCCGCTAAGAACTGCAAGGAGCTCGCTCAGCAGCCCGACATTGACGGCTTCCTCGTCGGCGGCGCTTCGCTCAAGCCAGAGTTCGTCGACATTGTCAACGCTAACGTTTGACTAGCTGTCCAGTCGGCTAGGATCTAGGTGCTCCTGTCTTGCTCATTTGGAACCCTCGAGTATGGAGAGACAGTCTGTTGCAGAGAGCAGAATTGTCCTGGATTCGGCTACCCACACGCACTCACCAAAGTTGCTTGATCCCCAGCATCCAAATGTACAGAACTAGTTGACATGATCATCCCAAAACACGTAAGTTTGGCTTTTTGCTTCAGACCGCATTCAAGGGTGAGCGCAACATTTGAACCAATCCTCCGCTCGAGCCGCACACTACATCGCACACAATGCGCTGGGTCTCCGGCTTTTGAAACGGTTTCGACACTTGTCTCCACTTTGAACGCTCTGAGTTGTTCGAAGGCGTGGGGTCTGAAGCCGAACGCACCTTGAGCGTGAGCAACTTCAAGTCGGAAAAGTCAAGTTTGTGGTTTGGCAGAGCAGGTGGAAACATCAGGCACGGGTCTCGAACGATGCTGATCATTGTGGATTGAATTGGTGCTACCAGGAAATCGTTTCTATCAAAGCATGCAGGAGTAAGGATGCAGCTGACGAGTGTAGCGGTTTAAACACTCTCAATGATGATGGCGATACCCTGACCACCACCGATGCAAGCAGCGCCGAGTGCGTACTTTTGATCGAGACGGATGAGGTTGTGTGTCAAGTTTGCCATGATCCTAGCACCACTTGCACCGAGAGGATGGCCGAGGGCGATGGCACCACCAAACACGTTGGTCTTTTCATTGGGCAGTTCGAGCTCCTTCTGCACCGAAAGGAACTGAGCAGCAAAGGCTTCATTAACCTCAATGAGGTCCATATCCGATACCTTAAGACCCGCACGGCTAAGCGCGAGCTTGCACGCCTCGACAGGACCGATACCCATAATGCTGGGTTCGCACGCGGTGACGCCGTACGAGACGATCCGAGCAAGAGGCTTGAGACCGTACTTTTTCACCGCCTCTTCAGAAGCAACAACGTTGGCGGCCGCACCATCGCAAATCCCACTGGCATTTCCGGCAGAAACGCTACCGTCTTTCTTGAATACGCTCGGAAGCTTGCCGAGACTCTCAACGGTGGTCTTTGCACGTGGATGCTCGTCTTCCTCGAACGATTCGGTGGCCTTCTTGGACTTGATCTCGACGGCAACAATCTCGTCCTTGAATGCGCCCTCGGCAAGCGCCTTCTGGTATCGCTGCTGAGACTGGAGCGCGTATTCGTCACACTGCTGTCTCGAGATGCCGTATTTGGTAGCCAGGTTCTCGGCCGTGATTCCCATAGGTGTCGGTGTGGGCACCTGATCGGTTAGAGCAGCCGCGAGTGAGTCAACAAGTTTGAGATCCTGTCCGTATCGAGTGTTGCCGAATCGCACGCCCGAAAGGGTGTACGGCGCCTGCGACATCGACTCGGTACCACCGGTGAGCACGACGTCCGAGTCGCCGACTCGAATCTCGTGAACCGCGTTGATGATACTCTGGAATCCAGAACCGCAAAGTCGGTTCACGGTGAGCGCAGGCACGGTGACAGCAAGACCGGCATGGTGGCCAACGTGACGCGCAAGGTAGGCGGCAGTGCTGTCGCTCGCATGCACGTTACCAAAGATGGTAGCATCCACCTTTGTCGACGACGGAAGCTCGGCAAGAGCCGCCTTGGATGCGAGACCTCCGAGCTGCGATGCGCTGAAGCTAGCGAGCTTGCCTCCGAAAGCTCCAAAGGGAGTACGCTTAGCAGCGACAATAAATGCTTGACTAACCATGTTGTGTGCGTGTGAAAGGAAACCGTTGATGAAATGCTCCTCAAGATCGTGTTGGTGATAAGGAAGGAACGGAGTACGCCGTGAGCACAACAAATCTTTCGCCGTTAGTCTGTCGCTTGCCACACGAGAGCGTTGAGGGGGCCACAGACTGCACTGTGTGCTCAAAGTCCGGTTGGGCCGGGGCAATTTTATGTGTGTGCCCCTTTCTTCTAGTTCCGTGCTTCCCTCGATGCATGAGGATCAGCAAGCACGCACCCCTCTTGCGCGGGTGCTGGCGGGTGCAGAGCCAGACTCACGTTAGCCTTTCACAAGAAGCTCGCGTCACATCCGGGCCTTGCTGCCCCCGGTTTACCGAACATGCCATCGCATTTTCCATTTGGCCTCATTCGGTGATGAAACAGACAGCAACAACATGCGCTCTAACACAAGCCGAACGTGTGCGTGGTGGTTTTTCGCGTTCCACGGTTCTCCCCTACCGTGTCCAGTTGCGCACAGCTACCTCCCAAGCACCCAAGAACTCTTGCAAGCACGCGGCCAAGCAAGCGTCCCAACTCCAAACAGACACAATCCAATTGCACACGAAAGCATGAGTCGAACCCCAGCTGCAACTTTGCAGCGTCCCTTGCGAGTATGATTAGAGACCTATGCAAAATGCGATGTGATGCGAGTGATACAGGACAAGACGACACGAGAACCAGGCGAGATCAAGAAGCCAGTCACCACACGGCGAAGAGCATGATGGGCAAGAAAGCGGCAGTGTCCATGCTTGTCGCCAGTGCGAAACGAGCTGAGGCCGAGACGACAAAGAGAGAGCGAATGGCGAGGGGCGCAGAGCAGCCAAATGAAGACCGATCGAGTATGCTTGGTATAGTACAGATGCTGCTTTCGAGTTGTTGAGCGACGGAGAAACGAGAACGAAAATGAGAACGAGAACAGAAGGACAGTAAAGCCGAGGAACCGCTGTGCTGGACCGCGTTGCGAGGCAGCGGATAAGACTACACACGCATGCCGATGCACACAGTAGCCGGTCGGTATCCGCGTCGAGCGCGTGGATTATTTGGTTTGTTGGCTTACCGAGAGCTCCAAGTAATCTCGACAGCGGACTGGCCGACCTTGGTGACCATGGTTTGCACAATTTCCTCACAACAAGCATTTGAGAGAGCTCATGTTGTGAAGAGAACTTCGTATGCAGAGTAGGGGGACAAAAATTCCCCTTGAGCCAGTGACTAGATTGAGTGGGGCCATGCTTGAAAATGGAACGAGGAATTCTTGCGAGTATTGGAACACGTTCCAGGAAAGCCAGCTCCATTTGTGAGAAAAGCAGAGCGGGGTCGTGGAAGCTTTGTTTCGTCCGATCGGCATGATTCACGCGATGGTGTACTGCGAGGGCCTATGCTGCACGTGGCTCGAGCTTCAGACTGCCAGAGAATCCACGGCGAGTGGCCAACGACCGTCTGCTGTCGAATGCTGCGCCACCGGCCTCCAGGCGTAGGTTTTCGGCATGTGGGCGAGGCAATGAAGATTCCGCATCAGCCGATGCGCCGGCCGATGGTGTTTGCGTGAGGCTGAGCCAGGGAGAGATGGACCAACCGTCTCCACCCGCACCATTCCCCATCATGGCATTGGTCAATCCCAACGCACCCGGAGTGAAGCTGAAAGACTTGGACATGTTTGATAAGTCCGTTTGACGGAAGTCTGGAAGCGCCAGCTGGCCAGGGAATTCGCTCCCCGATGACGTCCAGCAAGCGCCGGAATTAAGGTCTGGCTTTTGTTCTGAATGCGTCAGGGGCTGCTGATCTGCTTCTGCTCCATCGAGAGGTAAAGAATGGATGCTATCGAGGCAGTTCGCCATCGCCTCGTCAGAAGTCGACGGCAGACTCCTCATGAGATTCAACTCGCCAATCTTGTCCGCGACGGAAAGGGTAGCAGCTGGCGCCCTGGATCTTGATGTGATCGATGCGGAACCGAATGAAGGCGAAGGGGATGGGGCCATGGACGATGAGAGAGCATTCTGAGACACCGATGCGCGCTTGATCTTGGTGGAGGGCCTGCTCTCCGAGTCAGAATGTTCAGAGGGGATGGTGAGATCAGTCTGACCGCTTCCGTGACGAGAGATACAGCCGCTTCTGTCAAATGGACCGGCGACCATGCTGTCCCTGCGTTGAGACACGGGAGACAGAGAGCTCCTGCTACTGACATCCTCAGACCGAGGCATGTTGACGTCTTCAACCGGCTCGTTCTGCGGCACGGCGAGGCCAGCAGCAAAAGAAGGTGCGCTTGGCAGGGGAGACGCCGAAGTAAAGGGGATGCGATGAGTGGCGCCAGGAGCAATGGTTTGACCAAGGGGAAGATGCAGCGCAGGCATGGCGTGTGGTGACGTTGTGGCCCAGGGGACGGCAGTGGGGCCAAAAATAAATTGAGGCACAGTCGAAGCAGTAACACTCTGTGAGCGATTGCGGTTGCGAGTGAGAAGAGGGGTGTGGGAAAAGGGATCATCACCGAGATTGATCGAAGCTCGTTGTGGCAGAGGATGCGACGTCTGTGTCGAGGGCACCGACTGATGGATCATGGCGATCTGCTCAGCAAGGGACTGGTTCTCTGCTCGCATGCGGGATAGCGCCTCTCTGAGAAAGTGGCTCTCCTCCTCTTGGCTCTGAGATCGACGATGCAATTCTGCAAGTTGCGCCTCGAGCTGCATCGTATACTCCTCTTTGCGCTCTCGAAGCCTTCGTTGCGCATTCCGGTTCTGCTCTTTACGACGTGCAATCTGACGGAGGCGCTCGGCACCGAGCATCTCGTCGCTGTTCTTAGCAGGAGGTCTCATTACTACCGGCATGAATGGGGATGGTTTTGATGCGGATGGTGATGATGGCACTGGATTCTGAAAGGGGCAATTGAGTGTAAGCTCCGAGCAATGTGCGAAGAGAAGTGTGCTTCAAGGGCGAGTAGCAAAGGAAGATGAAGGAAAGAAGTGCGACGGGCGGTGCGCGAGAAGATGGTACAGCTTTGTGGTGCTCGCGAAGGTTATGTCAAACTCTGCAGTGTTGCCAAGTAAGACGAAAAGGATGACAAGGCCGGACGAAAGGTGGAGACGAACGTGTTGAAGGGAGAAGAGATGTCGAGTGGCGTACCAGAGGGAGCAAAGGAAGGTAGGGGGATGATGGACCAAACGAAGAACGGCAAGAGGGGTCGGATGCGGACACCAGAGCTTTTAAGGGACAAGCTAGTGGACCGAGTGGCGTAAGACTGAGCCGAATGTGCTCGCTTCGTTGCCGATTACCATGCGTGTGTTGGCGCTGCCGCCAGGAGACGAAGTTGTATGCTCGACCACTGAAACGGGGGTGCATGTAGCCGAACCGGGCGAGACGTCGACAGTGTGTTGGCGCGTTGTTCTGGGCTGAGGAGTTGTTGAAAGGAGTGGCGAACCGGCTCTCGGAAGTTGTTCAGGCGAGGCACGACAGGCGAGTCTGAGGAGCAAAGGCTCAAGGTTGATGAAAGGGCACCAAAGAGTGTCGGGAAAGCAGCCTATATCGTAGAGGTGGACGGGAGGTGAGATGCCAGGGACATCTGGCTGCTAGCACCAAACTTTCGGATACAAAAAAAAAAGAATCACGACAGGGTTCAGGGATCTCTGGAGGTCGAGAGCCGCCGGGGCGAAAGGAAAGATGAACGGAGGAGACAAGGGATGGGGAGATAAGGAGAGGAGAACCAAGGAGAGAAATCCAACACAAGGCTCAACCAATCCTGGCAAGCGAAGCAGAGACCTTTTGAAGGTCTGCCATCCGGAGCACAAAGCTTGTCGGAGGAAGGCTGTGGCGAGCTGTTGCGGCGAAAAGACTGTCGGACGGACGGGTCACTGAGCTCAATTTACAAGGGGATCGAGAAGAATGAAACGTTGAGGTGGGATGGTAAAGGGAGACAGGCACACGGGACAAGGATGGGAAAGCAAGACAAGATTGGATGACGACGGTTTCGAAATGTTGAAGGCCAGAACAGAACAAGCGTCGTCGACCTTGGCGGTGGAAGGGATAAAACCGAGAGCGATGCGGAGGGGACTTAAGCTCAGCCAAGAGAGAAACGAGACGAGGAAGGAGGGACCCAGAAGAGAAGAGCCACGGAGCGAGCGTGACAGTGTTCCAGTGACTGACCAAACTGTGGATACGGTCGTCAGTACACATGGACAGCGGCAAGGCCAACATGAGGCAGACTTGGAGTGGAGGCAGGAATGGCACGGAAGTGGCGAAGCTATTGGAAGGCAAACAAACGATGCGAGCAGCAGACTGAAGGCCAAAGCGAGTGTAGCCAACCGACAGGACAAGACAGCCAGAGCAAGCGCAAGCCTAGTCTGCAGTCTGGATCGGATAGGAGTGGAGGAGCGGAGCGGAGTAGCTGAGTAGTCCCACCAGCTGAGAGTGTTTTCGGTGCTTTCCAGGCTGCCGCTGTGACGTTCCCGCAATGTTGGCGTCTCAGTCTCAGCTACGACTGTATGCACCCAGGTTGTCTGCGGGTCAGTTCGCGATCGTCAAGCAGGAACGATCTGGGACCGTTGATTGGGGGGACCCGGATTATTAGAGAACAAGCGACGACCGAATCAGTTCGCAGATGCACACGTCGTGTGGGCGAGCAGGCTGGCGTGCTGCAGGTGATGAGAACCTAGCGAGTTTGGGCCCATGTCATGCGCGAGGAGATGCACGCGGAGACTCTGGTGTCGAGGGCCCGAGGCGTTGAACCGGTAGCAGAAGAGGGACAGGCAGGACACAAAGGATCAACCGCGTCTGTTTTAGCCGAAAACTGAGCAATTTGATGGGCGGTGCAGGCGCGGATCAGAGGGACGACCGACCGACACACATTTCTAGACCTGCAGCTGGAAGACATGGCCGTGGTCGCCAAAATGTGTCACACTTGGGAGGCACAGACGAGCATAGCGAATCTTCCGAGACGTGGCCATGTCGGAAACGAAATCGCCGCAGCCGGAGAGTATCTTTAGCCCGTTGCATGGCAAGGAATGGTTCGCAAGGCGCAAGAAGTCTCAAACCAAGATGCGAGCTACAGAAGCGGCACAGAAACGCAAGCTGTTCTGGGCTACCCTGGCACAAAGCTGCGAAATGCTTTGTGGCAGGCTCTTTTGGCAGTCAGAAAGGTGTGAGGATGGCAATGCAATTCCAAGCACAAACGGTCTCGATGTAGAGCGGCGGGCCACGATCGTCAAGGAGATACGGGGAGTTTGGACCCAAAAAGTCGCTTCGGTTGCTGCAGCGGTCTTGCAAGAGTTGCCACTCGCGTTAATGCTGTGACCGGGCATTCGAGCGGGCATCGGCGCTCGTCATCGAGAGGCGTACGTCATTGAATTCTCGCCCGACCATCAAGGGATCCGACCACTGACAGACAATTGCGTCGCGCGTTTCCCCTGCATGAAAGACTTGAAACACTGGGCGTGTGAGTTCCAGGCCAAGCTTTGGAGAATAGTTCGGGGGAGCTCATGTGCTCAGGGTTCACAATGCCAGGGGAAAGAGGGGGCCCTGTGTGGCTCGCTTACGGTGCCCGAATTTCGTGGTTGTCGCGGAGAAGGGTGAGAGGATGCGAGGTGAAAAGATGGCTGACTCGGTGCCGCCGTTGCTGCCAAGTTCCACGCTGATCGGATGTCGCCTATACAGCTTCATTGTGCAGCTGGAGAATGTAAGCAAAGCAGTCGGTGGCGACTTAGCACAAGTCTAAATGCTGCGATCCAGTCTTGTCGAAAAGATCAAGCGAGCCAGCTGCGCCACCGGATCGAGCCCCGGTCAAGGGTCCCGACTGGTATAGTACCGCGGCATTCCCAAGAGTCTGACCCAGGAATTTGCGTCTGGAGCCAGTCGCGTGGCTCCTCAGCGGCTGCTTACGCTCCTAAGCCGTCAGCGGCGGCGGACTGCGAATTTGATGGAAATTAACACCGTAAACTCCGCCAAAACACAACTCATTCCTTCTCCGTACTCATTCCTTCTCCGTACTCATTCCTCTGTATGCTGCCACGCACTTGGACACCATCCCCTTGAGACCATCACCGGCTGCCGGCGGAGAACGAAATCCACATTGGAGAACTGTTACTCGAACGTCCTAAACAGATGCAAGTGGAACTGTGTCCGGCTGCTCCGGTGTTGCCAACTCGATCGACGGGGTCAATCTGGCACCCTGCTCATGGAATTAAACACAACCAATAAGCTTTCTTTCAAGCCGCACGCTGGTTAAACGAGCACATAGATTCTAACGTCGTACGTGACAGGGCCTCTTCGCAATGCACCGCACTGAGCCGATTGACGGGAGCTCGACAACGAACCGCACAGGCTTGGCAACTGCGTACCAACCCCACCACTCACTGCGGCGCCGTAGCTTTCGCATAATGGTGGTGGGAAAAAACGCCTTTGCACTGCACATCTCGTAGAGAGCCGAACTCGCAGTCCGTCTTGGCGGGCTTGCCGGCTGAGTCTCTCCACTTTGCTTTGAACGAAAATCCTCTCACCTACAGCATCGGTTCACTTCCGATAATCTGCACAGATCGCATCCTGCAGAAGAGGCGCAGCAGCAAGTCTTTTTTTACGCCATAGCCCCGTTCGAGTAGACGTAAACGTTGTGGACCACTCTGGTGGGTTCATTCAAATCATAAAGGTAGCAGCTTTAAAATGAAATGTTGCATCGGTCAACAGACTGCCTGTTGATGGAACCAAGAGCACAGCTTTGGTTGCCTTGTCCTCGGAGGAGCGTGACGGCTTCTCGGCGCACCTTTCGGATGACATTCGCAAAGTCCCGTCCAGCGTCAGTACCGTAAAAAAAGGCGAAAACGTGGGCATTGTCCGACAGCGAATTTTTCCGTCGGTTCCTTCGACGAGCTGCCTTTGTCAGATTATCCACCTTGGACCCTGGAAATATCTGGAAGCGACCCCTTTTTGCGCGGTTGTGCACGCAGCCAATCGAAGACGGCAGTTGCGGCCGGCGCTGATCATGGCCGTCGAAAGGTGCCTGACAAAAGACACCGAGCACGAGTGTGTCTCAGCTCGGATCTTGTCTTGTGGGGCGTGAATACGTCGGTTGCCGTCATTCGTTTTCAGGGCCTTCGCCAGCAGATCCTTGAAATTCGATGGGGGTGGGTTTGGCCAAGCTGGCTGCTCATCTTGAAAACTCTCGGCATCGTTCCGATCTTCGCGTCGTATTCCTCCCTGACAACAGGTTGCCAGGTGCTTATGTGTCACCATAGCCATGCAAACTGACCCAAAGCTTGCTGGAACGACAGCCTGCGCCGCCTTCGTTGGGCACAGTGCACTCGGACTCCACATACTGCTGCGTTGCCATGAGCAGGAGCATCAAGCCAGACCGATGTCACAAGCCGAACGGGAGAAATGAGCCAGACTTCGGTCTCGAAGCTCTCGGCGACTTTCCTCTCCCTGAAACAGGCGTCTTGGCCCTATGACCTTTCATCCTGCGTCGGAGCCTGCCTCCAAGCCCACTCGATCAAGCTCCTTCGAGATGCCAAACAAGGAATCAGGCTAAATTGATACAGTGGTGCATACAGAATCGGACGGCCCTTGATCGGGGACCACGCTAGAAATACAGTAAGAAGATAGAGTGGTATGAGAATACATTCAACCATACAGCGTCAGCTTTGGGTTTGCTCGCGTGCACCGAACGGCGCCGAGAGGTGAGAAGCGGCGCCGATTCATTGGAGGTCAGGCATACGAATCCGTCGGCAATTTTCACGAGCCAGATCATTTGCTTGCCGCAACCGGGAGGGCGTTGCTCGCTCCTCGAGCAGTGAGCTTCCTCAAGTTGGCGGCCCATTCGTCGGCGCGTGAGTTGGCTCGTTGTCCGACGCCATGAAACGCCGCAGAGCTTGTCGACTTGGAAGCGGTCTGGTGCGTCGGGCTATTGTCTCGACTCCACTTGGACGCGTGCCCAACGTTGGCAGCGGTCGGCGTCACGACACCACGCGCAGCCAAATCGGTCCTGTACGAGTTGGTTGGGGTAATGCTGTTGCTGTTTGAGCCGACCGACTCACTAGCAGTGGGTGCAGCGTCGTCGGCGCAGTCCTGAATCCCTTGAGCGATCAAAGGTGATGGCTTGGTGTATGCCAGGCTTGAATATGAGCAATCTGAATCCAGGCTGGCGCGAGCAGCCGAGGGCAGACGCTCTTGTCGCGCATCCTCTCCTTGCAACTCGGCAGCCATAAGGTCCTTGAGGCTCGACGATCGGGGAGTGATCGTGGCTGCGGCTGCTGAGGATGGCCTAGCAGGCTCGTCCAATGGAGCTACAAGCAACGAACGGGGAGAGCCTCCACTGTGTTCGGATCGGGTGTGAAGCGGTTGCGATGTAGACTTTGGCGGGCTGACCATGATCGCATTCGAGGTGTGCTCGCGACGCAGCTCCGGACGCATCTTCTGACGCGGGGTGGTCTGCATGGCGTAGGCGTTGCGGCGCAACACGTCGTCCCGCTCATCGCCTCCATCATCCTGACTGCTGATGCTCTCGCCACAGAGACGCGATCCAGTACGAACCCTGCTGGTCTCCTCAGCTGGAAATGCGTACACATTATCCGAGTAAGCCCGCACCATATTTCCGGGCATGAGACAGAGAGCTGAGTTCATCGCAGGGCCTGCGCTATGCGACACGGTCGTTGGGTGCTGATGAGCACTGACCTGATGGAGATCGCGTGTAATCCTCATTGAGCGCGGCGAAGTGGGAGTAGGCTTGACTCGCTCATCGATGCCAGCCATTGGAAGACCGCGAAGGAACGTGGCCGACATTGGCGTTGGCGGCAGCGACTCGGTGCCCACGGACGAGCCATACGATTCGCGTGACGAAGCAGGCAGCAACGGCGGAAGTGGAACCGAGCCGCCAATGGGAGACTGCAAAGGCGACGTTGCAGGCAGCTGAGCATGCATCCGACCACCAGGGCGGTTGTACTGCATTCTTGAAGATGTCGAGAAGCCGGTAGACGAGGCAGGGTCGATATTGCTAACGGCTGGCGCATTGCCCTTTCTCGTGTTGTCGAACGTTCGCAGTGCGCCACTCGAGGCTCTTGGCACAAGGCCGGGTCGTTGCTGCGGAGAGAAACCTCCAGAAGCAGCAGCAGCGTGCTTCTGCAGTGAAGCACCGCCCGTGTCGTAGCTGAGACCTCGCTGCATAGCCGATGGCCTTGCTTGCATCTCAGCGACCCGGCTGTGCATTGGTGCCTGCCCATGCAACATTGCGCGATTTGTGCCGGGCGACCGCACTTGCGCAGGAGCACGCTGATGGCGTGGATCAAGCGGATGCAGCGAAGTTTGCGAGCTCGGTGCCTGCTGTGGATAAAGCAGGTCACGCTGAGAAGATTGGTCCAAGTGCTGGGCTTTTGGAATGCCAATGGTCAAGTTAGCGTTTCCGCCGAAGCCTGGCGGCATTGGCCCACCGACGCTCCATTCCTGCTTTTGAAGACGGCGCAGTTCAGCTGGGTTATCAAACGACTTCTGCTTTCGAAGTTGGCGCATGCCAGGGAACGGTCCCGGAGCAGCGAGACCGACGCTCTTCGTTGCGCCCATAGAGACACTGGAAGGCTTGTGATGTATGTCATCCACAGTGACGCCGCGAGCCATCATTTGCGACTGAGAAGGGAACCCGTACATGCCTGTATTTAAAGAGGGTCCAAGGCCCGGCGTGGATGCTCCCGAGATTGGAAGGCCAAAGTTTGGCATGAGGGGAGAGATCATTGGCGGGGAAGGCAGTCGCATACTTGATCCATTCGATGTAACTGCGCTCTGTGCCGATGCGAAGCGCTGCATCTGGGACGGTCGGGGAGTGGTAAAGTCGTACGCACTGCAAGTGAGCTGACGATCTTCTTCGTTCTGAGGTGTTCTCAGCTCGAGACTCGTATCGGCAGACGAGTTGTCCCAGCCTGACATGACGTCAAACGACGAGTCCGGCCCAGAATTGAAAGACGACGAAGACGATGAGGAGCGATCTCCTGCTTCTCCCTCATCCTCTGTCGAGGCGCTGGGGTCAACCGATGCTGGAGTCGGGCAAATGATGGAGCTTAGATCGAGAAAGTGCGGCTTGGTCGGACGCGCCGAGACCCCACCGGTCTGCTTCTTGGGCGCACGATATCTCGCGCTGAGCTTGTTGAAGGTGGTATCCAGCCAAGCTTGCTTCTTCTCCTGGATCTCTGCTTGGGGATGATGTGCTCTGGTGGAGGAGCGGGCAGTGGCGGGCAAGTCGACAAGCGATGCGTTGAGTGAGGCGACGTCAGATCGCTGACGGTCAAACTCTTTGCTTAGCGAGCAGGTGAACGACAAAACGGATGCGGTATCTGATGCGGCGGCTGCTCCTGACTCCATCGCGGCTCTGCGCGCTGCTGCTGACGCTGCCAGGATATGCATATAGCTGTCCTCACTTGCTGTGCGCATCATGTCCTGCGAAGGTCCGCCCATGGGACTGGGAAGAGGGAAAAGGGGAGTGGTGGGTGAGGTGACGGTACTGCTGTGAGCGCTGTTGCTGCGACTGGCATCGCTGAAATGTGGTCGCTTGAATGAACTGGCGGCGGAGGGACGGCGAAGACGTTCCCATCGGCTCATTGTAGGCTGCGAAGTGGGAGCATAACCGCTCGAACTGGTGCGTGAAGCAGTTCCATCCTCCGAGCTCGAGGTGGAGCTCTGAGAGAGGTTCGGCTTGTGTTTTGAACCCATCCTGCCGAGGTCGTCGAGGCGGGCACTGATATGCTACACTGTATATATGCGGTGATCAAGAAAGCATGCAGAGGTGTACAAAAGCTGGTGGGGAGGCGAATAGCTATGCCGATGTTGGACAGAGGATGTGGAATGCAGATCTTGCTTAGAGGTTGAGGACGTTGATCCTAACTTTAACCATGAATTGGATAAGCTTGGATTTGTGGGCGCACACGAAGGTAGATGTCGAGAGCGAGATGTATGCTCGTGGATGCAACGCAGGATAGTTGGTGAGATTGTCGTGACAGGAGCGAGGCGAAGGAACAGGCAGAAGATGGGCGGACGGATGAGTGGTGGATGGAAGGCGCCTTGTTTTGGAAGACGGAAAGGCGAGGAGAAGCAGAGGAACAAGCTTGGGTTTGGGGTAGGTTACAAACGCGACAAACGCTAATGCTGATATCGGAGGCGCTTGAGAGCTAGACGACCGAACAAGCCAAGAGATTAGGGGGGTAGAGGCAAAGGGAAAATATAGCGGTCTATGGAGCGGGTCTCGAAAGATTCTCTCAACAACGGCAAGCCTCAGGGGTTCGGCAGCTGCGAGCAGAAGCAAAATTTGAGGGCGAAGCGAACAGCAGAGAGTGATGTATCAAAAAGTTCACAGGAGCGGAGTAGATGAGCCTGTAGAAGGAGGTGCCATGAATTGATGCGTCTCATTCAACGCGTGCTCTGGGCCGCGCCGCGCAGCGCGGTCGTACAGTTACAGTCCAGAGCGCGAAGGGGGGGGGGGGAGGGGGGTGCGTGGTATGCCTTATGACAGCACCGAAAGGGCGGAGCTAGATGCTCGCGGCAAGAGCTCGATGTTCAGAACCATTCAGGATGCGCAGGAAGAGAATCGCTCGCGCCTGACACAGGCGGTTTCGAGCGCGTTGTGCCCCGAACGCGCATCGAACATTTTTTTTGGCAAGCTGGATTGAGCGTCCAAAGACTAGGGCAAGAGGAACGAGGCATGGGAACCAAGGCACAAGGCGGCAACCAGGGTGGATATGCAAGGCTTGTGTGATGGTGTCCGTGGCCCCGGGAATGTGACCATGAGCGCCAATCATGTTTGCACAGAGGGACGTGTTTCATGACGAGGCACAAAGGCGTGGCCATCGGTGTCGACTCGGCGGTGGGAGAAAACTGAAACCATTCCACAAACCAACACTCCCAACTTTGTAGTGTAAATTGAGATAACTCCAAGTGAGCAATACAAGGTTGACATGACAGGCTATAAAAGAACGCCGAGGGTCAGACTACAAACGTATGCACCCTTGCAGCTCGAGCTGCATGCATGAACAGAGTTGGCGCTGGTTTTTTGCCACTGGCTTCAGCGACCCGGGGAAGGGAATGCTTGCTGCTCCTCGGTCTGCAGCCAATCCCCTTTGTTGCTCAAGGAGCTGCTCGCCACGACCCTTGCTTGAACTCTCTCCAGCAGACGCTTGCCAAGCCAAGCTCACCAAGATGTCAAACCGGTGCATACGGCTGCCAAGGGGCTGTCCACTGTTCAGAGCAGCCAAGGGTTTACATGCGGACAGCAGGTGGAGTGCTGTGAGGAAGCCACGCGCGACAAAACGCACTCGGGTCAGATCCCTCCGATGAACGCAAGGGCAGGTACAGCATTGAACAGTGACTTGGAATCGCAAACAATAGAGCAGAGGGTTAGGCCCGATGATCAATGAATGCACCTTCACCATCACGATTGAATTTTAAAGCTCGACTCAAAACTCCGCAGCTGGGCTTTGAACCGTTTGTGAGCGCCACTGCCGCCACTAAACTCTTTGATGTGTCTTTACTTGATCGCGATTCAGCGTCCGGTATTCGAGTGCCTGGACCTGGTTCGTAAAGCTGTTTTGATTCACGTCCAACGGTGGTCGGCACTTGTAGGATGAATCGCTGCTGAGATGTGGGACTTGAAAGTGCGGAGTAGGCCTTTTTTTAACGATACCGAAAGCTCTGAAAACTCCGGTGCTGGCAGATGTCGAACATGTGAATCTAGTGGCACATGTCTCGGCAGCCCAAGACACGTTGGCGATGGACAAAGGATACCGTTCAGGGTCTGAGCGTCAGGCCAGCATGGTCGCTGCATATTGCAATACACTCTCTGAAAGGGAACCGTCAAGATCCAAGCTGAAAGGGAAATGCGAATTCCGAATCGGGCGAAAGCCAAGCGTGCAGCCTAACAGAATTTGACACTCGAAGTGGATGCCCACGGGCCCACGACCACACGCCACGAATTTACGGATGCAGTAAATGTGCACATGCAAGTCTAAATCTCACGGTCCACTTTCTGGGAGGTCCGAGCAGCCAACCCAATCCCCCACACAATGCGCACACGCACTGCACACGCCTGTCCGCATCTGGTTTGCCGCTTGTCCTTGTCCCAAGTCTTGATCTTGTTCCTCAGCATAACCGATTGCCTCCTTGTCCACCATCATCGACTGTACAAGACCATCGACGTCGCCACTCTTAGGGCCAAGCGTAGCCACATCGAGCATCCTCACCTTCGTCTTCTTGCATAGATTCGGGCCGGTCTTCGCATCCAAGAGCGCTTCTTTCGCTACACTCGCAGTCGAGGCTGTATTTGCAAGCGATCCTTTTAGACTTGGACCTCACAGGAACGGACTCGCTTGACTGTGTTTTATTCACACAGTATCAAGCAGCCAAACCCTTCATACCCAGTCAAACTCAAGCTCCAGTTTGGCATTGTACGACAAAATGGCGCACGCACATGGACAGCAGTCCAATCAGTCTGCCTCGTTCAAGGTTGGCGAGACGTACAAAATTGTCGATGTGGTCGGTGAGGGAGCGTACGGTGTGGTATGCTCGGCCATCCACGTTCCTTCCAGCTCGCGTGTGGCTATCAAGAAGATCACTCCCTTTGACCACTCGATGTTCTGCCTGCGCACACTACGTGAAATCAAGCTGCTTCGTCACTTTAACCACGAAAACATCATTTCCATCCTCGACATTGTCAAGCCTACCGACTACGACAGCTTCTCCGAGGTTTACCTTATCCAGGAGCTCATGGAAACCGACATGCATCGTGTCATCCGCACCCAGGAGCTCTCGGACGACCACTGCCAGTACTTTATCTATCAGACGCTGCGAGGTCTCAAGGCGCTTCATTCGGCACAAGTGCTCCACCGCGATCTCAAACCTTCCAACCTCTTACTCAATGCTAACTGCGATCTCAAGATTTGCGATTTTGGTCTCGCGCGCTCGGCCAACCAGCCCGAGGCGGAAGGAACCGGGTTCATGACGGAATATGTCGCTACACGTTGGTACCGTGCACCCGAGATTATGCTCACTTTTAAGGAATACACCAAAGCCATCGATGTTTGGTCGGTGGGCTGCATTCTCGCCGAAATGCTTTCCGGTAAACCGCTCTTCCCCGGTCGCGATTACCACCACCAACTCTCGCTCACCTTGGAAATCCTGGGCACCCCGTCTCTAGATGACTTCTATGCAATCACGTCGACTAGGTCTCGTGATTACATTCGCGCACTGCCATTCCGAAAGAAACGCAACTTTTCTCAAATGTTCCCCAACGCTAATCCTCTCGCCGTCGACCTCATGGAACGTTGTCTCACCTTCAGTCCCAGGAAGAGGATCACCGTCGAAGAAGCTCTTGCACATCCTTACCTTGAACCATACCATGATCCAGAGGACGAACCTACTGCCGAACCGTTAGATCCCAGCTTTTTCGACTTTGACTACTGTAAAGAACAGCTGTCTAGGTCCGAGTTGAAGAATCTCATCTACAATGAGATCATGCGTTGATCGGGGAAGTAAAAGAAGGGGTTAGGTTGCAAATGGTGCGCAGAAGATTTTGTGGAACTGTTAATCTTAGTTTGGAATGCCCGTTTGTGTCGGTTGGTGTTTAGGTGGTCAGTTTCTGCTTCACTTGAATCCACTAACTATTTTTATATGTGTCACTGGGTTTGCAATGCACCGTTTGCCGTCTGGTTTCCCGGCCGCGTCTGGGGCTGGCTTGCAAGACGGGTGCAAAGACATACTTCATGAACCAGGGTCGTTAAAGGTTTCACAAAACATGTCCATGTTGTTCGTACAAGTACAGTACAGCATCACACCAAGCCGAGAGTGAACTGGAGCGGCAGACACAATGCAAAGAAGTATATGTATTTAGTTATTCACAGTACAGACCTTAATTCGAAAAGAACCCCCACCGGCAACACTCCAAACGCAACCAATGGACCGGGGGGGATTTGAGGAATTAGAACATGATCTCGGCATCTTGTCTAAACAGCTGCGAGATAGATTCACCATGATGCGATCTTCGAATGGTTTCGCCAATGACGGCAGAGACGTCCATGATTTCGAGCTTCCCATCGCTCGCTGTGGCCTTTTCGGTGTTAGCGATGGTGTTTGTGACGACGAGACGCTCCAAGCTGAGTTTCTTGAGCAGTTCGATCGATTGACCGCTGAGCAAGCCGTGGGTGATAATGGCGTACACTTTTGCGGCGCCAGCAGCTTCCAATGTCTTGGCTGCAAGGGCGAGAGTTCGACCTGTGTCAACCATGTCATCGACAAGGATAGCGACTTTGCCTTTGACGTCGCCGACGAGAATTTCCATGCGGGAAGAGTTTTCGTCCCCGGAATCGTCCTCGGCTTCTGTGCCAGATTCGGCAACGTCGCGCTTGGATCGCCCGCTGCGCACGAGATGGCCCTGCTCATCGGTCATGATCCACTCTCCAGTCTCGTCGCACTTGATACCGTTGGCGACTTCGCTGTATACGTGCTTCGAGTGCGAGTGTGTCGAAGAGTGCGATTCGGCCGACACGCTCAGTGCGTTGAGCTTATCCGCAGCCTGACCGACGGCATTCTTCGAGTTGAGCCCAGTGCCGTCCAGGAGGTAGGAGCTCGACATGGGTGTGCTGACGCCCGAGCGAAGGTCGTCGAACGAGGAGCGACTCGAGAGACCTAGTGCGGTCTTTTGTGCGGCGCGAATGCGCTTGTGCTGTTCGCGTCTACGGTTTCGGTTGATGAGCGCAAAGTCGACGCCGAGCGAGTCTGCAAGCGCAGTAGCACGCTTAGCACCACCGGCATCGGGACTGACAATGATGGCATCCCTCCAGTTTTCCACCTTGGAGCGGATCCATCGAGCGACGCTGGGTTCGCTGGTGAGGTTGTCGACGGGGATGTCAAAGAATCCCTGGATCTGGCTGGCGTGCAGATCCATGGTGATGACGTGGTCGGCGCCGGCAACGGTGAGCATGTTGGCAACGAGCTTCGCGGTGATAGGAGCTCGGCTCTTGTCCTTTTTGTCGTGGCGAGAGTAGGGGAACGAGGGGATGACGGCAGTGATGCGACGAGCCGAGGCAGTCTTGCAGGCGGAGAGAAGGATGAGAAGTTCCATGAGCGAGTCGTTGGGATCCGTGTAGGGCGAGTTGCCGGTCTGAAGCACGTAGACATCCTCGTCTCGAACCGACGAGCCGATTCGGACGTCGATCGACTGGTCTGCAAACTTCTTGCACACGCACGGGGTGAGAGGAATGCCGAGACGGTCAGCCACGAGCTGAGCAAGCTCTGGATGGCTGTTTCCGGTCAGCAGCTTGATCGAATTGACGCCCGGCATAGTGTCTCGCTCTACGAGATGGCAAGAAGCGCTTGCAAAATTCGAAACAATCCCAGCAAGGGTTGCAGCAAAGTGAATACGCCAGCGCGAGAACGATGCAGTGCGATTGTGTGTTTGAGGCGGGGCGACGAGTCCAAGGACAAGAGCGTCCAAAGCAAAGCTCGGGGTAGGTGCGGTGGTGGTCGGTGACAATCCAAACGAAAGTAGCAAACAGCCTCGTCGGGATCACGACACAGCGAGCTGGTGCAAGATGCACCCGCCATATGAAATCCTGGTTGAGCTCGCCTCTCGCTTGCGGGCTCTGCAGAGCATTCAATCACTCTCTCTCTCTCTCTCTCTGCCGAGACGACGTTGCAGAAAACCTCAAAATCCAAATTTCTTTCATGGTGGAGACATCCGAGAGTGCTTTCAGAGCATCGCATTTCCAATTCGAGTCTTAAACAATCCCACCTGAAATTTTCTCAACTCGGCACCGAATCGGCAGACGCTCCAGCCAACTGCCCCGCGCCTTTCACCCACATTCCCACCCTGCTGTCTTGAGTATGAATTAATTAGATCAATCGGGCTCAATCAATGGATGGCGCGACAGTCAGTAATCGAGAAAGGGGAAGAAGGTGTTGAAGCCTGACTTGGGAAGAAGCTCCACAACACCTCGGCACAGCTTAACTCTCGCAAAAATCATCTCTACCTCTACTTGCACGTCGTCGGCTCGACCAATACCAGAGATGGCATCGTCTTTGGCCGAGGCACTTCGAGTCGCCAAGAGGCAGTTGCGCAAGTCCATGGCACAGACGCTAGCAGCCTTGCGGCCGGAAGAGGTTGTCAACCAATCCCAGCGAGTGGCAGAGCAGGTTCTCAAGTCGCAAACTTATGCTCACGCTCGCTCCATCAGCGTCTACATCCACATGGACGTGGGTGAGGTAGTTACGGATGAGATCTGCAGAACAGTGCTCAAGGACGGCAAGCGGCTATACGTTCCCCTGTTTGCATCACCCTCCGCGCCCGCTGCAGCCACGGGACCAACCGTGGCTTCGGCTCCTGTACATGTCAAGACCGAGTTCGCGACGGATATGGTCATGCTGAGGTTGCGCGATGTACAAGAGTACGAGTCGATGGTGGCCAATCGCTGGGGCATTCGTGAGCCTCCACTGACCTATGCTGATGGTACGATTCGGGAACAAGGTATGAGACGTTTGCTGTGCCTCCAACCATGCTCGAATCGTTTCGCGATGGGGTCGCTAATCTTCACTTGTTGCTCTTTATTTGTGCTGTGAGTTTCATAAGCTCTCGATGAGGAAACTGGCGGAAATGGTCTTGACCTCATTCTGGCTCCAGGCGTAGCATTTGACCAGGCCGGAGGCAGATTGGGCCACGGCAAAGGCTACTATGACCGATACTTGACTCGAGCTGATGAGTGGGCAGCTCGACATGGGACGCAAGGCCCTGTCACAGTCGCGTTGGCGTTGCGAGAACAGGTACTCCCGTCTTCCGAACGTGTACCCGCCGATGAGCGCGATCGTATTCTTGACGGTATCGTTTCGCCTGACCGTACGATTCTGCCTCCCACATCACGGTGGTCCCCTTGAAATCACTTTTAGAAACGAACCAGCTCGAATCGACAGCGGAGCAAGCGTGTCCCACCACAACTGAGAACGTGACACACAAATTCATTCCAAAGGTGAAAGGATCGAGAACTACACCGGCAAAGACGCCGAGCCAGGGTCGCGTGGGTCAAGTTCGGATTTCGTGACGGTTGCGGTCAGCGGTGTTGAATTCAGCGAGACCTGGCAAAAGTGACCACAAAGTGGACCATTCGGCAAAGCAAATCAGCTTGGTGGTTGCTGATTGGCAGTGTCGGACAGGGCGCTGATTTTCGGAAGGGAATGCGCCGCCGCCGGTTGCAACAATCTCCGTCTCTGTGCCATCACTGTTGAGGTGGATACAGTACATGCCGGTTATTGGTCGAAAAAGAATAGTAGTCGGAGCGCAGCCAGCCGGCAGAAGCACCGAGAAGGTCGCCGCGCTAAAAACGCATAACCCACCAAAAAATGCAAAGCGTGGACATGCGTTTCTGTAGGCTGTTCCTCTTAGCTGAACCTGTGCTGTCCTGACCCTCGTCGAGCTTGTTGAGGGCACGCCATCTTGCCTATCTTCTTTCTCCTCGCCCCTTTCCCACTAGCAATGCTGCCTTGTCATCAAGCATTGCGCTCCACCGTCTCTTGCTTCCGGACCACCAACCTCATCCGAAGAAACATGTCGTCCTCTAACTCGCTCGCCGGTGTCGTCGTTGGCGTCGACACCAACGGTGCATCCACCGCCAAGAACGTCGACGTCTCCGCCCATTGGAAGGCCTCACGCGCCTCATCGTCGCGCGCCAATGAGCTCCGTGTCTTCTACCCAGACAACAGCGCCCCAATCGCCGCCGTCTCGATTGGCGAGCAGAAGGCTGCCCCCGTCACCACCCCGGATCTCCTCCCCTCCGAGAAGACCTTCCTCCGTAACGAGCAGCTCGAGCGTGTGCGTCTCGCTGCCGCCAAGGGTGTCAAGGCAATTCGTGATCTCGGTGCCGGTCCTGAGGACAAGGGCGATGTCCCCATCGAGAGGACCATCGCGCTCGACTCCATGTCGAGCCCCCACGCTGCTGCTGTCGGTGCCAACCTTGGTCTCTGGACTGTCAACCACTTCAAGACGCGTGGCAAGAACGCTGCTCACGGCAAGGACGCCGCCGTTCAGGGTGGCAAGGAGATCAAGGTCGTCCCCGTCGACGGTGCCGCTGACGAGGCCGCCAAGAAGCAGCTCAAGGATGCTGGTGACGAGATCCCCAGTGTTGCTCCGCTCAGCTGGTACACTGGTGAGGTCTATGCTGAGGCTCAGAACTGGGCTCGTGAGCTCAAGGAGACGCCTGCCAACCTCATGACCCCCACCATCTTTGGTCAGCGCGTCACTGCTGCCTTCAAGAACGTGCCCAACACCACCGTCATTGTCCACGACGAGGACTGGGCGCGGGAGCAGCGCATGAACTCGTTCCTCTCCGTTGCCGCTGGTACCGACGAGCCCGCCAAGTTTGTCGAGATTATCTACAAGGGTGCTCCCTACAACGAGGCGCGCAGCGTCGGCTACGTGGGTAAGGGTATCGTGTTCGACTCGGGAGGAATCAGCCTCAAGCCCGGTGCGGGCATGAAGGCCATGCGTGCCGACATGGGTGGTGCTGCTGCCGTCGTTGCCACCACACTTGCTATTGCCAAGCTTGGTCTTCCGATCAACGTGGTTTGCGCTACTCCTTTGACTGAGAACATGCCCTCGGGTAAGGCTACCAAGCCCGGTGACATTATCATTGCTCGCAACGGTCTTTCGATCGAGGTCGACAACACTGATGCCGAGGGTCGTCTCGTTCTCGCCGATGCGCTTACCTACATTTCCGAGACCTACAAGCCTCACACTCTTGTCGACGTTGCCACTCTTACCGGTGCCTGTATGATTGCTGTGGGTGATGTCTACTCGGCTGCTTTCACCGAGTCGGACAGCCTGTGGAACGAACTTCGCAACGCGGGTGAGGCAGAGAACGACCTCTTCTGGCGTCTTCCTCTCAACGATGCCTATCTCAAGCAGATTTCCACTTCCAATGCTGACCTTTGCAACACTGGTGGTCGTCTGGCAGGTGCTTCCACCGCAGCGATCTTCCTCAAGCAGTTTGTCGTCGGTCTTGGCGAGCGCGGTGGTGCGGCTCCTAGCGTTCGATATGCTCATCTTGACATTGCTGGTAGCATGGAAGCTACGCCAACTACCACCAATGACTACCAGCCCAAGGGTTTCACTGGTCGACCCGTGCGTGCACTCATCGAGTTTGCCCGTCGCATCGCTGCTAACGGCAACTAAGCCGAGCACGTCGGTGGGAATTGTATACTAGCTAATGCACGAAGTGAGCTTTTCTCCTCAGAATGTTCTGGTACTCATGAAACTTTTGAGAAGCGCCGACTGAGAACAGCGTTCATTCGATGCCCCTGGTGTTGTGTGTGATGTGGAAGAGGTGGTGGAATGGGGGGTTTTCGGAACAAGGATAGACGAGGTGTGGAGGTTGCCGGTTATGCGCGTGATCGAGCGCGTGCGTGTCCGTGCGCAGTTCCCAGCACCCCTACTCAGCCTTCCTCCCACACCTCCGTCTTCCCCACCTTCCACGCTCCGACTCGCAACACAGAACAGATCATCATCAATACAGTCCGTAAATCTGGTGTATCTGAGCATAGCATCATCCAAAAAGTCAGTCAAAACCGCCAAAAGATTGAGTCGCAAACGAAACTCAACCGCAAGAAAGCAGAGCAGGAATACGAGATTGTGCTCAACAATGTCTACGATGTACAAGCTGTCTGCGGTTCTCGAACAGCATAGTGCAGATGTAAGTATATGGTACTAATGGTGATGATTGATAGAGCTGAGGCTGACAGAGGGCTTGTGTCCTGGCTCGGGTTCATGCTGTTAGGTCCGTTGCGTGTCGACTGGCAACGCAGAAGTGGCCAAAGATTGTCGGGGCGACGTTGTTCTCACAGGCTCACGAGACCGTAGGGCGATCATTTGGCACCGCTCGGGTGGGAATCACTTTACTTCTGCCTTGGAACTCGGCAATCATGAAGGCTTTGTAAACACATGCACGTTGCTACGCAGCGATGCCGCTTACGCCGTTACTGCGGGCCAGGACAAGATCATCTACGCATACCAGCTCCTCGCCGCTGAAGGCGAGATCTCCGTGCAGCTAAATCCGAAGACGAGCGAACCGCAACCGACATGTACGTTGATAGGTCATACGGAAAACGTGTGTGCCCTGGACGTGGGTCCGCACGGCCAGTACATTGTCAGTGGAAGCTGGGACAAGACGGCCAAGATCTGGAGAAACTGGGACTGTGTTGCGACATTCAAAGGCCATGAGCAGTCGGTTTGGGCGGTACTTGCTGTTGACTACGACAGGGTGCTGACGGCGTCGGCGGATAAGACGATTAGGCTTTGGTCCATCTCTAGCCCGGCCAAGCCGCTCGCCGTGTTCGGCGGCCACACAGACGCAGTGCGTGGTCTGACGCTGCTCGAAGGCGGAGAGTCGTTTGCTAGCTGCGGGAATGACGGAAACATCCATCTCTACTCGCTACACGGCGCTTCCTCGTCTGGCAGCTCGCCCATCCTGCCAGTACAAGTCCTGTCGGGCCACACCAGCTTCGTTTACAGCTTGGCGACTATTCCTGGAGGGAAAGGTGAGCTCGTCAGCTCGGGTGAAGACCGCAGTGTGCGTGTCTGGTGTGACGGCGCGTTGGTGCAGACTATCACGCTTCCCGCGATTTCGGTCTGGTCCGTCTCAGTCCTGCCGAACGGCGATGTAGTTGCCGGCTCGTCGGACGGCGCAGCGCGAGTCTTCACCCGGGATGCATCGCTGGCTGCGGACGAAGCGACCCTCAAGGCGTACGAACACGCCATTTCGACGCAGACACTCAACCAGACACAGGTAGGCGACATCAAGAAGGACAACCTTCCCGGCGTCGAAGCGCTCTCGCAGCCAGGCAGCAAGGAGGGCCAGACGAAGATGGTCAAGAACGGGGATGTTGTCGAGGCGCACCAGTGGAGTGCTTCTTCGCAGCAGTGGGTCAAGATCGGCGAAGTGGTCGGCGGTGTAGGGTCCGGCTCAAAGAAGCTGTACGAAGGTAAAGAGTACGACTATGTGTTTGACGTCGACATTGCCGACGGAGTGCCGCCACTCAAGCTTCCGTTCAACCTTAGCGAAAATCCATATGCAGCAGCGCAGCGATTCTTGGAAAAGAACGACCTGCCGCAGCAGTACATCGATCAGGTTGTCCAATTCATCGACAAGAATACTTCTGGAGTGAGCCTCGGTGGGCCCCAGTATGTGGATCCATACACTGGCGCTAGTAGATACCAACCTTCCTCGGGTGCGACTGCTGCTGCGACAGCAAGTGCTCCGCAGAGCAGTGCTTCGAGCACTGATGACGGCATTTACACCGGCGCTCGAAACGTCGACCCCTACACGAGCTCTGCTGCTAGTGGGACCTCGTCGGTAAGTGCTGTTCCTGCGGCTAGCACAAGTAGGATCCTGCCTCAGCGTGCGTTCTTGGCGTTCCGAACGGCCAATTTTTCGGCGATCAAGAATAAGCTCAGCCAGGTGAATCAGCAGGAGTCGGTGCAGCTCTCGGCTGCGGAAATGGGTCAGATCGACCAACTCATCAGCCAGCTTGAGGCGGGTTCTTCAGGTGGGCTCAACATTGATGCGCTTCGCAAGGCAGTCTCGTCATGGGGTGCTGGATCACGTCTGCCAGCGCTTGATCTGATGCGTTGCGCTGCCGCTGTTGGCACCACCACTGCACCTCTCGAGATTGCGAGACAAGTGTTTGAAGCGTCGGCGTGGGCTCAAGACTGGCCTGCGTCTGGGTCAGCGGAGGCCAAGGCGAGGGACGTAAACTCGATGCTTGCGCTGCGTGCAATCGCCAACCTGTGGAACGATACCAGGGCAGTGGGTGAGCTCGAGGTGAATGGAGTGAGCTTGCTGGGTAGTTTGGGTGACACGCACTTTGCGAAGCTGAGCAAGAACGGTAGAATCGCGTTCGCAACCGTGGTGTACAATGCGAGCGCGCAGATGGTCGGAGGTATGGGCAAGAACTCAGCGGCTGGTATCACTTTGGGCTTGATTAACGAAGTACTGAACCAGGAGAGCGAGGAAAGTGAGACGGTATACAGGATCCTCGTCGCGCTAGGAAACTTGGTAAGTAGCCACCACCATGTGATGCGTTTCTGGATTATTGCTACGAACTCTGAGCACTGACGATCTCGTGACAATCTCGATTGAACAGCTATGCTCTTCGTCTGGCAGCAACCTGAACAGAAACGAGGTCAATGTAGCGAGACAGTCCATCCAAAGGATCACACTGTTGAGCTTGGGCAAGGAGCAGAGGATCGCTCAGATTGCTGCCGAGGTGAGCAGCTTGTTCTAGACACCCGAACGAATGCAATGGCCAGGGTCTTGCGTGACGGCGCGGGCAGAAGAGCGTGTGTGGATCAGCTGCAGCAGCGACACCAGAACGAGTAAACAATGTCTCGTGACAATAGAGAGCCTTTGCCTCGATCTGAGAAAGTTGTGCGTGCGGTTGCCTTTTCTTAGTGGGCAGGCCGTAAACACACTAGGTTGTGCAGTCCAGTAGCAGCGGCAAGTTTGCCATATTCGGGCAACCCCCTTCGCGCTTCAGATGCCGTTGACTGCACAGTTTCGATGCTGGTCGCGGCGAAGAGTAGGGAGCAAGACGTTGTAAACCAGTCGCGATATGGTCTTACATCGGAGGATGGGACTCAAAACACCTTGTGCGGAGGCCCTATTTGGGGGCAGGTCCGACGGATATCTCGAATGCAAGCGAGTTCGGGGTCAGCATGTCAGGCCAAGGCGGTCAGTTGGCATGTGGAGTGTGCTTGGGCACCCACCTGGTCAAGACGAATAAAAACAGATAAGATTTCGTGACCGTCCACTTGTCGAAGCATGCAGCGGCGCGAGAGGACCTCTCGCACGAGAATTCCCCCTCCCGGTGCCAACGAAAACTTATAAATTTGTACCGCGCTCGACCGCATATACCCACACTCGTACGGTATATAGGTCGAGCGGTACAAGAACTAGGAAACTTCGACCGGCCCACCTCATTTAACTCTTAAGGAGGTTCTCTCGTGCGGGACATCTCTCGCGCGATAGTCACGCAGAGGCGTGACAGGAGGTGAGTGGGAACTGCAGTCCCCGCTCGCGCTCCGAGTCGCCGCCGAAATGGGAGCTTAGACTTAACTATGAATGGTTGCGACATCGAAGCTCAGACATGCTGATGAGTTCAAGTGGACTGTTAAACTTCCACCAAAACCCAAGCGCCGAACTTTGGACGGTGGAACGTTGGACAGGACAGAATAGAACACAGGCTGGAAGGGACGGCAGAGCGAATACCAGAATTGTACTGTTGCGTGACGTCTGAGCTGAAGTGCGGAATTACGCGCACGCTGCGTGGCTGGTTTTCCACCATGCGCTTAAACAGTGCCTCGACTCGCCGTGTAAATGACAAGCGAACGGCCACTTGGAGTCGACGTGGGCTGGTCCACGTAGCTTGCGAGGTCTGCCAGCACATTTTCTGGAATGATGATTGTGGTCAAGAAGACGATGCGGAGCTGCGACTGGGTAGCCTCGACGGCAATATAGCGAGGTGAGTATGTTGATGCGAAAGATCGAGCTATGACTGGCAGCCCAAAGGCAAGGCAGACCCTTGAGAGCAATCCGACATAACCTAGTTTATCGACTCGGCGATAGCGCAAAGCATGAGATGAATGTGTCTAACATGCGAAACCCCAATAGCGGTGTATGGTAGTGTGTTACCACTTGAGCCATGCGCAAAGGCGAGAGTGTTAAAGAGAGTCGACTTCGAAACGACAGTGGGCGGCTGAACATTACGAGAAAGGACATGCTGGTGCAACGATGCAGAGCTGGGCCGACGCCGGTGGGAGCATGCCGCAGAAGTGGACTGTGGTGACGGCTCTGAAGTACGCCTTGGCCAACTCGAACACATTGTCGGCATCTCCCGCTCTGGCGGCTAATCGTCCTGCAATCCGTGCTCAACGTGCTGCAGAAACCTGCATCTCTCCTATGCGTTGCTTGTCTTGTCTGCAATTCAATCAGACATCTAAACTCCAGCGTCCGAGACTCTTGGTAATGTACTGTACAGTACGTCGTTGCTGAAAGGATTTGCGAACTCTCATGTTGACATGGATTGGTCCTGGTGGGCTACGAGAGTGAACATTGTGAGTCACAGTTGGTCAGTTGAACTGAGGAAATACAGTAAATCGAAAGTGGAGTCCAAGCTCTGTCTGACATCTGTGCTTGAACGACTGACACGGCTTCGCCACCACCATAAGCACAGTGTCATCTGTTCTGTTCGGCAAGTGCGAGCGACACAGCAGTGGCGCGCTTCGGCGTCGCTTGTCGCTCGCCTCTGCGCATCGAAGCGGATCCATCCGACTTCGAGGTGGGACTTTGCAATGTTTGGATCCTGCTCGGTGACAGTCTAGAAAGCCAATGCGAATGCGCTCAACAGTCATGTCGACTTGATCAGCTGCAAAAGTGCCTTTCGAGAGCAGAACAACAGCGTTCCAAGTGTGGTCCGAGCTGAGACTCAACATGCAACTCTGATCAACTCGGCTGCTCCCGCTGATACCCGTTGAAAGAGAGCCAGTCAGCTTCGTCGCCTGTCTGTTGACGCGAGACGCTGGGTCGTTCTACCAGCTCATTCTGGAGTAGCACTTGTCCAAGTGCCATGGAGAATGCGGAGCTGCAAAGTGCAGCGCATCGCTCCAGTGTCTCGTTTTTCTGTCGCATGCCTCTGACCGCGATGCGAACGTGACTCTTTCAGTACCCACTGTGGCAAACCAGCGTTAGGGGCGGCATCAATGAGAGATGGAATCGGCATGCGTGGTTGGTCAGTCCTCTTGGTGCGGCACTCGCTCCTCTACAGTGCACTCTCGGAGTCAGGCAGTTTTCGACGCAAAACACAGCATAACCAGCGCGGGGTGGGTATGTTGAGACAACGGCATGTTGTCAAGCGCGCCCCCCAACGTGCTAGTGCTCTGGCAGCGTAAAAAGGTGCGTGATGGTGGCTCGTCAGCGCAGATGTTCCTGACCTCCACACTTGCGTTCCATCGGCAATTCACACCAGCTGACCTTGTCGCTTCTCCCTGCCACTCACCCTTACCCCGCATTTTTTCGACGTGCGCCCATGCATGCTTTGACTGACACACACGCGCGGCTACGTTAGCGCTTTCTTTTTGGCTTGCCCTCCTTTTCTTTCGGCCTTGGCTCGCCATCCCATTTGCGGCAATTCGCCGCGCCGCGCCGCAAAGCAGCCAAGCTGCCGCAGCATTGGCAAACAACACAGCCGATTGCTCGATGCTTGAGTTTCGTGCCTGTCTTCGCTTACCCATTTCATCCCATTGTACCGCCTTGTACAGTACAGTCCATCCATCTGTTCAGCCTGTGCTGCAGCGATGCTTGCAAGTGGCGTCCTCCGCCGTTTTTTGACCACTTCCACCCCCGCTTCAATTCCTGCGTTCTAACTTTGCTGCTAGCCGCTCCTCCGCATCTGGTGATTTTTGACCCGTGTTGTGCATGTTGTCTTTGCTCTGCCTCGAGATCCAACCTGTCTCGGCGCAGCTTCGCATTCAATCCCTTACACTTGGTTCTAAGCACGACGCTCTAACCACGCTGTGAGCACTTGTCGCTTGATGTCTTGGTGTCCCGCCCCGCTACGCTGGACCTTGCCCAGTCCTGCCTCACCCGTGCAATCTCTCCCTGTTCCTCGACGATTCGAGTGGACTGGGCGCTTGTACATGGCCGTCTGACTCTGAATCTCTTTCTTGGCCCCCGGGTCCCATGGCCCGTTCGTGGCCACGCTACGTTACCGCTCCTACTGCCCCTCTGTCGCTAGCCTGCCACATGACCTCTGGCATCGAACCTTTGTGCGGAGGCAGACAATATAAAACTGCCACACATTGAACCACCCAAACCATCTGCCCTTCTCCAGACGTCGACGCTGCCCTTTGCACAGCTCCCTACCCATCTACCTACCTCGAAGCTGACTGGCTTGAGCCTGTTTGAACTCCCGACTATCCTTGCTACTTCTAGAACTCTACTCTCTCCCCCTCTGCACAACTGATCAAGAACAATTGATCAAGATGGCTACCAAGGAGGCTGAAGTCTCTTCTAACGAGCACCCCACCTACCAGCAGACCGATGGCACCAGCGGTCATGAGCTCGGTCGACAAATCTCGGTCACCTTGACCCCACAGCAGTTTGAGGGTGAGTTCCTGATGAACGACCAGCACGAACTTGACGAGAATGAAACACAGATCGCTGATCATCCTGTGCTTTGTTCGCACTTTGCTCGTTCTTTGTACCATGACGTCTCTCGGCTCCATTTCAGAGCTTTACTTGCAGCCCAACATCAAGTCTAGGGGTCAAATGGGTCTGGTCAAGACTCTTGGAAACCCAACTGCGCTTGGCATTGTTTCATTTCTGCTTACCTTTTCCCCAACCTCGTGCTGTCTGATGGGTTGGCGTGGCGCATCGGCCAACTCGTTGCTAGCCCTCATTGGCGCCTATTACTTCATGGGAGGCATGGCTCTT